>JARFIY010000380.1:0-1200000 GCA_036346155.1 Sinelater perroti
AATGCTAAATTTCTGAAAACGCCGATTTGTATCAGGATCACATAAGCTTGAAGAGATCGTTCAGCGGCCCCTGCTATTTTTAAATGCCCCAAATTTCCCTAAAACGCCGATTTGTATCAGGATCACATAAGCTTGAAGAGATCGTTCAGCGCTTGCCCTGCTATTTTAAATGGCCCAAATTTCTTAAAAACGCCGATTTGTATCAGGATCACATAAGCTTGAAGAGATCGTTCAGCGCTTCCCTGCTATTTTTAAATGGCCAAATTTCTGCCAAAACGCCGATTTGTATCAGGATCACATAAGCTTGAAGAGATCGTTCAGCGCTTGCCCTGCTATTTTAAATGGCTCAAATTTCTGCCTAAACGCCGATTTGTATCAGGATCACATAAGCTTGAAGAGATCGTTCAGCGCTTGCCCTGCTATTTTTAAATGGCCGCTTTCCAAAACGCCGATTTGTATCAGGATCACATAAGCTTGAAGAGATCGTTCAGCGCTTGCCCTGCTATTTTAAATGGCCTCAAATATCTGCCTAAAACGCCGATTTGTATCAGGATCACATAAGCTTGAAGAGATCGTTCAGCGCTTGCCCCTGCTATTTTTAAACGGCTCGTAAATTTCCGCCTAAATCGCCGATTTGTATCAGGATCACATAAGCTTGAAGAGATCGTTCATCGTTCGCCCATGCTATTTTTAAATGCCCCGTAAATTTCTGCCTAAAACGACGATTTGTATCAGGATCACATAAGCTTGAAGAGATCATTGAGCCCTTGCCCTACTATTTTTAAATGACTCGTAAATTTTTGCCTAACACGCCGATTTGTATCAGAATCACACAAAGTTGAGGAGACCGTTTAGAGCTTGCTCCTGCTATTTTTAAACGGCTCGTAAATTTCTGCCTAAGTCGCCGATTTGTATCAGGATCACATAAGCTTGAAGAAATAGTTCAGCGCTCCCCCTTTGCTGTTTTTAAATGCCTCGTAAATTTCTGCCTAAATCCCCGATTTGTATCAGGATCACATAAGCTTGAAGAGATCGTTCAGCGCTTGCCCTGCTATTTTTAAATGGCTCAAATTTCTGTCTCAATCGCCGATTTGTATCAGGATCACATAAGCTTGAAGAGATCGTTCAGCGCTTGCCCTGCTATTTTTAAATGCCGTAAATTTCTGCCTAAATCGCAAATTTGTATTAGGATCACATAAGTTTGAAGAGATCGTTCAGCGCTTGCCCCTGCTATTTTTAAATGGCACTCAAATATCTGCCTAAAACGCCGATTTGTATCAGGATCACATAAGCTTGAAGAGATCGTTCAGCGCTTGCCCCTGCTATTTTTAAATGCTCGAAATTTCGCCTAAAACGCCGATTTGTATCAGGATCACATAAGCTTGAAGAGAGCGTTCAGCGCATGCCCTCCTATTTTTAAATGGCTCGCAAATTTCTGCCTAAAACGCCGATTTGTATCAGGATCACATAAGCTTGAAGAGATCGTTCAGCGCTTGCCCCTGCTATTTTTAAATGGCACGCAAATTTCTGCCTAAAACGCCGATTTGTATTAGGATCACATAAGCTTGAAGAGATCGTTCAGCGCTTACCCCTGCTATTTTTAAATGCCCCTTAAATTTCTGCCTAAAACGCCGATTTGTATCAGGATCACATAAGCTTGAAGAGATCGTTCAGCGCTTGCCCCTGCTATTTTTAAATGGCTCGCAAATTTCTGCCTAAAACGCCGATTTGTATCAGGATCACATAAGCTTGAAGAGATCGTTCAGCGCTTGCCCCTGCTATTTTTAAATGGCTCGTAAATTTCTGCCTAAAACGCCGATTTGTATCAGGATCACATAAGCTTGAAGAGATCGTTCAGCGCTTGCCCCTGCTATTTTTAAATGGCTCGTAAATTTCTGCCTAAAACGCCGATTTGTATCAGGATCACATAAGCTTGAAGAGATCGTTCAGCGCTTGCCCCTGCTATTTTTAAATGGCTCAAATTTCTGCCAAAACGCCGATTTGTATCAGGATCACATAAGCTTGAAGAGATCGTTCAGCGCTTGCCCTGCTATTTTAAATGCCCACGTAAATTTCTGTAAAACGCCGATTTGTATCAGGATCACATAAGCTTGAAGAGATCGTTCAGCGCTTGCCCTGCTATTTTTAAATGGCCAAATTTCTGCCAAAACGCCGATTTGTATCAGGATCAAAGCTTGAAGAGATCGTTCAGCGCTTGCCCTTTTTTAAATTGTAAATTTCTGCAAAACGCCGATTTGTATCAGGATCACATAAGCTTGAAGAGATCGTTCAGCGCTTGCCCTGCTATTTTAAAGGCCCAAATTTCTGCCAAAACGCCGATTTGTATCAGGATCACATAAGCTTGAAGAGATCGTTCAGCGCCCCTGCTATTTTTAAATGGCTCGTAAATTTCTGCCAAAACGCCGATTTGTATCAGGATCCATAAGCTTGAAGAGATCGTTCAGCGCTTGCCCTGCTATTTTTAAATGGTCAAATTTCTGCCAAAACGCCGATTTGTATCAGGATCACATAAGCTTGAAGAGATCGTTCAGCGCTTCCCCTGCTATTTTTAAATGCTCTGCCCTGCAAAAACGCCGATTTGTATCAGGATCACATAAGCAGAGAGATCGTTCAGCTCTTGCCCTGCTATTTTAAATGGCTCAAATTTCTGCCTAAAACGCCGATTTGTATCAGGATCACATAAGCTTGAAGAGATCGTTCAGCGCTTGCCCTGCTATTTTTAAATGGCCCACGTAAATTTCTGCCTAAAAACGCCGATTTGTATCAGGATCACATAAGCTTGAAGAGATCGTTCAGCGCTTGCCCCTGCTATTTTAAATGCCCACGTAAATTTCTGAAACGCCGATTTGTATCAGGATCACATAAGCTTGAAGAGATCGTTCAGCGCTTGCCCCTGCTATTTTAAATGCCCACTAAATTTCTGCCTAAAACGCCGATTTGTATCAGGATCACATAAGCTTGAAGAGATCGTTCAGCGCTTGCCTGCTATTTTTAAATGGCTCGTAAATTTCTCAAAACGCCGATTTGTATCGTATGATAAGCTTGAAGAGATCGTTCAGCGCTCTCCCTGCTATTTTTAAATGGCTCGTAAATTTCTGCCTAAACGCCGATTTGTATCAGGATCACATAAGCTTGAAGAGATCGTTCAGCGCTTGTCCTGCTATTTTTAAATGGCTCGTAAATTTCTGCAAAACGCCGATTTGTATCAGGATCACATAAGCTTGAAGAGATCGTTCAGCGCTTGCCCTGCTATTTTTAAATCCGTAAATTTCTGCAAAACGCCGATTTGTATCAGGATCACATAAGCTTGAAGAGATCGTTCAGCTTGCCCTGCTATTTTAAATGCCCACTAAATTTCTGCCTAAAAACGCCGATTTGTATCAGGATCACATAAGCTTGAAGAGATCGTTCAGCGCTTGCCCTGCTATTTTTAAATGGCTCAAATTTCTAAAACGCCGATTTGTATCAGGATCACAAGCTTGAAGAGATCGTTCAGCGCTTGCCCCTGCTATTTTTAAATGCCCACTAAATTTCTGCCTAGAAAACGCCGATTTGTATCAGGATCACATAAGCTTGAAGAGATCGTTCAGCGCTTGCCCTGCTATTTTTAAATGCGCAAATTTCTGCCTAAAACGCCGATTTGTATCAGGATCACATAAGCTTGAAGAGATCGTTCAGCGGTTGCCCTGCTATTTTAAATGGCTCGTAAATTTCTGCCTAAAACGCCGATTTGTATCAGGATCACATAAGCTTGAAGAGATCGTTCAGCGCTTGCCCCCTGCTATTTTAAATGCCCACTAAATTTCTGCCTAAAAACGCCGATTTGTATCAGGATCACATAAGCTTGAAGAGATCGTTCAGCGCTTGCCCTATTTTTAAATGGTAAATTTCTGCCAAAACGCCGATTTGTATCAGGATCACATAAGCTTGAAGAGATCGTTCAGCGCTTGCCCCTGCTATTTTTAAATGCTCTGCCTAAACGCCGATTTGTATCAGGATCACATAAGCTTGAAGAGATCGTTCAGCGCTTGCCCCTGCAATTATTAAATGGCTCGTAAATGTCTGCACAAAACGCCGATTTGTATCAGGATCACATAAGCTTGAAGAGATCGTTCAGCGCTTGCCCCTGCAATTATTAAATGGCTCGTAAATTTCTGCACAAAACGCCGATTTGTATCAGGATCACATAAGCTTGAAGAGATCGTTCAGCGGTTGGCCCTGGTATTTTTAAATGGCTCGTAAATTTCTGCAGAAAGCGCCGATTTGTATCAGGATCACATAAGCTTGAAGAGATCGTTCAGCGGTTGGCCCTGGTATTTTTAAATGGCTCGTAAATTTCTGCACAAAACGCCGATTTGTATCAGGATTACATAAGCTTGATGAGATCGTTCAGCTCTTGCCCCTGCTAATTTTAAATGCCCACTAAATTTCTGTAGAAAACGCCGATTTGTATCAGGATCACATAAGCTTGAAGAGATCGTTCAGCGCTTGCCCCTGCAATTATTAAATGGCTCGTAAATGTTTGCAGAAAGCGCCGATTTGCATCAGGATCACATAAGTTTGAAGAGATCGTTCAGCGCTTGCTCCTGCTATTTTTAAATGGCTCGCAAATTTCTGCCAAACGCCGATTTGTATCAGGATCACATAAGCTTGAAGAGATCGTTCAGCGTTGCCCCTGCTATTTTTAAATGCAAATTTCTGCCTAAAAAACGCCGATTTGTATCAGGATCACATAAGCTTGAAGAGATCGTTCAGCGCTTGCCTGCTATTTTAAATGCACTAAATTTCTGCCTAAAAACGCCGATTTGTATCAGGATCACATGTTTGAAGAGATCGTTCAGCGCTTGCCCTGCTATTTTAAATGCCCTAAATTTCAGAAACGCCGATTTGTATCAGGATCACATAAGCTTGAAGAGATCGTTCAGCGCGCTCTCCTGCTTTTAAATGCCTTACTAAATTTCTGTAAAACGCCGATTTGTATCAGGATCACATAAGCTTGAAGAGATCGTTCAGCGCTTGCCCCTGCTATTTTAAATGCTCAAATTTGCCTAAAAACGCCGATTTGTATCAGGATCACATAAGCTTGAAGAGATCGTTCAGCGTTGCCTGCTATTTTTAAATGGCTCGTAAATTTCTGCCAAAACGCCGATTTGTATCAGGATCACATAAGCTTGAAGAGATCGTTCAGCGTCTTCCTGCTATTTTAAATGCTCGTAAATTTCTGCAAAACGCCGATTTGTATCAGGATCACATAAGCTTGAAGAGATCGTTCAGCGCTTGCAATATTACTGTAAATTTCTGCACAAAACGCCGATTTGTATCAGGATCACATAAGCTTGAAGAGATCGTTCAGCGCTTGCCCTGCTATTTTTAAATGGCTCGTAAATTTCTGCTAAAACGCCGATTTGTATCAAGATCACATAAGCTTGAAGAGATCGTTCAGC
Source organism: Sinelater perroti (assembly GCA_036346155.1). Taxonomy (NCBI): domain Eukaryota; kingdom Metazoa; phylum Arthropoda; class Insecta; order Coleoptera; family Elateridae; genus Sinelater; species Sinelater perroti. Next base: position 5,466 of record JARFIY010000380.1, read on the forward strand.
GCTTGCCCCTGCTATTTTTAAATGCCCCGTAAATTTCTGACTAAAACGCCGATTTGTATCAAGATCACATAAGCTTGATGAGATCGTTCAGCGGTTGGCCCTGGTATTTTTAAATGGCTCGTAAATGTTTGCAGAAAACGCCAATTTGTATCAGGATCACATAAGCTTGAAGAGATCGATCAGCGGTTGGCCTGGTATTTTTAAATGGCTCGTAAATTTCTGCAGAAAGCGCCGATTTGTATCAGGATCACATAAGCTTGAAGAGATCGTTCAGCGCTTGCTCCTGCTATTTTTAAATGGCTCGTAAATTTCTGCAGAAAGCGCCGATTTGTATCAGGATCACATAAGCTTGAAGAGATCGTTCAGCGTTGCCCTGCTATTTTTTAAATGCTCGTAAATTTCTGCAAAACGCCGATTTGTATCAGGATCACATAAGCTTGAAGAGATCGTTCAGCGCTTGCCTGCTATTTTAAATGGCTCGTAAATTTCTGCGCGCCGATTTGTATCAGGATCACATAAGCTTGAAGAGATCGTTCAGCGGTTGCCCCTGCAATTTTTAAATGGCTCGTAAATGTTTGCAGAAAGCGCCAATTTGTATCAGGATCACATAAGCTTGAAGAGATCGTTCAGCGGTTGGCCCTGGTATTTTTAAATAGCTCGTAAATTTCTGCAGAAAGCGCCGATTTGTATCAGGATCACATAAGCTTGAAGAGATCGTTCAGCGCTTGCCCCTGCAATTATTAAATGGCTCAAATTTCTGCAAAACGCCGATTTGTATCAGGATCACATAAGCTTGAAGAGATCGTTCAGCGCTTGCTATTTTTAAATGGCTCGTAAATTTCTGCCTAAAAACGCCGATTTGTATCAGGATCACATAAGCTTGAAGAGATCGTTCAGCGCTTGCCCTGCTTTTAAATGGCTCGTAAATTTCTGCAAAACGCCGATTTGTATCAGGATCACATAAGCTTGAAGAGATCGTTCAGCGCTTGCCCTGCTATTTTTAAATGGCTCGTAAATTTCAACGCCGATTTGTATCAGGATCACATAAGCTTGAAGAGATCGTTCAGCGCTTGGCCTGCTATTTTAAATGGCTCGTAAATTTCAAACGCCGATTTGTATCAGGATCACATAAGCTTGAAGAGATCGTTCAGCGCTTGCCTGCTATTTTTAAATGGCTCAAATTTCTAAAACGCCGATTTGTATCAGGATCACATAAGCTTGAAGAGATCGTTCAGCGTTGCCCTGCTATTTTTAAATGGCTCGTAAAATTTCTGCAAAACGCCGATTTGTATCAGGATCACATAAGCTTGAAGAGATCGTTCAGCGCTTGCCCTGCTATTTTAAATGCTAAATTTCTGCAAAAACGCCGATTTGTATCAGGATCACATAAGCTTGAAGAGATCGTTCAGCGCTTGCCCCTGCTATTTTAAATGCCCTCGTAAATTTCTGCCTAAAAACGCCGATTTGTATCAGGATCACATGCTTGAAGAGATCGTTCAGCTTGCCCCTGCTATTTTAAATGGCTCGTAAATTTCTAAAACGCCGATTTGTATCAGGATCACATAAGCTTGAAGAGATCGTTCAGCGGTTGCCCTGCTATTTTAAATGCTCATAAATTTAAAACGCCGATTTGTATCAGGATCACATAAGCTTGAAGAGATCGTTCAGCGCTTGCCCTGCTATTTTAAATGCACTAAATTTCTGCCTAAAACGCCGATTTGTATCAGGATCACATAAGCTTGAAGAGATCGTTCAGCGCTTGCCCCCTGCTATTTTAAATGCCCAAAAATTTCTGTAAACGCCGATTTGTATCAGGATCACATAAGCTTGAAGAGATCGTTCAGCGGTTGCCTGCTATTTTAAATGGCTGTAAAATTTCTGCACAAAAACGCCGATTTGTATCAGGATCACATAAGCTTGAAGAGATCGTTCAGGTTGGCCCTGCTATTTTAAATGGCTCGTAAATTTCTGCACAAAACGCCGATTTGTATCAGGATTACATAAGCTTGAAGAGATCGTTCAGCGGTTGCCCCTGCTATTTTAAATAAATCGTAAATTTCTGCACAAAACGCCGATTTGTATCAGGATCACATAAGCTTGAAGAGATCGTTCAGCGGTTGCCCTGCTATTTTTAAATGCCCTAAATTTCTGCACAAAACGCCGATTTGTATCAGGATCACATAAGCTTGAAGAGATCGTTCAGCGCTTGCCCTGCTATTTTAAATGGCTCGCAAATTTCTGCAAAACGCCGATTTGTATCAGGATCATAAGCTTGAAGAGATCGTTCAGCGGTTGCCTGCTATTTTTAAATGCCGTAAATTTCTGCAAAACGCCGATTTGTATCAGGATCACATAAGCTTGAAGAGATCGTTCAGCGGTTGCCCCTGCTATTTTAAATGGCTCGTAAATTTCTGCAGAAACGCCGATTTGTATCAGGATCACATGCTTGAAGAGATCGTTCAGCGGTTGCCCTGCTATTTTAAATGGCTCCCAAATTTCTGCACAAAACGCCGATTTGTATCAGGATCATAAGCTTGAAGAGATCGTTCAGCGCTTGCCCTGCTATTTTTAAATGGCTAAATTTCGCCAAAACGCCGATTTGTATCAGGATCACATAAGCTTGAAGAGATCGTTCAGCGCCTGCTATTTTAAATGGCTCGTAAATACAAAACGCCGATTTGTATCAGGATCACATAAGCTTGAAGAGATCGTTCAGCGTTGCCTGCTATTTTAAATGGCTCGTAAATTTCACAGAAACGCCGATTTGTATCAGGATCACATAAGCTTGAAGAGATCGTTCAGCGCTTGCCCTGCTATTTTTAAATGGCTCGTAAATTTTGCAGAAACGCCGATTTGTATCAGGATCACAAGCTTGAAGAGATCGTTCAGCGGTTGCCCTGCTATTTTAAATGGCTCGTAAATTTCTGCAAAACGCCGATTTGTATCAGGATCACATAAGCTTGAAGAGATCGTTCAGCGCTTGCCCTGCTATTTTAAATGGCTCGTAAATTTCACAAAACGCCGATTTGTATCAGGATCACATAAGCTTGAAGAGATCGTTCAGCTTGGCCCTGCTATTTTAAATGGCTCGTAAATTTCTGTAGAAAACGCCGATTTGTATCAGGATCACATAAGCTTGAAGAGATCGTTCAGCGCTTGCCCTGCTATTTTAAATGCCCACTAAATTTCAGAAACGCCGATTTGTATCAGGATCACATAAGCTTGAAGAGATCGTTCAGCGTTGCCCCTGCTATTTTAAATGCCCACAAATTTCTGAGAAAACGCCGATTTGTATCAGGATCACATAAGCTTGAAGAGATCGTTCAGCGCTTGCCCCTGCTATTTTAAATGCCTGTAAATTTCTGCCTAGAAACGCCGATTTGTATCAGGATCACATAAGCTTGAAGAGATCGTTCAGCGCTTGCCTGCTATTTTAAATGCTCACGTAAATTTCTGAAAAACGCCGATTTGTATCAGGATCACATAAGCTTGAAGAGATCGTTCAGCGTTGCCCCTGCTATTTTAAATGCTAAATTTCTGTAAAACGCCGATTTGTATCAGGATCACATAAGCTCGAAGAGATCGTTCAGCGGTTGGCCTGGTATTTTTAAATGGCTCTTAAAATTCTGCACAAAACGCCGATTTGTATCAGGATCACATAAGCTTGAAGAGATCGTTCAGCGGTTGCCCCTGCTAATTTTAAATGCCCACTAAATTTCTGTAGAAAACGCCGATTTGTATCAGGATCACATAAGCTTGAAGAGATCGTTCAGCTCTTGCCCCTGCTAATTTTAAATGCCCACTAAATTTCTGTAGAAAACGCCGATTTGTATCAGGATCACATAAGCTCGAAGAGATCGTTCAGCGGTTGGCCTGGTATTTTTAAATGGCTCGTAAATTTCTGCACAAAACGCCGATTTGTATCAGGATCACATAAGCTTGAAGAGATCGTTCAGCGCTTGCCCTGCTATTTTAAATGGCTAGTAAATTTCTGCAGAAACGCCGATTTGTATCAGGATCACATAAGCTTGAAGAGATCGTTCAGCGCTTGCCCTGCTATTTTAAATGCTCGCAAATTTCTGCTAAACGCCGATTTGTATCAGGATCACATAAGCTTGAAGAGATCGTTCAGCGGTTGCCCCTGCTATTTTAAATGCCCACTAAATTTCTGTAGAAAACGCCGATTTGTATCAGGATCACATAAGCTTGAAGAGATCGTTCAGCTCTTGCCCCTGCTAATTTTAAATGCCCACTAAATTTCTGTAGAAAACGCCGATTTGTATCAGGATCACATAAGCTTGAAGAGATCGTTCAGCGGTTGCCCCTGCTAATTTTAAATGCCCACTAAATTTCTGTAGAAAACGCCGATTTGTATCAGGATCACATAAGCTTGAAGAGATCGTTCAGCTCTTGCCCCGGCTAATTTTAAATGCCCACTAAATTTCTGTAGAAAACGCCGATTTGTATCAGGATCACATAAGCTCGAAGAGATCGTTCAGCGGTTGGCCTGGTATTTTTAAATGGCTCGTAAATTTCTGCACAAAACGCCGATTTGTATCAGGATCACATAAGCTTGAAGAGATCGTTCAGCGGTTGGCCTGGTATTTTTAAATGGCTCGTAAATTTCTGCACAAAACGCCGATTTGTATCAGGATCACATAAGCTTGAAGAGATCGTTCAGCGGTTGGCCTGGTATTTTTAAATGGCTCTAAATTTCTGCACAAAACGCCGATTTGTATCAGGATCACATAAGCTTGAAGAGATCGTTCAGCGGTTGGCCCTGCTATTTTTAAATGGCTCGTAAATTTCTGCACAAAACGCCGATTTGTATCAGGATTACATAAGCTTGAAGAGATCGTTCAGCGCTCCTGCTATTTTAAATGTCGTAAATTTCTGCAAAAACGCCGATTTGTATCAGGATCACATGCTTGAAGAGATCGTTCAGCGCTTGCCCTGCTATTTTAAATGGCTCAGTAAATTTCTGTAAAACGCCGATTTGTATCAGGATCACATAAGCTTGAAGAGATCGTTCAGCGCTTTGCTATTTTAAATGCGTAAATTTCTGCAGAAACGCCGATTTGTATCAGGATCACATAAGCTTGAAGAGATCGTTCAGCTTGCCCCTGCTATTTTAAATGGCCTCGTAAATTTCTGCAAAACGCCGATTTGTATCAGGATAAGTTTGAAGAGATCGTTCAGCTTGCCCTGCTATTTTTAAATGGCTCGTAAATTTCTGCAGAAACGCCGATTTGTATCAGGATCACATAAGCTTGAAGAGATCGTTCAGCGCTTGCCCCTGCTATTTTTAAATGGCTCGTAAATTTCTGCAAAACGCCGATTTGTATCAGGATCACATAAGCTTGAAGAGATCGTTCAGCGCTTGCCCTGCTATTTTTAAAGCTCAAATTTCTGCAGAAACGCCGATTTGTATCAGGATCACATAAGCTTGAAGAGATCGTTCAGCGGTTGCCCTGCTATTTTAAATGGCTCGTAAATTTCTGCAAAACGCCGATTTGTATCAGGATCACATAAGCTTGAAGAGATCGTTCAGCGCTTGCCTGCTATTAAATGGCTCGTAAATTTCTGCAGAAACGCCGATTTGTATCAGGATCACATAAGCTTGAAGAGATCGTTCAGCGTTGCCCTGCTATTTTAAATGCCCAGTAAATTTCTGTAAACGCCGATTTGTATCAGGATCACATAAGTTTGAAGAGATCGTTCAGCGGTTGCCCCTGCTATTTTAAATGCCCACTAAATTTCTGTAGAAAACGCCGATTTGTATCAAGATCACATAAGCTTGAAGAGATCGTTCAGCGCTTGCTCCTGCTATTTTTAAGTGGCTCGTAAATGTCTGTACAAAACGCCGATTTGTATCAGGATCACATAAGCTTGAAGAGATCGTTCAGCGGTTGCCCCTGCTAATTTTAAATGCCCACTAAATTTCTGTAGAAAACGCCGATTTGTATCAGGATCACATAAGCTTGAAGAGATCGTTCAGCGGTTGCCCCTGCTAAATTTAAATGCCCACTAAATTTCGGTAGAAAACGCCGATTTGTATCAGGATCACTTAAGCTTGAAGAGATCGTTCAGCGGTTGCCCCTGCTAATTTTAAATGCCCACTAAATTTCTGCACAAAACGTCGATTTGTATCAGGATTACATAAGCTTGAAGAGATGGTTCAGCGGTTGGCCCTGCTATTTTTAAATGGCTCGTAAATTTCTGCAGAAAGCGCCAATTTGTATCAGGATCACATAAGCTTGAAGAGATCGTTCAGGTTGCCCTGCTATTTTAAATGGCTCGTAAATTTCTGCACACAAAACGCCGATTTGTATCAGGATCACATAAGCTTGAAGAGATCGTTCAGCGTTGCCCTGCTATTTTAAATGCTCGTAAATGCACAAAACGCCGATTTGTATCAGGATCACATAAGCTTGAAGAGATCGTTCAGTTGCCCTGCTATTTTAAATGCTCGTAAATTTCTGTAGAAAACGCCTTTTTGCATCAGGATCACATAAGCTTGAAGAGATCGTTCAGCGCTTGCCCTGCTATTTTTAAATGGCTCGTAAATTTCTGCACAAAACGTCGATTTGTATCAGGATTACATAAGCTTGAAGAGATCGTTCAGCGCTTGCCCCTGCTAATTTTAAATGCCCACTAAATTTCTGTAGAAAACGCCGATTTGTATCAGGATCACATAAGCTTGAAGAGATCGTTCAGCGGTTGGCCCTGCTATTTTTAAATGGCTCGTAAATTTCTGCAGAAAACGCCGATTTGTATCAGGATCACATAAGCTTGAAGAGATCGTTCAGCGGTTGCCCCTGCTAATTTTAAATTTTGTATCAGGATCACATAAGCTTGAAGAGATCGTTCAGCGCTTGCCCTGCTAATTTGTAAATTGTTTGTATCAGGATCACATAAGCTTGAAGAGATCGTTCAGCTTGCCCTGCTAATTTTAAATTTAAATTTCTGCACAAAACGCCGATTTGTATCAGGATTACATAAGCTTGAAGAGATCGTTCAGCGCTTGCCCCTGCTATTTTTAAATGCCCACTAAATTTCGGACTAAAAAACGCCGATTTGTATCAAGATCACATAAGCTTGATCAGATCGTTCAGCGCTTGCCTGCTATTTTTAAATGGCTCGTAAATTTGCCTAAACGCCGATTTGTATCAGGATCACATAAGCTTGAAGAGATCGTTCAGCTTGCCTGCTATTTTAAATGGCTCGTAAATTTCTGCTAAAACGCCGATTTGTATCAGGATCATAAGCTTGAAGAGATCGTTCAGCGCTTGCCCCTGCTATTTTAAATGGCTCGCTGCACAAACGCCGATTTGTATCAGGATCACATAAGCTTGAAGAGATCGTTCAGCGCTTGCCCCTGCTATTTTAAATGGCTCGTAAATTTCTGCAAACGCCGATTTGTATCAAGATCACATAAGCTTGAAGAGATCGTTCAGCGCTTGCCCCTGCAATTTTAAATGGCTCGTAAATGTCTGCAGAAAACGCCGATTTGTATCAGGATCACATAAGCTTGAAGAGATCGATCAGCGGTTGGCCTGGTATTTTTAAATGGCTCGTAAATTTCTACAGAAAGCGCCGATTTGTATCAGGATCACATAAGCTTGAAGAGATCGTTCAGCGGTTGGCCTGGTATTTTTAAATGGCTCGTAAATGTTTGCAGAAACGCCGATTTGTATCAGGATCACATAAGCTTGAAGAGATCGTTCAGCGGTTGGCCTGGTATTTTTAAATGGCTCGTAAATTTCTACAGAAAGCGCCGATTTGTATCAGGATCACATAAGCTTGAAGAGATCGTTCAGCGGTTGGCCCTGGTATTTTTAAATGGCTCGTAAATTTCTGCACAAAACGCCGATTTGTATCAGGATCACATAAGCTTGAAGAGATCGTTCAGCGGTTGGCCTGGTATTTTTAAATGGCTCGTAAAATTTCTGCACAAAACGCCGATTTGTATCAGGATTACATAAGCTTGAAGAGATCGTTCAGCGCTTGCTCCTGCTATTTTTAAATGGCTCGTAAATTTCTGCAGAAAGCGCCGATTTGTATCAGGATCACATAAGCTTGAAGAGATCGTTCAGCGGTTGGCCCTGGTATTTTTAAATGGCTCGTAAATTTCTGCAGAAAGCGCCGATTTGTATCAGGATCACATAAGCTTGAAGAGATCGTTCAGCGTTGCCCCTGCAATTTTTAAATGGCTCGTAAATGTTTGCAGAAAGCGCCAATTTGTATCAGGATCACATAAGCTTGAAGAGATCGTTCAGCGCTTGCCTGCTATTTTTAAATGGCAAAATTTCTGCACAAAACGCCGATTTGTATCAGGATCACATAAGCTTGAAGAGATCGTTCAGCGGTTGCCTGCTATTTTAAATGCCCGTAAATTTCTGACTAAAACGCCGATTTGTATCAAGATCACATAAGCTTGAAGAGATCGTTCACCGGTTGGCCTGGTATTTTTAAATGGTTCGTAAATGTTTGCAGAAAACGCCAATTTGTATCAGGATCACATAAGCTTGAAGAGATCGATCAGCGGTTGGCCTGGTATTTTTAAATGGCTCGTAAATTTTTGCACAAAACGCCGATTTGTATCAGGATCACATAAGCTTGAAGAGATCGATCAGCGGTTGGCCTGGTATTTTAAATGGCTCGTAAATTTCTGCACAAAACGCCGATTTGTATCAGGATCACATAAGCTTGAAGAGATCGTTCAGCGGTTGGCCCTGCTATTTTTAAATGGCTCGTAAATTTCTGCACAAAACGCCGATTTGTATCAGGATTACATAAGCTTGAAGAGATCGTTCAGCGCTTGCCCCTGCTATTTTTAAATGCCCCGTAAATTTCTGACTAAAACGCCGATTTGTATCAAGATCACATAAGCTTGAAGAGATCGTTCAGCGGTTGGCCCTGCTATTTTTAAATGGCTCGTAAAATTTCTGCACAAAACGCCGATTTGTATCAGGATTACATAAGCTTGAAGAGATCGTTCAGCGCTTGCTCCTGCTATTTTTAAATGACTCGCAAATTTCTGCCTAAAACGCCGATTTGTATCAGGATCACATAAGCTTGAAGAGATCGTTCAGCGGTTGGCCTGGTATTTTTAAATGGCTCGTAAATTTCTGCACAAAACGCCGATTTGTATCAGGATTACATAAGCTTGAAGAGATCGTTCAGCGCTTGCCCCTGCAATTATTAAATGGCTCGTAAATTTCTGCACAAAACGCCGATTTGTATCAGGATCACATAAGCTTGAAGAGATCGTTCAGCGGTTGGCCCTGCTATTTTTAAATGGCTCGTAAATTTCTGCAGAAAGCGCCGATTTGTATCAGGATCACATAAGCTTGAAGAGATCGTTCAGCGGTTGGCCTGGTATTTTTAAATGGCTCGTAAATTTCTGCACAAAACGCCGATTTGTATCAGGATTACATAAGCTTGAAGAGATCGTTCAGCGGTTGCCTGCAATTTTAAATGGCTCGTAAATTTCTGCACAAAACGCCGATTTGTATCAGGATCACATAAGCTTGAAGAGATCGTTCAGCGGTTGGCCCTGGTATTTTTAAATGGCTCGTAAATTTCTGCAGAAAGCGCCGATTTGTATCAGGATCACATAAGCTTGAAGAGATCGTTCAGCGCTTGCCTGCTATTTTTAAATGGCTCGTAAATTTCTGTAGAAAACGCCGATTTGTATCAAGATCACATAAGCTTGAAGAGATCGTTCAGCGTGGCCCTGGTATTTTTAAATGGCTCGTAAATTTCTGCAGAAAGCGCCGATTTGTATCAGGATCACATAAGCTTGAAGAGATCGTTCAGCGGTTGGCCTGGTATTTTTAAATGGCTCGTAAATTTCTGCAGAAAGCGCCGATTTGTATCAGGATCACATAAGTTTGAAGAGATCGTTCAGCGCTTGCTCCTGCTATTTTTAAATGGCTCGCAAATTTCTGCACAAAACGCCGATTTGTATCAGGATCACATAAGCTTGAAGAGATCGTTCAGCGCTTGCTCCTGCTATTTTTAAATGGCTGCAAATTTCTGCAAAAACGCCGATTTGTATCAGGATCACATAAGCTTGAAGAGATCGTTCAGCGCCCTGCTATATTTAAATGGCTCGTGCACAAAAACGCCGATTTGTATCAGGATTACATAAGCTTGAAGAGATCGTTCAGCGCTTGCTCCTGCTATTTTTAAATGACTCGCAAATTTCTGCCTAAAACGCCGATTTGTATCAGGATCACATAAGCTTGAAGAGATCGTTCAGCGGTTGGCCTGGTATTTTTAAATGGCTCGTAAAATTTCTGCACAAAACGCCGATTTGTATCAGGATTACATAAGCTTGAAGAGATCGTTCAGCGCTTGCTCCTGCTATTTTTAAATGACTCGCAAATTTCTGCCTAAAACGCCGATTTGTATCAGGATCACATAAGCTCGAAAAGATCGTTCAGCGGTTGGCCCTGCTATTTTAAATGGCTCGTAAATTCTGCAAAACGCCGATTTGTATCAGGATCACATAAGCTTGAAGAGATCGTTCAGCTCTTGCCTGCTATTTTAAATGGCACCAAATTTCTGGAAAACGCCGATTTGTATCAGGATCACATAAGCTTGAAGAGATCGTTCAGCGCTTGCCCTGCTATTTTAAATGGCTCGTAAATTTCTGCTAAAACGCCGATTTGTATCAGGATCACATAAGCTTGAAGAGATCGTTCAGCGCTTGCCTGCTATATTTTAAATGACTGCAAATTTCTGCCTAAAACGCCGATTTGTATCAGGATCACATAAGCTTGAAGAGATCGTTCAGCGGTTGCCCTGCTATTTTTAAATGGCTCGCAAATTTCTGCCAAAACGCCGATTTGTATCAGGATCACATAAGCTTGAAGAGATCGTTCAGCGGTTGGCCCTGCTATTTTTAAATGTCTCGTAAATTTCTGCACAAAACGCCGATTTGTATCAGGATTACATAAGCTTGATGAGATCGTTCAGCTCTTGCCTATATTTTAAATGGCTCGTAAATTTCTGCCTAAAACGCCGATTTGTATCAGGATCACATAAGCTTGAAGAGATCGTTCAGGTTGCCTGCTATTTTTAAATGCAAATTTAAAACGCCGATTTGTATCAGGATTACATAAGCTTGATGAGATCGTTCAGCTCTTGCCCCTGCTAATTTTAAATGCCCACTAAATTTCTGTAGAAAACGCCGATTTGTATCAGGATCACATAAGCTCGAAGAGATCGTTCACCGGTTGGCCTGGTATTTTTAAATGGCTCGTAAATTTCTGCACAAAACGCCGATTTGTATCAGGATCACATAAGCTTGAAGAGATCGTTCAGCTCTTGCCCCTGCTAATTTTAAATGCCCACTAAATTTCTGTAGAAAACGCCGATTTGTATCAAGATCACATAAGCTTGAAGAGATCGTTCAGCGCTTGCCCCTGCTTATTTGGCTCGTAAATGTCTGCACAAAACGCCGATTTGTATCAGGATCACATAAGCTTGAAGAGATCGTTCAGCGCTTGCTCCTGCTATTTTTAAATGGCTCGTAAATTTCTGCACAAAACGTCGATTTGTATCAGGATTACATAAGCTTGAAGAGATCGTTCAGCGCTTGCCCCTGCAATTATTAAATGGCTCGTAAATTTCTGCATAAAACGCCGATTTGTATCAAGATCACATAAGCTTGAAGAGATCGTTCAGCTCTTGCCCCTGCTAATTTTAAATGCCCACTAAATTTCTGTAGAAAACGCCGATTTGTATCAGGATCACATAAGCTTGAAGAGATCGTTCAGCTCTTGCCCCTGCTAATTTTAAATGCCCACTAAATTTCTGTAGAAAACGCCGATTTGTATCAGGATCACATAAGCTTGAAGAGATCGTTCAGCGGTTGGCCCTGCTATTTTTAAATGGCTCGTAAATTTCTGCAGAAAGCGCCAATTTGTATCAGGATCACATAAGCTTGAAGAGATCGTTCAGCTCTTGCCCCTGCTAATTTTAAATGCCCACTAAATTTCTGTAGAAAACGCCGATTTGTATCAAGATCACATAAGCTTGAAGAGATCGTTCAGCGCTTGCTCCTGCTATTTTTAAATGGCTCGTAAATTTCTGCACAAAACGTCGATTTGTATCAGGATTACATAAGCTTGAAGAGATCGTTCAGCGGTTGGCCCTGCTATTTTTAAATGGCTCGTAAATTTCTGCCCAAAACGCCGAGGTGCATCAGGATCACATGTGCTTGAAGAGATTGTTCAAGGCCTGCCCCTGCTATTTTTAAATGGCTCGTAAATTTCTGCAACTTTGTCATTCATTCTGGCAAATCCTGCAGGCATGAGTTTGAAAATTTCCAGCTAATCGGCAGTTTTGTATCAGGATCACAGATGCGTGAAGTGATCTTTTAATAATACTATTGTATTTTAGTTATATTGCATGAATCTGTCACGACAGTCTTTACACTACTTCATAGCAAAATTTCTGCACAAAAACGCCGATTTGTATCAGGATCACATAAGCTTGAAGAGATCGTTCAGCGCTTGCCCTGCTATTTTAAATGGCTCGTAAATTTCGCCTAAAACGCCGATTTGTATCAGGATCACATAAGCTTGAAGAGATCGTTCAGCGCTTGCTATTTTTAAATGGCTCCTACAAAACGCCGATTTGTATCAGGATCACATAAGCTTGAAGAGATCGTTCAGCGCTTGCCTGCTATTTTAAATGGCTCGTAAATTTCTACAAACGCCGATTTGTATCAGGATCACATAAGCTTGAAGAGATCGTTCAGCGTTGCCTGCTATTTTAAATGCTCGTAAATTTCTGAAAAACGCCGATTTGTATCAGGATCACATAAGCTTGAAGAGATCGTTCAGCGTTGCCCCTGCTATTTTTAAATGTCTCTAGAAAACGCCGATTTGTATCAGGATCATATAAGCTTGAAGAGATCGTTCAGCGCTTGCCTGCTATTTTTAAATGGCTCGTAAATTTCTGCCTAAAACGCCGATTTGTATCAGGATCACAAGCTTGAAGAGATCGTTCAGCGCTTGCCTGCTATTTTAAATGGCTCGCAAATTTCTGCAGAAACGCCGATTTGTATCAGGATCACATAAGTTTGAAGAGATCGTTCAGCGCTTGCTGCTATTTTTAAATGGCTCAAATTTCTGCAAAAACGCCGATTTGTATCAGGATCACATAAGCTTGAAGAGATCGTTCAGCGCTTGCCCCTGCTATTTTAAATGGCTCAAATTTCTGCAAAACGCCGATTTGTATCAGGATATAAGCTTGAAGAGATCGTTCAGCGCTTGCCCTGCTATTTTTAAATGTAAATTTCTGCCTAAAACGCCGATTTGTATCAGGATCACATGTTTGAAGAGATCGTTCAGCGCTTCTGCTATTTTAAATGCTCGTAAAATTTCTGCCTAAAACGCCGATTTGTATCAGGATCACAGATGCGTGAAGTGATCTTTTAATAATACTATTGTATTTTAGTTATATTGCATGAATCTGTCACGACAGTCTTTACACTACTTCATAGGCGTCACTTTTATAAATGGAATTTTTAAAAGTCTATACTGTTCCATATAATATTTAATAGTTTAAATTGTATAACAAAAAGTATTATAACATTACTAAGATAACCACGATATATAATTATTAATGATTATATCTTACTTTTAATTTATATAAATATAATTAAAACGCCTCCTGCAGAGAGAGTTTGTAATACGCTGCTGAAATATATTTTAAATCGATACATTTAAAATTAAATAAAAATATATTTATTTTTAATATTAAAAATATTACAAATAAATATTAAATATAATTACAAAACATATAATTAATAAATAAATATAAAACACAATTATATTTCAAATAATTATTATTTTTAATAGGCCACCCATTGCACAATAGCTTATATACAGCAAATGTTTGTAATTTGCGACTTTGCTTTCAGTATTAAATAAAAAAAAAATGCTTAAGCTAACATCAGTAATATTCTTAAGTGTAATTTAATAAATATTTACATTAAATGTAATTACTAAATTTACAAATTACTATGATAAAATAGTTACTATATGCAATGTTCTATAATGTCAGTTATTCCTTATAAATAGCGCTGTCTTAATTTATAGAACATTTTACAATTCAAGTTTTTATATAATACATTTATCATTAAATAAAAAACAAACAGCTTAATTTAAGATTAACAATATTTAAAATTTAGTTGTAAAGATTTCTACATTCTTGCCATCTATGAAACAATAGTAAATTCTAATAGTGTTAGCTATTGCTACTAGAGGACACGACTATCAATTCATTATAAATTGATTTTTCTTAGCTGTGTACATTTTAATTTTTTTTTAATTTTCTATAAAATGTTGCTTCCTAGAATTTTAAGTATTTATCTAAACATTAATGAAATCAATGATTTTATTAATTTTCCTTTTTATAACTTACATATGAAGAGAATCTATTTTTAAAATACTAACATTAACTGTAAAATAAATATTTCAATATTTAAATAAAAACAATTGTGTTATTGCTGCTATCCATCAATTGATCAAAATTATCCACCTTCAATTGTAGACTGGTTACTTTACATCTTATGCTAACATTTTTGCCCCCTCAAACTGTCTGTTTACTGCCATCCACACTATTCCCGGCACCATCAGGAGCTTGGCGATAAGTAGCAAATTGTGTGAGCAAACTGTTAGTACTAGAGCTATCAGTAACTTGAATCTCCGAGGAACTGTCAAGTTCTGTCACAGTACCAATAGAATTGGCATCGGTCGAACACAAGTTATTGAACAGAGCAGAGTTTAAAATAGCATCAAAGTTAAAACTGCTTTCGACACCCTTTTCAGTGTCGTTTCCAGAAGGGGTTACCCCTGAATCCTGATTTATAGAACAACCGGAGACATAGCGACTAGGAAAAGCATTTTCCACGTCCGTGGCAGATAACAAAGTTAGTTTCTCTAATAATGTGTCGATGCGTTGTTTGCCAGCAATTAACTGTTGGTCCCCAGGTGTTAAGCCCTGCGCTACTTGAGATACAATACTAGAAGAATTGGACGAGCTGCAAGTAGTCATAATATGCGGCTGATAAGTGCTCTCCGCATTTATGTAGGTAGAACTATAAGCACTATCATTTGACACCGGCTGAGCATTGCTGCTGCTGCCAACTTCTTTCAGCAAGCCATTACTTGAGTGCCCAGGAACCGACCAATCACCTCCCTGCTTTCAGAAGTAGTAAACAAACCAGCTATTTCCACAGCAGGCCAAACTTACCAAATCGATCATGTCGAAATCGCTCTCAATGCACAGCGTATTGATGTCTCGTTCAAATTCGTCAGCAAACTCGTCATTGGATGCATCCGAGTCGTCCTTTGTCACGTCTGCCAAGCGCGACCGCAGTCTCTGCGTGATCTCTTCCAGTTCCGTGAACTTGCGCTTGAGAGCACGGCTCAATAGCTCGCTCGGCTCTTCTTGCACTGGGAGGGTGGGCTTTTGCAGCGCACTCGGCTTGTTGGTGGATGCCCTCTGAGCAGGGTTGCTGCCCGTGACTTCTGAAGCTGGCGCTGCTTTCACCTCTGCAAACCTGGATATGTTTTCCAGTGGAGTAACGTGGATCTGGAACATCAAAAAATCTTCCCATAGTAGTTTCGATGCTTAGAATGTGATGGGGCAGACCTTGATTTGGCCGTTGCATTTGCTGGAGAAGTCCACAATGTTGAACCAGCCTTGCAAAGACGGCAGCCCTGCCAACAGGACCGTCAAGTCGAGCGCTGCAAATCCCAGCACCACGTCGGTTTGCAGGTTGGGCTGCTGGAGGTTTTCGCTGTTTTTGCGCCACACTTTGAAGATGAAACGTTTTTGGCTCTGGAACACAGAAGGAAATGATGGAAATAACACTTACCGATATTATGAATAAATCAATAAAAATAAAGAACGAAGTTGACGATACAAACTCAATTATCAGAGAACAAAGAGAAGAAACAAAAAAAATTAAAAGAAATATAAAACAATAGAATATAAAAATGTAGTGGCTAGAAAAGGAAACAAGAAAAACGAATATAATGATTTTTGGAATACAAGAGAGAGAAGACTATAGAAAAATTAAGGGATGAATTTATGGTAAGAAATTGGAATATGAAATAGATAATAAAAAAGGGGAGGAATTCAGAAACCGAATGAAAATAGGTGTAACAATTAAAATCAAAAAGGCAGAAATAATAAGAAATCTAAAAAACTTGAAAGGGACGGAAATTTGGATCAAAGATCTAGACAAAAAAAACAACCAAAAAATCTAACACCATATATGATAGATGCCAGAAAGAAAGAAAACAGCGTTTTTTTGGTCTTTGATAAGTTAATTATTAACGAGGAGGAATTATGAAGTTTTGGAAGAAACGGAAGAAGAGTTAAAAGAAGAAGATAAGGCAAAGAAGGATGAGGAAAAGATACCCAAAAGAAAAGACAAAGATCTACAGATGAATAATCAGAAAGATCCCCCAAAGGAACAGCTAGAAAAGGAGTAATTCCAAAAAGAAATAAGACACTGGACTCAAACTATATTAGCTCCGCAGACAATTAAGTCATCAGCAGATGAAGAAGCATTAAAAAAAGGCCCTACCAAAGATTACAAACAAAACGATACCAACAACAAGAGGCAAAAACGAACAAAAACAAGAAGCCGGATAGAAACACAGATGACGACACGCGAAGAAATAGAATAGAGAAAATAAATGAGAACAAAAAAGAACATTAAAAAAATCGCTACACGGAACATAAAAAATATAAAAGAACAAGAAGAAAGAAGAATAGGCAAAGAACAGAAACAAAAATAAAAATAGGATAAACGATAAATGGAAAAGAACAAGAAAAATCGTAGAAAAGAACGAAAAGGAGTATTCAGATACTAGGAGTTAGCAAAATCAAGAAAAAAGGCACGGAGAAAATAGTTTTAAACAGTAGTTATACACTAAGATATTTAGAAGTCAATAAAACCGAAAGAGTAGCACTGTTAATAAACGAAGAAATAGAAAAGAAAATTGTGGAATGGAAAGCAATAAACTCTAGGATTATATATATGGAGGTAAACCTGGAAACAAGCATAACAATAATACAAATATATGCGTATGAGAAGGTACAGAAATATACGAAAAATAGAAGAATTCTATGAAACACTCCAAGAAGCAAGAGAAAGAAACCACAACGTACATACGAATCATAGGATGGAGTACATAAAAGAGTAATAGATTATATAACCTACATAAAAACATTTGAAGGAAAAGTAAAAGATGTATGGGTCGAAACACAAGCAGAATTAAGAACACATCACAAACTAACATTAAGGAAAATAGAAGAACTAATCATAAAGGAAGCCGTAAAACAGTATATAAAAATACAGACAGAGAGGCTAAGGGACATAGAAAAAGGCAAAGATACCACAAGGAAATAGAGAAAAGGCTAGAAGAACAATTAGAAGTAAAACAAGTAATTTTGAATAGTCTCAAAGAAATAATCAAAACAGCAAAAGACGTGGAACAAGAAAAATAAATAGAAATAGAAAAAGTAGCAGATAGTGGAATAAGGAAGTAAGAGCAAAATTAAAAGAAGAGAAAAAACATGGAAAAATACATAATAACCAGAAAAATAGAAGACAAAACAAAATACACACAAAAAAGAGATGAAGCCAAGCAGGAAGTAAAAAAAGCAAAAAATAAAAAAGAAGAACAAGCAGCATGCATACCTGAAAGGAAAACAAACAAAACCATATAAGCATAGTGAGGAAAGTAATAGAAAGCGCAATTGAATATCGGAAAGAATTACATGCATTACATTATTTAGTATCTGTTGATCTGAAAGCTGCATTCGACACAGTCCCAAGAGATAAACTGTGGTACTGTCTAGAAGAAGTGGGAGTCACAGAAAAACTTTGGCGAGTGGTCAAAAGTGGACAAAAGAAAAATACTCCAAATAATTTGAGATCCAGAAAAGAGTCGCACAGGGAGACAGTCTGAGTCCTCTGTTATTTAACATTTATATGGACAAAATCTTAAAAATGTGCAAGAAATACATGCCCAAAATAACAGAGTTGGATATAGAGAGTTGTGCCCAGTTCCACCATAGAGGCTGTTATACACAGATGATATAATAATTATGGGAAACAGCCGGATAAACATACAAAAGATACTAAATCAATAGGCAAAACAATAACACAAATGAAGACAAGAAAAAGCATACAACAAAAGCCAATCACCCAAATAATAGAAGAAAAACAACTGAATTGGTTTGGACACTTTCAGAAAATGAAGGACATACTAATCAGGAAAGCTACAGAATCCAAAAAAACAGAGAAAACGAAGAGTTGGAAGATCAAGCAAGAATATGGAATAAAGTATAGAAGAATTAACTAAGAAGAGGGAAAACAGTCAGTCAACTAAAGCAAATGACAGAAGATAGAAACAGGTGAAGGATGCGGGTAGAACTCCACTACAGCTGACGCTGTAAGACATAAGGCAATAGATAAAGAGAGAGAAGAAGGTTATGGTGGTTCTGATCGCCATATGTCATTTAATAATGTTTTGTTCATTAAATGTGTTATTCGTTCTTAAAGGTTTAATTACTCAATTACATTAATTAGCTAATTAATCCTACTAGCCTAAGTGGAATGATCTCATCAAAAAGAAATATATACAAAGAATGGAAAAACAATTAAAAGAAAATAACAAAAATAAGAATAAAATAGAAGCCCAATGGATAACAATAAAAGACTGCATATACAGTACAGTAAAGCAGAAACCCAATGATAATAAACGTAAAGAAATAATTTAAAAAAATAAAAGCAACAAATGCAACAAATGGAAAAGAAGACAAATGAGAGATTAAAAAAGGTATCCAAGAAAATCAACCACAAAACAAAAAGAGATTGGATGGAAAATAAAAAGCTAATTTAAGAAGATAGTAAGTATAAAGATATACAAAACCATTATAAAAAGATAAATGAACAGAACAGAGTGTACAAAGGAAAGACCACTGGAAATAAAAGTGAAGAAGGGATATTGACTGAACATGACAACCAATATATGGAGACGTGGAAAAAATATTTCAAAGATCTATTGACAGACACAAAGTATCAAGGAGAAAAGATCAATTTGGATTTATGGAATCAAATAACAATCAATACAATAAACATATACACACTGGTGAGAAAAGCCTTATATTACCTACCATTAAATTATTACTTTTTATTCATATATTAGTAAATGCAGCTTGGAGAGTAATTTCAAATATATAAGAAATTTTAAGATCAATTTAAATTTATGGAATTAAATTAATTGTAATAAATTCAAACATTTCTACACAAATGAGAAAAGCTTTACAATATATAAAATTAAGCTTTTAACCTTTTAATCGTATGAGAAGGAGTTAGACACCACCAAATGTAACTCAAAAACTAAATTTTAAATGTATAAGAATCCTTATGATCAATTTGAGTTTGTGAGATTAAATTATAACGAGTCCAATAAATATTTTCACAGATAAGAAAAGCCTTACATTACACAAAGATAAACATTTTACTTTTGTTCATATAATAAGGAGTTTTATATCAATATACACAGCTTGAAAAGCAGATTTAAGATATACAACAATTTTCAAGATGAATTTGATTTAATAAATAAATTAAATCGTAATAAAAATTAAACAAACATCTATACACAAGTGAGAAAAACTTTACATTACATAATGATAAAATTTTTACCATTTATTCATGACGGAGTCATATATCAATAGAGCTAGCTTGAAGAGTAAATTTGAATGATATGAAATTGTTTTGGATCAATTGGAGTTCATGAAATTATATGTATTAAGTTCAACGAACATCTACATACAGGTGAGACAAGCTTTATATTAAGTAGTAATAAAATGTTTAACTTTGATTGTTATAAAAGAGGATAATATATCAACAATAGATACAGCTTGAAGAATAAATTTCAAATATATGAAAATTTTTAAGATCAATTTGAGTTCATAGGAGTAAATCGTAATAAGTTCAATAAATTTTATGCATAAGTGAGAAAAGCTTTACATTATAGAGGAATAAAATATTGACCTTCCGTTCATATGAGAAAGAGCGATACATCAATAGACATGCAACTTGAAAATTACATTTCAAATATATAAAAATTCTTAAGATCACTATGAGTTTGTGGAATTAAATTATAATAAAAATTAAATAAACACGTATACACAATTACACCATATTGATAAAATTTTTAATAGATGAATTTGGGTTTAAGAGATTAAATTGTAATTGGTTTAATAAATATCTACACACAGTGACAAGTCATATAAAAAAGGTCCTGTATCAATAGATGCAGCTTAAAAATTAGATTTCAAGCATAAAAAATTTAAGACCAATTTCAATTCATGCGAGTAAATAATAAATTCAAACCTCACAGATGAGAAAAGCCTTACAGAAAAAACTTTTTACCTTTATTCGTTTAACAAGAAGTTATATATCAAGAAAAAAAATTTAAAAAGCAGCGTTCAAATAAATAAAAACTTTCCAGATAAATTTGGGTTTATGAATGATAAAAATTAAACAAACTTCTTTGCACAGGTGAGAAAAGCCTTACTTGTGAAAAAATTTGTATCTATTACTTGTGTCACAGTCATCTAACAATAAATGCTACTTGATGAGTACATTTCAATACATATTAATTTTTATAAAATTATCTTAAATTTATGGGAATAAATGATAAGTTTAACAAATAGGTATACACAGTTGAGAAAAGCCTTACACCTAAAGGTAAACTTTGTACTTGTTATTCATATAACAGGGAGACGTATCAATACACGTAGCATAAAGAGTAAATTTCAATTATATACAAAAATTACGATCAATTTGAGTTTATTGGAATAAATTATAATAAATTCAATAAAAATCTCTACATAGATGAGAAAAGCCTTCCAGTACACACAGTACAACTTTTAACCTTTTATTCATGTGAGAAGCTATACATCAATAGATGCAATTCAATTATAATGAGTTCAAGGAATATCTATTCATAGATGAGAAAAGTCTTATATTACACAGATAAAAACTTTTTACTTTTGTCCACATAAGAAAATATACGAATAGACATAATAGATACTTATAAAAGCAGATTGAAAAAATATGAAAATCTCCAAAATGAATGTGGATTGACGAGATTGAATCATAAAAATTAAACAAACACTTATATACAAGTGAAAAACCCTTACATTTACATACTAACGAAATGTATATAAAATATAGCAATAAATGCTCCTTGAAGAGTAAATTTCAGTATATAGGAACTTTTAAAAAATGAATTTGAATTTATGAGACTAAACTAAAACAGTTCAACGAACATCTATACACAAGCGAGAAAAGCTTTAACTACACTGAGATAATTAACTTGCTTTTATTATTACGATTATTTGATAATAAATTCAATGGTAATTTACATATAGGTGAAAAGAGCTTTACAATAAGTAGTGATAAAATGTTTACCTTTTATTATTATGAAAGAGGTTAATATATCAACTATAGATACAGCTTGAAGAGTATATTTCAAATATATGAAAACTTTTAAAATCAATTTGAGTTTATAGGAATAAATCGTAATAAGTTAAATTGGTGAGAAAAGCCTTACATCAGAAGAATAAAATGTTGAGGTTTTGTTCGTATGAGAAAAAGGAATATATCAATAGACACGCAACTTAAAGATTAAATTTAAAATAATAAAAATTCTTAAGGTCATTATGAGTTTGCAGAATTAATTGTAATAGAAATTAAACAAACATCTATACACAAGTGAGAAAAGTCTTACAGCATATAAGATTTTTATTTTTTTATTTATGTCAGTTATATAATAATAAACGCTGCTTGAAGAGTAAATTTCAATATATAAAGATTTTTAAAAAGTGAATCTAGGTATGAGATTAAATTGTAACTGGTTTAATATCTACGCACAGTGAGAAAAACTCACATGAAAGGTCATGTATCAATAGATGCAGCTTAAAGGGTATATATAAAACATTTTAAGATTAATTCGAATTAATGAATAAATAATAATGAATTCAAAATAACACCTACTCACAGAAAACCCTTACAGGTAATACACTTTTTACCTTTATTCGTTTAACAGGGAATCAAGAAACGAAATTTACAAGGTAAATTTTAATATAAAATTTTTTAAGATGAATTTGGGTTTATAAATGTTAAAAATTAAACAAATTTCTATGCACAGGTGAGAAAAGCCTTAGATTACATAGCAAAGAAATTTTTATCTATTATTTATGTAAGTCATATAAGAATAAATGCTACTTGATGAGTACATTTCAATACACGTAAATTTAAAAAAAAATCAATTAAATTTATGGGATTAAATTGTAAGTTCAACAAATAGGAACACGCAGTTGAGAAAAGCCTCGCGATCTTTACTTGTTCTTCATATAACATGGAGACATAACAATAAAGAGTAAATTTCAATTATATACAAAAAATTACGATCAATTTGAGGAAGAGCGTGTCCTATTAACATTACGATATTTAAATAAACATGAAATAAAACCCCGACACCTAGCGGTAAATGGGGGAGTGGATAAGATAAAATAAAATAACAAAAAGAAACTTACGTTTATGAGCATTTCTCCAGGCAAGTACACGTCACATCTAAAATCCCACCTGGGACTCGTGCTCTTCATCACGACCGGAGTGACCTTCAAATCGGCACCCGCGACTGTTTCAAAGGTGACATACGTGCTCGGCAACATCTCCTCATACGCCACATTTTTCCTCCTCGTCTTCTTCGATTTACATTTCCGCTTACAAGGCAAATGCAGGGCTCCTTCAACGACAACGTGGGCTTTGAAGTTATTTTTATTATCTGCAGCCACGTCCTCGCGCTGAGCTTGAGTTTGTTGCCTTCTACCGTCACCAACAGACAGAGCTTCATTCAAATAATCCAGCAAATCAGCTGTTTTACGCAGCTGCGTGTTGGTAGCCGTTTTGCACTGGCTCAGCTTGCTGAGGCTTTGCGAAACCGAGGTTCCTACCTTTTCATTGTTTAAATTCTTGCTGTAATTATTATATGCTTCTAAGTTTTCCGTGTTTGTGGAGTTCTCAACGTATACGTTTTTCTGCTTTTGCTCAATCAGCTGCGTCAAAAAAGCTTCCAGCAGATTGCCATCAGATTTATTATTGCTTGTTGGTTCTATTGCTTTATTCGAATCCATTTCTGCATCAAACTGTATTCCTACGTCAACCTGTTTCC
The DNA here is from genome assembly GCA_036346155.1 of Sinelater perroti. Classification (NCBI taxonomy): domain Eukaryota; kingdom Metazoa; phylum Arthropoda; class Insecta; order Coleoptera; family Elateridae; genus Sinelater; species Sinelater perroti. Next base: position 28,760 of record JARFIY010000380.1, read on the forward strand.
TGGTAGTTATGATGTTTTTTTTATCATTGATGTTTTTATTGTTGGCAGCAGAACTATTGTTTGCCAAAGAGTTTTTATTGGCTTTACTTTTAACAGTTATTGGGGCCTTTGAAACGCTCTGGTTAATATTTTTGGAGCTTTTGTCCAAGTACTGGGGCCTCTTAAAGGAGTTTGTCTCGTTGGATGCGGAAGCTGCGCTCTTGTTGGAAGGACGCGCCTCGGGAACTACAGGGACGTAAGTGACGGTCTGCGAATCGTTCTTGATACCCCTCTCCACTTCAAGGCAGTGAATTTGAGCTGCGGTGCCCACTGCGACAAGCACTTTCATCTGCCCGCATATTTTGCCATTAACAGGGCTGCAAATTGGTTCCCACCAATCTGAAGTTGTTACCGGCAACTGGAAAAATACAAATTGTTAGTTGGAAGCGAGACACAATGTCGATTTTTTAAATTAGTCTAATCACAATGCAACCTGAGCAAATTTATTTGATAAAATTTAGGCCCGATACACATTGCTCTCCGCTTAGTTTGTGCCATGTTCACATTAGCCCCTTTCATTTTAAAAATCTATATACAGTTGAAAAAAACCTTTAGAAATCCCTTATAATACATAACCACAGATCCCCTAACCGCCGGGTCCCTCTGAAAAAAACAAAAAGGACAGCCAAATTTGACGTAGAATTCGAATCCACGATCAGAAATTCGCTAAAACCAGTGGCCTGAAAAATAGTCCCTTTCCCATTATTTTGCCAGTGGCTACATTTAAGTGGGGGAGAAGGTAGGGTTTGCAGTTCTTACAAGGCGCGAAGCGTCTCAACGCACAACGCTCGAAAGCTTTCATGCACAGAAGTACACTTTACGTTATAATATTTTATTAAATTAATCTAAAAAAAATAAGGCCGCTTTGCGGCTTTGTTTACAACCAAGAGGAACAATAACTTTTAAAGAAGATTGTACTACAATCTAAAGGTGTAAAAAGTTCTGACCAATTAACCAAAAAAGTTGAGGCAGAAGAAGGCAAGTGAGTTTAGGACAAAGATGAGTGGAGAGTTCATCATTCATTTCTAATACTATCTAGTTAAAATCCAAAAATTCAAGAAAGATCAGAACAGATGCAAATTTAAGGTCAACATCATGCACTTATTAAGCTGCAACAAGGTGATTGGTAATGGTAATGGTAAGGGTCTACGCCCCGCGTGGGAGCACGGTCTGCAAACTGAGAGGTTAAGGCTCTCATACGTTAGCTCTCTCTGCCCGGTCGTTGCGCACCATCTCTGGTGCGGGGCGGTGTGGCAAGCACCGCGCCTTAGACGACCGCCATTATTACCCCTTGTTCGAGTGAACGCAGGTACTCAATTATTTTTAGTGACTGAGTAGGTCACCCGCCAGGCATCAGAGAGCACCGGGAATTGAACCCGGGTCCGTCAGCATCGTAGCCCGCTCCTCAACCACGGGACCACGCTGGCTTAACAAGGTGATTAAGAGAGCTAATATGGAGAGGATCGTACGCAAAGAAGTTAAGGTAGAAAAAATAGTTCAGGTGTTCAAGAAGATTCTAATATTGGCTCTTCTAACATTCTTGAAAGCCAAAATGAGAGCAAGTAGGGAACAAAACTAATTAAGTTATTAAGTTAATTAAGTAATTAAGTAATGGGAGAGCGGCAAGGGCAGAAGCTCTGTATCACTATTCTGTTCATCACTAAACCTAGTTAGAAGAGGGGAGGGAGTCAATAAAATTGATCACTTGTAACATTGAAGTGAATAAGAGAACTAATTGTAAGATGGAGAGCATTTTGATCAAGTGAAAATAAGAAAAATGGATCAGATCAGGATGGCCGAGGATTGGGAAATTTTATGTATGTGCAAAAAGAGAGGAAGTCAAACTCTTAAAAACCAAAAATCTCACAAACTAAAATAGACAAAAGCAAAGATTGTGGTGTTAGTTTAAGGTAATTTAGTCTGACGTTCAGTACTAGGATAAATGCATATTTATAAACTCAAGTATTATGAAATCAGTATTACCTTATTTTGCTAAAGTTTATTTATGTTTATTTATCATTGAATAGAGTAAGAACAAATGTTTGTTATGCGTGTGGGGCAGCAGCTCCCCTCTCCCCAAGAGTCACTAACAATTTCAAGGTCAAAATCAAGGTAGTGGTGAACTTCGAACGACCATGGCTTGCAGGTACACAAAATACTAAATCTGGTAGATATGAATGAATTGTGCAGGATTTTGTAAAATGTCCTACTACATCATGTGGATAAATCAAAAATCAAAGAAAAAGGCAAAACTCAATATCTTGAACCGTAAGGAATGCAGAAAGGTGCCGCTCATCCTAGAACATCGCAATAGTTACGACTGCCATGTGCCAGTCGTAACTGTGCTTGTTTCCTATTAGATTTGGAGTGCAATTTGATATATTACCTTGGTTTGACTCTCTTAAAGGCTATCTCACTTCCAATTGTACCAAAGTAAATTTTACTGATCTCTTGCCTCTAGCGATATATTTTTTAACCAATTCATTAAAAAAAAAAGCTTTACCAAAAATTTCCCAAGTCACTGTATCCCGATTTTTTTACCATAAATAATAATTATTACTTGAAATCAATTAAGCACTAAAGTAAAAACATTACTGTAGTATAGATATCTTCTCTGTACCACCTTACGGGGCAATTTGGCATCTTAAGGCGCTTCTAGCAGATGGTACCACTGACTGATAGATTTTCATTAACACTAACACAATTCAGTTATAAAACGCTTTATCAGCCAATAAAACCTCTGGATGATCGTCATGCCAGCATCACATTGCAGAAGCTGGTTTTTCATAAACTACAACATCAGAAATAGTTCTTAGGGCCCAGTTCTGGAATACCTTATTTATATGGACTTTCATCAAGGCTCGTTTGGCTGTTTTTATTTTGTTCATCATCTAAATGAATTTATATATAGTTTTGAGGCATTAGCCGACCTATTTCCCCACTTCTTCGAAATTACAGAAGTGCGTGTCTGTTGATGCGTGTTGCATTGATCGGAAAAGGTGGTAATCTGATGGAGGCCGATCTAGAGAGTATGCAAGGTGTAGAAGGATTTCCAATTAGAGGTCTCGCAGTGTTTTTTTTTACTACCAAAGCAACAGGAAGCACCTTTCGACAATTTATGTGGCACCCATTTTCGTTCCTTTGGGATTTTCTCCATCACATGTAAGCAGTCCGAAATGCTTGATTTACTAATACTTAATGCCCCTGCAAGCTCCTTGAGCGTTTGAGCCAGGTTTTTATCTAATAATGCCTGCAATTGAATTTCTTCGAACTTTTTTGGCTGACCTGGAGTTCCTTGTCATTCACATCAAAATCAACATTTTTAAAACGTTGAAACCAAAATCTGCAGCTTGGATATGATGGAGCAGCATCACCATAAGCTACTTTAGAACGCTCCATCTTTTGACATAAAAGAATAGAAAAGATAGAGCTGTATGAGACGTTTCCCCAAATTTGGAATTTCCATTCAGAGAGAAATGACCAAATAAACTGAATCATTAACAGTGCATTCACTTTAGGATTTTATATTTGCAGATATGTCGAAATGGTGGTTGAGAACTACTACTGATACCATCAGCTAATTCATCTTTTTTTACTATGAGGCGTCTCATGGCCCACAGGTAAATTTTAAAAACTACCTGAAATTTCCTTGGCAAATTATGTAAATTTATAAATTTAAAAATAATATTTGTTCAGCTAAACCTTGGTTTACCACTTTCAAAGACCAAAGCCTACTGCCAGACAGTAAAAAAAAAACAAGAACCAAGCAATGACCTCAACAATGGCTGAAATTCCACTGTCTACAACAATCCCAATGAGATCAAAGACGTCTAAGACACCAACCTAATTTCTTTGCCGAAGATATCCATAGTAGTTGTAAGTATAACGTTAAAATTTGGTTAATTCCTAAAATTATAACATCTTCTATTCACATATAAATACCAAAAATTAGACTGAGATTAGCGTAAAGTAGCTTCTTGTTTTCTTTATTTAAAACGAAGACTGTCAATGTATATATAATAATAATGGTACGGCTCTAACGCCCCGCGTGGGAGCACGGTCTGCAAACTGAGAGGTTAAGGCTCTCATATGTTCGCTCACTGTGCTCGGCCGTCGCGCACCATCTCTGCTGCGGGGCGATGTGGCAAACACCGCGCCTTAGACGATCGCCATTATTACCCCTTGTTCGAGTGAACGCAAGTACTCAATTATTTTTAGTGACTGAGTAGGCTACCCATCAGGCATCAGAGAGCACCAGGAATTGAACCCGGGTCCGTCCGCATCGCAGCCCGCGCCTCAACCACTGGACCACTCTGGCGGAATGTATATACAATATTAACCTTAGAATACCCATAGATGTAAAGTAATTTATAAATAGTATAACACTCTCACTTTTCTTTTACTCTATACAGCACTTTTCTCCACTTTTTTTCTCCCTAGCGAATGTTTGAATCTCTTCTTCTGGTAATCCTCTTTTCTCTAAGGCCTATTCACTATTATCATCCCATGCTTTTGTGGGGTTCCTCTTATCTTCTTTTCCTGTATTCTTGCTTTCCTTACTCTTTTTACTTCCATATGTGTTAAATGCCTGTACCAACTCAGTTGGTTTATTTTGATTATTTTTAAAGCAGGGTATCTAATTCATCTTTTACTGTCATTTCTGACCCTGTCTATTCTCGTTATTCCCAGTATCGCTCTGAGGTACTTTTCACTTTTATTTTTTTATTGATGTCATTCGTTACCCCGTTGAACAGCACCGAACTTAATAGATCCCCTTGTCTCAGTCCTTTCACTGTAAATTCTTTGAATTGGAGATTGTCGGTTCTAGCATAGTTCCTAGTCTTATTATACAGGCTCATTATTGCTCTTCTTGAGTTTATGTCCATATTACTTCTTTCTAAACTACGTCTTACTTCTCTTCTTGGGATTCTGTCAAAGGCTTCGACTAGATCTATAATTGCCATGTATACTGTACGTCCCAATCTTCTGATTTTCTCTATTATCTGCTTAATTGTCAATATACAATCCTGTAGGCTCCTTCCCTTTCTGAACCCGCTTTGTGGTTCTTCTAACTGCGGTTCGACCTCGTTACATAATCTTTTTTCGAGGATTCTTTCATAAACTTTGGAGACCATCACCTACATCTTTCTGTTCTACTTTATTTCCTCTCTGCTTTAGTACGTCTTGATCTTTTTCAATTTGATGTTTTTCGCGGTTTCTTTCTGTACATAGTATTCCCTCCAATTCTCCATTATTCTTTCTCCATCTGTTATTATATTTACAATTCTGTGTTTCATTTGTTTCAATTTTAGTTGTTGATTCCCAGTTCTTAAATTTTTTGGTACTTTCTAGAACTTCTGGTGTGCGTGGTAGTTATTTTTTACCCAAATTCCTTCCATGATTTTTGTTTTGCTTCCATTATTAGTCTTTTCACTTTGTTTTTTTTTCTCCATATATTCTCTGTATCTAATATCATCCCCCTTCCTCTAATAATTCATCCATTACTGTTTCTTTGTTTTGATTTCCTTCTTGACGTTAGCTTATGGAATTTTACCGATTCATTTGTGGGTTCTTCATCGTCCTTGTTTTTATCTAATCTATTTTCATCTATTGACGTTTTTTCCTTGAGTAGGTAAGGATATGTGTTTAATTGTGATTTAAGTGGACTGTATCGTATTTTTAATTTTAAACAAAGGAACTTAATCAAAAAGCTAAAGCTGAAAAACTCACTTTTGGAAGCGGACGCCCTGCTGCAGAAATCGGCTCCTGGGGAATCAAGAAAGAGAAAAAAGGGTGTGGGTGGAAAAAGGGACAAGTTATCCCAATCTTCGCTGCGGGGCCGATCAGAAGCGTCTTTTCTGATGTGGGTCCTTCAGCTGGTTGTGTCTGAAGTTTACGACTAGGTTTTTCTTGGTTCCTCGCTGGGTCAGATACAAAATACAATCGGCCAACAAAATGACCTCCGAGATGTGGAAACTTGCCGCCACTTAAACACGCCAGCGAATTCTCGGTAAAAACGGTTTCGTATATACGGAAAATTAAAGCCGGCCGCACGCTTTCTAAACCTAATTATTCAAAGACGGAGCGAGCGAAAAGAGAAGAGGCCGCGGCCGAAGCCGCTCTGCTTTATATATCGGCGCACCGCGCAAGCGGGCAAATTTGTCGCAGCTATCTCAAATCAAAACTAAAGCGCGTATACACTTGGCGCAAACACTCTTTTTGCTTTTACATCTTGATTATTTCCCCAGCATTCTCTGGACTTCTCATTTCTACTTCAGACTTCTCTTGTAAACTTGTACATCATCTTGTAACTATTAAATTGTTTTGTATACAGAATTATAATATTACTTTTCCATTATTATTCTTAAACTCTTCACCATGAATCACTACCGCTCCCAGAACGCAGCACTTCGTTACCCACTCTACCACTTAAATCTCCCAATGTCAATGTAATCAAAATAATTTAGAACAAATTCAAGGAAAACTCAATAACACGGTGACATCACAACAGCACAATGATGTTTCTATCTTTAGGGACAAAACAGAATATCTAAAAACTTAAACCAGCACATCAAATTTATTGTAACAAGGCATGCCTTATCTGGAGATATTTTAAAGACTCTAAAAATGATACCATAGATGCAAGTGCAGAAACGGGAAATGCCAATATATTATGACCCAAGCGCCTGAAGAGACCACAATATTTTTGAATGTGGTCAGCTAACTGAAGGCATTACCTAATCAATCTTTACTGTGTAGCATCTCAGGATCTACAGGATATGGCAACACTTCCTTCCTCATTTCAAAGGAAGGTTATTAAATAAAGGGTGGGAAAGTGAACAAATGGAAAGCAACAACGTGCTTGCCTGCAGATCACTTTAGAGACTGCAAAATGGAACTCCCCTTCTCACTACAGAACTTTTGAAGTTCTCTACCCATAACAAAATCGAGTTTTGATCGAGAACGGAGGGCCAAATTGCAAGTTGAAAGCGCGTCTGAACATGATGTTGTGTGGTCCCAACAATCATTGTTCCAAATGTGCGCTTTGATAGCGAAAGGCCTTTATATGTGCCTCCACCTTGCGTTATCTACTAAAGACGTCTCTAGGCAAAACTAGTGGCCCTTATTTTTTTGAGGATATAAGGAAATAATTCAACAAATTTTTTGAACTAAATGTTGGTGCGTTTGGTTCCAACAGGATGGAGCTCACAAAAGAGCTTAGTGACTTAGTTCAAACGCTCACCGGATTTCATTCCATGCGACTTTCTCCTATGAAGATATCTCAAGACTAAACTTTACAAACATTGCACTAGAACCCTTCAAGCTTTATGAACTACAATACATCAATAAATCAAACCTAAGCCTCAACACATGTTGAAAAGAGTAACAAAGAACTTTAGGATATGACTTCAACAGAGCACCAAATCCTCTTTAAAACTCATTGAAATAAAACTTTCAGTTGTGTGGTTTTACCCTCTGCAAGTGAATTTTGTGTATCTTAATGCTGATAAGTAAATCATGTCACGACTGATTTACCGCACCTTGAAGCTTGGTAATAACATCTTACCCGATTTTGAAGCAATGTATCAGCTATAGCTTTATTTCTGTACGCAATAAAGAACTGATGCAAAGGCAGATGGGACGTTCCGAACGCAACATCGTCATCTTCCAGTCTTTCCCAGAAGTCCACCACAATCGAGCTATCGCGCATGCATGCCAGGAACGAATTGTCGTACAAAAACGGCACTTTCTGAAACAGCAGCGTGATAACTTTGAAAATCTGACTAGTGCATCACCACAAACCTGATAGAAATTGAACACTGGCTCTTTGCTATTGTACAGTACTCTGCTGCACAGGGTGTCGCCTTGGCAGAACACTTGGCAGCTGAGGTAGGAATTTATAGGGCCTTCGAAGAACTGGGCTTCCGAGATGTAAATGAGACCATACAGCAACAATTTCTGAAAAAAATGACGCAACAGTACTTTTTATGAATAAAATCATCAATTTTGGCTACTCCCTAATTACAGCTAACTAAAATAAACGATCCATATTTTTATAGTCAAATTTTGGTATTGCTTAATGTATAGGAGAAACAAACTTGTGATTACATTTTTTGTTTCATCGTTGATAGTATTCACATGATGCAATTTTGAACTCCCATCTTCAGCGCTTAATAGATCGGAACGATAAGTATAGGTAGTCGAGTGGATTTCTTCGTTTTTCTGCATTTCACTCCCAAACGCTCGTTTGGGTCGACTTTGCAAGCTATCGGTTTGGCTGCCCTGTTCCAGCAGCTTTGGAGGTTGCTCCTTTACGGCTGCTTTCATCAGGTTTTTATTTTGGAGATTACCAACTTTAGCCCTCATTTTCTCATCACTACTGTTCTCTTTTGAAATGTGATTGTCTACAAAGATCACCGAATCAGCACGCTGGCTACTGAGCGTGTTGTAGGCTGTAGTTTGGACTTCGCTTGTGGCCGCCTCGCTGCCCAACAGCTCAGATGCCGTTCTGTTCGAGTTCACGAATTCTGAAACGAGCTCAAATAACCACCCGCAGCACAAAACTACCTCTCCCAATCATTACCCACGAACTCTTTCCCGAAGTACATTCTTCCGCAGCCCAACTGCAGCGTCATCTTCAGGGTCCCCAACACGAACTCCTCGTTCACGATGGGGAAATCCTGGCTGCAGGTGAGATGCTTCGTCACTTCGAACGCGCCCATGTTGAAAGTCGCATATCCCAAAACGTTGGCGCGCTTCTGCCGCATCGTCCTCGAGCTGACTTGGAACTTTATGTCGACGTCTTGCGGGTTCAGTTGCAACAAGCTGACGATATCGTGGACGGACGTGTGTTTGAAGTGTATTTCTAAAACGATTAGGGTCGTCTTCATTGCGAAATGTCATGCAGCAAAAATGTCGCTCCACTAACAAATCTTATGAAAGTTTCAGCTCAATTTTAAGTCGCGAAGCAATTGCAGGTTTCTCAAACACATAATTTGATTGGACTATAACTAATAGTACGTTTTATAACCATATGTGAAGCAAATTCAAACCTATAATTATTGACTAAATGTACAGAATAAGGGCAGGGCACGCTATTATGTTGTGTAGTGACAAAGAAGCAGTGGAATGGATAAGATCGGCTTCTTTGACTTAAATATAGACATCGTGAAATGCGCGGGTCTTTGGGTCCCTGACCAAGGCGAGGGATTGGCGATAAGACGCCGCTATTTAGTTTACAATGTGATCGTCATTGGCTTTACGGTGCTGTTTTGCGATCCCATGGAACTGCTGGCGTTGAGGTTCTCATACCATCACTTTGAAGAGTTGATGAAGAACGTCAGCATCGGAGGAACCCACACTTTGGCAGTTGGGAAAGTCGTCGTCTGGCTCTACAACAGAAAGGAGCTGCTGCGAATAATGAGAGTGCTGGAATCAAAAGCTGCGGAATACAAGGCTATCGTCGATTTTGACCCGGTCTCCCTGGTGCTGGAGGAGAAGAAGCTCAAAGATGTCGTTACGCGCATGTTCCTTTTCATGGGGGCGGGCGTGTCCGTGTCAGCATACACCGGCGCAATGTGGACATTCCTCACAGAGTACAAAAAATTCGAACAAGTCGCGGTAGATTCCAATAACGAAACTACTTATCGGTACACACAAAAGCTGCCATACTACATGCAAATGCCTTTCGCCTATGATACTTCAAAACTGCGCTATGCGTTTGCGCTTATTTTCAATTGCATTCCCGCGTACCACTACGCTTGGATCATCATTGGTATGACGAGCTTAAGAGCGTTGCCGCTAATCGAAATAACTGTTTTAGGGATCGACACGGCATTTATATCTATTTTCAGTTACATCAGCGTCAGCTTGAGAATTTTGCAGGGGGCCTTTCGAACCATCCGACCTAGGTGTTTGGTGAAATTGAAAATGGATACTCACGACGTTCTTCGGGATTCCGCCGATTTGAGCAGCGAGATGATAAAAGAGATGAACCGCTGTGTAGCCTATCTACAGTTGTTATTCAAGTAGGGGCTTTTTTAAATAAAATTGATAACAAAAGTATTAACAATTTGTAGACTGTTTAGAATTGTAAACTCATCAAACAATAAGTTCTTTCTTCCATATGAAGAGGATGCCCAAGATAGCGTTCAAATTGGGGAGGGGGGTTGGTTTCTAAGACCTTAACCTTCCAACATTTTCTGAATTTACACCAAATACTCTTAATTTACCCAATTTGAAAATTAAGTATCGAATCTCAATTTCTTTACTGTCATGAACTCATTTCAAAGTTTTATTTACAGAAAAATACTTAGAGGAAGAATGTATTTAACGACGTAATTTGTTTGACAGAACGTGTGAACAGATCGAGAACATCTTCACGTACCTCGCGCTGATCCAGGTGTTAAGCTCCCAGATCATAATTTGCACCTGCTTGTACATGGTGTCTTCCGTAAGTCCACTCGGCCCGATTTCCACTAGACTACGCTTTCTTTCCAGATCCCCATTACAAGCAAGGCATTCGCAACGGAGGTGATCTACCTAATAGCCATAGAAATGCAGATTGCTCTTTACTGTTTCTTCGGCAACAAAGTTACCTTAACCGTAGGTCCCTCAAATGGAAGAGAATGTTTTCACTGTGTGGCACTTTTTAGGGAGACGACCTTCCGTTATCCCTGTTCGAGAGCGACTGGTTGTCAGCGTCGGCTCCTTTCAAGAAGAGCATGCTGATTACGATGACACGCATGAGGCGGCCCTTCTACTTGACCATCGGCAAGTTTAGCCCTCTGACCCTAACAACGTTCGTCATGGTAATTTTTATGGCTTGGTGGGGAAGCACGGCTCTGATATGTGATTTTGCAGATTGGACGCGCCTCGTACTCCTTCTTTGCAGTAATAAAGAACAAGTGATTTTTAATGTTCAAAATAATGGCTATAGAGATTACTACTCGCTTTTAAGAATGCATCCCGCAAATTCTTGCACTGTATTTTGTCCAAACAATAGCACACTACTACACATTAAACAGCATGGCATATACTACCGTTAAATTGGAGTGAATCTAAACAGCGGGAAGGAGAGGGAAATCAAAATTTCATCGTAATAATCAATCGCAGTATACTTTCGTTATAATAGTATTTCAAGTAATGGCATATTTGCTATAAATTCGACGAATGTCTAAAGATTAAAAGGTTAAAAATATAACTTCCCAGCTTTCCTGGCCGAAAACCAAAATCTGATCGAGGTTTGCACTTTCCTTTCGGTCGAGGCAATCCAACCAAAACTCCCTCTAGCGAGGCGATTACACAATTGTTTGCTATATCAAAATGTCGAATTTCGAGACAAAGAAGAGTTACTTTTTCACTTCAATATAAAGAAAACTTTTGCCCAATTCCACTAAATGCTTGTAGAAGCTTATAGTAAACATGCCCCCACCTCAATCAGAAATAGAAGACAAAAACCGTTCGAAAACAAAGAACTGCACAAATTATTGAATGAAAATTAATGTCGGATACAAGAAGAACCTCTTGCATAAGCATTGAATGCTACTCAGTCTAAGGTTTCTAAATGTTTAAAAATTACGGAGAAGGTTTACAAGAAGATAACAAACGCATTGAAAGAGACATCGAAAAGCGAACAATCATGTGATATCATATTTTGCATAGAGAGGAAACGCAAAACGCAAAAATCGACCAAGGCCAACTATAACATATTCATAGAAAGAAAGCAATGCTTTGTATTTGGTGGTACCGGAGCATGTACTTTGAGTTGTTCGAATCACTAACGACCTCTACCAACAACACTTAATCTATTTGAACCGACCATCGAAGGCCAAACGTCCGAAATACGCTAAAATGCATGACAAAGTGGTTCAATAAGGCAAAAACACTTTGGAAACGCTTGCTTGGGATATTTTACTCCACCTGCGTACAAAGGTACATGATATGCAAACCAAAGTCCAATGAATGCAGTGAAAGCTTAAAAGAGCTATTTGCCAAACAAAATTTGGACAGTGTTCTTACTTGGCAGTCGAAAACAATGTTTTTGGATATGGAGGACATTATTTTTATTATGTGACAACAAGTGAAGATGTCCACCGTGCGTTAAGTACTTCAAAACAAACGGCAAGACGAGGTGGAGTCTCCCAAGCTGCCCCTGCCGATTATCACATGTTAGGGCCCTTGAAGAAACCTCCATGCAAACATTTCATAGACTTTGAAGAACTAGGAACAGCTGATCAGGCGTGGATGTGACGAACTCCAGAAAAGTGGTCTCAGAAGAGCTTGGGGAGGCTGTCATACCAATGGTACCAGTAGATACAACTAAACGCGATATGAAGAACGCTATTTAACAAGTTGTAATTAATCTGTTTGTGTGATAAAAAGATGTTATTCAATATAGTAGATCTTTAATGCAAAAGATAAAACAAAAGAAAGACAAAATGGGCGTACCAAAAACAGCAGGGTTTAAATTTAACATTAATTTGGACTACAAAAAGAAAATTTAGACAAAATGGTAAGCTCCCAAAATTCACATAAAAAATTCTCTAAAACAACGGACATTTTCTAAAGTTGCCAGCACTGGTTCTAACAAAAAACCGGTAAGTATTAAAAAGTACTCAATGCTCTTTCCGGTTGAGCTATAAATTGTAAGATGTAAATGAAACTGCGAGCAGTAACGGAGAGAAAATGCGTCTCCTTATTTACTTGAAACCTTGGTTGTCATTCCACTACGGTAGTAATAAGAGTTGGTAAGACTAATTACCCCAAGTCAAGGTAAGTTGATAATATGGTTTACCTACATCTCTTTCGCTCACACTTGCGTGTAGCATCTTCTAGCATATAGTGAATTTAAAATATTTGTAATAAGACAATTTTGTTTACAATCAATCCATTCCCGGAGCTCTCTGATGCCTGGCGGCTGGCCTACTCAATCACTAAAAGTAATTGAGTACCTGCGTTCACTCGAACAAAGGATAATAATGACGGTCATCTAAGGTGCGGTGCTTGCCGCATCGCCCGGCATCTGAGATGGTGCGCGACGACCGGGCGGAAAGAGCCTCAACCTTCTCAGTTCGCAGGTCGTACCCTCAGGCTGGGTCATTGCCGTACCATTATATTGCCATAACAGTTAGCGTAGATAATAATCGGGCCAAAGCAACAATTTTGGTGTAGACAAAAGAAAGGTAAAGGCTCTGACCAACTAGCCAAAGAAGTTAAGGCAGAAGAAGACTGTCAGATGTTAGATATGGTCCAAATAGGGCTTGCCAAAACAAAAGCGAGTTGTAAGCAAAAATGGTTAGCTGTGTAAAGGGAGATATGCGTGGATATTTCTTCTAATCATCCAGTTCATCATCACCTTACAATATTACTTGGTTAGAATCCAGAAATATAGAGATCAACCCAGTTGTAAGTAAATGTACAAAGGTCAATGACGTCATGCACTTATTATGCTACAAGAAGGCCAATAAGAGAGCCAAGATAAAGAGAATCCTAGCCAAAGAAATTGGTGCGCGACGACCGAGCAGTGAGAGCGAATAAGGACAGAGTTTCAGAGCCTCGCCATTATTATTATTATCATCTATTCAAATAATTTTTGTCTAAATCATAAAAGTTTGTGTTAAAGAAAGACTTACGACGTACAAGTAAGCAGCAAAGTTCTTTTTTTAAACTTGTATCCAAATCCTCTATAAGATGTAAACAGCAATTCTTTTAGACCACGCTAAGGTACCAGAAAAATGCGGCTTCTTTTAATCTTCCAACAGGCCCATGCCATCCACTAGAGAAGGTAGAGGCTTTTCATCTTGTTTCTTGAATTCATCAGATTCATAATTCCTATTTTTCTTGGGGGGAATCGAGCAAAAGTACGCTTCCTAAGACAACATTCTTTTATAGCACTTTCTTTTTAATTTTTACAACTCACTGGACAGTAAATCAGTTCAAAATCTGCTATCTAACAAGAAAGGCGCCCCAGAAGGGTTTGAAGACGAGTCTAAAACTGGTGGTGATGACGAGACAAACCATGAATTTTTCGTTGGAATCGGCAAGTGGAGTCCAGGAGCACTGAATAAGTAATTTCGAGACACTGTGTCAGAGAACCATAGACTTTACAGTTTAATACATAAATAAATTCATCATTAAAATTCGCCCATATTTTCAATGAACATGTAATGCCCACTTCACAAATGTAGTTAAAATCAGACCTATCGTTACTTTGTTATATTTAGCCAGGCATATATAGTTCCAGGCAGCAATAGACAGTGTTCCAAAAAATCTTCCTTATGATGGCAGGAATTGATTCACAGCAACAAGAAAGCATAAAATAGGCAAATCCTTATAAAATTTGACACCAAATGCAGTTATAAGTTACTTGGTGATTGAACAGTTAAGGCGCTTGGTAAGAGTGGCCTACTCAATCACTAAAAATAATTGAATATTTACGTTCAATTCGAACAAGGGGTAAAAATGGCGGTCGTCTAAGGCGCGGTGCTCACCACATAGACGCCTCGACTTCCAGCTCACAGACCCCCATGCAGGGTACAAGCTATGTGTTTTGAACTTGTAAACATTTATTTTTATCTTATGCATTGTAACTACAAATATCTGGAACATCTGCTCGTTGAAGATTATTTAAGACAATAACAACAGTAATGTTTATTATAGTACTGAACATTTTCTAACTACGTGATTGTTCCGGAAGTACTCTGCAAGTCGATTTTATTTTTAATTAAACATCATATTTCATAAAGGCTATTATAATGATTGCCATTTATTATTTCCGTTATTAGAAACGTAAATTAAGATAAAGCTTAGATATTTCATCTGTCAGATAAATTATGCTGACAGCGTTCCGATTTGGATTGCGTCCCAAAGAAGATTAAGTAATAAATCTTTATTAACGTTTCAAGTTTTAGGAGTCATAAAATACAAAATTAAAATAATAAATAATGAAGCATTCTACATACACATTAAGGTCGCCAAGAAAAGAAGAAAGTGTACAATTAGACAAATTCAACATATTAAGAGACCCAGACGAACGAGTTATTATAGGACTTGAAAGAAGAGGACATTAAAATTCAAAGGAATAGATCACTAGGACATGTAATGTGGATGGTCAAGCAGATAATAAAACCACAATCAACAAAAACAAAGAGAGGAAGGTCAATGGTAGAATCACATTATTGCAGATTCGAGAGAGCTGGATTATTGAAAGGAAAGCATAAAGGGGATCGGTGACAAAAGAAAATCATAAGGGAACAAAACCAGGGATTAATCCACCCCCAGAAAATAGAGGGACATAAGCTTCATATATGTAATATCGTGTTTATACTTAACCTATGTATATTAGCAACATTAATTTTACATAATAATATACACCATCCAGGTCTTAATAATTAAACTCATTCAATAACAAAGAAACTAAATGCACTAAGTAAATATTTTTGCCATCTTTATCATTTTTTCTTCCTATCCTATTCTTAATCTCCTCAAAACAAAAGTGTATAATAATTAAATCATATGATTAGAAGATGCAAGTTTTACAAAACAAAAAAGATGAACAGTATTTCTACAAAGTGAATAAACACTCTAGGCCAACCCTTTTATGTTGTACTAGTTTTTTTGGCCAAAAATGGATTGTACATTTTGGGCTATTTACTATATCTCCTACGGATGGAATTTCTGTTAAATATTTTTCTTCTTTTCTTTTTTTCTTCTATCACTTTTGCCTCACGGTGTTGCAGTTTTCGTCTATTTCTTGACAACTTAGGTATACAATGGTAAAAAAAACTGTTCTGAATGAAGAGCCCTGAAGGAGAACATGGTAGGCCCTCACATAAATAAAAGAAATTCGGTCGGCTCAGAAAAGATAGGCCTAAAATGTTCGATCGTCCAAAAGAAACACGGAAGGTGTCGGAAAAAGAAACCAAGATGTTTATGGTTGAGATGGGGCATCTGAAAAGCATCATAATCATAAACTTTTCTGAGCTATGCTCAAGGCTGCTTTTATTTAATTCAGAAACAGTTGCGGTTTTCCATAAATGTTAAATCAATAAAAAAAATTAACTCATCAAATATTAAATTTCATTACTGTATGTTGACTCTATTGTTCCTAGAACGAATTAAGGCATTTCGATTGCGTGCAGGCGATTAATGATTTTTTATGCAAGTGTTAAGGAATAACTAAATACTACTACACCGATTGATACATAATCACATATTATAAGAGAAATAATTTTAGTCACATATGTATAAGGCTTTTCTCGTTTATATATGATTGAACTATTAAACTACGACCGATTACAAAAATTTCCATACACTTGATATATTCTATTTAAGTTAAATCAATTAGTATATAGTTCCATTTAAAAAATGAAGTATACACTTATAAAGCTTTTTGCATCTATGTATAGATATTTGAGAGTTATAATTTGAGTCAAATATATTTTGTGAAATTTTTATATATTTGCAGTCTACTCTTTAAATACCCGCTGATGCGAAGAGTAAAATGATTATCTAAAGCTTTTCTCATCGATATATTTTTGTTAAAGTTATTACGAAATGGAAAATTTCATGTCATAACAATCTCAAGGAACACTTCGAGAAATTTTATTATGTGTAGTCTTTTAAGATAAAATGTCTAAAAACACACTACATTCTTGAAAATTATGGAAAATAGTAAGAGCCTAAACTACACTAAAACAAAAAGCCAAAACAGAACAATTGAAGAATATTGCTATACACACAACGTAAAAATTTCCCCCCCATTATGACTAGACTTGGTACAGAGACAAGCAAATCCAAATAATTTAATCATAATATCATAATTATAACAGTGCAACTGTCTCAATTCGAACATTTTTGCTGCATACATTCGTCTCAACAGAAATCCAACACAAAACCACAAACCTTCGTTCTGCAACTTCTTTGAGCAAATCCTGAACAAGTTCGTGTTTAAGCCCGTGTCGATTTTTGAGTGCAACTTTGGCTGCTGGTTGATCAGCAACTCTGGCACGGAATACTCGATGAAGTAACTGTGGCTAATGCTGGTCGGCAACTTGTACTTTGTATCCACCGAGCTCACGCTAACTTTTCTGTTCCCAGCTTGGTTCAAACTCAGGCTGTGGATTGTAATTTTGAGAGAATCGACATACTTGAAATATTCCACAGCCCTTGATTTGTAGCTGTTCTGTATCGACTTCGTAATTTCTTCGGACAAACTGTCTGGCCGCACTCGCATGCGATCCGCGAACTCTCTCTCTGCAAACTTCGAAAGATTGCCGTTCCTGGTGTTTTTCAAAGCTTTAACTTCAACGGTGTCTTCGATGTTCTGAATATTTGAATACGCACGTGCCTTGCTGTCCTCCATGTGGAAAGGCTTTTGAGACGGCAAACTCCGACATGCCATGCAAACCTTGCAGTGGCAAAATAAATCAAAATGCGGTGCGATCGGTGGTGGTGGCGGCTGTGGTGAACTCGGAGAACTCAGGTTCTCCCAGTTGTATCGCTGAGTATTAGGAAAATCTTTTCGGGCGCTCGATACATTGCTATTGTTTAAAGTGCTATTAGAGTAAGCCGGTAGGTGCCTAGGCGGCTGACTTTTACACAAATTGCTGTCGTCGGTGTCCACATAAAAAGGGTCGTTGTCTAAAATGGATTTAACCATGGCATTCCTCAGACGCTGGCCTTGCTCCAGTATTTGCTCTACGATGCTAGCCCTAGAGCGCGCCGACTCTATGCTTTCGGACATTTCAAGAGCCCCACTACATTACAGAAAAGTCAACTTTCACAGGAACACATTTTAAATTCTGACGGGCCACTGAAATCTTAACAGAAATTCCTTCGCACGACCTACCAACGTTGAAATAAGTAAACTTTGTCAAATTTGACATTTGACATATCCGACTTGTTTAATAATATTTCGGCAAGGTTTACGTAAAATTCTTTATTATTCCAACCCAAAAAAACGAAAATAAATTTATATAATATGCACTTACCGAAAGATTATTATATATTACATAATCACAGATAAAACCAGTATAAAGATTCCACTTCCACTTTGTTTATCTTTAGCAAGTTTAACCAACCAATCAAAATAAAATTACTATAATGTGGCTAATAGAAGGTGAGTCAGAAGTAATGTATAGGCATGTGATATATATTATTTTATTTTATGGTAGTATTATAATAAGGTAATATAAAATATAGTTCTTAAGGTTACTTTTAATCACTAAATTACAAAAATAGCTTTCTTTTGCTTATTTAAAGCTACTTCGGTTATCTTGGCAGTTGCCTATGGAAACCAAACAATTGAGGTAAAAAATAATTAAACCCAAACGTGACAACAGCCTGTAATTAAAGATATTAATAGTAATTTTGTGCTAAGAAGTAGTTTTCTAGAAATTTTTAAGATGTTCCGAGCGAAACTGTTATCATCAAAGTGCATTTCGTCGGTATTTCTGCGTAAGTCACCAAAATATTTCTATGCAACAGACGCTACAAAAACCCAAGAAGCGAGCGCTATAACAGAAAATCCGTCTGCGTTCCCCGTATCCGCAGGTAACTTTTGCAGCTGTGGTAGTTTTATTTTTCGGCGTTATTTTGTGGAAAAAATAAATGTTTGGCTTGTTTCCAATGCCTTTTGATCTTTCTAGATGCGACGTCAGCAGAAGCTTCTCCCCCCTCCCCTGCGTCCATCACTCAAGATATCAAATCAAAGAAAGTGAACTATGTGGTGGATCCCTCAGATGTGCTGGTTAAAGTGCAGCGCACCGAGCCGGTCCCCCAAACCGAAGCCTTGCAGAAATCGCTGTCGTTCGACGATGTGCCTGGGCCGAGGATCTTGCGCCACCTTGCCAGGATTTGGAGCTTTCTTCCAACTATGGGGAGTCAAGTTACCGCGAGTGCCGTTCAGTACCTGCTAAGTACAGGTAAATTCCTTTATCGCTACTACTTTCCTTAACTATCACAATTTGAGAGGACGTAATAAATTTCTCAGGAAGCCAGCTGAGCTGGGGCAGCAACTTATGGCTGTTCCGCCGTCTGCTGGACGAGTACGGGCCCGTAGTGCGCCTCCACGGCCCGCTCGGCGGGGACGTGGTGATTTTGAGCCGTCCCGAGCACGCCAGCGCCGTGTTCCAGAACGAGGGTCGCTATCCGATTCGGTCCAGCCTGGACTGCGTCGAGAAGTACCGCCTACAGTTCAGGAGATACAAGCAAGCGGGCCCCTTTTTGATGTAAGCCTCTTTGCTTTCTTGTGAACATTTCTTATAAAACCCCCTCTTCAAAGGTACGGGCCCGAATGGGAAAAACTGCGCAAGATGATAGAGCAGCCTCTGCAGACCTGCCTCGTCCAGCAGCAGGAGCAAATAGAGAAGTCCTGCGACGAGTTCATTACGCGCATCCTGCGCGTGCGCAACAGCCAGGAAGAAGTCCCCGCCACTTTCAGGAATGAGGTTTGCAAGTGGGCGATGGAGTGCATGTGCTCCGTGACCCTCAACAAGCGGTTGGGATTCCTGGACCCGTGCGGCTTGAGCTCCACATCCGAGCCTGCCAAGATGTTGGAAGGTCTGAACGGGGCTACGGAAGCCATACGCCGATGCGAATCTGGTGCGGAAGTTCTCAGTAAATTACGCAGTAATTGATTGATCGATTAATAGGTCTCCATTTATGGAAATTTGTCGAAACTCCGGCTTGGAAGCAATTGGTGAAGCATTGCGATGTGATCGATACTATAATCAACAAGTACATTTACAAAGCTCAAGACGCCCTGCGTCAGAAGAAAGCCAGCGACAAGGAAATCGACTCTGCAAACGTGTCTCTGCTGGAAAGCCTCCTCGTCAAAGAGGGCATGCTGCCAGAGGACGTCCTGACTGTTCTTTTGGACATGATGCTCATCGGTGTCAATGCTACATCTCACACTGTCGCATTCCTGATGTACCATTTGGCACGCAACCCCAGGGCACAGCGTAGATTGTACGAGGAGGTGAAGAGCGCGCCACAGCCGTTGACGAATGCCAATCTGTCGCAGATGAAGTACTTGCAGGCGTGCATCAAGGAAAGCCTGCGACTTAACCCGCCTATGCCTATTTTAAGCCGCATGCTCTCGAAAGATATTCTGGTACACAACTACAGGATCCCTAAGGGCACCTATATGCTCATTGCTACGCATCTCTCGAGTCTGAGGGAGGAGCACTTCGAGGACGCGCAGAAATTCAAACCTGACCGCTGGATAGAAACCGATGACGTGTATTCAGACATCAATATGTTCGCGACTTTGCCTTTCGGGCATGGACCGAAGGCATGCCTTGCCAAGGAGCTAGCAGAAATGGAAATTGCTTTGCTCCTGGTTAAGGTAAGTGAAGAGATGATGAAAAACAATGTTCAATACACCTCTTGTTTCAGTTGCTTCGCAAGTTCAGAATCGAATACCATTATGGCGACATAAACAGCACACACCGGCTGCTTGCTGCTCCAGATCGTGCCCTCAAGTTTAGATTTGTTGACAGAATCTAGGCCAAGTCTAGTGCAAGAGTACAGTGAGGATTCTAAACTACTTGCTTAGCCGCATTTGTTTCATTATCATTACAATGTATTGTTAATTATTACTTTCTGATGTTTTTTCTCATTAAACATAATGCAAAGGTTGCTTGCCTGTATGGGAAAGACTTATTTTTACTTTATATGACTCTCAAACCATTTGACTTACCGTTAGTTTATGTTATGTGAGAGCCGGGGCAGCGCCCTCTAACAAAGGAATCACAAAAATAATTTTACCATATTCCACTCTATTTAGCCATAAAATATCAGCTCTAATATCCTAGATGGTTACAAAAACAACGCTGAAAATTACAAATTGTAACAGTGCCTGCCCAAGGACACAATACACAAGTGTAAATATAAATGTAGAAACTTGTATGGTGTCATACAAGGTTCTGGTACTTCAACTTGAAGTTGGTCTGATACTCCTGATCTTCTCCGCAAAACAAAAATATTGATCTCTGCTGGCTGAGTAAAGACAAACGTGTAATAACAGCAGTTGATCTCGGCTTTTAGTTATAGCGGCCATTTAGAGAAAAGGTTTCACATCTCACTATAAGATGGATCATTTTAATTTAATTGGAAAGCTCGGCTTCTAATATCTTTATGACTTCTTTAATGGAAATACCCAAATCAAGATAAAAAGAAAATACTGAGAAGTCTGTTCCATTCATTCAACCAAATAAAAACTTCTTGACTGGAAGTCTTGACTTTCAATGTCTTTATAAACTTCGTCTTCTTCAGAAATTTCAAAGTTAAAATTCAAAGAAAGGATCAATCACTTTACTCTATTCACTTTAACCAGACAAAAACTGCTTCTGAGTCTTTACGCAGGTAAGTGCAAAGAAGTCTATGGTAACTCTAGTTTCAATAATGCTTTCTAAGTAATTTCTTCACTACTCTTCTCCAAAATCTAAAGTCCATTTAACGAGTTTCCTACTATTTCTCTTCTCCTTTTTGCTCCAATTGGTTCAAGAATTGAAGTCAGATAGAAAAATGTTTTCAAATTTTAAATATGATGATAGAGTAATTGCTGACAGGAATCAGGAACCCCCAAATGTTGATACAATGTCTCCCAACACTGCATTGTAAGGAAAATTTTTATTGATAAAACGCTCTTGGATGAAGGGGACTGGTTCATGCCATTTCAAATCTTAGCGTGCCCTTTGTAATTGCGGCCATGTTGAAATGGGCCCTTTTGAAAAGTTCAAGTGTTGCCAAGTCGATTTTGAAAAATATCACATTCTTTGTAATATCTATTTTGGGCAGCTTGAAAAATACAAGAATCAGTGATCGAACTCAATGAGAAGAATAAAAGGCGACAATGACTTATGAATTTTGCTTTTTCCCTACAAAAATTGTGCCAGATCAAAATACATGATTGTCAGTTATCGATCACAACACCACAAGTCCCTTTTACTTAAAGTGTTCCAGCCATTTAACAAATAGTTCTTCGGTTTATATCCGCTTTCTGAGTACTGATAATGTGTTCCGAGAAGTTTACCGCATTCTAGCATAGGTGACATATGTTGTCAAACAGATAGAAACACATCACTGGTTTAAATTACCAAGAGCATTCATACAGAATGCGACTATGGTCATACAGTCACTTTATAAGTCTTGTAGTCCTTGTAGTGACGTGATTTTTTCTGTTTTCGAGCGGTTAAAATGCCTGTTTCATAAGTAAAAACTTGTATTTCTCCATTATGATTCCTGAATATTTCCTTTGTAAAACCTTTAACATGATTGAGACTTTCTAACTAAACATTCGTCTTTGTTGAAAGGGTATTTGACTTCATAATTCTGCGTAGTTGAAGAGATTGAAGTCCACAAAACTTTCTACCTGGAGAAGAAGCCGATACTCTGGTGATTTTTTTGCAAAGCACTAGAGAAAGTGCTATACTCTTTCGCAGGTCAGTAGATGCTGTAAGCACACTTTCAGTATTCTTTTGTAGAATTTATTTGGGTTTGGGTTCTCTGTCGTTTCCTTGACATCTAAAAGGAAATAGCAGTAGGAAATTCTCATGTACAATTAATGTCTTAATCACTTATTCTACCGGAAAAAAGTAGTAACATGTTTCTGTTTCACAAAAAAGGAGTATAACCATTTAGGCACTATAGTAAGAAGACTATAATAAAATGACGCAAAACTTGATACTCTTTCTAGTAAAGACCACGTGGAACTGCTGATAGCTACTATAGAGTAACTCCAACTTCTCTCCGTTATCCTGTTCTCTCGTTTTTCCCTAGCAATGACAATCTTTAAATCATTTACTTTACAATTTTGAAATGCATATTGCTTCTACTGAGAGAAGGGAAGAGAGAAAAAAGAGAGAAAAAAGAGAGAAAACAGTGGACTTTTTCTAAGAAAATCTTGGACCGAGACTAAATCGTATTATGCATTACTGGTCATCTAGACCTTCTAGTAATTATAATTTCTCTATCCTCATGATTCTAAACTACATATTTGTTACAAATATGAAGATTGACTGGAGTGAAAGTTATATTTAATAATAAATGAGATAACTGTAATCTTATATTATTATGAGTTACAAGATAGTTGTTGGAGATATATAAAGTGCTTGTAGAGTAATAGAATGACATATGTAACATTATACCCTGGACCATAAAAATGACAAGAGACTGCTTCGAGGACGTTCGTTTTCCTCTGTTACAAAACCTTGCCTAGTATTGCTTTATGAAAAAAAACTAAGTGGTGAATTTTTCCTTTCTCAATGTATGTGACTGTAAGTGTAATCAATAGACTGAAAAATATTGCCTAACTACTTCAATAAAATAACCATTGTATTTAGTTAAAAAGACAACAAAATTAGCTTACCACAGAAGATAACTTTCACTTCAAACTTACCAACCATTTATCTGAAAAATTAAAATGTGGTACATACATTCTATGAGGAGGAACCCTTGACCATTAAAGTGACAAGAGACCGTTCCGAGAAGTTCATTTACCTCTGTTATAAAATCTTGTCAAATATTGGTTTTTGAAGAAACTAAGCAGTGGATTTTCTCTTTTTTAATGTATCTGAATATATCTGGTCAACAAGTTTAATTATTTGAACAAAGTCGCCACTGCATTATTTACTTAAAAGCCTTACATTTTTTGCTTTATGACAACAAAATTGGCTTACCAAAAAGGATAGTTTTGGCTTAAAACTTACCAGTAGGTGAAAAAGATTGCAGAAAACCATACATCGTGGTGCTGAATTATGCTGAAAGCTTCAGTCACTATTACTAAACGCGCTGTTCATAGAAGTATTAATAAGCTGCAATGCTTTTCACAGAAACTGAGTGGTATCATCTTAAGACACTCTCCACTACATCATGGCGCAAGTAAGATGATGGTCCTAAGGATCCTCATAACTCTTCATGAGCTTCACTTAAGATTGGAGAACATCCGTAGTAATCTTGATGGTTGAAGAATTCATCTGCAAAAAGAATCTTTCCATGCCTGTTAACCTGTGTAACACTGCAGAAACCGTTTTAATTTTAAGTAAGGAAGTGACGACTTCTTGAGTAAATTCTCAACTTTAGTTCATTGTTTAGAAAACAAGATGGTGGGATTTTAAAATGCTAAATTTTTGAACCATCACTGACTGTCACCTGACAGGATTTTGCACAGTATAAACCATCTCTGTATCAATCACGTAGTTGACCTTGGTTTCTGTATTCAGATGTTTCAGTATACATGATTACCAGTTTTGCTACATATATGGTACTAAGTGACCTTGAGCTCATGTAAGATGTTTGTATAGTAAGTGTTAAGTAGCAATACAACAAAGCAATCGTTATGCCAGTTAGTGTTTGAATGCTAAGGAACAAACTACTGATACTGCTACAAGTAGAGAGCAAATTAGTTCATGGACTTCATCAAAGGTCAATAATGATTACAAATACAACATTAAGAATGAAGCATTTTAATGAACAAATTACAATCAACCCTCACACAAACTGTATTAGATACAATCTATATAAGCAGATCATGAAAACTATGCTATCAAACGTTAAAATCCGCCAATGCTGTTAGTTGTACACTTTTAATATGCGCCTGTTACTGCTGCAGGTAATAAAATACACGTTTTTGGGCCGCTACCGTACTAAGTGTGGGATGTGGTTATTCTCGAACGTTGCACAGGAAAGGCTTTCTACAAGCAGTCTTAGTGATGATTTTCAGACTTATGGCAGTATGCATCTCGCGCAAGGAAAGACAGAATGACTGACTTTGGTTCTATTAAACCTAATCGTTTTACAGCCCACAACGCCGGCACAACTCGCTGATTCCTATCTAATTAAAAGTAAGGTGGCAGTTTCGTGAAAGAAGGACAGTAGAAACGCTTCCTTGCACTTAACGAAGAATAACCACACTAATGCGATCTATAAATGAAGGTCAACAGCGTACGTTCGTGCCTGAACTTCTAGATCTTGCGGCATGTGGTGTGTAAACAACTGGCGTTCAAACCAAGTGAAGATGAAGAAATTCAAGCAAGCTTTCATGGTCAAACTGCCACAGCGAGTGTTTTGGTGGTAAATCGGTAATTTCACGTTTATCGAACGCAAGTGAGATTTGTAATTTGAAGTAAAGCTACATTTTCCGGTTTTAACGTCTAAAACCATTATTGCACACAGTGAAACTCAACCGATTCAAACCTTTAAATACAAAATTAAAAGTGACCACACAGGTTTTGCTGGCGTTAAACAATCGTGACGATTATTAAATCATAATAATGAGACTGGAAGGCTAATAAAGCCAAAAAGAAGTTAGTATTACTAAACCAGTTAAAGTCGATGGTGACTATATGAAATATTCATAAAATTGCAGATATGTGTTGTCTACAATTAATCATTCATTCAAGTCTCGATTTTTTAATTTGATGTTAGACAAACTGTAATTACTCCAGTCTCTTAGTTCTAGCGATATTGCGCCATCTATGATTCCTTGATGGTCGATATAGGAACTAATTTTTCTGTGAAGAAAAGGAAAAATCGTTTTCAAACGTTGTTACGTTCAAGCAACGTTCAAATGACTTAGTTGACTCTTTGTTATGCTGCATAAGTACCAGTTAGTTTGCTGGCATAGCTGAGCTAATATAATAATAATAATAATGATAAGGCTCTACGCCCCGCGTGGAAGCACGGCCTGCGAACTGAGAGGTTAAGGCTCTCATACGTTCGCTCTCTCTGCCCGGTCGTCGCGCACCATCTCTGATGCGAAGCGATGTGGCAAGCACCGCTCCTTAGACGACCGCCATTATTACCCCTTGTTCGAATGAAAGCAGGTATTCAATTATTTTTAGTGACTGAGTAGGCCACCGCCAGGCATCAGAGAGCACCGAGAATTGAACCCGGGCTCCTCAACCACGGGACCACGCTGGCCTATAGCTGAGCTAATTGAAACAATAAATCTAGAAGATGAAAATCGTTTGGATGAAAGTTTAGGGAAAAGATGCATCTAAATATAGAGCAACTATTCCATTCAGTAAGACATAAAGATGTTAATTAAACACTGGACATAAAATCCTTAACGCACCAACTAAATAAGCAGAAAAAAGGCCGAAATCCCACTTTCAACGAATTTACACCAGTGGTGCTGGCAAAATTGTAAACAGAACAAAGCAATAAATGTATACTATGCGTTAAACAAAACAGTAATGAGAAAGAAATAAAAATTAAAAATCATATATACCAAATCTGTTCCAAAAAGTTGCGCGGCAGTACAGTGACTTAGAGACGTACACCAAATGTCGTCTATTTTTCAGTTTCTTGATTGATAGCTTTATTCTCGTTTTATTGTTTTTTGAGTTAGAGGTAGTTTGTGTTGTTTGGTAATTTTCGTGATGGGTGATGTATGGGGATGGCGATATAATGTAAAACTTTGCGTTATGCGTGGTGCAAATAATAAAATGATTTGTTGACGTTTTCCAAGTTAAAGCCAAAAAAATTAGAAAAATTCGGATACTTTATGAGCAAACTTCGAATAATCCCTATTGCGATATCTATACGAACCCACATGGAAATGAATTCTGAGTATTTCAAAGACATGACAGTAAAACAAACGAAATAAAAACAAAATTGGACTATATAAGAAAGAAATTAGATGTAGAATAGAGCAATGATTAGGTCCTGTAATCAGTGTAAAAAAAGACTGGTTAAAAGAATGGAAGCATATAAAGATAAGAAAAGAAGAAGCGAGAGACCATGGAAGATATAAACAGAAAAGATAGTAAACAGAAAAAAAGGAGACAATAGGACAAACCAACCACAATAGAAGAAATGGGAAGAAGAATAGGGAACAATAATAAAAAATAAATTATTAACTAATATTTGTCTTTCTGTCTTCACATCTTACAAATCTACTAGGAAAAAGCCCATATGTATTGCGTAACACTTGATATATGAAACCTTAAATATGAATTAAAAACGTTTAAAGTCAATGACTTTAATTGTGATAAATATAAGTGAATACAGTTGTCTTAAATATACGTAATGAGTAATGATGTAATGATAGATGCTATTAATTTATGAATTGAATTGTTTTTACTTGACAGAAAAATAATGTTGTTGATGGTAATGCTAATAATGTTGGTAATTAAAATTGGATGTTTTAAGTCATTTAGGATGGTTAGTAGCTTTGCATAATGTACCACATGAAGTAGCAGTGTATGATGACTTAGAAGTACATTAGGTGAACCCAAATGTCACAATCTCAGATTCAGAATCCGATGGGAATGAACCTTTTGTGGAAAAAGTCAGTTTTATTTATTTAATTCAAGTTTATAATTCGAATTTTGCTAGTGACGTAATAAGACAAGAGCGTGTATTATTGGTTGCCTATATTTTTACTAGTACTACTTTTCTTTTTCCACTTATAGGACTATTACATCGCAAAATTAAATCTTTTGTTTTTTAAAATCCTATTTATATCTAATGCAAAAATTTCATTTTTAGAACAGTCCATTTTGAACCCTAATGAGCATGATGATAGCAGCTTATTAAATACATAACATGACAATTACCTTGCTGCAAATATACTGAGAAAAACATCTAGTCTAAAATTTAGTAGGAACTCTCAATCGCACCTGATGGATTTAAACTGTTTTCTCATATTAGAAAATACTACTCAAGTGATGCAAAATATCTACAAAACAACCTTCACACTACAGTCGAATTTCAAAAGCCATTATAGTCGCAACTTCATAGTAGTAATTAGAAACCTTAATAGATACGAAATGAATCTGGAAGCCGGTAAAAAACTTGCGAAAACCCAAAAATAAAGTGTCCCCCTCCCATAAAAAATAAATTTTAAGAATTATCAGCGTATACTGAGTTGCAATAGCAAATGTCTTAAATTTGATGATATCACTTGTGATGAGCATAAAATACTGCCAATTTTGCTGGTACATGTAAGTTATGGAACAACAATAATAGTAAGATTCTAGATCCCACCAGAGATTATAATTAGCCAACTTGAAGATCAAAGTTTCCATATGTTCACTTGGTTGTCATGCATCATTTGGTACAAGGCGATGTGGCAAATATTGCTCATTAGACGACCGCATTATTACCCCTTGTTCGAAATGAACACAGCTACTCAATTATTTTTAGTGACTGAGCAGGCCACTCGCTAAGCATTTGGAACTGATAATCAAACCTGGATTCGTCTGCACTATGAACAAAGTACAACAAAACTTCCAAACTTTCTGGAACCATCCGAAGAATTATTTATATTTTGTGGCAGATGCAAGTTTCACATGTTTATACCTACAAAACTCGGTTTTATCATTACATCATTAAGGTGTTGCATTACAACTCCGTGAAAAAATAGACCTACCTCAGAAGCATAGTAACGAAGGACGGAAAAATAGATGCGGAGCTAGCAAACAGGAGAAATAAAATATATAAGTTATACTATGCCTTAAATAGAACAATATATAGAAAACCACAGCTTAAAACAAAAACAAAACTACACGTTTGCAATACAATTGTAACCCCAACTCTATTATATGCGAGTGAATGTTAGCCAATTCAAAAAAAACATGAAGAAAAACTAACAACGGCGGAAATGAAGCATCTTAAAGGAATAATAAGACAAAAGAAAGAAGACAAACTGGACAAGACCAGCAATGAAAAAATTAGGGAAGAATTAGGGCAGCAGGCAATAACAAATATAGCAGACAACTAATTGAAACGGTTCGGTCACATTTTCAGAATGGATGAAGGCAGATTGGTGAAGAAAGTAATACAAGCAAGAGGGGTGGAAAAAATAAAGGCAGGAAGACCTAGGAAAAGCTGAAGAATTGGGGATGGAGAGAGGCAAGACCATGGAGAAAATGAGAGTGCCGAGGACAGGAAGGAATGGAAGAAATGGGTGGAGTTGACATCCGACGCCCAATAAAAGGGGTTAAGAAAAAAAGTGAAAGCAGATATTGGTGCCCTTAATAAATGTGTTCAGGCCTACAGTTATCGCTGAGCTGCAAGAAGATGGCTAACAAATGTTTTTTTTTTAATCTAAAGCATCAGTCCAGCTTAAAAAAGAGCTCTGTAAATATAAACATAGAAAATTGCTCCCAAGAAGATATAATTTAAACATTGTACCTTCAATCACTACTTCTCATCATAATTGGAGTTCAGCCAACTCAAATGAATAAGGAAACAAATTGAATCCAACAATAATAAAGAAGAATCAAGACCTTTCTCTTTCTTAAATCAAATAGTTGCAGGCTCTACTCCTAAATCTATTGGATAACATAATTAAATTTTTCATTTGCTACAAACTCTTATATACTTGTTTGTTAAATATTGTGACTATTTTTCAAGTCACCAGCAAATTAATAATACCCTTAGAATATATCTCAACTCAAATAAAGTTCGTACGCCATTTTGAACTCACTGAACTTAAAGACAATTGAAGGCAACAACAATTTTGAAGTAACTATCGCCCATTAATGTGAGATGCTGCATGTTTCAACATCGTTGCTTTCATCTATGACCAAGGAAAAAGGAAAAACAATCGCGGAAGAGATTATATTAAAAGAAAAGTAAAACTTGTTCAATAATCAAGCAAAATTACATTTTTATACTTTTTTCTATCAGAGAGGAGGTTCAAGATCAAGTTCCTTCCTGTTTCAAAGAATCAGCAATACATCAGAAGGTTTTTTGCAAAACGAGGACATTTTTAGTATCAAGTAAAATAGGTGATATACTTTATATACTATAATTAAGGTTAAAATTGATGCACTGTTATTTTCTCCATTGTAAAATGTGATATTCTACATTCTACAAAATTAAAAATTTTGAAAAATCAATACCTGGAATGTGTAAAGCATGTATATCAGTAATAGGAATTAGCAAAATACGTTAGTCATAGTTAAGATCACTTGCAATAAATGAGAATGTGGTATACTATGGAGAGGATATCACACTACAATGGAGTTGGATTTACAGTAACCGGAGAAATAGATAATTTGTTGATAAATTTGATATCACTCTGACAGAATAATTAAGTTCTAAGTGCAAACTAAACCAGCCACAATAAATTTCTAATAAGCATACATCCAAACTTCCCTAAGTAGTGAGAATAAAATTAATTCCTCCGGAAATTTTCAACCAGTTTATGAAAAAAGCATAGATATCTTCATATTTTACCTGGAGATAGAATTCGGGCGATTATACAGAGAGACGGTGGAGATTTATAAATATAAAAATAATTTTAACAGGGACGATGGATTCAATCTACTTGGGTCTTAGTTTATCGCTCTCAAGGGGCAAAAACAGACCGTGATATGGAAAAAGAGCGACCCAATTGACATCAGCAGCTAGCCGGATCACGTTTTCTACCATCTAAGTGACGTCAACAACAGCCCCCCCCCCCCCGACATCAGATTACCGTCTCCTGCATATGCAATTAAAATTAATTACACAAAATACAAATAGAAAGATACAGGAACTAAAAAAAAATATACAATCTAACTACTACCTAAAATCAACTATAAGACACCTTAACTATAATCCCAGCAATAAAGGAAGACAACCAGAAGTTGACTCAACAGAAATAATCTTATCAGACTTAGAGAAACACTATGGAGAGAGAAAATGGTTCAGTCAGGAAGCAATTTGAAAAACCAAAGATTCTTCAACTGGATAATAGCCATGACAACAGTGATGACAAACAAATTCTAACAGATGAATGCATTTTAATATGATAAAAAACAAATTAATTTGGACAGTAAAATGTCTAACACTAGTATATTGTATAATATTGTGAATCTAACTACTATAAGACCCATGATTGATTCATTTTTTGGAGCAAATTAACTAAAAAAATGATTTTTAAAAGTATTGATTATTTGAAGTTCTAATTCATTAATGATTTGTGAAATGCGCACATCAGAATTTTTGACTGTACTCATTAGAAAAAAGTTTTATGTGCGAGTAAAGCAACATTAATAGTTGGAAAAACAAAAAAGCAATTACTTAACCTCCCCCTCCCATGCCTATGATGCATTTTATGTTAACTCCAATAACAATTTAAAATTTATCATTTAACCTAACATTACTTCCTATCATGTCAAACAAATAAAATAGTTAAAAAAATATCAGACACCGTTTGCGCAATCCTTTACCAATCAGATGAGAAAGCCGAGAACTGTCGTCATCCATGGGGCATATCACAAAGTGGGTACGTTTTTCTTGCAACCACAAAAGTAATTGCAATTGGATTATCTGGTAATTAGAATGGATATATACGCAAAAAACGTCTGAATAGCACTCGAGTTTAAGAAGGAGAAACGGCTGCCTTTTACCATATGTTGCTTTGCTCACAAGCCATCTTAATTTCAGAAATCCATTGTTGGCTTGGTGATTGTCTTATGCCCTTTTAGAAAGTGTGACATTACTGTAGATTCATCTGATAAGAGGTCAGGTCACTGGACCGATGAGTATCATCATAATTATTATGGTCAATTCTATTTGGCTAGACTACGCTATGACTTTAAAATCTATTATTATGATAATCGATATCATTTGTATGCCTAACAAAATAAAGGATATAAATTAAAACATCAATTTTAATTATATAACATTGTCTTGTTCTCAAATTTCATTTGCATAACAGAATTGTTTATAAAGCGATAAAACTGCATAGTTGGGATTCAGGAAAAAAAACATTCGAATTAAAGGAAGTGGAATTAGTAGCAGGAATTAAAAAGTTCTTCTTCAAAGTGCATATCAATCTAATATCTTTAAAGCGCGATGCGGAGGTCCCCGGCCGTGTGAAAAGCATTGGTTGCCAGAGTAACCCGTTTGGGGTTACTCGGAAATACGCAAACGATCGTCGTATCTTTAAAGCATACTGTAATTTTAAAAACTTAAATTATAATTAAATTGTTTTATTCTACTGTTCTTTTTTGCAAATAAGCATTCTTTGGTATGGAAAAGGTACAAACAGCTAAGCACCACAGAAATTACAAGAGAAAACGACGAAGTGAGCAGACTGCGGATGAAAAGGTAGCAATAAATGAAACAAGGTGACGTATATGTGCCAAAAGAACTCCGGAGAAAGTTGGAGTAGAAAACCAAGCAAGACAACAATGACGTTCTCAAAGAACATCGGAAGAAATAACTGTAGAAGAGTAACGATTGCTACAGGAAGTTCGTAACACTTACA
Source organism: Sinelater perroti (assembly GCA_036346155.1). Classification (NCBI taxonomy): domain Eukaryota; kingdom Metazoa; phylum Arthropoda; class Insecta; order Coleoptera; family Elateridae; genus Sinelater; species Sinelater perroti. The sequence goes on from JARFIY010000380.1 coordinate 61,014, forward strand.
TTCTCTATAGCAGCCAAACGTAGCTTGCTGGATTTTCTAGTTAACATATAAAGCAAGAACAATTGTAAGATTATTTAAATTAAAATTAGCAGGCTTAACGCCCCCCCCCCGCTGCTAGCTTTGACCATAATAAATATCACAAAATATAGAGGGTTAAAAGTTGATATTTTTTGTTTAATACATAACAATTACAATATATTAAAATGTGATTTTTTGCAAAAAAAAACTTTCAACACAATTCTAAGTGTAAGTATTTGGATTATTCTGATATATGTGATTTATGTGTCTTTGTCGCCTTGCTGCATTCCCTCCTTTCTACTGTTGCTTCTGAAGTTCTTTGAGAACGTCTCTGTTGCCTGCTTGGTTTTTCGCTGCTAATTCTTTTGGGGTTCTTCGTAAATTTCGCTGTCGCCTTGCTTCGTTTTCTGGAGCTATTTCATCTGGTGTTCTTTGAGAACGTCGCTGTCTCGTCTTGGTTTTCTGCTTCAACTACCTCCGGAGATTCTTTCGGCACATCTACGTCGCCTCGCTTCATTTATTGCTGCCCTTTCATCTACAGTCTGTTCACTTCTTCGTTTCCTCATGTAATTTCTGTAGTGCTCAGCTGTTTGTACTCGTTCCATACCAAAAAATGCTTATTTGCAAAAAGAACAGAAAAACTAAAACAGCAGGATAAATAATTTAATTTTAATTTAAGTTTTAAAAATTGCAATACTGAATATGACGATCATTCGTGTATTTCCACATAGCCCGAACGTGTTACTCTGGCAACCAATGCTTCTCACATATTTGATTTGATAGAAGCTATTGCTTGTTCTGCGCATCAAGGTTAATAATATAATTTGACATCTACCCCACTGTGTGGTGGATGGTAACTAGTAACTTAATGAGGAAAGTAAACAAGTAGAAAATAAATTTAGTAGACCAAGGAAAGTATTATATAGCAAATTAAAGAAGAATCATCATCACTTTTGTACCTGCTGATTAAACAGCAAGAATTTCTTTAAAATGTTCAGAGATAACAGAATGCTAATAAATTTCTTTCTAAATAAACTCCACTACGCTTACAAGTACTGTTAGTTTTGACTAGTGCTTTACGGTTTTTACTATATATTATACAAATTCAAATTGCCAGACATGTGGATCGAGTTTGTAAGTAGCTGCTACATTTCTGAGAGTTTGACATTAATTTATAACTTAAATGTAGTCTATGAGAGAGGTACGGGGTGGGGTTGTTTTCATTTATATGTTATCTAAATTAATCTTGTTCTCATAAATTAGTCCAAATAAGCACTACTCTACTGGTCACTTTTAAATTGTATTTATATGGTGCCTAAATTATTTAGTTAGCAAAATGAGTCGTAACATGGTTATTTGGTAATTGCATAGTATAAAACAAACTAAACAGAGATCATCCTAAAACTACAATTAATACCTTCTTTGCAAACCAACATTTGTGCAATTAAAATTAAGAATGAATATAAAAGAATTTTCCTGTATGCTTAATAAGGATTCAATTGCACAACTATTGATTGTAATGTCAGCAAAACGTGTTCTTAAACTATCAAAATTACATGATAGTGCTAAGTGAACATTTCAGATACATAGTAATATAGATTAAGCTATAACAGAAAACTTAACAACTGCATCGGGAAAAGTAAGTACAAAATGTTTTACATCATTCATGATGGTCATAGATTAGTTTCATTCGATAGGTTTTATCCCTAACAAAATAATAAATGCCTTAAATTAATCTGAAAATTGAGCAGTGAAACAAATCGACTTAAAACGAAAATAGGAATACATCAGCAGACTTCGTAGGAATGTATTGTTCATACAGGCATTTAAATTCACAAAATCACAATGCTCCTCGCGACCACCGAACACATAACAATTTGTAAAATTCTAATGTGCAATAAAATAAACAAACTGAAACGTCTTACGTGTTTCATGTCATCAGACGGGGGCTGTGCAGTCCTTCTGTTTGGTAGTCCAATTCAGGGCTATGTGATGTCCCCGGATCTCCCCAGTCGTACAGTCCTGGCGAATTTGCAAGTCTGTGGGTTAAACGGTGGGCTATCGAGAACCCTCCACTGCCTTCGAGCTGTGTGAGAACTATGATCACTTGTCTGTGCAAGGGAGGAACCGAGTCGACAGTTTTCAAGGTTCCGCGCGTCGACACCACATTATAACTTTCTTGACAATCACATTTCACATGAATCCACTTGTTTTCATGCCGGTTCTCTACCATAACGACTAGACCGGCCCAACCCTTTGTTAAATAGTATGCAGTCATTCCTTCCCGACCTTCGTGGCGTTGTCCACGCGCCAATGTCAAAGAGATGATTGCATCTGCTAGGATTTGCGAAGGAGGATTCACTTGTTCTGCCAGCAGTTTTTTGGAACTGTGGATGGCTAGTACGTATCTATTCATAAAATGATCATATTATAATCAATATTAAATTGAGTTATTTTATTTTATTTTATTAAACTATTAACTACATTATAGAAGGCTATTATCTTTAGTAACTTGGTTCTTATAGGCCACTAATGGTATGTGTGATGACATTTAATTTTTAAAGCAATAAATTAAAACTTGCCTTGGATAAGCATCAGCATCTTCAAGTCCAGTATGCCAATGATTGAAGGCCAAAGGTACCAATATGTACTCTGCCGGTTCTAGCATCTTATTGCAGCCCACAAATCCTCTCACTTGTCGCTTGCTGTGTTCCACAAGACTGCCTATGTTTGGAGCATTTGTTCTCGCCTTAAAGAGCACTACACACAAATCAAGTTGTGACCGCTGAGACTTTTCAGACTTTCGCTGGCCTTCCTGTAACCATTAGACAACTAGCACCTTTTTATTGAATTGAAGTTAACACTTTACTTGAAATAGAGTAAAATCGACTTCGGTGGGTTCAAGAACAGTCAATAAAATGCATGACAAGTACTGCTGAGAAGCCAGCGGGGGAAGAATTCCAGACAGGCGAATTTCATTCCAGCCGCTCCGTGCTTTGCAAATGTCAATGCAGTCAAAATACTTCAAAACATCACTGAAGGATATCCAGAACGTTCCGTCCTGAGCACCATCCGGCATGAGCTCATTCTTGAGTTGAGGCGTCCATTTGTCTGAATCATCAGACCAATCTCCAGTCCACACATAGTGACCTATAAAGTTTAAATTAACAAGAATCAAAAAAGAAAAAACAACATACCCCAAGGATTTCGTAATTGCAACAAACGATGTTCTTCAACATTTCTAACATCTAATAGTGAATACGCATGCCTTGGTCGCAATCCTCGTCTTTGGTATTCAACTTCATCCACTTTCATGTTGCCGCCTCCGCACGATGCACCCATTAAGAACATGGCTTGTCGTGAAGACAGTAATCTGTAGGTTTTAAAGTTCCATCTAAATGGTATTTTTATAACAGTTTTACTTACTGTGCCCATATAAGATCCGTGTCCAGTTCATCTTCAGCAGGAGCTGGTATGGAAGAAGGCTGAAGAGGAATACTTTCACAGGGTGCACCTGTGAGGGTTGCCAAACCTTCAATGGCACGTCCCGATACTAAAGCTTCATAGCAACCATGGATTTTTGCTACTGCTTTTTCAATTAATGGAACCCATAACTGTTTTCTTTTAGCCTACAGCAACATAACTTTAATTAAAGATTTTCAAAAAATGAATAATTTATTGTCATTATGACAGTTGCCATTAATTGGTGACATTTTTCTAAATGCAACTAACCAACCTGAGAATAAAATAAATGGCCCTTTCTATCACATGGGAAAAAGTCATCCACAAGTACAGTTGTCCAATGTCCATCTTTGCACAGTCTAACTTGGTACACTCCCTGTGGGCATAGTTGGTGCGTGACGAGCACAGCACGAATCAAGTCTTCTCTCTCTGCTAAGACAGCTAAAGCACTGAGCAGCCAGCAATTACCCAACACGCCTACAAAACTTAATGTGGCAACAATCTCGAAAAAATTTAAATCCATCTGTACCTTGAGAAATATCCGAGGGCAATGGTTTTCTAAACACAGCCCATGGCAGATTCTTATCACATTCGTCTACGGTAATATCACGCAGCCTCTTCCATTTAACCATGTGTGCATCTTTATTGTCGTTGGGAGAGTAGTACAAACTGCTAGGTGCAGGAGGAAATGTCTCATCAACATAGCACTGCTTCTTAAGCTTGCAGTATCGGACAATGTAGTTCCAGTGCTTGTTTGCCAGCTCCTCTTGGGTCAAACGCGCCGGCTGTTCGGGTGGCATATCTGTCACAGTTCCACGCATATTCATGCACATATCGCATATCACTTGTGACCGTGTGTTTTCAAATGTGCAGATTAGGCACTGCCAGGACTTGATAGCTTGTGAAGTTTCGCCGTTGGAATGTGATGCAGCTGAAAACCAATGTTTTTGTAAGTTTATAATAACTCACGCGTGAAAGTTAATTCTTAACCAATTAAATTATATAAATAAGATGTTTTTTTAAACAATTTATTAAAGATAAAAACATTTAATGCGGTTTTGACCATTTAAGATTGTGACCCTCTCAAAAGACACTTCTAAGTTGATCAAATTAGTCAGGATTATGAGGTGGTAGTATGCTTGGACACCCACACAAAAATGGATGCTGCATTTCTTAAGTGAAATGCATCAAAACGATACATGTGCACCTACTTAGGTTTAAGCTGCAGTACTAGAATACTCTATTATGCTCTCAATTTTATGTTACACAATTTGTTTCTCCACACAAGAAAACCTTTGTAAAAAAACATCCAAGGGTTTTCCAACATCATTTGTGAAGCCAACAAGAGTGCAATATTGACGCATTTAACCCTAACTTACTCCTCACAACAACGATCAAGTTCCAGAGGTAGAGCAAGAACTAGCCTTACCTATTCCTACACATGAACACCCAAAACTCTTTACTCCAAAAGAAATTAAGAACGAAATTCTAAAACTAAACGAAAAAAAGGCACCAGGTATTGACTTAATCACAGCCAAGATGATTAAAGAACTTCCACGGAAAGGACTAGTTAAACTAATGTATATATTCAACTCTATATTAAGACTATACTACTGGCCCAAATATTTGAAAACTGCCCAGATAATAATGATACCGACACCTGGAAAAAATCCGACGGACGTTACATCATACCGTCCTATTAGCCTATTGCCAATTCTATCAAAGCTCCTTAAAAAGCTTATACTTAAGAGAATCGAACAAGACTTAAATCCAGATGACTGGATTCCAGACCACCAATTCAGGTTTAGACATGCCCACTCCACAGTACAACAATGTCATCGGTTAGTATACAAAATCAATCAGGCCATGGAAAACAAACAATACTGCACAGCCGCTTTCCTAGACGTAAGTCAAGCCTTCGATAAGGTTTGGCACCTAAGTCTGCTCTACAAAATCAAAAACACCCTTCCAATTCAGTACTTTTCCATACTTAAATCGTATTTACAGCAACAAGACTTTGAAACTAAAATAAATGGGGAAACCTCCGACCGATATTATGTACAATCAGGAGTACCTCAAGGCAGTATCCTCGGCCCCCTTCTCTATGTGATTTATACAACTGACATACCGCTTTCTCAAAATACAACTATGGGCACTTTTGCAGACGATACTGCAATATTGGCAACTGAGAATGATCCAATAACTGCTGCATCAAAACTTCAGCAGTACTTGAACCTCATAGAGGATTGGCTGTTAAAATGGAAAATAAAAGTCAATGCATCAAAATCGGCACACATAACCTTTACGCTCAGGAAAGGGAATTGTCCAAACGTGAACCTTAATCACGTCAACATACCACAACAGGAAGTAGTGAAATACTTGGGGCTCCATCTGGATTCGAAATTAAACTGGAAACAACACATAGCAAAGAAAAGGAAACAAATTGAATTGAAAATGAAGGACCTTAATTGGCTAATAGGTCATAATTCATACCTATCAACTGACAATAAATTACTTATATATAAAACCGTCATAAAACCCATATGGACTTATGGAATCGAACTTAGGGGATGCGCGAGCAACTCCAACACAGTTATAATCCAACGAATCCAGTCCAAAATCCTTCGTACCATAGTAGATGCACCCTGGTATGTCACCAACCACACATTACACACAGACCTCAATATTCCATACATAAACACAGTTATCCAAAAACGAGCCACCTCACACCATGGAAAGCTTGAAGCTCATCCCAATGAACTACTACGACATCTTCTACAACCCATAGAAAACAGACGATTAGGAAGATTTTGGCCACAGGACCTTCTATGAATCCGAGGCAAAGTCGCTGGATGATGAACCTCTTCATGCCATTCTCTTGTACAATATAAATAACATTGTACATAACATCAAAAATTAGCTTATAGAATGTATTTCCTGATTGCTAATAAAGTTAAAAAAAAAAAAAAATTTAACCCTAAGGATTTAGTTTGTTATTGAAATCTAAACTGTTGAACATTGGATTACCCTAACTTTTTATACATTAGTTTAGAAAAACAAACCAACTTTTACACTAAAACATACTAATTAAAACGCAAAAATATTAGTACGATGTCTAATTCCTTCTGTGTTGATAGTGCATAGTACACTCCTTTGTTAGCGACCTCCAGATAGCTCTTATATAACTAGAAATTGCTTCTTTGTAAATATTCTTTTACCTCATTGTTTGTACTTTAAATATACTCATACATTTTCAATGAAAGAGATGCAAATTCCTAAAATGGAGTCGAGCAGGTCATGTAGCCAGGCAAGATAATAACAGATAGAAGAAAAAGAGGCCAACCCAAGTCACAATGATCAGATGAAAATGAGGAGCATGGTGAGCCAAACTGGATAGACTCTGCACAAAACTGGAAACAATAACGAAATAGTGGGGAGGTCTATGTCTTTTGAAGGATAAACAGACTACAAAATCAAGACTGTGTGACGTCCTTGGACATCCTCAGCAAGTTTGCAAGTCAATGGGTTAAACAGTGGGTTACTGAAACCTTCCACTGCCTCCGAGCTGTGTGAGACTATGGTCATTTGTCTCTAAGGTCAGCTCTAATTTGGTGAGACAACTGTTTTCCTATAAATATTCTTTTTCCTCGCGTTTGTACTTCAAATATCCTCATATCTTCAATATAATTGACAATGGAAAAACCTGATGGCCTATTCAAAATCTTGATGTCTGCAAATGCGGCTAAGTGTTTGAGATCATCAGTCTCTTGAAGAATCCAAAGAACATTTTTTCCATAGAACATGTTTTTAATAGATGCAAAAAATATTTCTTTGGTTGTTGGACTATGATACAAAAGTAGCTATGCATAAAGTGAAAACAACATAATAACTTACAAATATTCTTTTCTGGTAATTAGTCTTTTCTAACTCCACCATGGTAACTTGATAACAGTTTTGATCACTTGGTACTGCTGAATTAACATGTTTCAAAATGCCTTTGACTTATTCATAGATGATATTTTAGACGCTTTTAGATGTGTATAAAGAAACATCAACTAACATATGCGGAACACTGCTATTTGCCAACTAAACTCATGAATTTATTGCATCTTAGGGTAAGATCCTGGCTACTTCTTACACCACCTCAATTTTAAATTCCTTCAGTTTTGACTATAGTTATAGAAGTCACGTTTTTACTGATCACAGTGGAGTTTCACAGTAGAATTTGTCTCAGCCAGTCTGAACATCACAATTTATATGTTCAAAAAAAAACAACATACAAATGTTAAATACAGACCCTTAAATTTCAAAAATGTCCATTTCTGCCATAACAACGCTTTTAAGATATCAAGACATTTCTATATTTATAAAATTTATAGATATAGGGATTCTGACATTTGATCATAATTCATAAAGAATTGAATGCTACCTAGTTCTGCTCAGTTGGTAGCAAAAGAACAATGACGTATTGAAAACATGTTTTTTCTAGATAAAGTACATTTTTATCTTCATAAGGTAGCAAATGCAGCAGTTAAAAACCTCCTTCAAATCAGTTTTAATTTGGCTGTATGGCATGCTTTGTTCTAGTCTGACATAATTGAGCTGTTTCTCTTTAAAAATAATTAAAAACAAAAAATAAGATGTGCTAAATAATTTTATTTCTTTAATGCTATTGTCACTTTGACAACTCAAAAATATAAAGCTCCCCTATAGCCAATATAGCCATGCACAGAATAACAGTCCAGGACAAATTACTACCACGCTGAATAAAGCACCGTAGTGTTACCAACCTTTTAAATTCAGAAGAACAGTAAAATTGTACTTTGTTTCTATTTTTAGCCAATTAAATTAAGAGTCGAGATGAATATATTTTTACTTACAATAGTCCACACTGGGGACCAAATTGACCTGTTCTTTCTTCTTGCTGGCCAGCTTTTGTTCATAGTTGACCTTGGCATACATAGCACCACATGTGCTATGTCTTTTTGTTCCATGTCGAGGGGAAGGGCTCCGCGAAGGCGTCGCTCTGTCTAGCGAAATTTTTGCAGTCTTACAAGCAGTGCATGTGGACAAGTTCAGGGGATTCTTAAGGGTGCATTTGGGACAAGACCAAAACTCGCCCCTCCGCAGCGTCATGTCGCTAGTGACCGATAAGGAACGCAGCTTTGATCCACAACAAGCTTCACATGTTAACGAGAAGCCGCTGTTTACTAATGTACACTTCTTGCACGTCCAGTTTTGCTCTTCTAATGAGGTTTCAGGATCTAAAAAAACGTAAGTTACTCTAAATTGCAAGAGGTTTCAGGATGCATACCTGAAGTTTGAAAGTCATCTTCCAGACCCTGATCTAAAGTTGCAATAGGCACCTGAATAGCCATTGGTGACGGGTCTTCCCACTTTTGTGACCTGCATCAAAATAACTTGAATAGATGCAAGAAAGTGAATGAAAATATTTTCCTTCTTGAATTTTTGTTACATTATGTGATGTGTTAAAGTATTGGTCTTACTTACAGAGACACTAATCCAGTACAGCTACCAGTGTCATCAGTAACTGTAATAGTGCATGGTTGAGAACGTGGGCTGTTGCAGATTTCGCAACTGTTGGCGCTTAGGGCGTTGTATGCATATGAACACTGCCGGCAAGTCCACCGTCTTTCTTTAACGTTGAAAGTTGACGAATCTTTTAGTATTTGGAGTCTGAAATATACAGTTTACATTAATATATCGCTTTATAAATCGTCTCATTGTGTAATCTCCGGAAGTTATCAGTGATAAGAAACAGACAACTGATAAATTTGCACAACTTCGTTGTTATTTGAAATGCAGTTTTTAACAAATAAGAACTGGTTATAGCACAACATTTTAATTACGAATCAATTGGGTTATCAAAAAATAATTTTGGAATTTAACAAAAACTTCTGAACACAATATATATTAGATATATGTGTTATCACCATAAGATAAATCTTAAAGAAGTAACGGTCAAATATTTAAAAATCTAAATGCGGTATCAAAAAATAGCTCAGCCATTTGAGTGAAAGTGTATTACTTACATTTCCTCATTTTTCTGTCCCTCAATGACGTGCTTCACCTTTTGAGCATCTATGATACTCTGGTTCTCATAGATGTGCGGCTGCTTCGGAACCCCTTCTGGCTCAGGCATGCCAATGTAGGTGTAGATTGTTTTCCCGTTCAGCATGTCGTTGGCAGCAATGTCACCGGTGCTCTTGCTTGCCAAGATGTTGCGGGTAGCTGACACTTCCCCGCCTTGTGACTGTATGTCGGTCATCGATGTGCTGGACTTGGGGAAGGCAGCCATTTCGAGGATCTCGTTCCCCAAGCTGCGTCGATTGAAGTTAGGCGTGGGCGCGCTGGGCTTCATGCTTTGCCTCGGGAACTCCGAAAACGAGCGCCTGTACGGAGGCTTGTGCTGTACAATGACCGGATTCGGTTGCCGTAGAGCTTCGTTGTCTGCCCAATTATCTACCTGGAAGGTGAAAAGTCTTAATTTCAAATAACATTAGAACAGTTTCAATTATTGATAACTATGAATTAAATCGTTTTAAAGAAAATAAAAAAATTTACTAATTGTAGTAACGTTAGACTCCCTTTCATTACATACCTTTATTAAGGGTAAGCATTAAAACTAATATAAAAGCTACAATTTTTACATTAAATGAATTAAATTAAATCAAAGATGTAAACTGAAATAAACTTTCGGGAGCCAAATAAGGGACGATCTTAAAACTCACGTAACTAGACCCCCCCTCCCCATACAGCAGATGTGGATGTAAGTTTTAGGATTTTTGTTTTCTTTTAGTAGGCAATTATTTTACTATCACTACCTTCTTAACATAAAAGCTTAAATAATTTTCTGTTTATCCATGGTAACTTATAATCACGCAATTTCATCACGCTACTTTTATAAAACCTTGACAACACGTGATTTGTTAATTGAACTTGTTCTTTTGTTCACAACGACGAATTAATGTACTCACGCATGCACTGTGCAATCTTGATTTTTCTGCCGAGAGTGAATCATGTTTGCGGGCAAGATAAAAAAACGACCGGTAATTTAACCAGTCAAATATTCTCAGAATTAAGAAAGCTGGCGTAACGTGAATAATATGTTATATACATAGCGCAGTATATAAGTTTATAAATGATATATTTATTCTTCTTATAATCTTATTACTTAATTATCTTCCCTTTTTCTTTTACTCTTTATGCCCTTATAGAACGTTGGATATGTTATTTATTTGTTTCCTTTGACTCTTATCTATAGATTCATTGTTTCTACTACATTTGTCTTGTTTTTCCTTTTTTCCTGTTTCTTCTATCCTTTCTATCCATATTCTCTCGTCTCTATCTGGTGTCTAATTAAATGTCCTAGGCATTTTAACTAATTTTTCAATTTTCTCTATTACAAATTTCTGTCCCAATTCCATTTCATTTCTTCGTTTCTTATGGAGTACACATTTTTCCTTAACTATTTCATTTCTATAGCTTTTATTTTGTTTTCATGTTTTTTTGAAGTGCCCAATATTTATTTCTGAGTGTAAGTATGGTGTTATATACATGTCTTGTAATTTCTGATTCTATTCCTCTCTTCCTCATTACCGTTTTATTCAATGTATGATATATATATATATATATATATATATATATATATATATATATATATATATTTGTTATAAATCTTAGGTTATTTGTTTCGTTTTTACTATCATTAGTTTGCTGTTGTTTACATTTTGACTTTTAGTTTTTCAATTTAGTCACTATATATTAAGCAGCTTGTGAATGAATCTGCTATCAACTCAATATTACTGGCATACAATAAACTTTCTATTTTTATAGATGCTAATGGTTTGTAATTGTTGTTTTTTTTTATTAAATTGTCCATTAATAAAATAACAAACTATTTCTTTGTTTAACACCTTCTTTATTTCAAGTTCCTCAGATTATATATGCTTTTTACTGCTTCTATTAAATTACTAAGCACTTGTAATAGTTTATCCGCTGTTTATGTTTATAAATATATTTCTTTTATTAATTTTACTTTCTAGTCTTTAAAGTAATCTTACTGTGTCAGTTTCCTGTACCACTGATATGTATTCATTATTATTTGTGTCGTCCAGTCTTTTTGATTGTAGCCATTTGTTCCAGTTTTAATAATGTTTTTATCTATTCTTAGTTCTTTGTTCGTCGCGCTTTTTTTCTGTAATCTTTGCTTAGAGTCCTCGTTTTATAGCTTTTAACTCGCGTTTGATTATATTTATTTTTCATTTTTATTTTTCACTTATTGTTTCTTCTTTATGTCTATAATTTCATTAGTTTTTTCACTGTATATGCTTTGTTATGATCCAGGATTTGTTTTGAACAAACAGCCTTAATTTATCTATATTTCTTGTCCCTTAAGCTTTTTTACATTTTTTATGACATATTCTTAATTGAATTAATATTGGTTTTATTTTTTTTATCCTCCTGATCTGGCTTTTCTAATCTCTTTATTTCTTGAAAATATTTTTCCTTATCTTTAGTAATTCCAATGTCTCTGTATCTATTCTAATTTTCTCCTTCAATTCAAGTTCTTTCTCTTTCAGTTTATACTACATAAATATTTTTCTTTTTTATTTCCCTCTCCGTTACCTCAATCCGATTATCTTGGTACATTAGTTGACTTTTAAGTTTAACGTGCACATATTATTGGATGGAAAATAAAACGATATGTTTCTTTTCGTTTCCTCACTCGATTCATCACCTAAGAGGGTAAAGTGAAGATGAGGTATTACAATCCAAAAACTGAAAACACGTGACATCATTACATAGAGAATGAAACGTGCGTACTTTCTATCTGTATCTAGCGATCGATTGTTAGGGTGGTTGAAGTTAGGTTAGGGTTTGAGAACATATAATATTTCATTAAAGTGAAAATTGAATGCCAAAATGAAGCATTTTCGATTATAAATTTATCTTCCTGAAAAGAAAGGAAGATATGAATGAGCTAAAGTATTAGAACATGTTGCTTCCCAAACTAGTCATTGACCGTTAAGATATTCCATCAGAAAGACGATCATGATTACTCCTATACCTTGTAGTGGATGCAAGAATAGTTAAGAAGTTCGGAATTTCAAAGAGTAATATAATATAAAAAAGTCTTGCATGAGAAACTAACTTCTATATATGAAATGTATTGTTTTCAAATAACGTTCCAACTGATCAAAAGGAATTAGACTCTTCATACTTTGTTAACGTCCCAATGAAGTTCCAGATTGTAGACAGCTTCCTCACTCAACAAATTATATAAATGTTGCTGACTAAATGGTTGTAAAAGCTCGTCCAAATTGTTTCACAAATTCAGTGTTTCATTTTCTTCTTTCACAGTTTATAAACCCTACGTGAATTTTTGCTGCTCCAAAAAACTTATCCATAATTTTCTGTCTCTACTTTTTCCTTCTAATTATTTATGCGCGTATTTAGATATCTCTTTTTACGTTTTCTAATCATCTATTCCTTGGTATTCCTCTAGATATTGTTTCATTCCATTATTTTATTATTGGGGAAACTGTTCTCTTTCTGTTGAACAATATTATTCAGAAGCCTTTAGTAGATCTTACCATATTTTCATTTTTCTTCCTTTAAGTTCAGGTATTTGTACTTTTTGTTTATTGATAGACGTAAATTCGTTTCTTTTCCTTCATCTGCTTGTTCTATGTCTTCTTTATTTAATGTCTCTTAGTAATATTCTTTCCATCTTAACACTGCTTCCGCTTTCTCTTCCAATACCTTCAATGAAAACATTTTAATTCTTCGTGTTTATTTGTTTCCCTTTCCTTTTTCTTAATAGATATTTTATTTTTGTTTTGACTAATTAAAAATTTTTGTTTCACTTATTATTCAGACTGTTATCTAATTTCACATTGTTTTTTCCATCACTACCAGTATCATGAAATGATCTATTTCATAGTTTGGGCCTCTGTAGAATCTTACATCGTTCACCAGCACACATAGTTGAAGCATGTCAGGAAAGAGGTGTAACATAAACCTCTTTTTCCTGGAACGTTTTATGTCGCTCTATGTGTTCTTTTATGTTACCTAATTCTATTTCTATTTTTTTTTATGTATGATCTATCTTTCTACTACTTCGCGATTTATACGAGGGTTGGGGCATAACTCATGGCAACTATTGCTTTTGCGAGAACAAGAGGGCGGGTGAAAAATTTGAAATATACAAATGAAAAGACAAGAAATTGACGAAATGTACGGGAATTTAACAACATGGCTACATTCTGCTTCTCATATTTATTAAGGTAGTTCACATAATATTACAGGTTTCATATTCGGCCCGTTGCCAAGCACTGATTGCTTCGCGTCCTCGCTACCTCGCTACCCATCTCGCGATTGTTCAGTATGCAAGAGAATTATTCTTAGCAGCTTCTACCAACCCTCTGTGACATTCTTTAGTATTTCTTTCGGAGGAAACGGCTATTTTAATATCTTGTACGGCGGTTGATTAACAACTGATTCAGCATAGCTCTTTGTGCAATTATAGAACATTACAGAACCATATTGTGTTGTGGACATAGTGAAGTTGAGTGAAAATTGAATAACTCTTTCGTTTTTAATATTCAGTCTACTCTTTAAACGAGCTTGTAAAGTTTTCTTTTTTCATGTGAGAAAGAGGAAGGGGGAGAAGGTGAAGGGAAAAATACGGCAATTGGAGACGGGAGGGAAAAGACAAAAATGAGGAAACGGAAAGTTGGAGATAAAAAAAGGGAATGAAAGAGATAACAGGGAAGAAAAAGCCAGAGATTAAAACAGGTATTTAAGTGTACAAAAAGAGAGTTCACCAAGATAGAGTGAAAAAGAAGGAACTATATGGAGCTCAAGTTTGCAGGAAGGTTATCAGAACTTCCAGTTATTGGTGGAAAAGATTGCTTAAGACTTACAGGACATTAAACAGCTTTGTTCTATAATTTTCTTTTTATATATTATTGCTAATATTGGTATTTGTTTACCTATTTTTATTGCTTGGTTCATGTTTGCTTCACCTCGATCAACTTCCATTCAGTCCCATTCTTCTGCAAAGCTCTTCAATTTTCCTCATTTTGTCGTCCACTCTAAGCTAGAGTGTTTTTTACTCTTTCTTCTAAAGCAGTTCTTTTGTGTGTTGCTATTATTTATTCAATGTTCTTTTAATATTCCATTGTCTACTTCCATATTATTAATCTCAAGTTGATATTATCTGGTTTAGATGCTGCTTAATTTATTTATCTTCTCTTTCATTTTTTATTTTAATAGAGCACTAATTACTAATACTACAAAATGTCTTACGCTCCATAAAACCATTCAATGCACTATTGTAATACGCAATTTTTCCAATGTCTACATGAAAATTGCGTAACATTGATTAAATGAGACTATATGAAGAGAGCAAAACAAGAAAAACAGATCTTGAATTTTAAAAAATTCTATTCTATAGAATTATAAAAGCACGCCTGTCTGATGTCTAATTTACGATAATACTCCAGAGTATATTTTGTGGTAGTACCCACCTTATTGTCAGTTAGGAAATGACCAGAATGGGGAGATAGAACAGGTAATATGGCCCCAAAAATAGCTAGAACTCGCTAAACTAGCTTTCTATCATTGATACGATATTGACATTCGTAATTCCGTTCCATAAAAAATCACATTTCTAACGTCATTCATGTATTAAATCCCTCTGTGGAAACATATATGTATTGATATCTGATGCAAACCCTATACGAAAGAAAAATTAGGCCTTAAAATTTATAGACTGCACCATACACAAATATTAATATAATAGAGATCAGACCCAAAGAGTTTTTAATGTTTTTTTTAAATAAAATATTCTTCATATATAGTATTATTACCCCTCAAGAATTTCTAAAAAACTATAACTTAGTAAAAAACTTCATAAACGTGACAATACCAAGCTGCTATTAAATTATTTTATGACATGTAATATCGCTATACCCAATTTATTGATTAAATTACTGCGGCGACTTTAACACAATGATATAAACACAAACTAGAAAGAAGACAGGATATTGCATGGTATATTTCCATATCTAAAAAAAATGTTCAAACAGCTGCATTACGATGATATTACATTTTTTGATTTCCTAACAATTAAGTTTAAATTTATTTTTTTTCTATTAAATTGAAAACGTCTTAATTAGCATAATTGTAGAATCAATATTTACCAACCTTTACATGAACTGACTTTCAAATTAATTAGACTAACTCTTTATGGGCGATAGCCGCAAATCAGATAAAGAGGTGGAGCGCAGTACTAAGAGACATGCTAACCACACGATTTTTTTAATTTTAAAAATAACTCGACAGAAGTATCAGATATTTGATGTAAAGTTAATGAAAGATGATCAATAGTGTCGTGAGTTGCTGGTTCTTTAAATATGTACGTTAATTCCTACAAATCTGTTGTTGCTTTCATCGTTACCGAGAAAAGCTGTACATTAATAACGCAGTACGTGTAATACATAAAAATTGGGTCAAATGCTTGTAATGTTTTTTAGTAATACACCAGTTCAAAGAAATCCTAAAGCATAAACCAATTTGTAGTAAAATAAAAATAGTATACCGAGAAACAATATCTTGCTGTACTAAAAAATGATTGCAATCGCGTGATCTTTATTTCACTGGTACATTAAAACATTACGATTAGAATAGACGAAGATCTACACTAACATCCTACGAGGGTGGTTTGATGAGTAAGTTAGTTCACTCAGCATGCTCATAGAGGGCGACAACAACTATACATTTGGTTATAAGGAAGTTATAAGAAACTTCTTCAGCTAATGAAAAAAATCACAGAAGGCTTCGACAAGAACCACCACCGTAGCTTCTTTGATATAGCCAAGGCCTTTCATAAGGTTCGGCAAAACGGCCCCATCTTAAATATGACCTCAGCATTTATGCTCCAATTGATTCGATCCTTCCCCTTTGATCGAAGGTTCCCAATCAAGCTTGGCGGCTGGGAGGCGTCTAGAAAACGGCGTTCTCCAAGGCTTCGTGCTCTCCCTGGCGTTACTCAATCCTAACCCCAAGACATAACGACGATAGCTCAATAGGCAGACGACAAAGCGGTGTTTTAAAGCTCGCTACAGCTTTATTGAGCAATCTAGCACGTCTAAAAGGAACTGAAGCTTAAAGCACTTAGAGAATAGGAGCCAATACTGAAAATGGAGTAATCGACTTATTTTAGCGACAAGATTTGGTAAACCTCAGAATCCTCAACCGGGAGATATTCTAAAGAGAAGAAAAGAGACGCATAATCTCGGAGCGAGCCTTAACAAAAAGCTCACCTGAGAGCTTCACATGGAGTAAGCTGTTGCGAAAATAAAGACAGCCTGACAAGCCTTTCGTTCTTTTTACTATATCCTGGAAGCCGTCTGTTCATTCGTAACAAGATGACAATCATAAGCCCAATTATAATGTACGCCTATCCCCGTCTAGAACAAACTCCAAGTGGTCCAAAATTGGGTCCTAAGCTCTATTTTTGGCGCTCCATGGTTCGTCCGAAACACTTTCTCCATCAGAACATCAACGTACCAACCATCCAGGAATTTATCTCCCAGAACGCTAAACAGAATGTGGCAAAATAAAGAAGAACTTTTTACAAAAATGCTTATGTAACAAGGCTGGCTAGAGAAAAAGAAGAGCGGCGGAGGATTGGCAGATAAGTGTAATAGTGTCAGTACACAAAAAAGGTGACATAAGAGAACGCAGCAATTACAAAGGCATAACTTTATTAACTACAGCTCTAAAAACATAAACGAATACTGTAAAAAAAGGCTAAAAATACACAGAACCAACTTTAGAGGAGGTTCTAAGTACATTCAGGAAAGAAAGAAACGTACACGACCACATTCTTATAATACAAGATATAATAGACATAGAGAAAGCTTTTGACCGAATTATGAGGAGAAAAGTGTAGAAGAGTATAAACGAAAAGAAAAGTAAATAAACAACTCATAAGAGCAATAAAAAGTATATACAAAGAACATAAAAACTAAAAAAATCAATAGTGTTTCAGACAAATGAAGGATTCAGACAGGAAGGAATGTTAAGCCCTACACTGTTTAATATACTTATGGACAAAACCTAGCTCGAAGAAGTTAACCAAAGATTATCATCAACTCCAACCTGTAGAAATATCAAAATGTGTCTTTACAAACGATGCTGTAATTATGGCTAGTAGCGAAGCAGGCTTGCAAAACAATCTAAATGTTTGGATCGAAACGCTAAAGAATATGAAAAATTAATACAGGAAAAGCCAAAGTAACGACTATAGCAAAACAACAAGAGAAATCAAATATACATATTGAAGGGATAAATATTAAACAAGTAACAAGATTCAAATATTTAAGGACAACCATAGACAGCAACGGAAACCAAGAGAGGATTGAGAAAACTATCAAAATATACCACATAATGAGACAAAATTTTATAAAGAAGAAAGAGATAACACAGAAGGCAAAGACTATGGTCTTATAGACGGATATATAGACCAGTATTAACTTATGGTAGCAAAACATAAATAATAACAAAAAAAAAGAAAAAGAAAAAGAAAAATACAAGCAGTCGAGATAAAATACCTACGAGCTGTAAAAGAATTAATGAGACGAGACAGGATACGACAGAGATACGACAAGAACTAGAAACTAACTCGATAATGGAATAATATTGAAGAAAGACAATTGAACTGATAAGACCACTTGCAACGGATGGACGGGATAAAACCGATAAAAAAAATATGGAATGCCAGATAAATAACAAAACGGGATAGAGGTAAACCGAAAGAAATATGCAAAAACACGGCAGTGAAAATAATACAAAATAGAGGAAGCAAAAAGACTAGAATAAGATAGGAAATAACGGGAAACCCCTACAATTAAAGGTACGAAGGCGATTAAACACAGACCAAGCACCATCCATACTAAGTTACCGAAGAAGAAGGGGGTTAAGGGGTTGGTCCCAAGGACTCTCAACATCGTCAAAGAAGTAAATGTCGAAATTCTATTCACCCGATTTAGCTCTCTTGGATTACCAGGTTTCTGAAACTCATAACATTCCTGGTCAATGAGTATCCTGAGGTCCTCTAAAAAAATCCAGAAAGATATCGCGAATCTGTAAAAACCTTAAGACAGGTGCGTTAAACTTTAAATAAACTTATTTATCATTGAGAAAGCTAAATCTGAGGATAATTTAAAAAATTTTACTTTCAATTTTCATTCCAGTTTTACTGGCTTGATAAAAAAAACCACTACGAAGGTAAAAAGTGACGATAGTCATTATTATATTTGTTTGAAATTATAAATAATAATTGAATACGTGTTTTGCAAGAACCAAGATTGGCGTAATTGCTTCTATTAATTTTGCAAGACTACCTACCCTTTGATAGCAGCAGCAATGCACGCTTTTAGTTAGAAATATTGCATTCAGAGTGGGCGTTTCGAAACTTTCTGACATTGATTTTACCGCCTACTTCCACCTATGCTTACTATAATCTACCAATTTTATATAAAGGCTGACGCCGCCTTAAAATATTGCGCTGTGAAACAAGTACCTTATGGACGATGCTGTTTGTTCTCGTGGATACGTAAAGTCGGCAAGGAATTGTTAAATTTAAGGTTGCGTCAATGATTTCTAGCCTTAGATTACCTCGACTTCGTTGAACTCGATGTTTCTCTCAGAGATTGTATTGGATCTCTCTCAAAATAGGTTCTAGGGATAGGCCATACGAATTTCTTCAAAAAGATGGTAAAAGTAAAACTAATTGTTAATTAATAATTCATAAAATAGGCGATGTCAATGACTGTAATAATTGCAGAGAAATTACCCTATTAAACACAGCTGGAAAAATATATGCGAGAATCCTAGAAATGAGATTACACGATAAAGTGGAAGGAATTTTAGAGGACACACAATATGGATTCAGAAGGAATAGAAGAGTGACCATTGCAAACTTCATAGTACAGTAGATAATTGAAAAGGTAATTAGGGAAGGCGGAGAGATCTACCTCTGTTTTATCGACTTAGAGAAAACCTTTGATAGAGTAAATAGAACAGATATATGAAGAATGCTGGAAGAAAGTAAAGTAAATAACAAAATAATAAAAAGAGTAAAAGCGCACTAAGAAATTTGTCAGATTCAAATATGAGAAGTTATAAACGTTCAAAGCAACAAAAGGAGTAAGACAAGCCCTTTACTGTTCACAATAGTTTTGGATGAAATTATTAAAAAGGTAAAAACAACATAAAGTAGAATATTGGAAATTAGAAGACATAAAAATTTGAAAATTGTTGTACGCAGATGATATGATCATTAGTGCAAAAGATAAAAGGACAATGAAAAATAACTTGAATATCTATAACAACAGCTTAAAATCAATTAACATAGAGATCAACAAACTCAAAACGAAAACCATGACTATAAGTAGGCAAGAGAAAACACCAGATAAAATTGGAACAAGTCAATAAGCTTAAGTACATAGAGACAACAATATTACATAAAGGAAGAATAGACAAAGAAATAGACACCAGGACGGGGAAAAACCCTTCAACGTAATAAAGAACACCTTTCTGTCAGAAAGGAAATACTGTAGGAAGTAAAAAGAGACATTTTTAAAAAAGTAGCCACTTCGTACTCACTTACGGGTCCGATACATGAACTTTAACACAGAACGAGACAAGCAAAATTCAAGGCTCATAAATGAAATCCCCACAGAAAATAGAATAAGAAACTAGAAAAAATAAAATATAAAATACTTTTAGAGAAATCCTGAAAACAAAACCACCAATACAAGATAAAGTAGAGGAAGAAAAACTGAGATGGTTCGAACACATAATGAGGATGGAGTAAGAGAAAGCTACAAGACTGTTTGTAGCAAAATAAAAAGAAGAAGAAAGGAAAACCGAAAACGTGGCTAGAAGAAGTGAAAAGTGCAGCGGAAAAACATAACACTAAGTGGCATTAAGTAAAACAAAAGGTGTAAGACAGTAAAGACGGGGGGATAGAGAATGAAAGTTATTCCATTACCTTTAAAAATCAGTTAACTACATCGCCAACAAATAAACCATGACATTCATGTATAGTACATCAAAGTTGAAAACATTGATATTGGGCCCTACTTTTCTTTTCTTATAGAGACTCTTCGGAAAAAATTTTTGATCTGACCGCAATGATATAGATGTTTCAGCAACGGAGATCTAGCTAAGAAAAACTAGAAAAATTATTTAAATTTATATCCCATGGAAACTGAGAGAACATGGGATTCTAAAATAATTTAAAACCCTTCAACAAAAATGGACCACTTCGATTTCTAGAACCATTCTGACAATTACTAATTTAAGATCAGATTATTATTAAAAGTAACTTCCCTCCCCTCATATCACCACACATCATAGCCTTTCACCTTAATGACTACAACGTGATTGTACAAGAAGACTTTGGCGACTGGTGGCATCTGCGTTTTCACCATTTTAAGACAGTAAAATGTTCCTCCAAATTAGAGGTCGTATCTGAACAACCCTTTTAGAACATCACAAAGAAAAATAATTTTTCTTAATAGTAGCTCTTTGAGCATTGAAGATGGTATCTTGAGCGATTCACTGAAAGCGTGCAACAGCGACAACTGCAGGACCAAATGACAATAAATGCAGTGTACATTGGATCAAAAACAATTTTGTGAATGATATCTGGGCAAATGCGTAGAATATGTAGCATTTCCACCCAAAATTTCTAGAGTTTGAGACTACCTTAAGTTATATGGCCCTAGTCCACAAAATTGCACCTACTGGGCGCCTCAAAATCCGCATATTACTATTAAACACCATTTAAATCATTAAAGGTTGCAATGTGTTGTGGAACATTATCATCGGAAATTCTAGGGTCATTCTTTTTTGACCAAATTGTTAGTAGAGATATCTACCTAAACGTGCAAAGATTTATCGGTCCACGCCTTGAAGTGTTGTTTGGCGACGAAGAGATTTACTTTCAACAAGACGGAACACTTCCCCACTACCATCGTTATGTAAGGGTTTCTCTCATGCGACTTTTTTGAACAAATGAATTGGGCGAAGAGATCGTGAGTATTGAATTCCCTGTGCCTTCCACATACCTCAGAATCCAATGATCTTTCTTATGGGATATCTCAAAGTTAAGGTTTACTATAAAAATCCATCAACAATCCTTCGTAACACTGCATTTGGAGATATACCCATTTGCTCCTTTTATTAAGTTTTATTTCTAAACAATATAGGTTTTGATCCCTCCTAACTACGCGGGGCGTACTCAGTTTTGTGACAACTCAAATGTCAGGTTGTTTGTACAAATTACAAACACGAGATGACAAAGTCTAGTTCCATCAGTAGAATTACCCATCTTATCATCCTCCTGGGCTTAATGGTGAAACAAAGGTGTGTATAATGGTTTTCAGAAGATCGTTAGGCAATATGTTCAAAATAAGCTGTTGGATTATTTTGTACATTTTGTATTATAAGTAGCGATCAGTACTGAGATTTTCAACAAGAAATTTCAGGCAAGTCAGTATTCCTCTTGTTCTAACACAGATGGTTGCATACCTTCTCAAACAGAAATGAATTAGTTCCGAGATGAGGCTGCTGATAATGGCTAGAATACGCAGACAGGGATTGATTAGATTGACGATTACTTGAAAGTTTATTTTGGTCGTTGCGTATTCCTCCAGAATAGTCTATCTACCGTCCTCCACCAATATTAGAGCTAACGCCATTTTAAAGTGTCACGCCTTGAGGCGGTCGCTTAAACGCCAATTACAAATAATTAATTTTTCTGCATACTGCTATTAAGACACGGAGACAGGAAAAAACTGACTCATTATTAGTTACGCTACAAACTTGAGAATCGCCAGCGTGGTCCCATGGTTGAGGCACGGGCTACCATGCAGGCGGACCCTGGCGGGTGGCCTACTCAGTCACTAAAAATAATTGGGTACCTGCGTTCACTCGAACAAAAGGTAATAATGGAGGTCGTCTAAGGCGCAGTGCTTGCCACATCGTCGCGCATCAGAGATGGTGCGCGACGACCGGTCAGTTCGCAGGTCGTGCTCCCATGCGGGGTGTTAGAGCCTTACCATAAACTTCAAAAGATATTTTCATGATAAAGTGGAGTATCACATAACTATTATAGTACTTACTAATAAGATAAAAAAATCAGTAAACGGGATTTTAAAAATCTTCCAAAAGTTTTGGCGATTCGCTAACATGATTTGTTGTAGGGTCTGTTCCAAAAATGTCCAGCCAATATTAATGTAATGAACATTATTTGCGTGGCTGCGATATAACCTAGCAGTCGTTGAGAGAAGATCGTAATGTGCTTGTTAATGAGAGCAATGTTACCTACAGAGTCGGTTGGAAGTTAGACACCAATGAGTAAACATAAGTAATGTGTGATCACCACATTTGCAATGAGTAGCAAATCTGCATCAAACACTGTACGAAGCTGAAACATTTGTCCACAGAAACTATTCGGATGAATCAGGAGGCTTTCGGGAACGATGCAAGGAATGGGGCACGAAAAAAGTGATCCATGTTATAAGTAGAAGTTCAGAAAACCGTTAAATATCAAACTTGTAAGGACTATCGTTAACAAGAATCGGGGACATAGCAGATGACCTGAAGATTCCTAAAACTGTATGACATTTCGACGGAAGATCTTGACATGCAAAATATTTTGCTAAAACATCAAATCGCTTAAGAGATCCATTCGCACTACAGTCTAAATTTGTCGTCCTGTGACTTAAGTCCACGAGATTCAGGCCAATACGACGAGGCAGTCATTCGTGATACTAGTAGAAAACTAGGAGAAGTATATGAGATCCCAAATCGGTTACTTTAAATGGAACTGAGACTACGTACGATGTTTCTTATAGTTTGCACCATATCTTTAAATATATGTATTTTTAATACTATAGCAAAATCCAAAGAACAAGGATTAGTGCAGGCCAAACTCTCATCAGTCAAAATCGTAGAATGCAACATATCAAGTAAAAAGCATTGTCCTACTTGAATTATAATGTAATGGAAATAAGGGAGGAGACGAGGGTTATATCCATCAAATAACTTAAGAACGATGTGGAAATATTTTTCCATTCTAATTGGTCTTCTTGGCTTTCTCGACTTCAACGTTTCTTCAGATCACGATTCAAAA
This sequence comes from Sinelater perroti, assembly GCA_036346155.1. Taxonomy (NCBI): domain Eukaryota; kingdom Metazoa; phylum Arthropoda; class Insecta; order Coleoptera; family Elateridae; genus Sinelater; species Sinelater perroti. The sequence continues at coordinate 84,733 of JARFIY010000380.1, forward strand.
GAAAAAAATTTTTGTGACCGTAGTAGTCGGTTGCAATTTTTAAGTGATAACGACTTGGGACTGTGAGGATCAGATTGCCATTTTAAAATCATTAGTATCTTATGATGTAACACATATTGTGTATTAGTGTAAACAATATTCAAGGTAAAACCACAACCATGGATTCGCCAATTTCTCAATCAATAAAAAGGCAAAAAAAAATTAAATTTTGAAATAATTATGGGTTTACCACCTCTTAGGCATTAATTCTAAAACGGTAGTAAAAATTACTTCTTTGTGATGTCTGGCATTATTTAGAAGTATAGGCCTAATAAAAATTTTTAGCCACCCAATTCGGAATGTAGGTCTCCAGAAAATGGTAGTAATCTTGACCAGATACAGTCAGTTCAGCATAGCACAGGTGTCAGAAGGCATCAAGTATGTTGAAAAAATCATCTCTCACCCAAATCATGTGATCAGGTAATCGCTCTACAGCTTCTAACTAAAACCTCTGTTCGTTATGATTACGTGGCGAGTAAAGCCTAACCCAAGCTTTATCTATAGTCAAACGCTTACACCGAAGTGCAGTACTATAATGGACATCAACTTTCAGTTCTCTCTAATCCATTCCCAAACCATTTGGTCAAATCCTTCTGATAATCACCAACTGTTGTTTCACTCTTTGGTGACGAATATGTGCACCACTTCTTTAGCCATTGAGGTCAGTTCTTTCGTTTCTGATTGGACTGGCTATAGGCACAAGTCATGGATCCGAATGATGTCATTAACTGCTGGTGGGTTAATTTTATGATGAACGAACGTTGTTCCAATTAATTCGCAGAGAAAATGATGACTTTTTCATTTATGATTTAGAAAACTAATTAAAACAAGTTTGAATTGGAAGACAATTGGTTACATATATGACATACTGAGTGATGTGCTCATTTTGATTATACCTTCCATTAGGTTTCTGAATAGTTATCTCTAATAATTCCTATTTCATTACTTTTTAACCTTAAATTTTTTCATTGTCCAAATATTTGCAAATACATAACTTATAATGATGCATTATTAGCTGTATGCAGTGAAATTAAATTTTGAAAAATATTTCAGTCATAACCAATAGTACTAATGCATGTCAGTCCTTTTTAAATGCCGTAATAACAATTATTGCACCACATTTCCGTTTACGTGCATTTTGCATGCATTATGGAAATAATCCTTTTCGTTTAAAGTAACATAGATTGTCGGCGCGCCTATTAAATATTCATTTATTACCTTTTGCAATCCAATGCGGAAAAAAGTACATTATTGTGGATAAAGTCTAAGTAAGCAATCGATACATTTCTCACTATAAATAAAATTACTAATTAAAACATGTCGACGGACATTTGAAAAAAATAATATACGTCAGATACATTCAAATATAAAGTCGTTTGATTAATATTTTAACAACGAGCAAATAATAGGAGTAAGAAACATTAAAAAGGCATTAAAAAGCAAAAAAATAGTCCGTCATGGTTTAGTACTTTGACGCACTTGAAGCACTTATTTTATAATAGTATAGAAATGTTTGTTAACACTCAGAGAACGTATTCAACATCTCATAACTTGTCTGAAACCCCTACACTCTTTGTTACAGTGCTTTGAGGTTCGCAGTTTTTGAATGTCTTTAGCGCCGCGAAAACGCTCGCTTACGCACTCCTACCGTTTGCTAAATTGTCACCTGTCAAAATACATTTTAAAACGTAGAGCACCAAATGACTATAAATTGTATACTAGAATCATTATTCGAAAATAACCAATAAATCGATAGGTAGAGATGATTCGAGTTAATACGCAAGTAACAAAAATATTACAGTTAAATTCTACAAATCAAAATAATTTATATATTTTGTTTATTTAAGCAGACTAAAAGTTACACAAGTAAGCTTAAGATTCTTGGCCTTAATATACCATTTCTTTAAACTGTCTTCAGTTCTGTTGAGGTTGGTCTGTCGATTTCTAGAGGCTGATGCTGGATCAGAATAAAATGCCGTAAATGCTGTGCTGTAAGCAAATGTAGTTTTGTTGGTAAACATGTAATATATAATAAACGTAGAATTAGCCCCAGACTCTTCCTTAAAGAACATCGAAGTGTGTAAGATACAAATCAGTGCGGTCACTGCCTTCTTTGGTTAAAGGGGAGTGAGTAAGTCCAAGTGGGGGTAGGGAAGAACTTTTAGTAAGGCCAACATTCCTACTAGGATCTTCTGATCCGTTATTCGCGCGGATGATCAACTCGCACATTCCTTCTTCTGTTTCCTTCATTAGAAGTTGTTGTATGTCTTTGCTTGGTTTGCTATTTTGTTTCAGATTTTCCTAACCATAACTTTCCTTTTCCAATTGTCAATTCTCATAGTTCTGATAGATTCAATTACTTGCTTTTGCCATCTTATCTTCGATCTTCCTCTTGGTCAAGTTCCCGTAGATTTCTAGTCTGATATTTTCCCTACAACAGTATAAGGTTCTCTTCTCTGGATATGTCCGAGCCACTTTAATCTTTGGACTTTTATAAATCTAATAATGTCTTCTCTATCCATTAGCGTTCTAATTTCGTAATGCATAAGAGGTGTATATGCTTCTAGTACCTGAATATTTTCCTCTCTATTACGCTTAGCTTACCTCTATCTCTTCTTGTGATACATAGTCTCTGCTCCATTCTTTATAACCGGTCTAATTGTTGCCTTTTATATTTTTATTTTTTCTTTTGCAAATGTGTTTATCTCTTAGTAGCTTGTAGTATTTCCAGTATACTCTGGACTTTTGTTCTTTTTGCCGTTTATAATTACCTCTAGATATTTAAAGTGTTCCACTCTCTGTAGTCTATACTCATTTACCTTCGGTTCTAGAGTGTTGAGTGGTTTTCCTGAATATATAGAATATTTAGTTTTTTCTTCATTAATTTTCAGATCCCTTTTCAGTTTTCCTTGCTAGATTTAAAAATAATTTTTCAAGAGTTCGCCTGTCTCTTGTTATGAACACTATTTCATCTGCATATCCTATAACCAGAACTGAGTCTTGTGTAATTGACTTGTCAAATTATGAGCCCTTTATTACACCATCTAGGGCAATGTTAAAGAGGGTTGCAGATAGACTCTTTGTGTTATTGCTATGTTTATATTGACATTTCTTGTGTCCTTATCGTTTGTTATCTTTGCCTCTGAATTTTTCATTGTCATTTTAGTTAGTCTAATTCATTTCCCTAGTAGGTCCATGTGCTTCATACTATTTGAGATGATGTCTATTCACACTGTCGAAGGCCTGCTTGAAGTCTATAAATATGATGTGTAGCTCAATGTCATTTTTGTATCATTTTTCGATGATTTGTGTCAGTATAGGTATTGTATCAATCGTTGATTTACCCTTTCTAAATCCTTACTGGTATTGGTCTAATTTCTCCTACGTGTATTTAGTTAGTCTCTTGTATGCCATATTTAGCAATATAATGGGCCTGTAATTTTTGCATTCTGTTGGAACTCTTTTCTCTGAACATATAGCTTCTAAAAAATTTGGATAACATAGGTAACAGGCTTATGATTTTGGGAAATTTTCTAACAGTTAAACTAAAATATTATTTTTATAATTTTTTATATTAGCTCTCTTACGACTTTAAGATGGTTTAGTCAAAACCAGATGCCTTTTTAATGTTAATTTCTTTCGCTCTTACTCCTTAAGTGTAAAATTGTTTTCTGCTACTTTTGTTTATAGGCAGTTGTCTTTCGACTGATTGCAGGTGACACTACACTTATTCCAAAAGTTTTATAGTATGAATGCCTTGTTCCATGGAGTTCCATTCAGTCGATCATAAATTAGTGTGATTAACTAGAGTTCGTATACGAATTCGTTTTTGTTTTGAAATGCAAAATGAAGTGAAGTCATCCATTTAATCGAGATACCATATCATGGACTTTGTCGATGATATCTGACGTGGCAAATGTTTTCGGACTTCCAAAACATGGCGCGTCTTCGCTGTTTGTTATGTTACGTTTGAATTCATCTGTCCATACTCCAACGGTTTCAAAAATACAACATAAGTTGTTCAATGTAGAAAAAAGCCTTTCAGGATTTGACACGGCTGTTTCTCTTAATGAAAAAAAAATGGAATCACCAAAAATTCTAATTTTATCCATTTTTTCACTGTCGCTCTAAACGGTTGTATTTAAGTAACTGGCAATTTATGCAATTGTTTCTGTCACCCCATATAAATAAATATGTGAACCAAGTTGCTCATCAAATCACCCAAGTAGATTATGAAAATTGAAAAATTACCCAAAACCGATAATCTACCCATCACGCGGCGACAATTAGTAAATAATAATCCGCACATTGTTAATTAAAGAGCAAACACATCAGGAATTCTACAGTAGCCTCACACGATACTAGCTGACCACAATGCAGTAAGTTCTAGCCTGCAGCGGGTCAGAATAGGGGAACATAATTGAGCACGTAGGCAGTCTAAATGTGGAAGCGTTATTTTCAAATCAAATAAAACATCAATAACGAATTGGGGCACCTTCTCCAATTGACGATTTTGTCGTTACCTTTTGTGTTGGCTGCAAGCTATCCAATCGCTTTATGCATCCCTATGTAATATTTCATACTTTATTTGTAAAGTATTAAGAAGAATGTAACATGACATATAACAAAACTTAACGAAAGTTTGATTACTAATTATTAAAGAAAAAAACTCGAGAAGGTTCATTAAATCGAATCATAACAACTAAGTGCCGTTTCATTGTAATAAAGAAGATTAAAGTGCGTTGAAAACGCATTAAAGAAAAAAAAAGAAATATAATCCATCAATTAAAATAGAAATTTGATACTAAATTTTAAAAAGTACTAACATTTTGAGAAGTCATTGGATTATGAAGAAGAATTAAAAAAGTTGCCATGCATAAAGTGAATTTAGAAAAATTAGCTCGTTAATTGGTACAATAAATACTTGAAGAAATAACCAAGAAAGCACCATTAAATTTCTTCTTTTTTGCATTCTTCTCCCACTTCTATAGGTATTCCAACTATCGTTGGATGATATTAAGGGTACCCATTGCACTAAAAGACGTCAATTACAGTACTGGTACAAAAAAGATACATGAGATACATTGCGACAGATAACATTTTTGAAAGAATTTCGAAACTTCATAAGTGAAGAAAAATTAAATGTAGAATACTATGGTTTCAGACCGAACAGAATTACCCAAGACCTACTATATACTTTATGGTAATTTACTAGTAAAGCATTATGGAGAAATAGGCAAACGTGTATTAAATCAGTCCAATACCAACACAAGTCACATGGACGGTAATGAGAACAAAAGGTATAGGTCAGACAGGGTAATAGTCTAATTAGTCAATAATCACATGCATTACGGTCGACAAGACGACCTCTATATGTTAGGTACTTCTAAACTGTGCTAATGGAAAAGCAACACCATCTCCATCAGAAACTAAATAAAATTACGCACGGCTTAAATGTCGTTTGATGTTTGGAGAAAAACACTTGGATTCAGGTGATTTGGAAGTTTTCAACAGCTACTGCTTCAAATGAGACGAATTTCCTTCCCAATCGACAAATAAAATGCTCAACAAGTTTAAAAATAGAACATCTCGTCAACAGCATCGCAACACGTGACAAAACTGGGATTTATTTTTATGACGTAAGGAACATAAGGTTTTCATTATTCTAATGGCGTGGGAAGATGTGTATGTCCATATCTCTGAAAAAACAAGAAAAGGTTGATTCGACAATTGGTTTCAAAAGACCCAAAGAGCACAAAGTATGGTGAAGAGAATTTTGAAGAATTATGAAAATAAAAGGTGCGTGCAAAACTTTTTTAATACCCTATGTAGACTGCCATTTCTTATCACAAACTTATCTTCTAAAATATAAATATTTTTTTCTTTAAAGAAGCTTCGTTCCACAGAATTAATGGGTCTAGTAAAAAGAAATCCATTATTTTTGTATAAAATTGAAGGTTTTATTTAACATACTTAGAATGAACCGATTTAAGTAAAATATGTGCCGTTTTGTTCGATAACTTGTTGCCGTTTTGAAGGTAATTTCATTATGCCTCTCTCATAGAAGCCCTTGTCCCTATTGACAAAAAACTGGGACAGTCGATTTTCACAAGCTTCTCTTGAGGCGAATTTTTCACCACCAAAATAGTTCGCCATGGACAGGAACAGGTGGTAATCACTTGGTGTCAGGTCCGGACTATAAGGCGGATGCATAAAAACTTTTCAACCAAGCTTCCGGAGCTTCTGGCGAGTCGCTATCGATGTATGTGTCCTGTCGTTGTCTTGATGAAACACAATTCCTGTCCTAGTGGTCGCTTTTGGGCGATTGCTTTCTTCAGACGGTCCAATTGTTCACAGTACAGGTTAGAATTAAGAATTTGGCCGTAGGGGAGCAGCTCATAGTATATGATTCCTTGGCAATCCCACCAAACGCATAGCAAAACCTTCCTGACCGTCAATCCTGGCTTGGTCACCGTTTGCGCCGGCTCACCGCGCTTCGACCACGACCGTTTTCGCTTGAAGTTGTCGTAAGTGATCCACTTTTCATCGCCAGTCACCATCCGCTTCAGAAATGGGTCGACTTTGTTGCGATTCAGCAGCGATTCACAGAGGGAGATTTGGTCCATGAGGTTTTTTTGCGTTAACTCGTGTGGCACCCATACATCCAGCTTCTTTTTGTATCCAGCCTGTTCCAAATGGTTCCAAACAATTTTTTGTGCAATGTTTAACTCTTAGACAATAGAAACAGTGCTTCTATGACGGTCGGACTCGGCTATTTCTATGATTTCATCCACATTTTCGACAATTGACCTTCCAGAGCGTGGTGCATCTTTGACTTCGAAATTACCGGAACGAAATCGACGAAACCAAAACTGCTTTTGATTGGCTGTTACAGTATCAGAACCATAAACACTATTCATCGAATAAAAACTGTAAAATATAGCGTATTTTCTCTTTGCTGGTATCCATCCTTGACGTGAGCTCAAACAAAACTGAGTCAACCATTCACAAAACTGCCAAATAAGTTTTTTTAGTACGAAATGTCAGTTTTCTAACGCCACCTAGAGTAAACCGATCGGACTTTTAGAGCGCGAGATACATTTTATTAAAGTCATCTATTGGAAAAATAATGGATTTCTTTTTACTAGACTTATTATTAATCTATATTCTTATCAAACAATGTTTATAGAAAAATTAAACATAAAAAATCAAAATTTGCTTGTTTCGCAACCAAACTTTATATACAGTATCTGAGTAAAAGTATCCGGATATCCATTCGAAACTACCATCAGATACCCTATGACACAAGTTCCAGTAATTGACATTAATTCGGAGTGAATCCACCCTTTGCTTCAATGACAATCTCAGCTGTATGGAGATTTTCAATCAAGAACATCTCCGGAGAAATGTCAGCTTTTTTTCTGAACGACTGTAGCTACAGCTTTCGCTAAGTGGGTCGTTGGAATCTGAAGCATTCTAATTATTCGTAAAAAGCATTCAATGGGATTCAAATTAGAGCTCTGAACCAGCAAATTTTAGAATTTCTATGTTATAGTCTGCAAACCATTCCGCTATAGGTTCTGCTTTATGATAGAGAACAGATCGCCAAATTGTTCTCAATATGTTATGGCTTTCTCATTTAGAGTTCTATTCAGTTTTACGAAAAAATCACGTCCATGAAAGAATTGCAATTTCACCTTTCTAATCGACACTGTATATTTTGGCGAGTATCTTTCTCCAAATGTTTAGCTCCCCCAAACCCACCTGTCAGACTACATGGTAAAGCATGCTTTGTCAGTCCATACCATATGTTTCCAGTCGTTCACAGTTCAGCGGTGTCATTTTTTACACGACAGCAAGCAACGCTTGGTATGCACAACGGAAATGTTTGGCTATGGTGACTACTCGACCATGAAACCCCATTTATCTCGATAATAATTAACACTGTGAAACTTCTCGGTAATTTTTTCACGTAATGATTGGCTATTTTTGCTGTTTCTATACACAGCCTAACCGACTATGATTTTGTTATCGTTTTACCTTTATGTTTTTGTTTAACAATCACGTCACAAAATAGTACACTTGGTCAAACTGAAAAATGTTTGGTCAATTTCCTGCTCATGAGCTAAACCATCTTTAAAGATAATGCGCTTTTTTAATCTTATCCATCCTGTTGCTGAACAACGCGTTAACTTCACGGGAGAACTCGAAGATTCCTGGGTCCAGTCCCTAATCTCAGTCCTCTTAATATAAGTTGGCCTGGGTGATGGATGTCCGTAAAGGCGGCTTCCATGTCTCATGGAGGTATCAGAATAATGGGAATGTTAGCGTTTCAATAAAAACCGTAGTTTCTCACGATCCACGGGGCTTTACAAGGCCCGATTCTGGAACAGAAAACAAGCTTCTCCATGGTCGATAGAAGACTTGAGAAATTGAACAACTCGTTGGTATTGACTTCACTGATAAGATTTGGGGTTCCTGAGTCTATAGATTATGGACGCTTGTGATGAAGAACTCAGTCGACCTGGTAATTATAGAGTTCATAGATGGGGGAGTTGCCGTGGCCTTGTATTGAGCTGTATAGTTTTGGATGGTGGGTAATTTTTCATCTATGTGGAGGCCATAGTTTCGCATGACCATGGGGCGTTAAAGATGGCTCGTAAAGTCCGATTATGGACGACCTGGTGTTTATTCATGTAAGTTTTCGTGGCCCAGCCCCAAAGTGGATCCGCTTACATCATGATGGGCGGTTCACTTATTTCGGCTTGACAGTTGACTCCAGGAATGGATGACAGAGCACCCAGCGCTGATCTTACCGACTTGGCTTTGCTGAACGCTCTCATCATATCTACGTGGAACCTGCAGATCAACTTGCGATCCAGAATCGCCCCGAGACAGTTCGCCTCTTCCCTCTAGAGCATCTCCCTTCCGAAGATTTTAAGATTCGTTAGGTTGTCCCACTAGTGAAACGATTTCTTACTGGAGAATAGGGCAATCAAGCTCTTCTTCGGGTTAATTCCCATTTTACAGCTGTCGTACCAGTCTTCAAGATACTTGTTCTTCTCCTGGAGCCTGTAGCTCACAAAAGAGGTCATCAGAGAGCTAAATAGCACCGCCATAACGTCTTCGTACTAGGCCAATGTAGTAGAGGGCGTTGTTGGCATGTCCTGGACGTAGATATTATATAACGTTAAGGACAGAACGGAGCCTTTGTGGACACCCGTTCGAAATCGCCTTTCCAATGACCTCATTCCACCGATCTTGACCCGAACCTCCTTCTAAAGAGGAAGGACTGGATCAGCTGGACTACCGGTAGCGGGATTGGAATTGAGGTCATCTTGTACATCAGGCCGTTGTAGCATACAATGACGAAAGCTTTGGCCACATCGAGGAAGATTACAAGTAATTTGCTTCTTAGTGTAGTCCTCATTGATACGCTTTACCATCCGGAGGAGCTGGAGGGTAGTGAAATGGCTGGAGCGGAAACCAAATTAACTCTCTGGAATCAGTTTGTGGCCTTCGACAGCTGTCCTTAGACGCTTGTGGATCACTCGTTCCACAAGTCGTTATCCAAGGGGTTAGGGAGTGGCAAAACCGGAGGACAGCGTGGGCAACGATCGCTCTTCCGCGAGAGAGCCTTCAGAGCGCTGTTCGGTATGCCATCCGGGCTGGAAGCCTCGAAGGGCTTGAGGGCTCGGGTGAGCTGGAGTACTTCCTTGTAGGTTATTGGATCTAAGTATTCCTAGGGCCCTCGCACCCGGAGACGATCTACGACGGTCGAGATGGTTAAGGTCGTCGCACTGACGCTCCAGGTTGTCAGCGAAGGCCTCGCTCTCCCTGGATAAACGGTGACAGGGTTGGGAGGTTACGGGTGATCTTGACCGTCCTCCAGAGGTTATTGTCGGCGACGTCGAGTGCCTACAGCTTACCCTCCCATGCGTTTTAGTGTTCCGCGACAGCGGTCTTAACCCATGCAGCGATCCTGTGCGCGCCGTCCCACCCAGTTCTCACGTATTCGCTCTTTCAGCTCCGGAGGTAGAACATCCTTTCCAACGGAGCGTATGGATTGCTGGAGATCGTGAGATAGTGTACCGCCCCCTTCAGGTCTTCGCCAGAACCGAACAACGCATAGCTCCATTTTATACATGTTGGATTGGTCATAGCAATCTCAATATATCAGTTTACGAGTTAAAAACAGATGATCAGATACATTCAATCAAATAATGTTTGTATACGATAGTATCACAAAATTACTGAACTATATAACATGGATAAGTCAATTTATAACTTAGAGTCTATTAGAATAGCTCCGTAATCGTTAACGTAACAGACCAAGCAATGTATTTTTCCTCTAATTTTGTGTAAAGTTCCATAATTATGCTCATTAGGCTTTTGGTGAACATTTGTTGAGCTGATCATTGCATATTCTGAAGCTATTCGGGAAGCATTACTAAGATAACACTCCTGGGCTTGTTTATCCTATGAAAATTATTTTCTAACAATTATATGATCATTATATGGATCATTGGGTAGTCTACTAGTAGAGCCCAAAGAAAAATACTTGTACACAAACTTACGATTCCTGACTAAAAACAATAAAATAATAAACATCAATATATATTTTGCTTCTAGCCTTGATATTTAAAATGTAATGCTTAGATATGTGCTTAGACACCATTTACATAGCCTGCCCTAATAGTATCGAGCCATGCAATACAGAAAATACAATCACCGCAACAAAAAATCCATTTAATCAGTAAAAATGGTACAAGATCAGCACCTAGAATGTCGTACACTTTTGAATGGGCCTTTGTTTCCGGATTGCATTCTGATAGTTTTAGCAGCATTCTGAAGCAAGTTCAACATTTTTCGTCTTGCAGAACGTGGATCACTTTCAACAAACTACCGGCCATATCTAGATTATTCGTACCATGCCTTTATGCGTACTGCATTCGTTCTGTCGTTCTTGAAAACCTCCTAATGATCTAAATAGCTTCAACGAACAAGTGTTCAAGCTTTGAACAATAATTTGATGTAGATCCGCTGCCCACTAATCGGTGTTTCATTCCCAACTAAGCTAGTCAGTGAAGTCGTTCTCGTTCACGCATGCGTATTACAGCCCGCTGCTGCCAGGTGACATCACAGTCGCGCAAAATGTCTTCATTATATCAACATTGACTAGATATTTTCGAGAACATACAAGCAAATTGCATTTAACGAACAACAAATATACAATTTAAATATAAACAATTCATTAGACTTAATACAGTGAATTTGGTGGATGAAACAAGTGGGGAAAGTATAATAAAAACAAGTCACGCAGCTGGTAAAATAAATAAATCTGTTAGTATCACAATAACATTGAATTGACTACAAATAAAATTTACAGATAAATAAATAGTTTTTGATGGATCACGGAGATATGACATTAATTTTAAATATTATTAGTAATCACACTATAAGCTGTTCGGTCGGTCTATTCTTAATTAAATGGAGAAGAGACAGAATATTCAATTACGTCTCTATACCAAGTGTCGCTTTAATAAATGAAGTCATTTTTAAGCGACTATGTACACAGATAAATAGACGGATCATAAATAATAGACATGACATGGTAATGAACCAAGATTAGAGGATTTGTCTGGCGTACACAGCAATGCTTTATAGGCACGTCAACTTAAATATTCCGCAATACATCACTTCGTAAGCTGGAGACAGCTGACAGCTTTTATTCGAGCTTCGGGTTGTTTTACGAAAGCAAGACAGAAAAAATCTGATTTTTTACATGAAATTGCACACAATGTTTGATATGCCATATTTATTTGTAGCAAATATAATTCCACAACCTAAATAACAAAAGAAAGATTTTGTTTGCACCATCAGAGAGCGGACTCTGAAATTTCCGCCTTGGCGATTTTTAAGTCATACCCCTAAACATTGAGCGCCAGCCGAGTAACACTGACCTCAAGCTAAACGTGAGAATAATCGAGTATTGTAAGGTCAGTGATTAAGATCGATGGCAAAAACATTCTAAAAGTGGCGGCCTTCAAATATCTCGGTCAACTCTCCAATCCGGCAGCCAATCATAACTACGAAGTAAGTCGCTAACTCAAGGCTTCTTAATAAGAAAGGGGCACAAGGGAGTAGTTAGAAATGGCATTACTAATGATTTAGATCTTTGTTTTTGGTGCACAAAAAACTGAATCGGGTAAAACAGTACTATACAATGTCTTGCCCAATACGAAATCTCAACTCATTGCAGAAATCATTTACGTTATGTACTCCATATTATTTATTGAGTAACATAATTATTTTCAAGCGCAAATCCCATTTTCACAAAATTTTGTTACCAACCTCCACCTTTCGCCGTATTCAACTTCATCTATAACAAAACAACTGTACAGCCAAATGACTGGGAAGATACGTTATCAAATAGCTGAATTACTGAAGAAACATGAAGCCAAAAAGTGTATTTATAAATGAAAGAAACAACAAATGTAAAATCACAGAGCTCCTTACGAAAGCGTTCTTTGATGAGTTATATTCCTACCAACGGCTTTAATGAGGTAACCTAATAATGTATTGAGAGTACGTATCTGTATATTATACTCTATATCTCATTTGACATATAAAAAGCAACTCACTATAACAACATCTATCTTCTTCTTCTTTTTTGAGTCTTTTATCATCAACTAATGGATATAGTCCTCCATTTTTCTCGGACCTTTGCTAGCCTTCTCTATTGTCTTCCTACTATGGTTTTATGTCATTTTCCCGTCGTTTAAATGGTCTACCTATATTTCTTTTCCCTATACTATACTAAAATATAAAAATAATTCAAATTTGATTGGTTATAACAGAGATGGAGTAAATTGCTAACTAGAGGCAGCACTGGGCAAGAGATGCAATACGTGAATAACCTAAATGTTAAATATCGTCCAACAAAAATAATATGAAAAGAGTAGTTTCGAACACAAAAAACGTTCAGGACGCCCTCCAAAAAAATTGATTCCAAAACAATTCGTAGAAGTATTAAATTTTACTCAATCGAAGATTCCTAAACTTTTAAAAACTATGGACATGGCGTACAAGGAAGAAAAATAAGTGCTATACCAACAGAAGTAAAACAAGATTGAAAAGCATAAAATACATAGGCAAAAAAGAGTTTTCCATCGTATTGTTACGGAAGATGAAAGGTTGGTATATTTCGATAGTTCCAAAGGCAATTCGCGACCCAGGTCAGGCAATAAACATCGACGCCAAAACGCAACATTTTTCTGTAAAATTGAGATTGGTGGGACCAGACAGCCATAGCGTATCTGTTAAAACGGAGTCAAGTGATCACTAACGATCTCTAAAAACAACAATTAATCAATTTGAACCGAGCGCCAAACATCCAGCATACGCCAAAAGGCACGATAAAGTGGTCTTTTAATAAAGCAACGCTCGGCCACATGTTGAGAAACAGGTCAAAAATACGTTGAAAGCAGTTGACTGGGATGTCTTACGCCACCTACCGTATTTACCACGATTGCCCCTTCCAACTATTTGCCAACCATTTATTTAGATTGTCCAAAATTTGGTCTCTCAATGGATGATCGCTTTAACAGACTAGTCGTTCTTTAGAAATGGAATCCGCAAATTTCTAGAAAAATGGGAAAAGTCCTAGCTAGCGCTAGCCAATTCTTAGATCGATGTTATTTTTATTTTCATAATGGTGAGGCTCTAACACCCCGCGTGGGCGCTCGCTTATGTTCTCCCTCATTGATTCGTCGCACACCATCTCTGATTCACCATTATTACTCCTTATTTAAAGTGGATTATTTTTAGTGACTGAGTGGATCATCCGCCAGGTATGTGAAAAGTCCACCTGGTCAAGCTCCTCAATCGCTTCGCCACACTGGTGCTGGTTTTTCATTTTACTTGTTGCATAAAGGCTTAATTTTGCAAAAAAGGCAAAAACTTTTCAATACTTTCATTATGAAAAACATGCACTATCACAGAGAGTACAACTGGGTAAAAGTCTAATGACAATTCCAGAAAAACTAGAAATGATATTGCTAATTAACAGAGTAGCTCAGAGTAGAATTGCAACGGTTCTCCGAATTGGAGACAGCTGAAGAACTCGTAAGTTTAAAATAAAGGTGTTTACTGCGTGGTTTTCCAAAACCTCGAAACTGCAATGCAAAAATATGACAAATAGGATGGAACAATTAGGTATACTCAGGTGTGTAATCAACTACGATGCAAGACTTCATTACCAGATGTGAAGACCAAAGTCTAATAAACACAGTGGAAGTATAGGAAAGCTCCTTTGTTAGAGAAATTTTGGACAACATCGGCAAAAACATAAGACTATAATATTTTGGGATATGGAGACCATAATTTTTATCATATGACTACAATTGAAGACCCTCTTGGAACACAACAGTTGTCAGAAAACGATTACCAAAAATGTTTAAGGTCTTTAAAAACCTTTACGTGGGTATTTCACAGACTTCGAAGAACTAGAAGCATCTAACCAAGCGTGGGTGCAACGTACTCGGGAAAAGTGGTCTCAAGAGAGCCTGAAGAGACTACCACACAGGTAGTACAAGTGCATACAATTTAAGGGAGCTATATATAATATGGTAGGTTCCTAATGCAAGAGATAAATAGAAAAATTATAATAAAAATTTAATATTTCCAATTATGACATGTAAAATTATATGACCCCATAATTTGCATAAAAAATTTAAGTTGGCTACTTCTAAATGAGCCTTTTATGTGGGAGAATCAAATATAAATCGGACCTTCATTATTACGCACCTTGAGGTAAATGGAGAGGGCGCACCTTCTGAGCGTTATATATGTATATGGATGCCTGAAAAGAATTCTCCTCGTTAAGTACTTTGCACTGCCGTTTTTTAGTCTAAGCAAGAGATACCCTCGTCCGTTGGGCAAGAATTATTCAGTTTTTCGCGATAGATGGTGCAAACCTCTCTAAATTTTGAAAAGACTTAAGGCACATTTCATACATGACACCCTTAACACGATTGAAATATACGCGTGGCATAAACAATTTTTGGCAAATGAAATCCACAACGTCGCTCGAGAACTAGCGCAATCGATGATAATATTCGCATTATTCGCTGCCTTCATGAGGATAACGGAAGGTTAGCGATTGCTGAAATTTCTACGTCATCCAGCTTCACGACTACCCTCAGTCCCATACAGCTGCCCAAATTCGACAATTCGTATCAATTTTTTTAAATCACTTTGAGACTGCCTCTTGCACTTCATCAACGCTCGTGTACTAGGACTTGTTTTAAAGGTAAGAATGCGGCACATTATCGCTAGTCTGCACAATTGAATGTTGCCAGATATGTTTATTTTTTCTTCTTTGAGAACAATGTTGCCACCAAAAGATATTATCTTATATCTTTCACTATAGAAACCTGATTGACTACAATTTTTATCACGGTGCAGTCTCTCAAATAAACACTAAATATCTAAAACAAACCTCTAACACAAAAACTAACGTTTAGCGTTCGCTATGATCTGATCAATAAGTATACAAGACACATGAATCTATGCGTTATTCAGTGCTGAGCAGCACGAGCAGAATAGATGGGTCCTGTAGCTCATTCACACTAAACATAGTCTAGTTGTTAGTTGCTACATGAGTAGGAAAGTGATCAGAAACACGTCAATCATCCTCAGTTTGCTCAAGTGAGATGATTGTGGAGAACTAAAGGCAGAACTACAACAAGACCACGTCCGGGTGAATCACAACTAACGACAGAAAGAGGTCTTTATGCCTTGAAAACCATGTACGAAAATCACTCAGAATTCGGTAGAGTTGCTGATTGTATGTAGATGATGTAGGCAAATAGGGTTGTATGGTATTGTAAATGATAAACATCACCTGCAGTGGAATAAAGAATGACGCTACTGGACTGCATATGACTGGAAATATGTGGTTTAAAGTGAAGACTTACTCTTAACCATATGGCAATCTAATGGAAAAATTTTGGTATGGCAAATTTCTAGAGAACCGTAACATCAAGAATGTGTAATGTTACAAAATAAATTTTGGGAAGGTAGCATTACAATATGGAGATGTTTTTAAAGATAATATAAAATAGAAATTTAAATGGGCAAGAGTGAATAGACTTTTTGATTAGTTTCGTTTGTATACGGCAGAACAATTGAATGATGATAACCTGAAGACATGTGTCGAGAAGATGGTTTGTCGACAATGAAACTACATAAATGGATTAGATGGCCTGCAGTCCTAATTTGAACTCTATTAAACGCCTTTGGGATGAATCAGAACGACAGCTTCGCTAAATATTCCAATTCGTCATGTCGCAAAACGTTCTGACTATAAACATTTTAAGGAGGAAAGGGTAGATCCACTCAGTATCAATGTAAATTACTGGAACTTCCGTCTGGGTGCCCGGATACTTTTGATCAGATAGATAGACAGCAATAACTCTAACGGGAACGTTGCCACCCTGCGTAATTCTACGACGGAATGGCCCAGTTTCAAGTATCGAGAAAGCCTCAGTCGAGCATTGTATGTATTCCTTAAATAAATGTAGATGAAAGCTACTTTTTTAGCTCGAATGTTCCCAGATACAGGTCTATGTGTATTGTTAGGAGGCCAATAGAAGAAAGATCACAATCTGCCTGGAAAGTGATTAGAAACGTTGTTAACTTATAATGCAATGAACACTAGATGGTCCAACAAAATTTAGAATTCTGATATAGGAATACGAGGGGTTGCCCACAAAAAGGTATTTTTGGCGTCCTAGGCTGACAATTTTTCACACCGCCTTCCCTCAAATTTTTGCAAGGTGGAAACGTGGAACAATTTATTTACAAATTATAACAGTGGGATAAATCGGTGCGGTGACCTTACGATATGCAAAACTACCATGAAGATAGGCAACCAAACGTACTCTTAGAGCTCAGCCACGCCACATTTCATATCAACTATCTCTGTTTACTTTTGTTCAGATGTATAGTAGATACTATTTCGTTTTTTTAAAAAGTTTAAATTTTTAACTTAAACTCATGTATCAAGTGTAATCAAGTAAACACGATAAGTACCATAAGATAAATACTATCGATAATTAAGAATAATTACTTAGGAAACACCTTCTATTTAATATAAGTGCATTAACATAAGCTATTAAATGTGCCAAACATTTCATCTTTGAAGTGAATGCCAAATGTATTCTTCTTTAAGGGGTGCGCTATTTTCGCAAATGAATAAATTATATGCTGGTGAATGGATGATATTATTCAAAAAATACATTCTTAGGTGTCTATTTGCATTTTATATTATTTCAAAACCATCTGTGCTCATGTAAGTCATATCCCTAAAATTTCCCCCATGATTTCTCCGAGTTTAATTTTAAAAGTTACCTCTATCTCTTTAAACTTTATGAATTATAATGGTAATTTTTTACTCTAGAGAATAGTTCTCTAGTATCTATAAACTTTTGAATATATTTCAAGTTTATACCGTTTTTGGAAGGGTTCTAAATGTAAAAAACTGACTTTCCCTAAAGTTTCTGTGTTTCATCCACTATATTTCCGGATTCGAGATATTTTTTGTTGACTTTAAGCAGCTGTATAGAATCGGACGTTGTCGTGAAACAGAATAAGATTTCGGATTGCCTAAACAACGCTCCGATCTCAGAAGCAATCTCATCAACTGTTTACCGGGACCATGTTCAATAAGACGGTGAACAATGTAAATACTCGTCTCAGTCACGCTGGTCCTCAAAAGACATCGGTGACCATTAGAACTATTTCTCAACCTTTTAAAAATTGCTTGTACCACGCATACACTTGAATTATTTTTAAGATTGATGTCTTGATAATAAACAATTATGTAATATACGAGGTATGAGGGAAAATCCCCCTTCAGGCATTTCTAACCGCAACAAGTGGCGTCCCTCTCGGTTCACTTGCTAGAGCTAAAAAACAAGTCAGAATAAGGCAGCGCTCAGACTTCACGACAACGCCCAGCTCCATACAGTTGCCCAAACTCGACAAAAAATGAAGATTTCTTCTAAATCACCCTGGAACACCGTTCCTGCAATCGCAAATTATCGCCCTACGATTATCATTTGTTTGGAGCGCTTGGGAGACAGAGAATGGCGATGTCGTTGCAATCAAAGCGATCGAATAGATCACAACCACCGGGATTAAAAAGGTACCTACCCATGGCGAAAATGTGTTTGTAACTCAGAATATTAGATAGAATGTTTGTACTTTTATAATGCTTTCATAAATTAAAAAAAATCCCGATTTCCATTTGATTCACTCATGTAACAATAAATAGAAGGATAAAATTAATTGTTTTGAGATGTATAGAAATTACAGTTGAGATGATACTTTTTAATGGCCCTGTTCAAAATTGCCCCCATTATAATATCATTTCTGAAATATCATAGGCTTTTTGCTTTTGGTCATCTGTTTATGCACCAAACTATATGAACCTATAGCAAGAACTCAGTGTAACTCAAATGTATGTCCATGAAACTGTTTCTCGACTCTGAAAGCAAAGAATATCGCATGAAGCGAAGATTAAATCGCACAGTGATATAAGCAGCTCAGTTTTCGACAGACAATAGAATTAGGAACTTCAGTTTCGTATTCTCATCTAAATTTTTTTAATTGTTGCTCTAGAAGGGGCAGAATTACCGAATGCTATAGTAAACCTTTCCTCTGGGTACTCCTAATTAAAGTCACTTAAAATTGTCAAATAATGCTCAAAAATACTTTCGCTTTATTTCCATTAATGTTAAATTCCTCACCTTGTAACACAAGTTGCAGAAGAATTAAAATACAGTTTTGATAGAGAATCAGAAAACTTTCAGTTCCATCCTTATATATGGTAAATTCTAAAGACTACAATGCAAATCAAAATAGACCCCAAGTTCCCTTCTTGAAAGCTGTCTAACGCTGTTCGCCCTTCTGTTTAGATTTCATCCACCACCTTCATCTTCAGCAAAGTCATAAGACTTTTTATCGGCAGTAAGGATCCTACAGGTAAAAGTTGTGTTCACATGGATTTTTTCAATATTTTTTTGTATCAAGAATCCTCTAGTAGATTCAATAGTAGGTTTTAATCACGTAAGAAAGTGGACTTTTAAAAATTAATCATCAATCATAGTAACAATGGCTGAGAAGTTCTCACACGGTATCAACTAGCCTTGTATTCTTTGTGTGGTGGTGAGTAACTTGGTCTGAATACTCGTGTGGTCATAAAATTTCCTTCTTACAGATGGTTACAAATTATTTTGACACTAACTAGTTGTGTGACATTTACTTAAATGGTTTAAGTGACAGTGCAAAAGTGAATGAAAGTGGAATTGTAGCGTGATTCAATTTTTTTACCTACGTCTCCTTCCTCTGAAACCATTCGACTTTGGGTAAACAAATCCAAGCGCGTAGAACAAGCACTATGCCCAAAAGAATCAAAAATAGCTGTCGTGTCAAAATACATCAACAAAATACATGATATGGTTTCAACAGATAAGGAAGAGTGTACGCATTAATAGAAATTACAAGTATCTAAATTGAAGTTTACTTCATTATGTCGCGTCTGCTTACCCCAGAACAAAAGCAAATTTGTGTGCCAACATCAACCAACTTTTTGCAAATGCATGAGGAATCCCACAAATCTTTTGTGGCTAAAAAAGATGAACTTCATTCACTGTTATACACCTGACACAAAACAGTCATCCAGTGAACTAGCTAACAGCATCAGTTTTGGAAAGCAATTGCTAAAATTGTTAAGGACTGCCAAAAATACATTGTGATAAGTCTTATTACTGAACAAACTAAGATTTATAATTCTTCCACATCCACCTTATTCTTCTAATTTAGTTTATAAAACCTCCCCCTCATAATACAACAGTCACAGCTAGTAAAATTGACAATTTTCATTTCTAGTAACTTCAGGAACAATTAAAATTGAGTTTAGAATTGCAATCCACAAATAAAAGAACCGTTACAGCAGTGGAAGTTAATGGCCTCCAAAAGAGTGTAAAAAAAACATGTCCGTATATTTTTGAACACCAAAAATGCTATTTTTCATTTATAACACCAAATTATAATTTTTAGTTTAGTTATAATATAAAGAAAACTGACTGATGCAATCGCAATTCATTGTTATACATGACAATGTGTTAGATCGTTCTGTATATTTCAAGTGAAAATAATTTGAGCGTAACTTACACAATATTTATCTAATCTACCTGCTGTAGGTTCTTTTGCTATTTTAAACGACAGCTACTTCGATCTTGCAGATGAAATCCAAATGAAATTGCACAGTGTTAAGATGGCTTTCAAAAAATGTTACTCTATGAGTTTCAAGTGTGGCCAAATTTAGTTGCGTCATCCAGAAACATTTTGATGACACCTCGTATTTTATCCATCACTTGATGTCGTACCTTCTAATTATCACAAAATTCTTCAAATTATTTGACCATTCTAAATCATTCCTTATTTAAATAATAAAATAGAAATAAACGCCCCACCAACTAGAGCAAATATAATATATATAATAGCAGTCCAATGCGTTAAATTACCACATTCTGGTAACCTTCACCTTGACATAACTATGAATATTTAATCCAAATAAAATCATTACCTTTATTAGAACACTGGGGCTGATGTTGCTGTTGAGATCAGGCTGGAAAGGGGACTCGCAGGCTTCGCAGAAGACACTGTTAGCATTATTCAGCAAGGTACACCTTTTGCATGTCCATGTCACTCCGGGGGGTGTGTTCTTGCGCCTCCACGAGAAGTTGCCGCTCCTGTATCCCACCAGACCACCGCTAGAGAACTCACTGTTGCTACAGTTAACACCGCTAGATGTAGTTCGAATGTTACTAGATTTATTGCCATCCATAGTAGAATCACAGTTGCTTTGCTGGGCTGTCGCACAGCTGAAGCTCTTGATGTTGGACAAGGAGACAAAGTTCGTTCGGGGGTGCTGGCAAGCGCACAGCCGCGATCTCTCGTGGACGCCTACGTCATAGCCGTGGTACAGCACGTTGCCCTTGCAGAGGGCCTGCGGGTGCTCCACTGGCGTGAGGCTCAAGTCACTGCTGGTCGCACACTTCTTGCAGGGCGAATGTGCAATGTTCATTTTATCCTCGGTGCAATCGCATGCCAGGCACTGTGGGAAACAACTGTTCACGACTGCTCCGCAGCCCTTGCAGTTGTAGGTATAGATCAGCAGGGGCACGCTGTGGTACCGCCGGAGGGGGCGCCTGCGGGGCCGACGGGGGCTCTTGAGCGAGGCGGCGCGCTGCAGCAGCAGCAGCGAGCTGTAGACGATGTTCCTAAGCAGAGTAGAGCAGTCGCGTGCATCAGAGCTGCTGAAATAAAAAGTCATTGGTTACAATTATTGATCTGTGTGGTGAAGGCCAGCTGTTGAACGGCGGTCGCGATCTGTACCTGCTCGGGTGGCCGGCGGCCGGTCCGCTCGCGGCCCGGGCCTGCGGACGACGGTGCAGTGCGCGCTGCCGCCAAACCTCTCACACACGGACTCCGTTATGTCATCTTCTTTGTTTATGTTGTCGCGTCGGTGCGACCCGCAGCGGATGCAGCTCGCCCTCTCCGTCGGGTTTATCAGGCTGCATGACCTACAATGCCACTGCAGCACCGACGCGATCGTCCCCATGGTGCGCTCATGGTCGCGGACGACTGCAGGCCGAATCTATGTCAATAGCTCGACTGCAAACAGCTGATGCACAGAATTTCAAAAACAGTCGCCATTCTGAGCATAATACGGACATGCGCATTGCCATCGAATTTCATATATAGGCAACCAACATTACAGGTATATAAGAACTGTACAAAACATTTTTCAATCTCCTTTTAAGATACAATTTAAAAACTATATAAATTTAAAATTTAGTTTATTATGTTTTGCTTTAAGTGAACCTTAAATACATATGTTGTGAGATTTTAGAAACCTAAAGGAAAGAAAGGACATCATCGTATACTTAATGCCAAAAGGAAGGGAAGTAAAGCTGTCTAAATGGAAGCAGAATCTAGTAAATTCTATGGAATACTCAAGTATTATTAAAGTAACAATAAAAATTCTAAGAAGATGTATCTTTACTTTTACGTTTCTGGACGAGACACCTATTGTAACAATTATGATGGCACTTGGCCTAGAAGAACTGCACTTGACTTTGTGATTGGGTAGCAAAACAGCAAGCGACAAAAGTTTTAATATAACTTTTTGGGTCAAATACGACGTAAAAACAAATAAACATTGGTATTGCCTACATCAACAAAATATCAAGATTTATAAAACACAAATTACATTCGATGCAAAAAAGAAGTTGCAAATAGATTTACAAACAATCTTTTTACTATATTCACTTGATTAAAACAAGTTTTCATTAAATTTGCACACCTTTGTCGCAAAATGGTGTTTAATTATAATCCTTTGAATTAAGGTGTTGTTACTTAGTCTAACGTTATGTGTTCAATCAGTTGGCATAACAGGACACAACCAGAAAACCCCTATACTTAGAAAGAAGTCTCAGTTTGTTTGTCCACTCCCTTCCCCTTGGACTAAGCTGCTATAGTCCAATCAATAACATTCATGGTACAAGGCTAAAGAAAGTATCTCATATAAATCTACTCACCCAATCTATTATGTTGGTTATACTTAGAAGACCCTAGGCAATTTAAGTCGATGAAGAAACTAAGACGCATTATCTAAAAAAAAATTCAAATGAACTCCATTTTTATTAAAACTGGAATCTGAATGATTTGTGGAAGAAAAGTAAAATGAAATGAGAGCATACTTGATTTAAACCTGAGCCTTGGATAAACAGATTTAGTAAAGAATTTGAACAAGAAAAGAAACTGTGGATATGAAACTAAATATATAAACTGAGTCATCAAAGGAAACACATAAGGCAAATAAGACACCAACAGTCGTTCATTATTTGGAATGATCAACGCTGGATAACCAAAAAAATAATTATTATCAGGTACTATGATTATCATGTCTGTTGACCCCACACTGGATTTTATAAAATAATTGTAAAGAGATCTTTGAAGATATAATACAAACTTTTATATAGCTGCATAAATATTCAATACGTCTATGATAAAGTAGCAGACACAAACTCCACCAAGCAAACGATGGAAAAGATTGCAATATAAAAAGACAATGAACGAAGTTTTTTTACTACCAAAGGGCAGATGAAGAAAGATATTAAGGAAATAGAGTTAAAGCTGTATGAATGAGAGGCAACATAAAGTTCGTCCTTTTCCCTTTATTGTACTTTGGAGAAGCATGTTCTAGTCTTGAAGAACAGGGATCTCAACTATGAGACGTTACTCAAGGTAATAATGGAAGTGGAGATAGCAATAAACTAACTGGTGGCCTTAATCCCAGAGCCAAGGTAATCGCTTACAAGTCTTTCTTAATTAGAACCAAAAGTGTTGCATCCTCTATGGACATTTAGCGATGATAAACTGACATACAAGGAACTGGAGAATATGTTAGGTTGGTTGTGATCATATTTAGAAATCTAAATTGGACTTTGGAGAAGCAACTTCTAGTCTAGTTGAAGAACAATAATTGACAAGACTCTTACTCAAGGCAAGAGTGGAGGTAGAGATAAGGATAAACAACTAGCTGATGACCTTAATCTCAAATCCAAACGTAATCACTTCGAATTCTTACCTGATTGAAACCAAAGTGCACTGCTTCCTCTATGGAAATTTAGCGACAATAAACTAACATACAAGAAACTGAAGAATGTGTTAGGTTCGTTGTGCTTATATTTGGAAATCTAAATTGACGACCAAATTCTTATTATGGACGAAGAGCTTCCTAAGAGCTTCTAGATTATTGAAGTTATAAAAAAGTCAGTATGGAAAATGATGGATACATTTGGGCTTAGATGTTTCAAGAGATTATTGTGCCAGTTAATGCTTTCATTGACTCATTCGTTTTATTGTAGTTCTTTCACAACAGGATACGCCCAAACATTAGACAAACATTGGTGAAACAGATATATTGACTTTGTATCACATTACAATACATCACACATTTTTACTACAACCAACAAATACTGCTCATTGACTAGAACCTGCATCATCACCAATTAGCTGATGCAAGTCCCCCAGGCTCTCGATGTAAAAATCTGGTCGCACATCCTGGTCGCAGTTTTCCTCAACGTCGCCCAAGCTCGCAACCCCTGTTAACGTCAACAGGCTTTGATACCCGAACTTCTTGGCGAACGCTATGTCTTGGTCCAACCTACAAATGTCCTCGTTCAGAAAGCACTTGGAGAAGC
The DNA here is from genome assembly GCA_036346155.1 of Sinelater perroti. Taxonomy (NCBI): domain Eukaryota; kingdom Metazoa; phylum Arthropoda; class Insecta; order Coleoptera; family Elateridae; genus Sinelater; species Sinelater perroti. The sequence continues at coordinate 109,113 of JARFIY010000380.1, forward strand.
TCTGCATACTTAACGAGTCTCCAATTACAAGCGTGCGCGCCGGATTGGTGATCGCGAACCACTCCCTAACGTATTCGTTGAAAGTCTCCGTTGGCTTTCCAAAGCAGAGAGCCTCTCGTCCCGTATGCTTCTTCAAGATGTCGATGAAATGGCCGCCACCTTCAATGAAAATGCTAAGTTTCTGCGACGACGAGACTTAGGGTTGAGTTTTGTCAGTAGATTCTGATATCACCAATAAAAATATTAAGCTAACTTCTCAAACATTCAGAACATCAATAGAAGGCGTGTAGTGGTGTTTGGAAATTGTTGCACTCTCTAACTATATGATTGGGATAGTCGAGTTACGTCAGGGGCTTTGAGGAAAAGAATATCCCACTGAACAAATTGGGAAGAAGAGATGTTTAAGGATAAGTTACCTGAAAGTAAAGCGTACCAATTACTGAGTAGTTTAATCCTGTGGGGATGACGTAGTCCGTGCCCCCACCCAAGAACAGCACGTCGGGGCGTTGGAGATAAATAGCAGACATCATCAGTTTGACGTAGTTTAGGTTCACATCTAACTCGACTACCACCGCTCCTACAGCTTCGTTATCCTTAATGAGCTTCATTGCCTCCACTGGGCCTCCAATAAATCGGTCTGGCTGAAACATACCTTTTATAGTTACACCAGGCTATGGAACAAAATATCGCTTATGTTACAGCTTAAAGAAAGTATCACAAATGGTGGGATGAACCTTATATTTAAACCTTTATACACCACCTTTTAATGGTTTGTACAGATTCAGCGCGACTACAAGTATGTCACAGTTAAATTTTGTTCATCTATGCTGGTTTCAGAACAATTACCATTTTTGTTAATCTTAAAACTGATATTGTCTATGATAAGAAGCTAAAGTGGAGTAAAGGCAAGATATTAAAATATGGCCCAAGATAAGATATTTTTCCACCTCGTTTGAGGAATGTACATGTATTGATGAGGTAGGACTTAAATGATTAGCGTTGCTCCAAATACTTTACGTTTCGTTATTCAAATATGATGTTTGTCATATCTTGGAATCGTTATGTCAGTGTTTTTAATTAGTGGAAATGTCTGAGCAACTTTTTGGTTTTTCAGACTGATTGTTTTGGTCTGTAATTGCTGAGACTTTTTCTCTAAATCATGATAAAATTAGATATAATGATACTAACCGATGAGAAGATGGTTCTAGTCTTACCGGTGCGGAAAATGTCTATAATACACAATTCTGTTCAAAAAAGTCGTTACCTCCCTCTTTGAAGATTAAAATCGCAGTCAAGTCTCGTTTGTCGTTTTTTATTTTCATCCTTAGATGACGTACTTTGTCGCAATGGCGTAGTAGGTGTTACTGACAGTTTACATGTAGGATATTTCGCAACCTTTTAATAAAAATTAAATCGTGAAAATGCTACATTTAACCCCTTGTTCTCCCCACCTCTAGAATAAAAATCAAAACTAAAAAGTCCCGTTTGTTGTTTCTTTGTTATCCGTAGATGACTTATGATGTTGAAGTGACATAGAAGGTTTTATTAATAGGTATTTTGCATACCAGATGCTTCATAACCAATTTTTTAGTAGATTAAACAATAAAATATCACAATACATAATACCCATACTTGACTAAAAAATCTGTCGCTACTATTAATCCTCTTCCCACTCTGTGTTAAAAATGCTATTAAGTAGATGACGTATGCTGTTTCAGTGACGTAGTAGGTGTTATTAACTGTTTGCATACGGGATGTTTCAGAAACATGTTTTTAAAAAGTCGTACTACATAATATGCAATATCGGCCAAAGCTATGTTTAAGAGATCAAAAAATCCCGTTTGTCGTTTCTACTTCCATGGCGTACGTTGTTGCCGTGATGTATTAGGTGTTATAAGTTTTTAATAATATTAAATAGTTGAAATTCGTAATATCCAATTATGGCTAATAATCGAAAGTTACTTGTAACCTTTCACCAATCCCTTCAAGAATAATGGTTTATATACAGGCTGTTTCAAAAATCTGCATTCTCATTTTATGTTAAAATTTGCTATTAAGATTCCGTTTGCCATTTCCATCCGTAGATTACGTTAACAATAGTTTGCATACAGGAAGCATGTTTTCAGTAAATATTATATTTAAATCAAATAAAGTATCATTTGCGGTTTCTTACTTTCATCTGTAGATGACGTAGATTGTTGCAGTGACGTAGGTATTACTAGTACTTTGCATACAGAATGCTTCAAAAGTACGATTTCAGTAGAGATTAAATCGTAAAAATTCATACTTTGCACGGTAGTAAGGAATAGCTTTGTTGCTTTAGGAAAAAGTCAAAATTTGTTTGTCCAGCTCCATTTAAATTTATCTATTTAAGGTAAATTATAAGCTTGTCAAAATAAAAATAATCTTAACCCAATCTTCATAAAACCGTATCACATTTAAAAGTTAAAGATCCTTTAGATGTGGATTATCAGAGTACCATATGTGCATTTTGTGAAAAGTGGTGCTTTTTATCCATCTGCTTTTACAAAGCTAATTTTTCACATAGCAACATTTCTGCCTGTTGTTTTATTTAGAAGCTACAATTTAGAGGGCTTCTTATTTTGATAAAGACTTTTTTATCTGTGGATAAGATTTTTATCTTCTTCGAGCAAACATTCTTATAACAGCTTCTCTCGAAGATATCACGATTAAATATTTACATCAATATCCGTGTAAAACATTTCTGTTCTTTTCTGAGTCAGCAGTGATAAAACTATCGACCAACAGGAAGCCTTTATCTGTTTATCTGTTTATCGTGTTTGTGTACATAATCTAACAACGAGGGTTCTCGATGGATTTCAAGCTTAGAAAAAATTGATGTAGTTGGGCTTGATTACGACCAATAAGGGCAATAATTAGTCTGTGACTTACCCCGGGATAGGCCAGCGTAAAGCCCGCCTTCACAAACTCTTCCTTCATCGCGGGAAACCCAAAGACATATATCTCCTTCTGGAAATTGATTTTCTTGAAGTAGTTTACCAGAGCTATGGTGGGGAACACGATGTCTTCGCGGCGAACTCCTATCTTTAAGCGGCCTTCCAGGGTTTCCAGGAACTGCTCCTGCGTCATCGTGCAGTTGTTGGACATGAACCGCACCCGCTTCCCGAGCTTCTTCAAACGCGCCAGAGATTCAGCAGCCCCTGGGATTGCGGACTGCAACTTCCATATTACGCCTGAAACGTATCTTTGTTACACGGTACTTCGCATGGGATCCACGCAGTACCATCGCAGTCACACAAGATGTCGTCGAAGGAGTCCAAAAATGCCCGCAGGTCGGAGCTCGGCAAAGAATTCAGACTTACCATCGTGGAGAACAGGCCGCGCCGACTAACGAGGAACGTGCTGCAACTGATTGTGAGTAATGATAGCCTTGTGCGAACGGAATTGTATCACGTAATCAGAACATGCCTTATCTTGTGAAAATGTTTTTTTCAGCTAATTGAGCAAATTAGAGGAATTATTAGCATTTTATTGTGTCTGCATCTGGGATGTTATTGTTTCTAATCGTATATTTCTACAATAACATTTTTAAAGAAAAATATGCTTTAGACTTTCTTATCTAACATAAAGGCAGCTTTACACGACGCTAGTAACTCGTACGAGTCACTACAACCGAGTACTCGCTTTTAGTACTCTCCTTGTGTAAATTGGTCTACTGGAATACAGAACACCAATTTACACAGAGTACTAAAAGCAAGTACTCGGTTTTAGTGACTCGTACGAGTTACTAGCGTCGTGTAAAGCCGCCTTTACACTGCAAAACTAGTGACGTACAGAAGTCTGCGTTATTATTAAGAACAAAATAATATTATCTACTGCACTGCAGATGGTGCTGCTTGTGATTGTGAATGTTACTGTAATTAACTACAAAATGTGATTATTTCGATTTGAACAAAACAACAGCTTTCTTGTTTCTAGTTGTATAGTCAGACATAAAGTAGAGGTATATAAGGTTACATTTTTTTGGATGTCAAACTAAGTGCCAACATGACACTCCTTTAAATGGCTTTTGAGGTGGGGGGAAAATCACAGATGTGTCTTTTTTTGTCAAAAATTTGTTAATGCAAACTTTCCTCATAGTCAGATCTAGTGTTACAATCTTGAAGGCGTAAACCGGTTTGAATTTAACTCACTACTGATTATTTGCAACGTCAATCGACGGTTTGACATCGCGAGAGTTTTCATTCACTTTCCTCGTTCCTTCTTGTACGAAGCTTGTCTTCCACTTATTTTCGGCTTTCTAAAAAGGCCTTTTGAATTCGTCGAGTCTATGCCAGCAGGTCTCATTACTTTTCTGTCAGACATAGGAGTAGTAAAATAATAAAAATGGTGGTAAGAAGAGGTCCATTGCTTTTATCGAAGAAAAATAATGCCTTTGGTTTAAAGTAAAAACCAATGGAAATAGAAGGACCTGAAACAAAAGGACAAGTTTTTTCTACAATGTTTCTTTATGGCAACTTTTTTTGAGTATTCCATTTAACTAATCATAAAAGGAATAGATGTTTTTCAGAAAGGACGTTTTGATATTGCCTTAAATCTTCATTAACTATATATTACGATTGATGTTCCAGGACGTTGCAACTCAAGGTGATCTGTTTGTCTCCTAAAAGCTACCGTTGACTTTGGTTGTAAAGCTTGATGATACCAGTTTTTATTTCCGTAGCGGTTTGTTCATATTTTGTTTGTTTATTACTAGTCTGCAAATCGTCTTTTTGATTTTAGCTGAATTTGGTGGTGGTCTTTGACCAATATCCAGAGAGAAACTGTCGGTCTTAACCTTCATAATAATTCTTTTGTGTTCCTGTTAATTTACAGGTGCGCAACTTAAATCTGGACCTTTTTATCGAATTGGAATATTGAATCATATTCATTTGATCTTCAAAATAACTTCCCTAGCTTTCTATGCTATCTTTTAGGGCGTTCCCAATTGATACTTCTAAAAATCAGAGTGTCTTGGAGCTGATAAACTCAAATAGACTTTTCTCGACATCTTTAACGGAAGTGGAGCGAGTGTTAACCAAGTGATGTAGGGATTCGAAGAAGTGGTAATCTCAGAGGACAAAATCTGGAAAACATACCAGGTCGGTGGTCTATTCCAAAGTTATTTTGGTGGTACATCGTTGCTTCAAATGATTTTTCTTCTTCCTGTGCTGGTATAAAGGCTTTTTGTACTCAGTGAGTCTCTAACACTCATCAGTGCCTACTGATAACACGCAGCTCTTACCATTTAACCTTGACTTTGTTGGTGGTGTTGTTGCCATTTCTTTCGACGCTGGAGAGTAACTACTTATTGAGCGTTATGAGGTTACTGTCTCACAAGGTCTTATCGACTCATATACACAGCACTGTATTCCTAATGTAGGCATTCGGCCAACAGTTGAGCTGGATAATTTTACGAGTTTCACCTTTTTGAATTCTCATGGAAAATTTACTTTTCGTAGCAGGTTACAATCTAATGCCAAAAATATTTTTTTTAATCTGGAGAAGAATATCATGTGTTTTATAAGTCTACGTCAATGGATTAAGTAACTTTACGTCTAACCATGTTTTATGAAATGTGAAATTACAGTTTGACCGAAAATTTTTTGAGTACAAGAAGTGTGTTGGACGTTAAAAAAAGAACAGGCCGATCGCGCTCGAATAGAGAACAATATCAATAATAAAACACCTAAAAATGTCTCTTAATTGAAAGATCTCAACTACACCCAATAGTGAAAAAGATTTAGAACTCCTTGCCTACAAAATCCAAATTCGTCAGCCATTGAGTGAGAAGGCAATGAAACACCGATTCAAATTTGCCCTAATAATGAATCAGATGACCAAATATTGACAAACCAAAAGATATAGTACTTGGGTGAATGTTAATATACATTGTAAGGTTTTGAAACACTAAGAATTACAGGATATGGGACATACATGGTGCGCCATAAAGACTTATTATTTGGTTTACTATCAACTACTATAACAGTGTCCTTCCATACTTCTTGATTTGATTACTAGTCAGATCTATAAAGATTAAATATTAGATGAGTTTTTCGGCCACATAAAGCGGTTCTAAATCATGCAAAATGGCGCCAGGGTCACTGAAGGAAATTTAAAGGTTATTTCAATGGATCTAAAACAAAAAAGACAAGAGACTATTGACTTTTTGAAACGCTTGATAGCTATGACCAGAAACAAAAGAAAATATTTTACCAGTCTGAATGTAATTTATTTTTTCTGTAATATTTTTTCCCATTGACACATGGTATCATAGCGTCTACTTTTGTTTTCGGCTGTGAGTTCGTAAGGAACTTAGCGGCTTTTCTTATAAATCTTCTCTTAGAGATGTTTAGAAGTGGCTAAAATGTTACTTCAAGTTCTTTTAATAATGCTGACTATGTGCGAGAGAAATCCTATACCTAAAGTTGTTCCAGTTCCTCATCTTAGACTTTCTTTGGTAGACCAAAACGTTTGACATGCAGGTCAAAAGTTCTGTTCTTAAATCGTTTGAAATACTCCTTGTAGGTACTGGATGCAACAGCATCATCTCCTAAAGGCTCACAATTTTTATGGGACATTACCTTTACAAAAAGAAGAACGTATCGCAAATGTTGCTTGTCGCACGATATTGACTTTTAGGTTGTGTTGGTAGAACAGACATCTTTTGCAGTGCGTTATAAAGCTAGCAGATGGCGCTGTACTGCAACTGTATGGGAACGATATGTGAATTGGAATAGCCATCATTATCAATTGGAGTTAAGTTGCACACCTAATTAGTAGCATTATATTACTCGCACGTAGTGGTACATTGGCTCAGTATAAAAAAATATTTTTTAAATTAAAGAACTAAATATAAGACTGATATTTTTTATAAATAAATTTTTATTCAATAGCTCCTAAAGATTAAAGCAAGTAAAAAAGTTGGAAGAAACCTGAGATTAATAAAAGAAATAAAAATGACACAGAATGAGTTCTTATACTAGACCTTTTCACCAAAAATTGCTTAGATAGCCTAAGTTTGTAAACTGAAGTGTTTTAAAATTTCTCCGAATTGCTTATGGTTGGTTTTGATAATGTTCTAATGACACCATCGTTAGAAATATCAGTGTATTGAAGTGAGAGGTACTTTTCGCTTTTCTTCTCCAAAGCTTTACCTCTTGTCTTTCTCCTTTTCAGAAGTTTGAAGTACTTGCCCTTTCATGTTTTGATTCTTTCCTGTCTATTTTAATGCTCCTAATTTTTCTTCGCTAGAATACTTCGTGATGTTACTATATTAATGTTCTCTTTGTTTCCTTGCAGCTCCTTTCATATTCTCTATTTTAGGGAATGGAAATGTATCCTTAGTGCCGACGAATTGGATTCTAGGCCAGATGGCTTAGAAAATGAAGTTTACACCTGGTAGATTTAGCCTATTTGTATTTTGAAAAATTCATTGTCTTCAGGTCTGATTTAGGTCAGTTACACATATTTATATTCAGTGATCAGATTCTATCTTTCAGAAACTACTTATGTTGTCTAGAATGACTGCCTTACATAAATTTCCAATAACACCATCAGCTGATAATGCCATAATGGTGCAAGAATATATTTTAATAATTTTGCAAAAAATTGTAGTCCTAGATTTGCAGATGGTTTGTGGAATGAGGTTGTGACCACCAGGATGTCACTTTCTCGGCAAAAATAAACTGATTCAAGGTAAACGAAGGTTTTAGTCCATTTCGTGTGTTCTTAAAAATGTTTATGATTTTCTAAGAAGTATTATTATTGATTGATGAAACCTGACACCGACCCTGAGTCATCAGTTCCTGAAAGATTATCTTTCAGTATAGATTCAAAAGATAGTGAGGCATTTGTTATTTGTGTAAAGATGTGAGTGCAGTTGTAAAAAAGCAGAAAAGCACGCAAACAGACAATCTTGGGCAGCGATAAACGCTGTGGTTTATTTGGAAGGAGAGAGTGACTGTTTTAAACATTTTCAGGACGTTAGTAGCCATGTGTAGATATTCGAGTTCACAAGCAGCAACAAATGTGCAAGGCACATGTTATTCAGTGTTCTATTTGACAATGGCAAATAGCGAATCTCATTCGATGCACTTGTGGATGTACCGGGTCTGTCTCATGGAACCATACTATCATCCATGGGCACTTAAAGACGACAAAGGTTGTTGCTGATACTTTCTTTGGATGTTTGGCCACAGCAGATGAATCATGATTCTGGCACAAGATGTCAGAAAAGTAACGCCAGTCTATGGTAAGGAAGCACGCTGGAAGCTCTCGCACCAAAAAGACACAGTCGGGATTATCTATTCTAAAACAAATGACGATTTCCTGTTTGATTTAGGGGGTTATTCTACTGATGGTTTGTGAGAATGTTATTAGAGCGGAGATGCAGCGTTTTGCTTCTACATGACAGTGTGCGACTAAGTGTGAGTTTCCACTATGTAGGCTCATCATGTTGTCCCAGGACTCATATTTGCCAGATCTTACACCAATTGAAGAAATAGAGGGCGCGAAGGAGTTCTCCTATAATGACAAGTTTCGGTTGACCATCCACAAGTAGGGCTACATTAAACTGCCAAAGCGATGCCAAAAGTGCATGGATATTGAAGGAAAGTACCTCTAATAAAATATGTACTCACTTCCTCCTAATGAAAGCTTAGTGAAGAGGAAACCCAGGTAGCGCCAATTATTTTTGAACGCACCAAGAAATTTCTGAAATATGATTTTAGAAGCAATTGTTGATCTTGGAATGAAGAAAAGATGTATTGAAATATCCTGCCAAAAGGTCAGGCAGAGTGAAAACCTTACTACTGCCGATGCAGCATTCTTCTTTCAAAAAAATGATGCTGTTGGCAATGACGCGCATCTTGGTGTCATGTGTAATGAACTTTGTGTCTACCCTCTTGTATTATTTATATAATTAGAATGGTCTTAATAAGTTGTTGCAATTTTTTCTAAATTTTCAGTAATTTTGACCGTTCATGAAGATTTCTCTGATATTGCACAGTCATGGTGTTTAAGGAGACAAGCTTTTATGCTGTTCATCCATTTATTGACTAAATTTTATTTCTTCTCAATTGTGAAGGGTTATAAGCGCCCTGTGCTAAGAATACCAAGCCAATATTAATATAATGAAAGCAAATCACACGATCACACTTTGCCACTAACATCAGAGTTAAAAGAGAGGATTTAAGAGAAACACCAAACGCTCCAGTTGTCTTTTCATTCCCAAGAGTAATAAAACAGTTACCGAAGTCGAGACCACAATCGGGATAATAATCCAAAAGAGAAAGCTAAACAATCTTGACGTAATTGTCAATTTTATTTGAAAGTTAGTTGAGGTCTCAACGCTGGTCTTACTCTACCATGGCATTAGCTTTAAGATAAAATTAGAGGATGGTCGGTGAGAGTGCGCGGTAAAATCAATGGAGTAACCTTTGTGAGAATATTTGTTATAAAATCTCTTCTCTATGTAGACGATAGTAGCAGCACCTTCTTTATTGTTTTACTCATACAACTCATCTAGTGAAAGTTACTTCAAAGTGTTTGAAACCGTTGAGTTTACAATTTTTGTGACTGTTAAGTCGATTTTTTGAGCAGTTTGGGAAGTTTCTTTTTGTTCCTTATTTTGGTTTAGGATGCATATGGCACAAAGAAAAGCTTCATAGGCTATTTTTAATTTTTAACTCAGTGTATAAGTCCTACAGAACTGATCATTACACCTGTAGCTTTTTTGATTGTATTATGAAAGATGGTGTTGGGTCTATTAAACACTATACACATTATACTGAAAAATACAATCGTCAAAAAATAAACACCAACGAGACACTAGATGCACCTCTAGTTACTTTCTTCATTTCCATTATATCATAAACAATGTTTAAAGCAAATACGTCTGCTTCTATTCATTGATACCGTTCCCATTTGTGGCCATTTTTACTGAGCATTTTAGCAGACAGCTATGGGTCTTTTCCATCGGATAAAGTATAAAAAAAGGCTGCACTCTTCCTTAAGGAATTCTTTGCACATTCCATTTTCTTTAAAAAAGATTACTCTGAAGCCTCGTCTTTCCATTTTGAAGTGGAAGATTAAGTAAATATGACAACTGGTGAATTTAACGCTACTAACTAATGTACCTTAGAACTACTTTGGTGATAAAATAAAAAATGTTGTGACAATATAAAACAGCGGTACTTTTCATATATTTTATTTTCAACCACATAAAGAAACATAACTACCATAATTGGACTAACTAAAACTCACTAGACTTTCACATTTTGCCTAACATGCAGGACTGGCAGTTTATCAACGTTGGGGATTTTACCCAACTACATGTGACTCGTAAAATAACGTGCATTAAAAACGTGTCATGTTTATTTAAACTGGCTATGATAATAATGCTCCCATAGGACGTTTTAAAATAATCAAATCAAGGAGTCTTAGCACCTCTACAAGCTATGGATTCAAAGGAAGACTATTAAACAAAACCACACTCAGTTACAGCAATCGAGAGCAGCGTTCTCAAACGTAAACCAACATACAAAAATAAATCTATATGCTAATCACAGACTATTTAAGAAACACCGATCGGATGTCATCAAGGAAACCAACTAAATTACCCTACATAATAAAAAGTAATGCGGATTAATGGTACAGGAAGACCCAACAGTAGAGCTACATCACACTACAGTACGAAACACATTCAGTACGCTTGTGAATTTTATAAATTACTGCACGCACGCATCATTGAAGTGCCCATAGTAACAATGAACTTTCACTCTTAACAAATAGACAACACAAATCTTAGGTTTAGTTTGAGCTAGACGACAGCACTGGCTTCTTGTGTTTGGCGACGTGCGTGGCTTTGGGCCCAGGTGTAACGAAAGTCTCGATTTTTGCATCCAGGACGCTGAGAGCGAGCCCCAGCTGCGCCGCGTAGTACGTGGTCATGATTATAAGCTGGAACAGCATGAGTCACTGCAATTCGTAACATTAGAGTTGGATTGTTACCTGAGAGTAGTCAAAAGCTCCTTTAAAGCGGACAATGGCCACGAAGAAATCGGAAATGGCGAAGCTGATGCCTCCAATACACGTGCACAGCTTGCTCCAAGTCCAGGAATCCTGCAAAGTGAGCGATTAGAAAGTGCGGTACTCGCTGTGTCAACTGTACGTACATCTGAGAATTGTATTCTGGCAGCAGTCCTCCAGACCATGGTCATTAAGACAATACTGTACAGGGGAATGCCCAGCAGTAAAATGCCGTGTGCGTCGGATAAAAAGAAGAACATCCCTGAAAAGTAAACAAATATAAGTGATGGTAAAATTCATGGTTGGTTTGGTATGTTTTTGGAACCCCCTTCCACTCGTTTTTTTATTCACAGCTGCATAGGGTATAGTACAATTGTAAACTATGTAAACAGTTAAGTATAACAATCAAAAGCACAAAGTTAATCGACCAGATTAGTATAGTTGAGTAGAGCATCTCAACAGCTATCCAGCTAAGTCTCACTCACCGGAGCTTAGAAAACGCAAGAAAGAGAGAAGGAGGGGAAGAGGGAGAGGACGAGGAAGTGGGAGAGGGAGAATGAGAGGGAGAGAGAGGGGTAAAGAGAGATGGGGAGAGAGAGAGGGAAAGAGGGAGAGTAAGAGAGGAGAGAGAATGAGGAGAGAGGGAGAGAAGGAAAGAGTGAGAATGTTACTTACTTATCAATTCCCCTATTTAGTAAAGATGTTTATCATTTATTAAGTTAAGAAACTTTGGCCACGCCTTTTTTAATTAGAACTTTTCAAAAACTATGAGGTTCTTTTCAGATATAAGTTTTTTCTCTAAGAACGCTTGTATATGCTTATGTACGTTACACTGAGCTGTAGTTAACCCATACACTAAGCTAACCTTTATCTAGTTAATCATAGTAAGTAAATTCATATTTTCTTAAACGGGATTCTGCTATTTTTTAATTTTACTTTTTGATTTGCCAATAGTCGTGCAGTCAAATAAAATAACCAAAATTTTCATAGTAGAAGACTTCGGTGACAACGAAAAGAACTTGGAATACATAAATTAAGAATATTGTAGAAACATCTCAAATAACCACAATAGATAAATTTGCACCTCTAATAAACATATTTATACAAATTGAAGATAATGATAAAGAGCAAGTGAGCTAAAAACCATCGCCGATATCTTCCTCTACAAAAAATCACAATTATTATAACAAATCAATACTCAAAATCTAGAAACTTATAGAGAACCGATTAAATTTCGAAAAAGTTGTACCTAATACTTAAAAAAAAGAAAATGGAGTCTATACAGTTGTAATACATAACCTACACTACTCAATTCTGATTAAAGATATAAAACGAGAACTAGAAAAGAATGGTCATATGGTTTGCAACATTTTGAATATGAGGAATAGAGTAAATGAGCATCATCTAATGCTATTCTATGTTGATCTCAAAGTTTCACACTACAATAAAGAGAAATAATTATCAAATATTCACACGAAAATAAAATCATCGTGCAGTGTTTTTGATGTTAACTCTATGAATATTTCAAATCCTACTCTATAAGACTATTTAAATGTTTAAACTGGGGTGGAAGTCAAAATCGAAAGATGCACTACCCATTTGTGCACTTTTCTCAGGTTACATGGTATACAGAAACCCACAAAACATTAAATAAAAGCAGGCTAGTATAATTCTACTAATCCAAAACTTCCTATATTATCACTGGACCACACACAGAAAATCAACGTATAGCTTGAAACTCAATTAAACTCCTTTCTAAACAAGTTTGAAACAATGTTCATGCAACTTATTAATCAAAACTAAATGATACTTGACATGATAAATATTATCATAATCACTAAGCATAATAATGGAAATCAAATATATTCGTATCACTGAATGGAACCCTACAACTCAAATAACTACTTCCTACATGGTCAGAAAACAGACGTCCTGCTTACATTAGAAACACATTTTACTGTAATAAACTTCTTTCAAATCCCCTATTAGTCAATTTACCCTACCAATTATCCTGACGTAACGACCCATGGTGGTATAGCAATAATCATCTGCAAATACAATTTACAATAGTTCCACTTAACTTCGCTATGGCCTGTCCTAAGCCAGGATGAGAAAGAAGGAGGGATAGAGTAACACCCTCACTAAAAAAACTGGGCTCAGATGGATAACACCCAGTAAGGGCCCCTACCCAGGGTACCGGTAACAACAACTGGCCAATAAAATTATTCGATATTATGCTAGCTATTAGGAAAATGAAAAACATTAATGAGGTTAGTAGAATGCCAAGAGACCGAAACAGTTACCACAAATATATAGATAGAGAATACGGCGTTGTAAGGCATAAGTGGAAAACAAGAAAGAGGAAGAAGAATAGTTCAACTTATACCACAATCATAGTCCTTTGACGTAACTGCCATATATTGTCCACCAACAAATAAGTAAGAGTCCATACCCACTAGTGTTACCTGGCCCCGATTTCGCAGGGGCTGATGTTACCTGATGTGGCTCGGAATTTTTCGGGCCGTGTGTAACACAAGGGCCCTTCTTTGGAATTTATAATCCCAAAAGGAATGTTACCTGAAGCCGACTTTGTGGCGCCGTGTGCAACACCGGCTAGTTAACCTACCGCGCCGCGTCGTATCAAGCGATTCCGAGTCAACCCGAACGCCACCGACCATAGCCGCCACGGCGTTTACCAACCAGAGCAAGAGCGCCGGCGCATTTTCCAATAAGCGCAAAGGCGCCCCCGGTGTCCACCAATCCTGGACAAGCCCCCCATCCCCCAGTGGGCTCAGCGTGCTTTCCACCTTAAAACTCTGCATCCCACCAGAGCGGGGCACGAGCTGAGCCCTTAAAACTTGAGCTACTGAAGCGTTCGCTCTCAGTCGCCAACCCCTTAAGAAGAAATCATCAAGCGTCATCAGGTGAGTCCCTTTTGGTTTCTTTTGCTGCTCGCTTTCCGGCTGCGCTACCGCCCCTGCTGCTCGCTGCCTGGTTCCGCCACCGGCCCCGCTGCTGCACCTAGTTCGCGGTCCGGCTTTGCTGCGGCAGCTCGCTACCCGTTTTAGTGCGTACATTAAGTCGTAGGTTAAGTTCTTGTACATTAGCTAAGTAGGTTAAGTTAGCTAGGGTTGATAGGTTAGCGTAAGGTAGGTTAAATTCTGTAAGGTTGTAAATATAATTCTAATTCGTAAGTGGGAACCGACGCTTCGTTTTTTAGCCTTCCGTGCCCCAAGCGTTGCCGGTCGTAGCGTCCCGATGCCCGATTTATCACCGCCCGGACCCGACCTGGTAATACTAGACTTCTTTAATCTCAAGAATGTAGTCACAAATTACTTTACCATTGAAGCAAATTGGGGCCTCTCATCTGATTAGAAATTCTAGGTATACAATTAGTTGATGCAAATCCCCCAGACTAACCAAGAATCGTTTGCGTTTCGCAGTCTTATAGAAAATCGCAGTGAACTAGAGTCAGACAGAAAGCGGCACAATGTCAACCCCTTCTAGTAGTAACATTTCGTTATTCATCACAGAATTGAACGTCGAAAAAAAATCAGATGCGGACAACAAAGGAGCCTCATTGAAATAACATATTTGTAAAGAGAGCCTAGCAAAGAGGGGCCGTTCCATTTCTAGGGCTATCAAGAAGTCTAAGAGACCTATCACACATATTCACCTATAAGAAACAGAAAAGGAAAAGGAAAAGCAATGCTTTTGTTGAACATCTTGCTGAAGTTTTCAGCACACCAATAACGCAAACCAGTCATAACGACTATGCCGTGATAACACGCTATCTCGATAGTCCATGCCTAATAACACTTCCCATTGACTACTACTCTATATCAGATAACTACAAGGCGCCCAGATTTGACTTGATTACTGAAAAAGTACTCAAAAAATTATCTGGAAAGTTATTATCATATTAGTTCCTAAACCAGTAAAATAATTAAATAAACATCTGATTGACCTGTAAGTCTGCTACTAATCATAACTAAAATATTCGAAAGATTCTTGCCAGAAAGGCTGATTATAGACGCCAACCCAGACGAAATAATACCCACGCACCAATTAATATTTCATCATTTCACAATTCAACAAAACCATAGAATCGCAAAGGTAATTCTTTAAAGCAGGCAAATTATGTACAGTTGTCCTAGATATCCAATAGAAGTTTGGTCGACACAATGGTCTCCTATACAAAATTATACTCAACTTCTCTTCCCCTTACTATATTTTATTCGAATCCTATCTCAGTTATCGTTACTTTCAGGTCAAGTGTAACCTTGAAACATCCTCAAGTATAACTGAAGGCTCCCTTCCTTACCTCATCTTCATGGTCGGTATCCATACCACAAATGACACCACAGTTACCAAATTTGCTGCTGATGTAGTTAAAGCTACAAATTTCCACCAAAAACCTACAAATTCAACTTGATGAGCTCCAAGACTAGTTTCATATCTAGCGAGTACAAGTCAACCAAGCAAAATCAGCCCAAAACACCTTTACAGATAAAGAAACGGACATGTACCAATAAACGAAACTCAACTACTAGTATAAATCAAATAAAATACTTTAAAGCCCACACATAACAGCAAAAAAAACGCAAAGTATAAAATTGAAAAAAAAAAACATTGAATTCTTGGACGCAAGTTAAAACGTACAACAGAAAATTTTACAGGTGAGCGATTTGGCAAATTTACTCGTTGGTTGATATCGGTAGCCGCCCCCATCCGCTTTCGCGCCGGCTGTTTAAGGGACGATTTGGGCCTCAGCATCTTACTTTCGAGACGGGCCATACTTTGTTCCCCACACCGCTTAAGAGGGCACGGTTATTTACACGCCTGCCTCTCCAATATTAAAAAAAATACGTAATCTTCCAAAAGCGTATAATGTAAAAAATCTTTAAAATTAATTCTATATATTCTAATTCTGCAATTTTTACTCCAAATAACGTAATAAGCAATATCCAAACATAAGCGACCTGCCCTGACGCGTCCTGTAGACGATGACACTTCTCGGCTTCCCCCCTTGACAATTGTTAAAGGAACGACTGGTGCTCTAAAAGGTGCCATAAATAGCGTGAATCTGTCCATCTGCAAAGGTCGCTCAAACGACCTAAATTAAAATATAAGGAAACAAATCTTATAAAATCGTGCACAAACGAGAAAAAAAAGAACTATTTATAACCAAATGTAGATTAAACGAATTGGAATTACTGTGCTGATTGAACTATTTGGTCGGCGACCTGAAACCGAGTCGATCTATTTTCAGATATCTCACGAACGTTCTTAGAGAGAAATAAATTTATGGCACATGACATTAAAAAATGCACAGGGTCAGCGCAGTGGATACGAATGCTAATAGAGTTACGGCCGTGTTCTGGCTACAACCTGGCCAATCAGAAGTTTAATTAACTACTCTATTAGGTCATAAATCTGGTTTTCAAATATTCTTTGTTTGGGACATAGAAATAAAACAAAGGCTTTTAAAAGCAGAGATCTCGCGTCACAAAATAATAGTAAAACAAATTTTGTAGACCATTTACAAGTTGTGAAAAGCATCACGCAAAGGTTCATTTACCGCACCTTTAAGAAGTTCAGCAAGTCTTTATCGATCGACACAGATTCGATGTAATTCAAATATAAATGACGGCCTTTGAAATAAAGGCATCAGGATAATTAAGAAGGTTGATTAATCAAAATCTAAAGTGTATGTTGTTAATGGGTCATTAGGCGACAAGAATGAAAAATAGCAATTTTGTAAAAAATAAATCAAAACTGAGGCCAAAAAAGTTTTGAAGAATATAGTAAAACTACTCTCTCAATGATAATGTTCAAAAACATGTCATGGATTTGGTAGTAAGACTCAATATTGGGCCACAGGGTCCAGTCCAGTTCCGCCATGAAACTTTTGAATTAAAAAATATGGTCCTATCTAAAAAAAAGTTTGGGCTATACATCAGTCAAGCTTGAACCATATATGAAAGTGGTCCATACTGCCCAAAATGTCTTGACATTTTTCTTCTTTCTTTCATTTTGTATGTTTTATTTTGGTTTAGACTTGAAACAGAATGACTTTGGTTCCGAAAAAATTAGGCACTATTCCAAAAGCAGATCATAGAGTTTTACGATTATTGTTGCCCCCATATGAGTCAACGGCAAATTAAAAAATATGCATACGGCTATCCAGACACTTCGAGAAGCGCCACCTAGCGCGGAGTACACGTAACTGTCAAAGTAAACCCGCTTCGGGTAGTCGAACATAGTTTGCGTAAGAGGTACAGTCATAGAGCAATGAACGGACATTAATTTTGCTATAAATTGAGAGAAACTGTGGCGAAGACGTTTAAAATATGTTTACGACCGATTAAAACTCTTTCGCGACGAGAAGGATGAGCTATGTTTGGGGTCTGTTGTCAACAAGTAGAACCCCATACTTGATCGAGCGAGTAGGACTAACGCTATCAATGATGGCGTAGGAATTGGGCATTAGCAAGTACACAGTGCGCGCCATTGTTCGCAAAGATTTGGGAAAGCGGAAGATCTTTTTCCAGTGTGTATTGTACAAGCTGACAAATGGACAAACAACAAATGGAAGCTTCTGGAGACAATTAACATACGCGACCAGGATTCATCTTTTTGCAAACGATTGTACAATTGTTACCAGTTCGATAAGAATCTAGACAGTAATCGATGTAGTAGCGGTTTTTGTTTACCCTACGATCTAGAAACAGTTACCTGCAAAAATGGAAAGTCAAGACAATGTTGATCGCTTTCTTCGACAACCATGGGATTATTCGGAAAGAATTGTACTGGACTGGACTAGACAGTGAATGTTGCTGAGACAATTCTTCGCTCAGGGCGATCCGCCTGTTCCCAATCATCTATTGTACTCTCTTAATTTAACGCATGCGCCTTTTTTCTGTTTTTTCACCTAAAATGTGTTATGAAAGGCAATGTAAAACGTGTAACAGCGATTCTGTAATCGATCCTAAAGAAAGTTCTGCTGAGTTTCCAGAAGCTTTATAAACGTTGCTGAAAGTGTGTTGAAGACTAATTAGGGTAATTTGTATCTTCTGTTTTTATTTTCTGATACTATTCAGATCATTTTAACGTATCTGGAGTAAACATTAAAAACATGTATAACATCCAGAAGATTGATAGCACTTAAATGTTTGAGAAGATCGCAAAATTCGATTTGATTGATGTCAAAAATTTCCTACAGGTATTTTCCAACTTGCAAACCAATTAGAAAATATACAGAATCTTTACAAATTATGTTTCAAGAATGGGTAATATATAAAGTTTGGACTACTATTCGAAAACCATCCCTGTATTGAGTAAATTGGGGGGTTATAGAAGCTAAAGATTGCAAAAATTAAAATTGGAGACTAATGCCTAACGCTAATATAAATTGCGAGCTTAGCATGTCAAAATATTTCTACAAAAGGATCGAAATACGCTAATCATGACCAAGTTAAATATCTTCATCAATGTGATTGGTTTATTAACTAATATTAAACCAAAACCAATCAAAAGAAATATAAATATAAAAGGGAATAAGGCAAGGAGACGCATTTAAAGCATAATTGTTAACAACATCCTTAGAAAATATAAAAGAATTAAAACATATAAAAACAATCAATAATAAATCGGCCCTAATGAGAAATCGTGAAGACCAAGAACAAACACTGGTCATCATAGCAGAAATGTCAAAGTTAAAGGATTAGAAATTAATGAAAAGAAAGCCAAGTTGATGCATTGCAGCAGAAGGAAAAAGAAGAAAATGCAGACTACAAATTTTAGTTAGAACAAATGAAAGAACACATAAGACAAAGTATACAATAAGGATATAAAACTTTCTATGCAAATAAAAAAAATTAAAGATAAACAGTAAACTAGAAATAAAAAACTGAAAATCTACAAAACGACCATAAAATCAGTAGCGACATATGCAGCGGAGGTAGTAAATTTAACCAGTAAAGAAGAAGAAAGTATTATAGTAAGGATGATTATAGAGTCCAAAAAATAAACGAAAATGAAACGAGATGGCTAATGAACCACGAAAACAAAGAAGGTATTAAAAAATAAAAGTATTTAAATAAATGAGAATAAGATGGTATTGACACAAATTCAGAAGAGACAAAAATATTCCAGAAAGATTATTAACTGAATGACAACCGCAAAACTCTAGACTAAGAGGAAGACGTAAACTGAAACGGAGAGACCAAATAGAAAGTGAATTGAAAAGAAAGAACGTAACAAACTGAAAAAAGAAAATATAAAGGAGAGAAGAGAAATAGTCAATAGAGGCAAACCTGCCAGGACCTGTAAAAGAAGAAATAGAAAGGAAGAAGTAAGCTATAGCCATAATAAATAGTTTAATGAGTTTTGTAGGAACAGATGCAACTTCTGCTAAAGTATATAACTTAATAATAAGAAAAAATTGAATAATTCTCAGAAAAGTTATAATTTCTTAACGTGCACTTGTACTTGATACCTTATGTCCTCTTCTAAAGTCAACAGAATTTTTAGACAAGAGGTAACTATAGTTTCAGTTATGGTTTATACTTTAAATCTTCTGACCAAAGTCAGTGTCTTCACAATCAAAAATTTTAAGTAGGCGAAACGACAGATTGATTAAAATAATCAGTACATTCAAAAGATAAATTTCTCCAAACAAGAAGAATGTCTGAAGAATCACATTTATTCTCTTACGATTTATTGATATGCCGTTGCTAGTCGTAGGTGAGATTCATCCATTTACTTACCCATTATGCTAACTGCGTAACACGCGATTCCTAGTGGCAAGTTGAGAGGCTTGAAACCAAGGGCCCGTATGTAAAACAAGTGTCCTATGAGGAAACTCAACACTCCAGTGTCGAAGTGCTCTGGCCAAATCAAGCACGCGTCTCCAAGCAGCCCGAACAGCATGCCCGCAATCATCAATTTGGAGTACTGATACCTGGAACAATAATAAATAGTGAGTGAGAAATAATCAACAACCTTCCAAAACTATTTTTTGATTCAAGAACTCGATAGTGTTCTTTGTAGACGCGCGGCATCCATACTTTTGAATTGAATTAAACTTAAGTTATTTAAGATCATTAAAACTTCAAACACATAAAATTGGGTCTTCTATTACCCTATTTAATAGAGGAAATGTGAAGCAAGTAGATGTTTCTTACCAATTTGGCAAATATACAGTAAATCATTCAACAAGTTCAGACCATCGTCTCAAGTTACTTAAATGTTGTCCAACAAAAGACTTTCAATCTCCCTATATATTATGGGTATGGTGATGCATCAATTGTGGCCCCTTCCAATTAGATACATCACCATCCCTATCAAGGAAATTCCAATATAACAAAAGTCTTAGACAAAAGTTTAAGCTTAACAGACTTTCTTTCTGAAGATATATATCGTAGCTGTAGCTGAGACTTAAAATGTGGCCAAGCAATTCGAAAAGTATTGATTCTTTAGACAATATAGGATAGCTTTATTACAAAAATGTCTTTTTTGTCATTTTTAAGGAAAAAGAATTTTTTGGTGCCTCACTATTGTTGTTTTCTGAGGGCATCTGGCTGAAATTTAAAGACTCTTTTTAAAGAACATCTGTCTTTATTGTCTTGAAGTTATAAATCACCACATCATTTTAGTGTTTAAGTTTTGGTCATCTAAACTTCTAAGGTAAACTCAAAGGTAACAGACCATCGGTGGTAGACAATAAATAATTAACTAAAGACAAAACCAGAAACTGATTGGATTAGAGAAGATCTTCTGTACAGCAAGTGTATGATATGAGCAGGAAAATGATCAACAGTGATAGCGCTGCAATTGCATCAGTATGCAAGCATTGGTGTTCGTACAATATGCACTATCGCATGTTTCAAGGATATCAGTTTCCGTGGTTTGGTTGATGGTTTGATCATCACATCAAGACCACAGTATGTGTGATTTCCTAAGCTCCTCAAAAGTTTGAATCTAAATTTATGTACACGATACAACGATTCCTCACTCATCATGTTAAACGGGCGCAGTTGGGAGTAACCTCAATATCTCAATATCTGGGAATAGCCATGATAGACGCCACCCATAGTCTTGGATTAGGACAAAGAAGTCCTGGTTCAAAATGAAGCCGTTAGAAAAATTCTTCAGGTAGTACGAGCCCCTTGCAGTTTACAAACAGAAGGTATACAAGACCAATTTTATGGATCGGCTGTAGAAAGGAGTATACTAAGCAGTGATTAAGACAGAGAGTGGACAGTTTAAAAGATCTCTGAAAAGGGGCATATTGAATTATAGTTTAATTAAAACCTTTCCAAAAGGCTCATAAGACCTTGTGTTTTTGTCTTCCTGGAACTATATGTCATCCAAATCCACCATTGACCTCATTTTTGAAGTATGGCCCGGTCCAAAATCCCAATCAAATATCACTTGCTGGGTATGCGTAGATTGTCTTTGGACAACCCAATAATTTTTAATTCCCCAAATATGGCAATTTTATATGGAGTGTCCATTAACTTGGAGATGGTTCTCATTATTATACATAGCAAAGTAGCTGTACACTTACTAATCCTTTAGCACACAATCTACAAATATTGTAAAGTGTCAAATGGTCGCTTGGTTTTATTTATTAAGTCAGTTGAATCGTAAAAGTGTAAATGCGGACCTTTGGTCGAAACCCGCTGCATAAAATACCCAATGCGATAAATGTACGGGGGATTGCTGCAGATTCGCTGATCTATTCGCCCAGTTATTGAAATTGCTACGATCAGACACTACATGTGCTCAATCACCGGCATCTTAATTCCCAACTGTTTCGGTCAGTAAAATCGTCCTCATTCGCGCATGCGCATCAGCAGACCATTAAAACCTTTATCTTTTTAAAGTAGTCCATTAAGACGATTTTGTGCGTCCCTACAATAAAAACCATTGGTGTTCCAGTGGATGGTAGAGAGCCGGTACATCTTTTTTCCAGAGTATAGTACCGAATTCAACTTTCAGCCACCAAAAATAAGACATTCTTCTTAAGTAATACCAAATAGTCGACTGACGTTCATATATAAATTCGGTTTAGTTCTAGAATGGAATCCATCTTGTGCAAAGTAAGTTTGTTCACTTAAAATGGCCTTGACTTTTATCAACTCGTACCCTTTCACTGGTCTGTTAGCTAGAACCATATAATGGACTTAGGACTTTAGGGCTTATAAAAAATATTAAAAGAAAAATCCCCAAGACCAGGAAGCTGCTAAGGATCTTTTTACATATGAACTAAATTTAGAAAAGTAGATGATGCGGAACAGTTGCATAGATGAGAAACTCAAGTTAATTAAGAAGAGAAAACTATCAAAAATTATATATAATAAATTCACCACAACAGTGAAAGATTTCCAATTTTTGATATCTTTGACAAAAAACTAAGAGAAAAAAAAGAAGTCAGTTCGTTGTTCTTCCTTTGGGTTCCGTCTTTATATCTCTTCACGCATTCTAGCCTTAAAGGCTTACTGTGCTTGCTCTGATAATTTTTCTCGCCCAATCTGTGATCTTCATTGCCTGCACTAAAAGGCACGGGTCTCTCATTGGATGTGGAACACAGTCCTTCGATTCAATATATAATTGTCCAAATATTCGTTGTCGTTTTTTAGCCAACACATCACAGATGTTTGAAATATCCATAACCCGTGGCAGTTCTAAGATATTCTCTACTTATGGATAATATTATTGCTGGGTTTGTTTATAAACATCTTGGTCCACTGATTCAGTAAACATTATGCTGGAAACGAACCCAGTCCCCAATATGTTGGCGAATTCTACATCGTGGTACTCTCAAAACTGGATTTGATCCCTAATAACTGTTATCTGATCCTTGCCTTACCAGCTCATCAGATTTTTTGTTGTCTCTGATTCCACAAAACCCACAACAGTCTCATCTTGTTTTGCTTCGCCAGATCGTTGAGTTCTTCGTAATATTTTCAAACTGCTTGACTATCAGTTACAATACAGATGTTTTTACTTCTGCATTCCTTCTAGCAAGCTTTCTTTTTGATCTTTAACCCTAAAGTCGTAATCTGAGATTTTAAAATCAGACCTCCAAGGATTTACACCACATTCAGTTCTTTCTACTTTTTTGATCTAGTATTATCAAGTCGAAGCGCGAGCGTTGGCGCGCGATTGATGCGCTGGGCTTCAGATAGACCCTGGTTCATTAATCGGAGCTCCCTGATGCCTGGCGGATGGTCTACTCAGTCACTAAAAATAATTGAGTACCTGTGTTTACTTCGAATAAGGGGTAATAATGGCGGTCGTCTAAGGCGCGGTGCTTGCCACATTACTCCGCACCAGAGATGGTGCGCGACTGAGTTAATCAGAGCTTCAACCTCTCAGTTCGCAGGCCATGCTTCCACGCGGGATGTTACATTCGTATTATTACCATTATTATCACAACGACAAGAGTGTTAACAATATGTTTTGAAAGCATATTGTAATGTTTTTGTTTATTAAAACTACTTATTTCTTTTACTTACTGGAATTCAAATGACATAATAATATTTATGTTCAATACACAAACAATGACTAATACAAAATATATTCTATAACTATATTAATCTGCGATACTATTTATGTTGCACTATCACAGTTACTTGCTTTCGATACTTTCCTTGGTTGCTTCGCTGCGTGATATTTAAGTAGTTCAGAGTCGGTTCTGGAGCTTACAGGAACCATCTAGTAAACGCTTGGAAATTTCCGCATTGTTCGAGTCCTCGCACGTGCACAAGCAGCGCGGCTGGAAGGCATGTGACGGCTGGCCGCGAATGGTGTGCCTACGGGGGGCGTATTATCCGCCCTCATTTCTAGAATAGGACCCTTTATGCTTCTCATCAATCTTGTGTACTCTGTACCTGGACAATCTCCTCACGCAGACTTTCGAATGTCTCCATATTCCATAAGAAATGTGGAACAAAGATTTGATGACCCATTTCGATGGTTCCAGAAGTGCGTAGAATAGCAGAAACCATTTTTAAAGATTATAAAAATTACAAAACGTTCCTAGCACCCTATGATTATACCAGAAAAGGGTGCAGATGACACTAACTGGGTGTTTTATTTAAGTACTGGACCTCAATCATCTCCACCTCACTACAATATATGTACCCAATCTGAAGAAACTTTAAGAGCATATTACTCAAGATTAACGTTCGGCACCAAATTATTTAGTATTTCTCCTATTAAGAATCAAAATTGTGCTAAAATATTTTTTAATCACATAAGTAATATAGCCATGATTAAACATTGGTTACAAAACAATTGTTGAATAATTAATGAATAGAAAACAAGGCATAATTAAAAGTCCACATTTTTCTCGGATTACCTAATCTTTGCAACTGCAAAATATGCCATAAATTATAAATATACAAAGTACATATATACAGGGCGTCCCAGATTTAAGTCAAAATTAATAAGCGGAAAAGATTTACAAACTTACCCACAATTTCAGAGATGTAACTCTTTCCGTACAAATTTTTTTTTATTGATAAGGAAATTTAGTATATAGCCATTTTATAAAATATATATTTGAATGATTTAGATGAAATTTGTACCATCATGTCCTTTGTTCCAATTCCCCCTTTGTTTTTGAGTGTGGAAAGAACCCATTCCATTTAAAATTTTGTTGTCTGTGATGTCACGTCACTCTGATAACCATCACTAAATGATAACAGAAACTTTTTCAAATGAAAAATATGCCGACTTGATTCTTCTCTACTATGAATGCTGTCAACATGCAACGGAGTAAGAAATTTATGTAGAAAGATGTTCTTTAATCTACGTCTTCCAAATGTTCAAACTGCCATGAGTGTTCCTAGAAGTTTAAGTTTGGTATTTGATAACTACCTTTTAAAAGAAAGTAATTTGTCAAATTCCTGTAATAAAAAATTCTAATAGTAAAAAAATGTTCGGGAGGGGTAGTGGCTAAATACGGAAAACTTTGTGAATAAAAATATAAAGCAATTTATTTTTGTAATAAAGGTACACTTAAAAGGTTTGTACTTAAACCTGGGACACCCTGCAGGTACGCCGCTAAAAATTTTAAAAAACCAAATATTTGTCTGTTACATAATTAATTTTAGCAGCAATTGCTTTTTTCTACGTGAACATTTTCACGGTTCGCTAAAACTTCATTGTTGTACATGTTAGCAACAATAGCCTGTCTGAAAATTAACAATCAGAAGTTACATTAAAATTAAGAGCCAGGAAAGAATAGCAAATATGTTTTTTTTTAATTTAACAGGATGGTAGTTTGATGAGTCACTTGGTTTGATTCTAAAGACAACACTTTGAGTTTTATAAAGTTTGTTTTTCGACAGTCCCTTTGAAGTTCAACTTACCTGTCCTAGCTTAATAATAGGACAACTCGTAGAAAGTTACAAAAACTTGCGTATACAAAAGGCGTTCGTGAAACCATAAAGATTTTGTTAGAACAATCTGTGTGAAACGAGTATGATCATTGGCATCCAACGAGCCGGCGTTTGAATAATCACAAAAGAAATTCAGGGTCTAATAGACTACGTAAAAAATAGCGGCATTAAAGTCTTTCCAGATTGTAGTGACAATTTTGGAAAAGCATCTTCAACACAAGTCTGAACTGGGTAATTGAGATGTCGAAAAATCCAAGTGTTTTTTTTTCATCCCAAAACAGCAGAAGGGTGGTCCAATTAAGTTGGGTAGCTTCTAGCCGATGAGCTTGCTACCATCAATAGACAAAAGAAACAAAGCGGCAGCTTTTACGATTGACAGTACGAGTAAACCTACAACGATGTTTGGTATTGTGGGCTCCATAATGCGCGATGGCCTAGAATCAGTTGGGAACTAGCCAAAAGGCTAATAAAATATTACCTTTCTGAGTGGATAGCGCAAATAAAAATGGAAAACGGCGTTGAGATGTAACGAGTAAGTAGGCGTTGCCCCAGGTTCGTGCTCCGGACCGGTATACTAAAAACTAACATACAAAAATATATTCAGTGAATACTTGCCTGAAAGATGTCAAATTGTGGAGTTAGCCGACGATATTACTTGTTCAATAGGAGCAATTTAAAATATTAAATCATACAGTAACGAGGCATTCAAATCGTGTAAAGTATAGGCCGATAAACTAAAATAGAAATTTAACATAAAAACGGTATTTTTCGAAGTGTGTTCAAGGGGGTCGACTTTCTTGCTGAATGGCTAAGTTGCCTACTGGAAAGATTAAATTCAGTGCCTTAAAATAGAAATCATTAATCGGCTTTTGTAGAAAGCAAGCGGCAAGAAAACATATTTTCTATTATATTGGCGCAGCAACGTAACTAACATGAGTTTTTTTTGCAGAAAAACCGACAGCTCGTGTGTATAAGGGGACGGTACAGTCGATAATGTACGCGGACGAGATATAGGCGTTTTTAAATTCTGCTTGGATTGAGCCGTTTGCCACCAGTGCATTTTATTTATAGAGAGATAGCCAGTCCATTAGCAAAATCCCCCTCTTATTCCAAAAAACAATCATCTTATGTTTTGGAATAAACAATCCCGATCGTGGTGTCTTCGAATGAGTGCTTCCAATGTGCCGTTTTTTTGTGGCATCTCATGCCAGAACTATACTTCATCTGCTATGACCATATACTCAAAGAATTTGTGCGGATCCATGATGTACAACTGCATCAACTATTGGCATACCTCCGCACGCTTCTGTTAAGAAAAAAGAGTATGATGAACCCACTGCGTACAGACCATTGTCATTTTCATGTCTTCTTGGGCTCTCTTTCTTTCTTTTTTCCCCCCCTCTCTATCTCTCTCTCGCTCTTCTCTTATTCAGCATTTCCTTTGTATCCATTATTGGATGTAAGCCTTCACTTTATTTTTCCAGTTTTCTCTGTCTATAGCTTGCCTTTCCCGTAATCTTCCGGCTCCTTTTTTTAAGTCATCCTACATTTCTTTTCTTTTGAATTATGGCATGCAAAGTTACGCCAGTCAGATCTGTTTCATCCGTCAGTGCATCGAAAGCGATTTGCCTGTTTACCCCCTCTCTCAAAAGAAACCACACGGTCCATTGTTGAACATTATTGTGTGATTCCATGGTTTTCCGCTTTGTTCACAACTGCTCTCGCAGCTCTGCAGGAATGATTCACTAATTTCCCACAATTTCTAGCCACTCTAGCAACGCTATCTGGTGGCATCGTGTGACACTAATTTCTTTACACAACTGGAGTGTCGAAAGGGAGTTCCAATCATTTTTGAACGTCCTATATATAGTTATACCATCAAAGTTGTTTTATAATCCACTTTCAAATTCCACGCGAGTGCCCATTAACAGTCAATTTAGAAACCAAATTCGTAGGTTGATTAACGCATAATTCGTTTCTGGTTCACCTCAGCCTTGACCCACGTTACAAAGGCAAATTCGCCGTGGCAGCCTGCCTGATGATAAAACAAACTTGCAAGTCGCTACATTACACAGTCATGAATAATTAATCTGGCGCGAGTCCACACGCCACGCGACTGAAGTATGGTAATGCCTCGGAACGTAAACAAAGGGATAACCTTTTCAAGTGCCAATAATGTTTTACCTCGCGTGTTCAAAGCTCACCGCCAAGCCAGTGTCTGTTGCTCTAAAAATATCGCGCGAATGCAGCAATTTACATTGCGTTACGCGGATCAAGGCTGCATTTGACGTTCCCTCATAAAACAAACAAGCAGCCGGGTTAACTTTGTAATCTATGATCGCAACTCAATCATGTCACTCTTCCGAGCTAAACCAACAATCTGACCAGCATTATGGTGAAACATATCAGAACGGAAGCAGCCTAATGATAAGAGCACAAAAAGGATTATTCGGTCGGCTTGGTAGGAAAACATGCAGTTACATAACTTTGCACTGCCTAGCCGGCCAAAGTCTGCCTTATTGCTGAAACGACGGAAAGTGGGAATCAATCATCCTACCTGTAATTAGCTTCCGATTCTTACCGACCTCCACATTAAGGCAAATTATGCCACGATAATTCAGCACGTACACGAAAGTGGTGAATACATTATCCTTAATGTTCGTGTTTCTATTGGTAAAAACTTTCTATTTAAGATGCATTATTCAAAAGCATAAATAACACTTTTGACTACGTTCGAAACGAAATAATCGAGAGGATTCAAATTGGGGATATTGAAGGGAAGAATTTGTAGGTGTTAGGGTTGTGAATTGTAAATATAAACATAATCGATGTACAAAACGTATATTTTAATGTAGGCGGTAGCGTGGCAGGCAAGCCAAAATAGATAGCTACAAAATTTCCGTAGACAGACGTGCACCTGGCTAGGGCTTGCCGTCTTCTCGCCTGGTGCAAGGCAATGTGTCTCTTCAAAGCCATTAAAGATGACCGCTATAGAAACTATTTTTCGAGTACTCGCTCTGTTACAAATTCTTTAGATCAGAATACGTCCACGTTACCCAACAACCAGTTTTGAACTAAATGGCTTGCATGTGCCGGTGCACCATCCTGTTGAAATACATATCGCTCCTTGAAGCCATAATTTCCATCTGACACAGGCTTCGCTCACTGACACCCAATGCTGGCGCCAATTTGGTCTTAAAAATCCACGCCTGAGCCCTTTGTACAACTGCTGGAGTTCGTATCACGCGTTCTCTCGAATGGTTAGCGAAACCTTCCCCAAACTTCTTGGAAGCATTATATTTCGCAACAATGTCGTACATAGTTGCTGAACGCCCAGAACGAAGATTTTGGATAATCGAGTCTCTTCGGTTTACAAAATCTCAACTATTTTGAGGATACGACTGCTTCCTAAGACCATATGGCTTTCACAAACGCCAATAACGGCCTATCGCAGTACTATATGGCGGAATATTCAAATTCAAGCGCCATACCCTGTACTCTTTTTTGTTATGGAAGTTCTGCGAATACATCCATACCATATTGATTTGTTTGTATGGTAACTAGTTTATTTCTTCTTATGGTGATCTCTCACTATTTTTTCTTGTCGAAAAAATTATTTTTATTCTTTACTTTGCAGTGTCTATAGCCAGAAAAGCATTTAGTTTTGGGAACAAATAGTTATTCGAGAAAATCGCTATCCAAAGCGCTGTGTAATACTAGTCAGTAATAGATTTACCCTGCTCAAGGTTCCCACGTTCCAAAAATCAACACCATCATATTTCTAGCAGATGATACGTTCTTGCGTTTTTTGAGAGCAGTTGGTTTCGTGTAGTCACCACAAAACGCAACTTGTCCATTTGATGTATCCATAGCCTTACCAACTCACACATCTTCACTCGTCTAACGGCAAAGACCATAACATGGATTTTGCCACTGCTTATTGGCGTGCTGGCTGTCTTCGGTTTTTCAGGATGTGATGGGTCTTCAATGTTACCCAAAATTAAATAATTTAATAAGGAATCTTTTTAAGGATTTTCTTCATTGTTCTTTCTTACAAGAATAATAAAGTCACAACATCAGATCCAATTTTATCCAATTTGCACTGTCATTGGAAACGTTTGCGTTAAATAACATTCATCAAATTATTGTTAGAATTCTTTTATAAGAAGCTAACCTTATGAGCACGTGTATAGTTGTTACGTCGTTCGATGACCTACTTATTGTTAGTAGAATCGACGACTTTGGAACGTATCCTCAATTGTGGACGAGTTGAGCCCTGTTGGTGTCAACAGTGTTGGTTGAACAGTAAAACAATAGGTTGTGGTGTGAATAGACCCAGGTTCGATTTTCGGCGGGGGAATGACCCACTCAGAAACTATAAATAATTAAGTACCTGATCACATCACCCCGTATCAGAGATTGTGAGCGACGACTGTACCAACATACAGAAATCTTTGGGTGATACTCCCTCGATGGCTGAAAAACAGCCGTATCATCAGATTAAAATTGTTCTTACTATTTTAATGGTCCTTCTAGTCTAGCACATGCTGGGTACTGTTTGAGACTTGTACGAATGAAACGCGAAGAAGTTGCTGTTAGACAAGATGCCATAACTTCAGCTGTAGGTCGGGATTAAAGTACAACTTGGAGCAACAAAGAAACTGTAGAAACCTTCGGAATGGTATATACCAAAGGTTCAGAAGTCTATCAGACTCAATGCAGCAACTCGGTTACAGATGAGTGGAGAATTATTTTAGTCAGACCACTTTGGTTTTGGCAATTGATGAGAGTTCACTAAAAGAATTGAGTAAAGGTGGGTTGCGAAGTTTATGTAGGTTTAACTCAGATCATATTAAGAGCATCAAAAAACGGATAAATCAGAAGATACTGAAGCTTGAAAATACGTAAATACTTGGTTTCCAAATCTTGGCTATTTAAAGGGTAAGTATCAAACTTTGGATACGCCATTTTTATACCGTTAGATCTTCCGTTATCATTATAATTACTTTATAGTAAAACTGATAATTTTGTAATGATGAGATCAAGAAGTGATTAAAATTAGAACACCAATTAAAGAAGATTTAAAAGAGAGTATACTCTTCTCAGTATACGTTCCATTTGACTTACTCAGTCCAGTTCTATCAGGTGAACAAGAGGAAGAATTCGTAAAGAGACTACTGACATATACATCTCTTATAAGAAACTGATATGTATTTGAAGAGCCATTACTTTTACATCACAGATATATCTGAATGGAAATCAATAAGCCAATTTTTGAGTATCAAAATCCAAGATTACAAGCCAACATCATTGAGGGTTACTATATAAAGGAAAATAGTAAATATTTTGAACTAACTTCTGCATAGCTGTAAAAGACTATATAAATATCAACTCAATCTCACGCAGCCTGTTACAAAAACATTTAGAAATCTTCATAAATAACACTGTTGTCACATTAGCGATAGGTGGCGCTGACTGCAAATAGTCAAAAGTGCTGGCTCCTGATTGGCTGGGAGTTCCCACACTTTTGACTTTTTGCAGTCAGCGTCACCTATTGTAATGAAATATGCTAATTTCTTCTTCATTTAATTACCTATGATGAGGAGAAGTTAGATGCATATGCTGATGTAATTATTTTTCCATCCGGGTAAAGATAAAGGAAAAAAATACTAAAACAGATTTTCAGAAAACGCCCTCCAGCGCCTAAACTCGGAATCGTCAGCCCTTTTAACCATCTTTTTTGCAATCAGTGCGCCCTACTGGTTGTTTTTATTGAGGTTAAAATAAATTTTGAGAGTAAGCGATGAGATACCTTACTTGTTAGTCTGACAAAGATAGCGAACCTTCCCACCAAATGAGCCTTAAAGCTTCAGCGCTAATGATCTTAATCCTTTTTCAGCATATAAAATATAAATTATGCATATCATCTTTCGCAAGAGTAAAAAGTTAGTTACCCAACTATAGCTATTTTAAAGAAGTCAAATTCGACCTCAAAATTTTGCAAAGCGTTGTACCAAGACATGTAAGAGTTGTAGACGTGCTATAGGAGGTAAAATGCGTTCCCCGGGTGATTTCTAAGTACTAAATAATTATCAATAGTAATAGTAATAGTTTAAAAATGAAACAAAAATTGAAATGCCACAATGTCGAATACATTGGTATGACCCTCTAGCAAATTTGTCGGAGGTTATTTTACCCAACATTAGGTAGTTATAATTAACACAATTTCAGTGCTACAAATAACCTAACAAAAATTAAAACAAATGTTCAATTTATGCAGGCATGCAACTATTTTCATAAATATGCACTTATCCAGTACTGGACGTCAATTTTTTATGCGACACGTGCAATAAATAGAAATTACCACCTGCACCTCTTGCAACAAATTAGAATGTCTAGCGAGCGCAAGGGCATACCAATAACACGCTTTATTAGACGTAATAGTAATTTAAGGGGGAACGTTTTATTTGCACCACCTCTCCTATACAGAATGACGCAATAATTTTGGAATGTTGTAGACTAAGGTGCGATTGAAAATTTACATCATGAGTGTCTTGTTATAATCTTTGAAAATATAAATGCTCTACCAAAAGTAAACATAAAGCTTCAGTGACTTAAGCTTTTGTGTTTTTTGCATCTATAGGTCTTCAGCTAATCTTCCTATCTTTAAGTTTTTTCTTCTTTATAAACTTTAACAGTATAGCCCTCTCTCATACTGCACCACTTATTTCGGTTTACTACAATTCTGAACCAAAGCATTCTTGCATGTTTTTTAATTCCTCAAATGGTCTTCCTCTATTGCTATCTTCATCCTTTTGGTAACTTTATTGCACCATACGTTATTTTTACAGGATATCTTGTCTAGTTGTGTATGTGCAATTATTCTCTGTAGAATATCGTTACCTTGGTCTTTTAGCTGATCCTTTCATTGGTTTTGTGTTCTCTTGAAGATATAGTCAAAATTTGATGTTCTTGCTCTACATAACCTTATTGGGCACCATGTTATCTTTAAGTCTAGACCTTCCCTTTTCTCTACAATCATTGTACCATATGACTAGTTCTTTCCACTTCTAATCATTTCTGGTAGTATCTGCTCACTTTATGGGATTTTATTTTTGTTCTGTTTTATAGGGGATGTATTTTATTTTCTTTTTGTTTATTTATAGAATTTCTTCAGAGCTTATATTTATTGCCTTTTTCTCTAATTTCCCCTAAAACTAAATTTTATTGGAAATTCTAATAATTGACCGCCATCTTGGCTATAGTAGTAACACTCTTAAAACTTATGATTCCTTACTTGAACTGTTGACTCAGTCATTGAGCTTTTTCATAGTGTCAGGTATCAGGACCTGCGCGTTTAATAATTGTTTTGTTTTCGTTTATCAATGTTAGATCCTTCTGGAGCCATCAGGAGCCTCCTCCAAAAAAATCAACCAAAGGGAAAAATAGAATGTGTTAAAGACTGCACGGGCACAGGAGTCCATTTCGAGCGATACGAATTGCACTAAAGAGTGGTATTATCTCGGCTGAAGTCCCTTTAAAGGCAACAGTTTTATTTTTTACGACAAACAAAACATGGATTGGTGTACTGTACGACAAGTTAATGTCTTGATCAATTTTGTGGTTTTGACAGCCACCAAAGCCTCTAAATCGCTCAATATCAACACTGATAATACTTAGATATCATGGAAAGTGATAGAAGAACTCGTAATTTAAAAATTTCAAAACGAGAAATCGCAGAAAAAAAGCCAAAACTACTAAAAAAGTACTAAGCACATTGACAACATAAGTAATAAAATATTTCGAAAAAACAAAGAGAGCATATAGTTCTTGAAAGATTAAGTAAACCTCACTGGCCGGAAGCAACCTTGAAACATTTCATCTTACGGCAGGTTTTTGTGTTACCTAAGGGAAAAACAACAGTTGATCTATTTGATATACATAATCTTTATGGCAAATTTAATGACTTCGTAACTCTGTCGTGAAACACTCGTGCTGTAATGCCTTATGGTATCGACAAGTTAGTATAGGTACTTAACTCCCAATTCTTAAGTAATTTTGTCTCCTTGCTTGTATCATTACATAATTGAATTACATAATTGAAATTTGGTGTAATTAGCGTCCCCCATTCCAGTTCTATCGATAGATTAGTAGGAACAAGTATAAGCGCAGTCATATTAAACTTGATGAAGTAGAATATCCGACAAGAAATTGAAAATCATAAGGTCTCATTATTAGTGGATGGAATGAATGATCAAACTGGCAAAGTAAATCTTTGTGGTCTTGAAGCAAGCATTACAGTATAGATAATTTCATCATATGCTGACGAACAGTTTCCAAAATGCATCTTGATAGAACAATAAAATGGTTCAGAGTTTGGTGTTTTTTTCTTAGTATTGCTTGTCCCTTTTTTATCTTTATCTGTAAGTGACTACTCTCAAATCACGCAAACATCAAAGAAATTTGCAATATTGTGACGCATTTAAAAACACGGAATCGTATTTGTCAAAAATAGCACATTTGTAAGAGCGGTGAAGTCGTCTAAGTTGTGGCAGATAACTGTCGCACAAATTTAAAAATGTCTGAATTGTTTTCCAACTCCCTCTCCAAGGGAAGCAACAGGACCATCACTTCTTTCATGTGATACCTCCCATATGTTGGAAAATTTAAGAACTTGATGAACAAGACTAACAACAACAAAAAGATATTCTTAAGGTATCTTGAAACAGTGATGAATATCTAAAGGTCAAACCCAAACGCTCTCTTGAAGTAATACTCATCCTTACTATACTTCAGAAGAATAATTACTAACAGTGTTAATCATAAAATTTAATTGTGTATGATGATACTGAATAATATATATTTCATGTTCCATTGTAGGCTTGATTATGTTGAGGATGATCTCGAATGGAAAAGGAAGGTAAGTCGAGGTTCAGAATTCTCGAGAAAAAAAACTTACAAAGCACTAAAGCTTACGATAAAATCAAATGTGGCTTGCGCAAGATATCTGCTAGATAGGAGCTTCAAATTTGTTGTATTGAGAGCTTTTTTGAGTACAACAGGTAATGAAGTAACAGTAATGATCATCCAGCATGTTAAAGCTGCATCTGATAATTCAAATTGTGGTTTCGTAAAGTTTGACCTGAAATTACACTTCAAGCCATTTTACAAGTACAGAAGTTGAGCTCGTTGCGCAGGCAAGGTAGTGCAGTATTTAAAGTTTCTCTCTTTTTGCTTGCACCTGTTGACTACTTCAATTTAAAGGCGGCAGTGCTAGCTGCATTGCTGGCTTTATCGCTGTGGCACGCAAAGAACAGGTGGAATGTGCTTCACCCACTGGGCCTCTTAGAGAAACTGAATAGCCCACTTCGACAGCCTTAATTAATGAATTAAGTCATGGAGGCTCAACGTACCCAAGCGAGGAATTCATAGAATTTGAATGCGACTTAAGTGCAAAAGCGGGAAAGTTCACGCCAGCGGTCCTAGATACTAACAATAAGAACGCAAAACCTCTGGGTATATTTAACTGGCAAGTCAAAGAGTGAAAACGGGTCATGTTTAACAACAGCAGAAACAGATACTCTGTAGGGACAAGAACAGAAAAACAAACCGCGTTCTTTATTTCTTGATGTAACACTGCAAACTTGAAACTTTAATTCACAGGCACAAGATTTAATATTATTAATAAATCTCAATTATTTCATGCCTTTGGTAACCTTGAAATTCTAATAATTCATTAGCCTGTTTAGAGTGCAGTCAACTGAAAACAACAAATACTAAAATATAATAAAAATAAAAGAAAACTAAAAACCAGTAAATTAAATATCGTATTTTTTAAACCCAGCGATTTGAACTACATATAGTTGACCTTGATTTGTCCATTAGTCTGTTATCCCTAACAAGAGGTGTACAGATACTGATAAATCTATTGTCTGTTCGAAAATGTTTCTACTTGTAATTAACTCTCCGCCGCTGCTTTTTAGTTTAATTATCTTTTTCTTCATCTCACTTTATATTTGCTCTAAAAATTTCTTTGGTTGTCTTCTTTGTTACAGTAGATCTTCTGATATTTTTTTTCTTGATGTTTCTAGCACCTGTTTCCATTATTGTTTGTGCTTTTTCAAATTAGTCTTGTCCAACAAATGTTTTTGGTTAAATTTACTTCTTTCTAGGTGTTGACTAATTATGAGCTAAACGTATTTAATATATTCACCTCTTGGATAACATGTTTGTTGCAGGTTAAGACATAGACTATTTCGTTGTGTTTGTCCATTGGAGCTGATCTATGTCTATTTCCTGTTTGGACTTACCTTATAGTCGCCGTTGTTCCATAATGTTATGAAATCCTTTTTCATACTTTCCTACAAGTTATTTTGTCACGTCGTTCTTGGTTCCTATTGGACATTACAGGCGTCAAATAATATAGCAAAACTGGTTTTATTTTCTTCTATGTTCGTGGTCAGATTTTCGCAAAAGAATTCGGCCTCTTCTTATTGTATGTTTTTACATCGTTGCCTTCTTCCAGAACCTATAGGACTAACGTCTGCAACAGTATGGGATTCTGGTCTACAATCCTACCCATTTGAGGTTTTGAGCTATTCCTCGTGTATTTTTTGTGTTCAACAAAGGTCCAGTAAAAACCAAGCGGCGGTTTCAGAGTTGTTGGTCAAATTTAAGACCAAGTATAGAAAGCCCATAGACTTATCTTTGATCGGGCACTTACCGATTTTGATATAACAGATTATCCATAATAACACTTTTTTAACAATAAATCTTTGGAAGACTTTCAATTTTGACGTCATTTTTGATCATGGCCCACCAATTTTTTAATAGGCTTTTAGCATGTTATGTAAATGAATGAAATGAAGATCTTGGAAAAACTCGATTAAATAATCAACAGTCGTTTGGGATGTAAGGATACGTCAAAGTTAGGAAAGCAAACAAAGACATGGATTTCCACTGAATCGACTATGTTGATTACGAATATGAAAAAAATAATATCAAAACAATTTATTTATATTCAATTAAGTCAAAAAGATAATTATTTATTTTCATCATCTATGGAATACTGAAACCGCTACTTTGTCTTCCAATTGATAAATAAATATTTATTTAATCTATGGGGTTTGCATCTTTCTTGTTTTACGTTTCTTTGTTGTTTTTTTTATATTTGGATATTAATATAAAGAGATAGTTCCAATAATCGATACGAATAAAACAAAAATAATAAAAAGATCCACCTAACAACAGTCGATCGATCATTTTAGACGAAACAAAAATAGAAGTAGAACAGTATGTGTGTGTAGGACAAAACATTATAATAGTTAGAGACCTGAAAAGTAAGATCAGATTAACATGGATGACGTTCAGGAGATGAATAATAACAAAAAACATAAAATTTACCTTAATTAAAAAATGCACAATAGCAGTTCTTATACATGATGTAGAAAAATAGATATTAGTTAAGAAAATCATAAGAGAGCTCCCAACGCCATATAGTAAGATTAATGTTAAACACCTCGCTTAATATAAAAAATCAACAGAAACGGGAGACCCCACACCTTTTACTCTTAAAACTGCGGGTGGAGCTACCCCATTCCACATCCGTGGGTAAGAGATGCCGCCTGTAGTAATGATGTGGGGTAGAGGTTCATGCAAGTGACCTCGCCGGCAACTCGTCAAACGAGGCAGGAGAAATCCTGCAACACAGCCAACACGAGAACTATTGACATGGAGTATTTGCTGCATCGATTTAGGTCCCAGACCTACGGAGACGTTAGACCACACGACGTAATCCCATTAAAACTGTTATGCTATCCGATCCCCCACTTGTGGGCAAAGGACGCCGGTAGCAGTAGCGATATGTGGTGGAAGAAACTCTACCGACGCGAGTGGGGCTGCGTTTCACTCTACGACGCAAACTCATAAAGGTGTTCGAGCCACCCTATCCCACAATAGTGTGGGTAACGGGAACGAGAAGTGTCAACTGATCTAGAGTAGAGGCTCACGCAAGTGACCCCGACGGCCGCTCGTCCAACGTGGTAAAGGAAACTTTACCGACACGAGTGGGTAGTGCGCCTTACCTCGTGGCGCGTGTAACCCGTAAAACTGCTAGTGGAGCTACCCAATCCCACACTTGTGGGTAACGGATGCCGCTAGACAGTAACAGAGAGGTAGAGGTATCACGAGAGTGACCTCGACGGGTACTCGTCAAACGTGGTAAGGGGAACCTTACCGACACGAGGACTAAGGGGATGGGGGTAGCTAACCGGGGCGGCTTCCCGGTTTCCCCTCATTGGTGTTGGACTCTTAGGGGTGGTGGCACCGCTTTAGGAACAGGTGGGGCTTGTTGGCCTTTGTGAAAGCATGCCCTTAAGCGACGGGGGGGAGGATTCGGCCTGCCCCCACCGCTCGTCAATTATGTCCAGCCATCACTGTCGGACCCGGTGGGGGGAGCCGTAACACCTCCGGCACTCAGATTTGGTGAAATAGGAGCATAGTTCGGTACCTGAGCTTCCCAGCCTCGACTTGCACGATTGTCCGGGTGCATGTCTGTGTTGTGTGCGGACCTTAATTTGGTCGTACTGTAAGAAGGGTAGAACTTCCCGGTTTGGAGACTTGGCAATAAGGGTACTTGGTACCGCATCCGGCACCAGCAGGATCCAAGAGAAAACTATGTATCTTTTATGTTACTAAGACTAACGTATCAATAGTTCACACGGTATATTATGGCCAATTTATCTATTGATAAAATTTTTATTATACAAACGGGCATTTAGTATTTTTGTCAAATAAGACTCCATAGTAACGTAAAAAAGTTATCAATAAGGAATATTTTTGATGTTTAACCAGGTACTTTTCAAGTTTGGTCAGTTCAGGAAAACCTAATTTTATTAATAGTGAATGAAATATGTCTAAAAGTTCAAAATAATCTTATGTTCTTGGATTATCGCACCAGGTCTCATCCCATGTAAAACTGGTTTGCAGAACGGATGAATCCTGGTCACGCATGGTACTAAAATCTCCAAAGGTTTTTATTCGTTTTGCTTTCTATTCATCTGTCAGCGTGTGCTGTTGTGGTATTCTTCGGAATGAGACCAGGACAAACTAACCCATTTTTTATTCAACAACGAATGTATCTACTGTAAAGACCACATCCATTTCTCCTTAAAGCAGAAGTCGACGACCAGATCTCGTGGAAAAGTCACATATTTGCGGTTTGTGATAAAGGAAAATAAATTTCCAAAGATGAGGTTTTCGCAGCAAAGCGGCAGTGCTCGTTTTTAAACGAGCGGTACAGCCGGGTATGTTGTACACAGCCGAGATATTTCTGGAAAGGTGCAAGGGTAGAGAAGATATGGACTCGTAATTTAGACAACCGGTGCTTACAACGCTTTAATTACTAAGACGGCGTTAGTATCGAGACAGATACTACCTTTGTATTTCGTTTTGAAGAAGACGGCAAACTGGAAGTAGCTAATAACCAGGTAAGAGCGCAATTTAGAAAAGAGTTGGAGTTATTGCCAGGCGAAATTGAGCAAAAACGGCCCATGAGACGTGGCACCTGGCAGAGCTAGATAGCATTTCATTCAGCAAGAAGGAACCGGAGACGTGATAACTGTTTTGCTACGAGCGGATGACGGGAGAGTGGAAGCCGCGTTTGTGGTCTTATCAGGATAACAGAAGATTCACTCTGGACCAAACTCTGAGCCAAGCTCGCAAATTAAATCATCATTTTTAGAGCGAGCTGAGAGCCACCCGAAAGTACCTTGGTTACATACAGTCAGTGCATCGATTAACTTTATGACGTTTAGATTTTTATCTCCTAGATCCTTTAAGATATTTTGATAAAATTTGAACTGCAACTATGGTATGTTGGTAGTCATCTATGTACATTTTTATTTTATTAAAGTAGCAAGGACATTTTGGCAAATCAACTTAATTTGCTGAGCAAAATTGGAAAGCGATAAAAATATTCTAATCAATTCAAAACAGGTACAGAGTAATCATACCAAGATGTGCTGTAGTATTAAACAGCAAATCAGCATTACTTGCTTTCAGAAGCAAACAAATTATTTACAAGTCGATGTATGAAGTCTTACAAAAGCGATCTCAGCAAAGATCGAGATCCAATTCCATTAAATCAAGCTACCCGTTAAGACCCCGGTGAACGAGTGAGCAGACCAGTTAGCCAAGGTCGTTAGCTTCGTCGTCGTTTTCCTCAATTTTTAGCAGAACTTAATGTTCATTAATTGCTTCATTGCACTGTGACCCTACCTCGCAATGACTACCTTAGACTGTTCGCTGAGGGTTTACTCTGACTGCCACGTGTGCTCCACGCTAAGTAGTTTTTTCACAAAGTGTATCTGGCAATATGTACGTGCATCCACCTGACCCATATTAGACATATTAGACTTTTTAGACATATATCACTTTTCTTATCTTGGTTAATTTGGAAAAAATACACAGAATTTTTTGTTGGCACAAACTAAAACCATTTCCTTCGAAACAGTGAAATATAATTGTACAGACTTGATTTGTATCTATTTCTTTTGTAATAATCCTCTATAAAGAGCATTACTAACTAATTTAAAAAGTTTGTGTCCGATTTTCACAGGTAGGGGAAACGTTGCCACATGGTGGCGCTGGCGTTTGTTTTATAGCCATGTTCTGTACCATAGGACAAGTGGTAGCGTCATGAGTATGTGTAGTCTCAGATACCGTAGATTTGTGCTTGGAGAGAATTTTTTTAATAGAGGACAAAAGTTACATTTGTGTCACTACACGTCTTGCGACTTTTGGAAAGGGGTAAATGTTGGAACCGCAACAAAAAACATTCGAGGTGTTTATTTAGCTCTGGACCGTGTGCATACTTCAATAAAAAATAGGAACAACTGAAGACACTATTGAAAGTCTGCATGTTTTAAGAGACCGTGGACTGATTTACAAAACTTGGTACATATAGGCACTATTTGGAGGACAGTAGTGCGTTGTGGCCATTTTCCAGTTTGGTCTTTTTGAATAAAAATGGATCATGAATAACAATGAACATTTAGAAAAAAGCTGGAAGCAAGTTTATCTTTAAGGAAGAAGTTGCTGTCTGTTTCAAAGGATTGGAGGAAAATAGTTTTTAAAGCTTCTTCCACACTGCGAAAAGCACCGTGAGCAACTCAGTAAGGGCAGTGTAGTTATTCACAAAGAGGTCAGGTTTTAGCCAATTGAAAAGACATCGTGTTCCATCAAGATAATCCCAGACCACATGCTCGAGGTTTTAAGAACAAGAAATTCGCTAACACTCACTATATTTTCTAGACGTTACTCCTTCAGATTTTTTTTGATTCCCAAACGATCTTATCCAGAATCATTTACATCGCCTTTATTAGTGATTGCACCCCCCCACCCCCTCCATCACCCAAGTGATCACGATAGTTAGGTAACCAATATTACTTTTACCAAATTTTGTTTGTTAAGCCGTTATTGATCGTAAAAAATTAATTTGTAAGTTTATATACACTCTTTATACTAAGCATACCAGTCAAAATAATAGAAAATTGAGAGCAACTTTGGTTTCCTACTGTCGCAAATACGTAGGGAACAATATATCCCTAAATTTAATATTTCTTCGTCTTGTATAGTGTGTCCTATTGTATGAACTATTTTGATATAGCTATTTTTGTTCTTATTTCGGTTGTTCTTCATTATTAGTAGTCTGATGCATGTTCCATACTATTATTGTCTTGGAGTCGACGTTGTTTCTCCAGGAGGTTTGCTTAAGATGTCCCGAAATTACTTCTGCTTTAATAATTTGTTGTCCATCTTCTTGTATATGTTTAAATATAATTGGATAATACAATTAAGCACAAAATAAATATTTATCATCTAATTCGTCGCTTTTGCTTTGCTTAAAAATAAAACGGCTCTACTGAGCAAATATATTGAACTTGCTTCTGTCAAGACTTCAATAAAATCTGTTGACACAGACAGTTAATTACCGTCAGATAATCGATGGCTACTCAAACTATTTTAAGATCCGCATTACATAACGACCCGTTATTATTGTACCGCCGGTGCGTATGGAACTCTGAGAAGTAAGATAAACAACACTTCAGTGCTGCTTAAATTGCATAAATGTTTACTTGGGCGTTTTACGATGTCGAAAAGCATTTTAACTAGACGTGCATACGTAAGCAGAGCTCGTCAAATAATGTTGCTGGAAATGAATGCGGAGTTTAATTGGTGCTGTAAGCGGTACTGCTATTTAAAAACGGAACTAAAAGATACAAACTCATGATTCTCCAATTTTTAAGATGCGATAAAAATAACTCTTCATAAATACATTTGAGTTATAGAAATCTTGTACTTTTCCAAATTCATTTTAAAGTATTCAAGAATATGTTAGAAGGATGCGGTGGAAAGGGCATTTGGTGTAAACTTTGCTGTTTTTCCAAAGGGGTTTGGAAGCGGTGTTCCTGTGTCACCAACTCAAAAGCTCGTAATTGAGTATTGTAAAGCCAGCACACAAGTCTTCTGTGTTCATACGAAAGTGCATAAAAAAATAACAAATAAAGAGAATTTTAAAGTAGAAATGTGATAATTACAGGGCAAGTACAGCCGTAAAACTGTTGCTTATTGAAAACACATGGAAAAACGACACTCTTAAGTAAAAGGAAATTTATAGCATTGCTGGAGCAATGTCTTGTTTAATGATGAGGCATTCTTTTGAATTTGGTCTCTTGTTGGAGTGGTACGTGGTAAGAAACTACTCCAGTGCTCTATTAAACACCCAGTTAAGTTGCTTATTGGGGTTGTTTCAATAAATGAGAATTTGGAACATTGAATCTCTTTATAGAGGTGCTTAAAGTGTATGATAAGTAATTGATACAATCTATGTAAAAATGGCATGGAGCTGATAGTGAATCGTGGTTGTTACTTGAAGAGTAATACCCTAAATGTTGCAACCGACTGTGTACGACTTAGAAAAAAACATTCCAATGGCAATCCATTGAAAAATGTCTGGTTCTGCATCAAGCACAAACTAAGAAGTAATATTAACCATCAAAAAATTACCTCAACAAACTTAGGGCACATAATGCTTACTTCCTTCTTCATTCACTGTTCATCTAATGGCCAATATGCAAAATAGTTACCATGCGATAGTTAATAATAGTGCTGATTGAACACTTTACTAAAACAGACCATAATAATAATATAAACGAACGCTATTGTGAAACTAATTGTAACCGCCGACTTAGTCGGAGACAGAGAGAACAAAAAAGAAAATTGTAAGAGAACAAAAAGCACGAGCATCGTACCAGTATAATTGTGAAAGATTTATAAATATTAAATAAGTTTTTCCAATTCAAAACTTAGAAATATCATAATTCAAATATTTAAGTTTTGTTTGGAAGAAATAACTCATCCAATAGTCACCACGAGCAAAGAAGTTGCAAAGAGGTTGAAAACCTCCTAAGAATCTTTACATATCTCTAATGAGAAGTCCAAATTATATGTCCCTAAAAATCCAACATTCCGACTTTCATCAGAGACCTCGACAACTTATTCCTTCAACTTCTCAAATAGATACAAATTATGTTACAGATTACATTTACCCGCAGTCTATATCATAGGAGTCAAGTCTGTGGTTCGGCTTCAGAACCATCGCCACCAGTTTCTTCTAGATGCTCACATTCTTCCAGAGGGGAAATCATAATCAACATCCAATTTGAGGAAAGTAGTAAAAGAAAAACAACTTTAGAATAATAATATAAAGAAAAAACTGTTGAATTTTCAAAACGAGTTAAAAAGACTAAAGAACCCAAAGAAGAATGGAACATAAACTCTAAGGATAATAAAAGAGAATTAATAATTTGGACAATTCGATGATGACTTTAGAAACAAATTCAAATCCAAAAGAAGACAATGAAAGGAAAAAAGAGAAGACTTACTCGTGCTGATACGACGACTTTAAAAGAGCGAAGATAATATTTAATAAATGCAAGCCCAACCGAATTTAATGTAACAAAGAACAATAGAAACTGAAAAACAAAAAGTTTTTTTTGCAAAAAATGATGAAAACCTTCCATTGAAGATCGGTCCGTTTTATACTACAAAAGAAAAAGACCTTGAAGAGTAAAAAAACTTCTTGATAAACGTGGTAAAAGCAAATTTACTAAAACAAAACTTTGCTTACTTATATTTATCACTAATGTCCGAATTGAAAAGGTCACGACATCGAGGCTTCAAGATAGGAAAAGTAAAAAAATTCATTCATGTTGGCGCAATCGTTCAATATTTAGAAGCACTGGACATACAAGGATATCTGAACGATAGCAGTCTTATGAAGACATTAATTACAAAAGTTCCCACACAAATTTCAAAATAGCCAAAATAGATAGAAGATGGAAAGTGAAGGTTTTAGAACAATTTCGTGTTCCTCAAGTTAAATCGACTGGAGAAGGTTGTATTAACTGATGCATCCACTAGAGAGGAATAAAGTAAAATTACACCTTTAGCATGTAATGAAGCAAACACTACCGTTTCTACCGCTATTACCTCAACCAACTGTCCTAACATCCCAGAGAGTGTGTAAATGGACATTACGTATATCATCAGAACAAAATATTATCAGAAGAAACTTAATCTCCCCTTAATTTTACAGCTTAGGGGTATAGAAAACTTCAAGACTGGTAACCACAAGGAAGATTCAAATAGCGATCCACTCATAGCGTATCGTTCCTTGCTTGAATGTTACCTTTATAATTGATAGGCACGAAATTAAAGTTTACTATTTTCGCTTCCCCATTCAGAATTAGGTGACAAACTAGAATTTCTCATAAAGAGTTAGTTTAGCTTGAAGAATATAAAAGTTCTTCCTAAATTCAATTCAACAACAATGTTGAATGGGCAGTAGTTAAGGAACCTTCTTTTCATACACAGATGGCTTTAAAAAAACTGTATACGTTGGAGAGAAGAATAGATAACCAGCATTGTCAGTTGCTAGTCTCATTATTTCTCTGGCAGACCTCGTACATCACCATATGTGAAGCACTGATTATCTAAAAATTGTTTTGAAATTTTTATATTATTTCTCTCTTTTAGAAAGTTGCAGAACAGTTTCTAATTTTACTATATTTTTTATATATTATCTTGCTCATCAAGAGGCCATTTATAATCCACAAAATGGTAACATTTAATTGGCAATTAAAGAAGACACGGTATTCGTCTTACTTTAAAAATGTATAATTTACTGCATTTTAAGCAAGTCTAATTATGATTATATTTTGATCTAAAAATAATTCTACAGGGCGCGACAAGAAAGTAAATGACTACAAAACAAAAAGTCCAATA
The DNA here is from genome assembly GCA_036346155.1 of Sinelater perroti. Taxonomy (NCBI): domain Eukaryota; kingdom Metazoa; phylum Arthropoda; class Insecta; order Coleoptera; family Elateridae; genus Sinelater; species Sinelater perroti. Next base: position 153,929 of record JARFIY010000380.1, read on the forward strand.
CAAATTTTCTGAATTTAAAAAGCTTGACTGCATATCGATGGTATGGGTTCCAGGAAGAACTTACACAAGCGAAGGTCATATATGATATGTATTCACTGGCCTGTTTTCATCAGAGCGAAACGCTTATTTGCCACAGCACTCTATAATTTGTCTCTAATGAATATGAAATTTCATATGCGTCTGATCACCCCTTTGACAAGTAACTACAGCTTAGGTAAATACCGGTTGTCACCAGTTTCCGTCTTTATTCACAATTAAGCTGGAGCTTTAATGTGAAACTTTAATGTGTCTCTGAGGAGACCGTCTTGTCACCTAGATTCTCCCTATTATGGCAGAGTTTCACGTAACTTTTTTTTATCAAAGGACGAACTAGAAATTTACACCAAGACTCTAATTCGCAGAACTGTAATGTATTAATACAATTTTAGCTTTATCAGGTCAGTGGAGCCCATAGTCATATTCTTGAACACCAACGTAGGTTATTATTGCTTCAGCAATTTAAGCATTTATTTTTCAAAATAATTCCCATCACAGATAATGTAGTTATATATACAAACCAATCTCTAAACATTTTCCGTCACAGTTATGGTCTAAAGGTGTCGATGGTTTCTTTCGTGGCCCTCTCCATAGTATCATATCAAGCTAATTTCAATTTTGGAAAAATCAAAATCGCGTTGTGCCAAATTTAGACTAAAGGAGAATTATTAAGAAATTATCATGGCCTTTTATTATAATCTGACCTCGCTCACCAATCTACGGATTGTGAAGTATCTATAGATTACATTATTTTTCCGAGTGTTCGTTGCCGCCGCAAATTAGTCGCCATGGATTTATTTTTAAAGATACACTGCTCTTTAGTTCGAATGTCCTAATGATGCATCCTTGCGTTGTCCGGTTACGAAGTCTAAAATTACAGATTTTTCTTAATTCCAGATGTTCACATAAAATGATACCGTTGCTGCACTAATGCCCCACATTTCCTTTCATGTTATGTGTTTATCTATTATAAGTTTTTTTACTGCCTATACATCTTAAGTAGCAGCAGTTGGAGAGTATTTGTTAACGTTGACTCCGTTAGCCAATTTGGGAATCCCTGAGATAAAGCCTTAAACCCCAATTTTCTTTGATGACCTTTTGTGGATGGAAGTTGGCCTATACTTAACCACCTCTGTACTACCTTACAAGGACCTCTGTCTAGCTCGTAATTTTAGAGGCCATGGATAATAGGGTTGTTGTGGTCTTCGACGCTGGAAAGTAACTATTCAGCGCTCTGGGAGATAAATTCCTAGTTGCCATGTCGACATCTTTGTGAAGCATGATGTCCTTTAGAAACAGGAACACGACAGACGTATATGATTATCGGGAGGATGATTGTAATGTACAATGTCATCTTGTTGAAAAAGAACAGCCAGCTCCCAGAGGCTTGTCGGACTATCTTCGCCTGTTCCAGATGAAACTTTCAGGTAAGCTTCTCTACAAAATACCTCCCAGTCGAAAATTCCAAGATTAATTAAATCTCGCCGCTAACTGGATTATCATAGAGAGTTGTAGCAAGTTGGTCAGCACCGTTGCATCGTTTGCGTATGGGTCATTCTCGTGGAGGACACTACGGAGTATTGGTTCGTAAACGCATCTCTAATGATTTCACGCCGCCGAGCTTGGCCCAGAACCTTCGCTCAAAGAGAAAGAACCGAATCAGCTGGAGCATTTGCACTGGAATGGACCTTGAAGCCATGTTAAAGGCGGGGCCGTTGTACCAAATCTTGTCGAAGGCTTTGATCGGATCAAGAAAGACTGTATTGCTGGATCACCTTTTCCAGGGTTAGCAAGGCCATACTGGCCCTTTCAAATCAGTATTTTTAAGCTTTGAGCTTTTAATAGCTTGTTAAAAACATACTGGATCAATTGTTACATCGAGCGAGGAAGAGTCAATTGTGTATGTGAACTTGATAGTGAATGAAGGCAAAAACCTCAGTCGTGCTACTCTCTTCTACAAGTATGTTCTTTGACCAATAAAACTGCAAACTTGTATTTCATTATACTGCCTCTATAGTCGTCACAACTTGTCTGTAAGACGATTGCTTTACAACGTGCTTGACCAGTATAGTGGTCGAAAAAGAGAAGGCACATTTGACATGATCTGCTAAATATACAATTTATGATGAAAGGAATTAAGCTTCCTTAGTACAAAAAAGACATGATGTTGTATCATTTCTTTACTGATACGAGAACCATAATCTCTTGTAGCAGATTCTTGAAAAGGAATATAAAAAGGGTTAGGAATTGTTCCGTTGAAAGCAAGTTGCGTTTTTGTTATGACATTTAGTAAATTTCTTGGTGACACTAATTGTGTTCAGATAAATCCATATAAATGCGAGAGTACAAAACTAAAATTTACCTTATTTTACTGATTCAACAATTAAAATCGTCCTATAGATAAGTATTTTACCATCTGTTTGCTATTTGTTCCAAAAAGTATAAGGTTCCTTCGCATATGATCACAGTACTAGATATAAGGTCTTTAGCTTTCATGCTTCTCTCGCTTCATCAAATTTGGTTCTTTAATGACTTGGTCTTCAAGAGCTTACTGCCTTCCTCTTCAACGTTTTCCTGCATTTTTTGATATACTGGAGTTATGCAAACACCCCTTTACATTTCTGTTTTGCTTGTCGATCTTTTTAATATTCTTCTACATACCGATCGGGGCGTTAAAAACACACAATCCAAGCCCTGTGGGTTTGGTATCACTACACACGACAAATGCAAATACACTTCCATACTTCTGTCACTTCGTCAAATTTAGTTATGCTGTGTTCTTTAATGGTTTGGTATTTCACAACCCTGTTGTACCCCTCTTCGACGTCTTCTTGCATTTTTGCTGTGTTGCAGTTGTATGGATATCTTTTTACACTTCTGATTTACATGCCCTAACTTTGGTCTTCTTCAAATCTTATGAGATAGTAGATGTCAAAATGCTAGAGGCAACTAATTTTCCGCAGGTTGATAGGAAGGAATCAAGAAGCAGAGAATCGAACACCTTTTTGCAATTTGAAAAAGGAGTAGCAAATTTAATTAGAAAAGATAACGGGTGTATTAAAGATCTTAAAATACCTTTATTTTGTAGTCATTTTGGCACAAAAAAGACAACTTTAAAGTAAGTCGGTTATTTAGAATCAAACTAACACGAGAACGTCATATTGAACGTAACCAAAAACAAGCCCAAAATGCGCAATGGATACCTATGAATTTCCTATGGTAGTAGCCAATGTTAAAATTAGTAGAATTGGAAATGGTTTGAATCGATTTGGGGCATGTCATGTCCTTATTAGTCGGACAAGTGCAAGAAAAATTGCATAAATTTTACAATAAATATGCTCTCTTGTGGATAAATCATCATCAAAGCAACAGAGTATTTTAAAATTGGACGAGGGGAAGGGGTGAAACTGATATAAATCAACCCTACAGTTCAATTACTTAATAGTACAACAAAATCAATGACGCATTTTATCTGATCTCTTGACCTTTATCGTATATACCATCTGATATGCCAGAAACATTAAAAAAAAAAACAGTGATAGCTGCTCATTCTCTTTTATATATTACATTGCACATACTTGGAAACAAGATAAACCATGTGCAATATTTAATCTTACAAAACAGATAGGACCTGAAAACTCAAAAAAGTTGCCATTTAACTTTTTTGTAAAATTATTATCAGCCACTTAGCTAATAAATTGGTTACTAAAGGATTGCAAAATCTTGCTAATGTAATAATTGTTTGTTTATTTCGTTATCGTCTGTATTAACTGATTACAGAGTTGAACGGTTAGCAACATAGTATCAGTTCTATAATTCAGTAACAATTTTTTTTGCATTCTACGCAACTCAAAATATAAAAGTCATTACGGGTTATCCCATGCTTTATGCAAATAAACATTTTTTGATAATAAAAAGCGAATTAAAGATTTTAAACTGCTACTTACTCCGTCCCTGCGCTCTTCGTGTGCAAGACGATGAACACCACCAGGCTGGCGATGGGCAGACATTTCAGGATCATGGCCAATATAGACGGCTGGTCTTGAGGAATGAACACGACGAAGTAGATGGCCAGCGTTTTGAAGAACGGCACCAACTTTGGGCCCACGCTCTTTATCTGAAATCAGAAAATACAAATAGTACTCGTGCTTTGCTTATGCTAAAATTCAAACAAGAATATTAGTAGAGTACCAAAATACCCCCAATAGACAGATTAGAACCAACCAAAGTAACACTTTTCACTAAATGATTACTGAAGTATCACTACATTAGAATAGTACATTAAAAATGATCATACCTACACAAAACTTCTGGCCTTAAACAAATGCTATTGTGTGTGTGTCGATTGTCTTTCATTTTAAATCCATTTAAATCAGAATCATTGAAGAAGAAACAATGATTTCTTTGGTGTCTCATTTGGAAGAGCATTGCTTCATTCTTCCCAAGACAAAGCAAATCCGCAAGCAGTTAGTGACGCCATTCAGAAGTGTAACACAGTGAGAAGATGGGTCAGTCAAATCAGAAAAGTAAGAACTGACCTCAGTGGTCAATAAAGTGCACATAACATTCATCCAGTTTACGAGAAGTTGATTCCTAACAGTTAGAATTTGCCCAAATGCTCGAAAAACAGAACGCTCGAAGGAAATAAGAATTGATGTCTGCTGTAGCAATCTTCTTCGGTATAAGCATCACAGTAGATTATTAAAACGAACATTGCCTATAGATCAAACTTGACTCACCATCAATAGTGACCAACAGAGATTTTGGTTAGGAGCTGAAGCGCAAACAAGAGTTGGGGGAGAGAAACGAAATGTTGACTTTCTTAATGGTGGTGTTGCGATGAAGGAAGCCTGTCTTGGATGCTCACAATCCAAAATGGATGGCTCAGAAAAAAAATACTAAGTCGTCTGTACTTATTCATAATTAGTTTCATTCGTGTGCATTGGTATGGATACTTGAACAGACCTCTCAAATTCTTCCGATGTGCACCTTTATAATCTTGACCCTTGCCAAATCCTAGATAGCTAAAGTCCAAGAAGTACCATTATAAAGAACTCAAAAAATTAATTTTTACCGTTTGGAAATTTGGAAAAACCATTAAACTATACCACCGTGTAGATGTTTAACGAAATCAATCTAACCAACGACTCAGTTGTGCTGCTTCTTTACGTTTATAAGGCACAAAATCTTTCGTGATTCATGGTGTACACTTAGGAGAGCCGAAAGTCACAAAGTTAGTAAATTAAGATCAAGTTTTGAAGTTTTGGTTCTTACAAATTTGTCTTTTGCGTGCACAAAATAAAAAAAAACCAACTTTGAAGGATAAAATTAATATGTATTTTTTGATAGCTCCTAATATTTATGGAATCATGCTCAAACAGCTTACTTCACTTGGTCATTAGTGCTGAAACACTGATCCCCCAGAAAATCTTTTAGGAGTCCAAACAAGTGCAAATTTGAATTTTTCTCTGTCAGTTAAAGGTGAAACGCTGTCTTGAAACCTAACGTGCTCTACTTTCCAAAAATGCAATGTTTGAGAATGATAATGTTTACAGGAATGATTGATGTAGGCTGGGAGTTACCACGACTAGGATCGACTAAGATCATCATTCAGATGTATGATGTTCTTTAAAACTTATACACGATTCAAATGTCTTACTATAAATCGGTATCTCATCATCGTACTGTGCTTGTGGTCTTCTATAAATTTTCCACAACAAACTTCATCTCAATACCCTATTCCAAACATGCACTGTTGTCTGCCATATTGATTAAATGTTAAATCACTGGCTATCATGGGTGCACCACCTAGCGGTAATAAGGCACACTTGTTACTGGTCACCACCCGTAGTACCATCATTTTCTTAACACCTAAAACGGCTCCGGTTGTACCTGAACGGCCCCTGCAGTTTGGTGCTTCCCAAATTAAAAAATAAGGACCTAAAATCGTCATCTACTACAACATAAAACATTGATGTGACTATAATTTCTTAAAAAAAATAATATCGGGTTTGTCTCTCATCTAATACGGTACATCTCGCTCAGCCTTTAACTGCAAAATTTTAAATGTGGATTAGGAAAGATTGTTGGGACGAAGAAAATCTAAATCAATCGAAAATAAAAATCAAATATTTTCCAGAAAACGGTGTCAGCAACTTCGTAGGCGAGAACCAGCAACATCATCTGATTTGGGCCACCAAGAATCAGGAAAAGAAAGAAAATACGATATAGATAGCAAAAGCGAATTTCAGAAGAAATGTGATTTGGATAGAGAATATGAAATCAGACTGCATTACGTTATAAATATAATGAAAGAAGAGACAAACAAAAAAAAAGAAGAACAATCTGATGGAGAAGAAAATAGTACCACAGAAAAGAATATGAAATTTCCGCAGCTGAAATAAAATAAAAAAAGTTAATAAGAGAAGAAAATAAAATAAAACATAAGAAAAGAAACAAAACTTCATATAAACATGTCTGGCATTGCAAATATTCTTCATGATGATAATCCCTCGTCAGAACACTAATCTCAATTATTTATGCGATTAATGTCTGTTCCTGATTGGACTTAAGCTGTAAAGAGCTGTTAAAATGGACCACCATTCATATGCGGAGAAAAGAGAAATTATTTACAGTATGGACAAGCCATTTAAACTTATTGGGAGACCTACACTCACATCTAGCAATCGAATCATAACACTTCGGAAGAAGACATTTAAAATAATCCCAGTACAAGCTCCAGGCAACTGTTCCACCAACGTGGTGTATACCAAGCGAGTGGAATGGGTATCCTACTGTATCACTTAGAAGTATGCGAGAATTATCATGAGCTACCCTTTAGTTGAAACAACTGAAGTTTGTCTTAAACAACTCTTAACATAAATGTTTAGACTGGTATAATTGGTAAACAGTTAGTTGGACTAGTCATTCTTCCACAATGCCTAAATGATCCGGTGTATCTCCAATTTCTGAAGCATACTGACTTTATTGGCAACTCAAATTCATATGGTTGAGCCATAATAGAGTTCTGGCCACTTCTGTGTTAGATAGATCGGACGAGGTGGTTCTGCTACATGGCCCACCCGGTCACCGAACCTAAATCACCTTCATTTTTACCTGCGAGTGCACTTGAAAAGCATGACGTCCGCTGAGCCAATTAATGATGTGCAAACAGTTGAACGAAGTGTCTTACAGTCTGTGACCCCATTCGGATCCATGCTGTTTCGCGTTCGCTCTTGCATCGAGGTGTTTTTGAAGAAAAAAATTGCGGAGATAATTCTTTGTTTCGTTCCGAATATTTTATTGCTCACAATTTGTGCTGCATAATAATCCACCACCATGAAAAATAATTCAGATAAAATATCAATTTAAAAAATCTTTAAAAAGCTCAGGCGCATGGGTGCCATATGCAATTTCTGGGGCAGTCTGAAGCAGCTGAAAACGAAGGTCACCGACATCGCTCGAGGACCTGCGTGACTGAGAAGAATATTCGAATGTTTCGCTACTCTCTTGAGAATAACCGCCGATTAACGGTTGCTGAAGCTGTTTTTAAAGCCAGGCGACCTTGACGTTCAAAAAGTGTCCGGATAATGCCCGGCCCCATACAGATTTGATCTAGACGGCACTGGAAGCGAATGTTGAGAGAAATAACTAGAAGTAAAAATCACAGATCACCATTATATATTCAATCATAAAGATTTGTATCGCTAACTTCTTTGATGATGTAAAACTATAAAATAATAATTTATATACTAAAACAACGTCTATTTGTTATTTCAAAATTATAAATAAAATCTGTCACTGCAATAGGAGCTTTAAATAAATACTGAAGAAGTTTATGGTTAGTGGTGGGTGTGCTTTAATGCTAGACGCATTCTCCAAACGGCTTATAATCTATTTTTAGCAGACAAAATTAGAAGGTTTGTTTACATGGCCAGATCGTACATAACAGTAGAATAATTTTATATCTGGATCTAAGAAGATTCCCAGTAATTTTACGAAATTCGATTTGTGCGCTTTGAAAAATGTAATACGTTCTCAACTATAATTGGTCTTAATTGTTATGACCTTCAAGCATCAAGTCCGATTCAAATAAATGATGCTAAATTAAAAGTCCGCTGCATTTTTTATTTTAAGTTTAATTGTGTAATACGGGGATTATCTGATAAGGAAGATTAAAAAAAACCAAACGTCCTTGAGGACTATACATTTAGTCCAAAGAAAGAAGTCATTCTGAAGAATGCAGGAGAAGGTGAAAACCCAAACATGGTAAGGGCAGATTTACGCAACGGCAAATGATGCTCTAGAGTCCCCATGGACAAAATCCAATCTGAACAACTTTACACTTTTCGAAATTAAAGTTTTTTCTCTATTTGCGCAAGTAAAGTGAATACGGCGCCGTTTTTGGCTCAAATATGACCTGCAGTTGTTCGAAGAACGACATTTGTCTGCCGTGACGTCACAAGACAAATTGCGGCGCCATCTCGTAGAAAATGAAGCTAATTATCAAACGGCAAAAAACGGACAAAAATGTTTTTAAAAGATGAAATTACAGTAGCATAATGAGTTATGATTGTTATGACTATTATTCAAATAATCGAAAGTTTATGTACAATATAGATGCATTTTAAGTTATTATTTGATACCATTGCTAATAACACACTGAAATTGTGTTTAAAAATATTTTCTATTTAAAAAGGGTATAAACAGCCATCTTTCTTTTACATCAGTCGCGGTTCAAAAGAAGTTTAAGGGTATGTCTGAATGACAGCTCTATCACCATAGAAGGGATGGTTCCATCTACCACTAATAGTGTTCGAGGCACGAGAACAAGTGATGTTTATCATTTGGAGCATAGGACTGTTGAAAGTTTTTTCCAAATAATATTTCAGTGATAATCACATCTTTAACACCATAGCATTGGTTAAAAACTTAAATATCTGTCTAAAAGGATAGAAAAAGTTTATGAAATGCAACTTTCGGTAGATACGTTCACATTATTTTTTTATATGATCTACAACCTTTCAAAGTTGGTCAAATTAATAGGAAACATTTGTAGTGAAGCTTAATGTCTTAAATTAATAAAAACCATACTCCCATCCAAAATTAAAAAGAGTGCAGGGGTCAAAATAATACTCAGAGTGTTGCGTGAAATGTACCTGTACAAGTCAATGCTTTCCCAATATTTGTAGTTTTCACCAACAGCAGATTTTTGATGAGCAAATTTATTCATAGACATGGTCGGCATTGATATCAGAAAATGACTTTTTGTTCTAAAAATCGATTGTCTTGGAGAACATTTAAGTTGCATCCTAACATACATTGTGTTTGTCAAAACTTTTAGTAGAAGCACATCCCGATTATTCAAATAATCCACATCGCTTTGGTCATTTCTTTGTTAAGGTTCTTATCGATGTCTATTTGAATGTTGATGTTTACAACGTCCAATCGAGTTTTGATTATGCAAGATTTAGTCACACTCACGTGAGTCAGAACACTGATTAATAAAAAACTAACTGAAAAACGATTTTTTTAAGTTTTACATATTTTTTCCTCCTAGATTTTGCTTTACCGTAGGCATTACAGAATAAACTAATCATGCCAAACAATTTTTTGCTACACAATTGCTTGATTGCTCTTGACAATTAAAAAAATATATCTTTCGATCTCTCAAAAGCTTCATTTGCGCTTTGTATCACCTCGTCGTTTGGCCAAAATTTTCGTTCAGTTAGAAAAGTTTTGTGTTTTGAAAAAAGATGAGACAGCTATTATATTATATATTATACATTATAATAGATGATGGATGGTGCCATTTTTTATTTTTTGGGAGCCGGTTCACCTCGTGCAATTTGTTAGTCTGCAGTTGTAGAGCCAACTTTTGCCCGTAGCTACAAAACATCACAAAAATGTGTGGATTTTTCTTAAATACTTGCTAAAGATCGACTAGGGATGTTGTTTTTACTTCTCATATATAATTTATTAGGTAAAATGGCGTAAACTCGTTCATTTAAGATGTCCATGATCTCTGCTAACTCGTGCACTTTCGCTTGTCTGGTCAAAACTATACCACGAAACTTTTAGGGTGTGGTGTACCTTCTATACTTGTTCTGCCACGTCAAAATTGGTTTTACAAAAAGGTAAAAGTCAACAATACAGATATTCCTCTATTATCTATTTTACACTATTACTCAAAAGGTTTTACTGATTTGCAATAGTACATTATTCTATAAGAAAGATACTATGACCGCATGTGCAATTGTTTCTGTTGATTTTTTATGTATTTGAACTAAATTACTCATCAAACAACTCACGTACAAACATAGTCTGTCCAAATGTACTGAACCATATAACACAAAGGACGCTCTGGAATATCTTTAAAAAAAAATTAAGTTTTGGGAACCACTAAAAGTCGCGGGGCTGTAGAGTAGTCGAGTCACCTGTCTAATTTGATCTTTAGACAAAAAAATCTGCAAGATGTGATGAATAGCTAACAATCATCACTTTCCCAGAGTTGCCGTAATATATCGAGGTAGTATTCCTTAGTAACTGTTTGGCATGGAAGAGTGTATTAATACTGACTCTTTGAAAGTGTCAAACCAGAAGACTTCTACTGGAACGACTGAGTCTTTGTTTCTGGATAGTAGCCATAGACCCATGTTCACCCCGGTTGTAGTCTTTTTTAAAAAAAAGCGGTGGAAAGTTAGAATGCCTTCCGAGATGATACCACATGTAAGAAACATATTGCAATAGAATCCAGATACACTTGTCGAGTGATATTAATATTAAAATTGTCAAATACAAAACCTAACTATGACTTTTTGCCTTTGTATGTTGTAGTGCAATATTGAGTTTACTTAACTTCGATCGATAATAGTACCAATTCAATTCATTTGTCGTGCCCGCCAAACAGTAATAGTAAAGCACCATCTAAAAACATTACAATGTACTATAAGATGTATAGGTTCTACTAACATAACCTAAAAGTCATTGCTAAAGACAAAGCAACATTTGCAAGACTAACTTTCTTTTGGGTTTAAACTGAAAAAAGTAAAGGCAAAACTCGGCAAATGATTTGTAAGACTTTAAGAAAGGGTACTGTTTGCTATGTTATCTTAAAGAGGTAATATGAGGAAATTCACAAGAAAGACCTTTGAGTTGTCCGCGAACTTACAGCTGAGAACTAGAGTATTCGCCATGGTACTGCTAAGTCGCTCTTCTCCATATTCGTAAACTAAAAATAGAATACTATAGGGGCGAAAATCGTGAGTTCGTCCAGGTGAATCGTTGACCAGTATCATACGACCCGATATTCACCTGAGGAAACGGTAACTGACGCGTATTACTAGCAGCAACTGACGCGTGACATGTTGACGCAAATGGCTTTATTCAGAATTTTGCTTTAGGATAACGCGCAAACGCAGACCAACCATTGTTCAGGTAAATAGTTTTCAATTATTTAAGAAAGACAAATATGATATTAAAAAAATTGAACAAAAATTATACCTCAAACTGTACAGTGCCCTTTATTTGCAATATGTCAGACGATAAAGTTCATCGAATTAAAAAAAAACTTTTGTTCGATTACCATCGCCTTTAAAGGTGATAAGATAAATCAATAGCTTTCCATCATCCGAAAATTAGTTAATAGATTAAAGTGGGTGGGGCGCCTTTTACCACAACCGACTATTTTAAATATTTGTTGTAGACTTGATGAGTCATCTGTCTCGGCACAATCTGCATAATTTGTTAATTTATCCTTTTATCGATAAAGATAAAAAGTAGGAAGCAATAACTCAGTTATTATAATGAGAGTCTGCTGGTTCGCAATGTTCAAACAAGGCGTGTGAAAGCCATAGCAAAATCAAAATCATTAATTATTTTATTGAATTGGTATCTATTGTGTCCCTCCAGGACAAACAATTATTAAGGAGCACTACCTTTACATTCTTTGCCAATTGAAAGACGCAAGCGACAGGAACGGCCGCAGGTCCAGGAAAGTGATGATTGGTAGCTTCATCATGACAACCCGCTTGACCAATCATCACCTTTGCATATATCTTTATTATCAAATTGGACAGATGACTCATCTATCCTACAGTCCAGATTTGTAGCCGTGCGTCTTTTCATGGTTTCTAAAACTTACATTACCTTTGAAAGGAATAAAATTCTAGACCGTTGACGAGGTCTGGGGTAACACGATTCTAACATAGAACTTTAAAAAAAATTGAACAGCAGAACGGCGCTGAGAAAAATGACATCCTAAGGTGCTTACTGTGAATGCTGCGTACCAAACATCTGGTATCTTGTACCTATTCCACTAATAATATAGATTCGATCTAGTCAAGTATGGTAGGACAAGTGTTAAAGATGCACCACATCTTAGAGGACCAAAAATAGCTGTCACGCCAAAAATCATCGACAAAATCCATGGTGTTGACTGGTAGACGAGTAAAAATGCATGAGTTAGCAGGGGCCATGGAAATCTCAAACGAACAACTTCACTTTATTTTGCATAACAAATTATATACAAAAATACTTTGCTCAACGGTGTTGCGTTGCAAGCTTAAAAGTAAAAGTGAATTTGTATTCATGATTTAAGAAAAATCCAACGAATCATAACTTTAGTTTTTAGGAACTTTGATAATCTTGAAAGCTTGAAAAGATATTTCTAATCGACCCTTGTACTACAAGGCTTCTTCGTTCTCTCTCATATGGAGGTAACTAATCTTGTAGAATTAGAATATTAACTGGGTGTTATAAACGTCAACATTCAAACTACTATCATACTGACACAAATGGCAAGCTTCAACAAAGAAATGACCAAAGCAAAGTAGATTTTTCAAATTATCTAAACGTGAATCCATTCCAACCTGTAAAAAATACAATGTATATAAAATTCAATCATTTTTTAGAGAAAATTAATAGTGACCATATATCTATAAATAAATCTGGTTTTTAAGAACCTACTCTTGGCAAAAACTACAGACATTGAGAAAGTGAATCTAACATTCAACGCGCTAAAGTTTATTAGAAGTAATGCTAAAATATCTCGCATTATCTGTACCTCCCCCTTCCCTTTTTTATTTTGAATAAGAATATGGTCTGTTGTAACTTAAGACGTTAACGCTTCACTAGCCCTGTCAGACCACACCAAGTTAATTCTGTTGTAGGTACCAGAGCAATGCAAAACCGTAGGCAACGAGAAGCCGATCAACTAGTACAGGAAGGATCATCAACTCCATATATAAACCTCAAACCGATTCTGCAAGTACCTAAAGGTACACTACGAAACCGGATGAGAGAATGGACCAGGAAACAACATAAAAATACTGAAAAAATAAAAGAACCATCTCCTAAAAAACTGGAGAACTACCAGTACAAAGCAGAAACAGTTACAGATCTCCTGACAAGACATTGTTTTCTTAGACAAAACAGGATTGTACAATAGTAGACCTAAGTTGCAGGCAATGTGACAGTGAACCATAGACAGTTATTCACACTTTGTGGAAATATGAGGCTTTTTATGGAAAACCAATAATACATTCAGAAGAGTACAGAAACTATTTAGTAAAGGACTTGTACAGACTAGTACAAGGAACAAAGATATTAAAAAAAGTGCTGCAGAGAAAATGAGAGAATTGCAATTAGTCTATAAGGCTACAGTGGAAGCGGAAACAATGTCAAACGACTCTCAAAAAAACAAACGCTTCGCTACAAATTTGCTAATTTGACTACTTTTGGCCCCTTTAAATCATACTGAAATAATGTGGACATATCTGTCAAAGGTTATGAGCATCTGTTTGCATTTCATAATGTTTTTCTATCTTCTAGACAAATTTTTAAGCTGTTACGGTTTCTACAGTGTGAAGCTGTGGATAGTGGAGTATCTGATGAATGCTATAGTTGCCTTTTTAAAACCTTCTTAGTGAACTCGCTATCATCGATGTTGATGTGATTATCACTAAAATACTATTTGGATCAAAGATTTGTACGGATTGCCAATTGGCTCTTGTGCTTCCTACACTTTATCGTTGGTGGATTGAACCATCCCTTCTATAGTGACAAAGATGCCGTTTAAAGGTAACCTTAAACTTCTTTTGAACTGCGACTGATATAAAAGAAATAAGATGGTTGCTTATGTTTTAAATAATGTGACATCATATAAAAGATTCTCAAACGGCTATGATACAGAAATATGAATCAACCGTTCCAATAGAAATCTTCTAGATTGCCACGTTCAAAAAAGATGCTCAAAAGTCGTAGCAAAATCCAAAGTATGTGTTTTGATTAGGAAGGGCTGACCATTATGGGTACACTCTTCCAAACCAAAGACCTCGATGTTCTTCACCAATCACGAAATTTATAGCTTCGTCATTAAAACGTTTTGCCTATTTATCACATCTGGTGCAAACTTTTTCTGTCGAAACATCAAATCAGGTGACTCGGTTATTCTGTAGTTCCATATCTTCGGGTGGTTCCCAAAAGCTTAAATCACCTTTGAAAGAAAAGAGATTCCCGAGCGTTGTTACTAGCATGGCAGAACAAGTCTTGAAAATGCACCAAATCCTAGAAGTCCAAAAACAAATATCACGCCAGAAATCATTAACAAAGTTTGACATGATTTTGATCGGTAGATGAGCGAAACTGCACGAGATAGCAGAGGCTAACTCATATAAACATTTCACAAGGTGGTTCAAAAATGACCGGGACTGATTTGCGTGTAAACAAACCTGTTCAGTTCTGTTTGGAAGTTGCTAAAGTGATGAGAACAGAAAGTATCGCGGAGCGTTCTAATTCACTACAGCCTCCAACAACAGTATGGGAGAGAGTGTTTCTCACGGACCCGTGTGTTTGAGTGGTGTAAGTGCTCAACAGAAGGCAGACAGTGCGTGGAGAATGAGTCGTATGATTGCCGGCCGCAAACTTCCGTCACAGAGCCAAACATTGATCGTGCAGACACGCTTATTTGTGAGAATAGGCGCAGTACTAGCAAGGAACTTAGAGCAATGCTGTCCATCAGTGTTGGTAGTGTAGAAGACATCGTCAGTAACCACATGCACTAACGCAAGTTGAATGGACGGTAGGTGCTATGCACTTTGACGGACGTAAACAAAATGGTGCACATGTAAACTGCCAGTTGTCTCCTACAGCAGTTTGAAGACGAAGGTGATGCATTTTTGAAGTCTATAGTGACCGCCAATGGAACGTGGGTGCTTTACTTTATTTCCGAGTCCCAGCAATCAACACGCGAGTGTCGACATATCAGATTTCCCAAGCCCAAGAGAAGCAGCCGTTCGGCAGAAAAAGTGGATTATCCATGTAGACGGACGCCGAACGCAGAGCTTATGGCAATCGACGTGAAGAAAGAGATCCGATCCGAGCAAAAGAAAAGTGGGTAGCCTTCCTTCAAGACAATGCACGCCCCCATACGGCCGAAACAACAATGGAAACCCTCCGGAAATTGAAATAGAATTTTTTGTCAGATCCGCCATAGTCCCGATTTGACCCCAAGTGATTTCTACCTGTTTGGAAGGCTCAAATTAGACTTGCAAGGTATGCGGTTTGCGGATAACGAAGCCATGATCCAGGCTGTTCGGGGGTGGATACGCTTTCAACCAAAAGCCTTTTTTGAAAAGGGCATGAGGATGCTTTCAGAATGTTGGAAAAATGTGTTGACTCTGGAAGGAAAAACGTTGAAGACTTTTGTAAAAAATTAGTCCCAGTCATATTTAAACCACCTTATACATAAGTTAACATAAGGTTATATATGAGAAAATATATGGATTCTTCATTTGCTCGCCCCAAAGTAAAATCAACACCCATAGACAAACATCAGACGATTGTTTGCAAGTGTTTAAGAAAAATCAACAGACCAAAGTTTAACCTACAACTGTCGACTAGTGAACCGCACAAATGTAATGGCGGCATTATTTAAGAATTTTACTAGTCAATCAAGCAGTTATGTAGCTAAAACCAGAATGATTAGTTTATTCTGTGATGTACTAAGTAAGCTACCTTACCATGGTAAAACAAAACCTAAGAGGAAAAATGTGTGCAACTTTAAAAAAGTATTTTTTTTAATTTTTTTATTAATTAGTGTTCTGTCTTCTATGGGTATGACTAAATCTCGCAGAATCAGAATCTCAATTAAATGTTGTAAAGGTTATCATTCAAACGGGCACCAAGGATCTTCAACAAAGAAATGACGGAAGCAATGTGGATTTTTCGAATAATCTGGATGTGCTTCCTTTTCAAGCTTTGACAAATACAATGTATACAACTGAAATGTTTTTTTGAATAACTGATTTTTAGAACAAAACATTAATATCTGATGTCAGTATCTTTGAATGAATTTGCTTATCAAAAACCTAGTGTGTAGGCATGGAGAAAGCAATGCTGGCTTATAGATCTTACAAGTGCATTTTATCCAACATTCTGAAGCCTCTTAGCAGTAGTACCAAAAAACTCGTATCTTTTTGAACCCCCCCCCCCCCCCCACCCCACATTTGTTAATTCTGAATGGGAATCTGGTTTGTATTAACTTACTACAAATGTTCCTTACTAACATGACCAATTTTGAACTGTTGTAGATCATATAAAATAATGTGAATGTATATATCCAAGATTACCAACAAGTACTTGCATTTAATACAGTTTTTATTCTTTTCGATAAAACTTTTTAAAATTCCTCTAGTTTTTACAGTGCGTAGCTATAAATAGCGGAGAAAAATTTGACGAACGATATGGTTGTCCTTTGGAACCTTTTCCGTGAGCTCAGTTGGATCAGTGTTGATGAATTATCACTAAAATATATTGGATATAAGCACTCAACTGTCCGTTTCTCCGCACGAATTGCCAATTGGCTTTTGTGCTTTGTACACTTTATATGTTTAAAGTGGAAAAACGAGGAACAAATATAAAAGGAGAAACACTAAATAATCTGAGATTTGCCGGCGACGTGATGCTAATCTCAAACAAAATTGAGGAGCTGCAAGAGATGCTGGATGAATTAAATAAAGAGTCGAAAAGAATAGGATTAAGAATGAATACAGAAAAAACAAAATACATGTCGAATATAATGGTTGAAAACGAAGAAGGATAACAATAGATAACAAGAAAATGGAACAGGTAGAAGACTACGTCTACTTAGGATAAATAATAACCAAAGGAAAGCTAAACCAAACGGTAGAACTAAAGAGAAGAATAAAACAAAATGGAGTGCGTTCGGAAAGTTAAGCTATGTGTTTAGAGAAAAGTTCGAAAACTACCAAAAAGGTCTATAACCAGTGCATTATACGAGTAATAACGTATGGCACAGAGACGTGGCCGTAAACAAAAACAGTAGTAAACAAAACGAGTAATGGTGGGTATAGAGCTGCGCGATAAAAAAGAAACACATGGATAAGTCAGACAACAGGTGTAGAAGTAATAAGTAAATAAAAGATAATAAGACAGAAGTGGAAATGGAAATGGACGGGTCACATTGCTAAAGTGGGAAAAAAATTGAGCAAAACATCGTACAATAGAGGTCCTGGAAGGAAAAGAGATATAGGGAACCACCAAACATGAAATGTATTGATGACATCAAAAAAATTACAGGTCCAAAATGGATAGAGCTGACATAAGATAGAGAACGGTGGAGGGCAATGAGAAAGGCCTATATTCAAGGATGGACGATAAGGGCTGATTAAAGAAGAAGAAGAAAAAAGACACTTTGTCATCTCTTTTATATAAATAAGACTGCCATTCAGACATACACTTAAAGTTTTTGAACCACGACTAATGTAAAAGAAAGAATATGCTTGCTTATACCCTTTTTAAATAATAGGACATCATATAAAATATTTTAAAATATAATTTCGGCATAGTAACATCAAATAACATATACCACTTTGTGAGGCATACCCAAAGTGCACCGACATTAAAATAAACTTTTGATTATTCCAATGGTAATCATTTAATACCCAGAACAAGTACAGACCATTATGCTGCCGTAATTTAATCCTTTGAAAACATTTTGCTTGATAATACGTATCAAGTTACAAGTAAATAATTTCTATTGTATTTATACCGTATCTGCTTAATTTCTATTTGTTTTCTTCTTATATAAATGGGTCGCTTTATCAGTGCTATTTATTTTGCCACTTTTTCTCCACAAGACAGCAAATTTTTAATTGGCATGCTTTCAAGCAAAGCGTCTGTCAGTCATTTTAATCTACGAGAGGCGTTCGATAGTTAGAATAAATTTCTAAGAGATGGCGCCCCAGCTTGTTTGGTGTCGTTACGGCAAGCAAGTGATACTCTCCAAACAAAAGCAGACCGAATTTGAGGTAAAAGGGCCGCCAAGGTAATTTTACTTTACAGAATTTTGAAACGAAAAATGGAGAAATAATAAAAAAACTCTGCACACATTAAACTGTCTTGGTAGGCACCTCAGTTGAACAAGAGCATGATGATATCCTGCTTAAAAATTGTACATCAAGAAAATGAGTGCAAAAAGGCAGTTTTGGTATTTGGAAATGTTTAACCGTAGTCCGATGGACTTCTTATAACAATTAGTTACCGTAGACCAAACATGGATCTATCACTACAGACCAGAGACTATACCAGTAAGAACAATGCACAAGAAGTGAAATCGTGTTGAAAAAGGCAAATACTCCTGTATCGGCTAGAAAAGTGATGGAAATGGTCTTTTAAGATTTCCAAGAAGTCGTCTTGATAAACTATCTGAAGAAGAAAAATCAATACGAGAAGAACTGAATAAAAAACGGCGATGATTAGGAGGCAACCAAATCTGAAAACTTAGTGAGAAAGAATTTCCCAATAAAGATGCTAGCGCTGCTGTCAATAAAGAAAATTATTATTCAGGCGGCTTGAAAATGTTAAAACCCCAATATAAAAGAATAAAATTGATTTTCTAGAAATGTAACATTTTACTAGATTTTTATCCGAATTATCAAACTACCTTCGTAGAAATATATACTTCATCTATTGATTATACCCAAAGAGATAATAAAAAGTAAAAGTTGCAACGCAGCAGCATTGTATGAAGTCCCTTCTAAGCTAATAATAATGCAGAGGGCCCTGCGAGTGGGTGAAAAGTAATTAGGCATTAATAATTGAGTATACACCTTGTAGTATCACTGAAATCGTAATGAATGCAATCTCTAATTAGACGATTTGCCCGCGTCGATAGTATAGGAACCGCGAGCAGCAGTACATGTCCATATCTTGTGCATGACCGCTTGAAGTTCACGTGATACGTGATGGTGACCATTTTTTCAGAATGATGTGAAACCTCATTTTGCCTCCAAGAAGTCCTGCGTATGATTTTTGCCTGTGGAGTTACGCAAAGGAAGAGTTGTACAGGATAAAGCCTCGCACATTAGAAAACTTGGGAGGTTCTCAGCAATACCCAAACAGCGGTGCATTCCATCTCCAGTTGTTTAAGAAAATTTGAAATTGAAATTTGAAGATTTTCCCATGTAATAAAGTACATTTACAACTTGTTTCAATAAATTTGAACATAAGTTAAGTAAGAAATAAATCCTTGCCTAGACAAAAACAAATATTTTTTACATTCAGATAACATTTGAGAAAGAGAGATCGTAGTAACAACGGAAGAACTTGATCCCCAATACAAGAAATTGGTGATTTGTATATTAGAATCTTTTGTAAATTGGAAAACATGCGAAGATCAGATGAGGGTATTTTAATTATAAAAAGTAATCAAAATAATACGAGCGGTTCCTACTAAATAAATGGATCCAATCATTTCATGAGCCTTTACCTCTATAACTGTAAGAGTGAATTAAATATAAACCAAAATAAAAATCCAAACATACAAGTAATAGTACGGACTGTAGTACAAGTATTCCAATATAATCTAGAAAAAATACTCAATTTTTTGTCAAATTTAGGCAATCACCATTATAACCACGATTTTGAGCAGAGCGTCAAGTAGATTAAATACCTAAAGATAAACCCACATAAGTGGGTTGGTAAATCGCGGCATATCAACAAATTAACCTTGGAAATGCAATTTACTGCAATTTGCCTGCTACTTTTGTTTGCTTAAAAACAAATCGGCGCTGTGGTTATCATCACAATTGTTTTTTGATTAGTGACGGCTTAAAATGTTTTTATCTCGTAGCTTTAAGCAGTGGACTATACAAAGAGGCCCGCCTTTTTTCCAGAAAACTTTTTTTAGACCACATCATCAAGTTCCGACAAAAGCAGGATAGGGATGTCTGATGAACTGACTCGTTCTCCAACTCCTTCATGCTCAAAATCGTTGATAGAGTTTGAAGTTTTTTTTATCAAAATACAAATTTGTAATCTTACCCTACGGTGCTAGGGGTCGAAGGAGAATAATTAAACAAGACGCCAAATTCAATTTTGAGTTTTCCCTTAAGGGCGTACACAGAAGAATGAGGGAACAAACTTTAAATTTCATAAAAATTGGGTTTTGGGGGTTGGTTTTAATACTGATATTAAAAGTTTTATATTACAAGAAATAATGGAACCAAACAGAATTGCAAGAAGACTAATGGAAGCGGGAAAACCACCTAAAAAACGAAGTGTCACACCTAGAAAAAAATGGATGGACCAAATCAAAGAAATAGCAGCAGAAAAAGGTGTGACACTGGAGGAAATCAAAACCATAGCGAGAGACAGGAAGAGGTGGAGACAATGGATACGGGATTAGAGACCATCATCCGACGCTCGAAAAAGCATAAAGGATTAGAGAAGAAGAAGAAGATATTACAAGAAGGATAGATTGTGTACGGGAAGGTGCAACTGCAAAATATCAAATTTGGTACAAATTTATTTTGAAGATTTATCGGTGAGTTAGATTCTGATATTGAAAATGTAAAATTCCGAAAGGGGAGGGTTGTATTCAAAAGTTGGAAAAGGCATAATATTAAATTTTGTAATAATTATATTTTGGGGGTTTAAGATACATCCGAGTTTGTTAAAATATTAATATTCCGAACAGGAGAGGGAGGGGTTCGTAGATAAAGAGCATCAAATTTTGCAAAATCTAGATTTTGGGATTTCAAATATCATTTAATTCCATTCTGAAGGGGGGTTTTCGAATGCAAATGATACAAATCTATAAAATTGGGTATTGGAGATTTCAGATACAGCTGAGTTCTACTTTGATGTTGAAGACTTAATATTCCAAAAAGGGAGAGTTATACATAAGGATTGGAAAGTGCAAACATTAAAATTTTTAAAAATTTCGTTTTGATTAATATTGTGCACAGAACCGTGGTGGTTTAGTGGATAGGTCGCTAGATTACAAAACCAAAAGTTGCGGGTTCGAATCCCGCTCTCGCCAATTCAATCGCTGGCATTTTTACGGTCCAGCTCGACTCAGGCTGCAATAAATGAGTACCTGGAGGTCAAACTCTGGGGTAATAATAGGCGGTCGATACGTAGCGTTAGCCACGTTACTACCCTTGTGTACCGTAGGCTCTAGATTGTAGCAGACCTATCCTGTTACGATCCCAAAGGGCCTTCAAGGCCTATTACGGGGAACTATTTTTATTAATATTGTGCACAAGAGTGGAAGGGCAAAATGTCAAATTATGGAAAAAATGTCTCTCTAGATGAGAGTCCATATTGGTACCAGAAAACTTATTGTGTCTTCATATATATTAACGTCTATAATACTTATTGCACATCAGCATAGCTTTTATAACTTATTATTACGTACATAACTTAATTATCTTCCCTTAACTTTAATCGATACCAAAACGCAATCTGTTAGCATTACGAAGTATTGCAAAAAGTTCTCCCTTCTACCAGCATATCCTAAAAATCAGTGGTGAAAGTAATGTCATGCGACAAAGCAACATTCACGACATTTCTCCTTTTTATGTTTCAACTGAAAAAAAGGGTCAGTGAAGCCTGCAAAGCGATTTGGGCAACTTTAAGGAAAAACACTCTTTCCAATAGTTTAAGAAAATAAATTTTAACTTGTATGGTACCAAACGTCTTAGACGACTAGAGAAAGTCAAAGATGGAGGACCAGAACAAATTTCGAAAGAGAATTGCTGTCGCACACTATCAAAGGAACTTGAAGTAACACATCAAAACAAACACATCGTTGCGTTCCCCACGAACTCGCAGCTAAGAACAAGAGTAGACGCTATGATATGGCTAACAATCACCGACCTGCATTAGAAGACTTCATTACAATCGGTGTACTCGTCAGACTTCGGTCTTTCAGATTATCACCTGCTCAAATCCTTGCAACGTCATCTGGCTGATGCCTGCTTCACTTTCGTTAAATCTGTGAAAAAGTCTGGTTGAGTTTATCAACTCTAAACCATCCTCTTTTTTCCAAAGTAGATTTCAGCACTTCTTCAGAAGATGGAACAAAAGCATTGAAATCACGAAATTAGGTAAAATAATCGACTTTCTACGAATTAATATCACAGTTCTCCGTAGTCTGCTCCTCCGTCACATCAGAATATTTCTTACTGATGTTAAGATGCACGACCTTGGTATTGCTAAATCTATAAGCCACCAAACGCCGATCGATATGATTCTGAAAATTCACCAACAATGAGGCTAGCCGAAAATGACGTTAAGGGAAAGACTCTACAAATGAATGGATAACAATAATTTCAAGCTCATATATGACTAAAAAAACCTACCTTTCATCCTAGCCTTTCCCCCACAACCTTCATTACTACGAAAATTTCGACCACATCGTTAATTGCCAAATGCTTCTTGAGATATTCCTAACTCACAGCAGAGGCCAACTACCACCACTATTCAACTACCTCTTCCACGATGGAACTTATGAAAAGCAAATTGGAACGATTTCAAAAATCAATGCGATGGTTAGCACCCTAAATTACTAAGTGTCAACACTTTGTTAATCTAGTTGTATATATTGAAAAAAAACATGTGTCCAGACGAGATTGGAATGAAGTCTGCAGATAACTCTATAAGGACAACAATCAAAGTATAGATCCTCGAAATGCTGCGGCAGCAAAATGAAAAAAATTGCCGAGAGCCTCAATTTTACTCACAGTAGCAGAATATCATGGAATCTTCTTCGAAAGTTTGAAACTTCGAACACTATTGATAGTAATAACGGGCCTAATACAAAATCTATTTCAACAGAATAAAGTCACTAAAGACTTGGAATAACCAACCAACTTAAGAAAGAGACCAGAGAAAACTTTCCCGAATTTCGACAAACTGACTACAATCATCAAAGTAATAAGAAAAACAGTAGGCTTAGACAACGTCTATTTAGAAGTCGTAAAAAAGCTGGACCAAAAAGCTATACTCTAGCTGTTTTGCAAATTACAGGCCTATAGCTTAAAGAAAAACAGACTAAGAACAAATAAAAAACACAAAAAATGTATAAAATAATTGAACATTAAATAGCACTTCTAAGCATTTCAAGTGTGAATGCCCAAAGCGCCCTGTAGGGTGTGTCACTCTATTGCAACTTTAGTTGGTATCACCAGATTTGAGCAAGAGGTAGCTTTGTCCGTTACGCAACGACAAATGAAGTAAAATCTAAGCCACAGTTTGGGGACAACACTTTTAGAAGATTCAAGTGCACCATAAAATTTTTTTGGGGAGAAATGCAAATACTGCAAAACTTGCTAAGTGTAATAAAAAACATTACAACATACTAAAAGAAAAGTCAAATATAATGTGGAAATATGGGAGTTTCAAGGAAAGCAGTGAGGCAGGGTCATGCAATATTGCCCATTTTGCCCAACCTGATGCTAGGAAAAATAAAGATAACTCAGGGGACGATATCAATACGAGTTAACATTGTCTAATATACACCGACGATTTGACTGAAAAAGATGACAAAGAACGTAGAATATAGAGCAATAAAAGGAGACTGCCATTTAATGTGACAAAAACCAATATTAGGAGGATCAGTAGGTAAGAATGACAAACAAGCAGCTGAGGCACCTATAGAATCAACCCAGTATTCCCCAAACCAAAAAAGCGCAAAGAATAAGGAATAAAAAACAGTGAAACAGCTAATAAGAAGGAAACTGGATGGCATAAGGAGAGGAGAGCGACTCAAAAAGTTAGAGACAGTCAAAGAAGACCTAGATGAAAAAGACATCAAAGTGTGATGAACAAGTGCTATGGACCGAGAAGCCTAGAAGCAAATTATTAAGCAATGGGCCTAATGGTATGTTAATGTTGTAGAAGTAATGTCGAAAGCCTAATTCAAATAGTAAGTACAAGCATGGTGAAAACCGATAATGACGCTAAAATTGACTTACAACTATAGCAACACAGCTATGGCATAAAAAGAAGAGAAATGGTTGGCTTTAACTGTGAACATGCTCTGGAATCATTTCAAATATGAGACAAGCTGCAACGTTCAAAATTGTATTGAGGTCAAATTGGACAAGCTAACTAAAGGAAATATTCTCTTCATAACTCAAAAACTCTTTGATCGTCTTGTGTTTCACTTCTCAAATTTGTAAGTCTTCACCAGATTAAATGGGGCTGGGCTTAAATTGCTAGAGAATTCTGAAAAATAGGAAGTTACTAAAAAATTTAAATGAAGGAAATTTATAAAGCATCGAGTTACGTATACGTTGCTATAGTTTGCATATAAACATTGAGATGACAGAAAATCATCTAAGCTAAAGTAGAACTTGCACCCCCTAAACTCAATTTTTTACTTAAGCAGTTAATTTGTATTATTATAGATAGACTACACGTGCTCTAGTCAACCTACTCAGTTGGAATAAGGTGTTTGGGCTGATTATACAACTTCCTCGGCATGGACGCCCAAAAGGGCAATCGGGGTGGGAATGTTGATAAACTTTAAAATGTTGAATGGGGACCAGAATAGCTTAAAAGAAACAAGACCACGTGGTTTTCCTAAAAACACGACCAAATTGAGGAATTGATAAATACTTAAAGCATGGATTTCGACTAGTTTATACAATGATAAGGAGACTATAAAAGCAGTAAACTTCAATACGAAGAAGTAAGATAAAAGGTGTTCAAACAAAATGGAATAAATAAATCACAATACAACTAAAGGTATGATATTCCAAATTTTGTTTACCATATCGGACTTCGCTAAATCATTGTGGTGTGAAGTGGACCGTAGAACATTTAAAGCACGACCATGCGACTCAGAAAGAAGTATCAGATTTTGAAGATCAGAAATTTATTATGGAAACTTCACAGCAACTATAGACTTCGGTAATCTTATTTTAGGAACTATATGTAATAATTTACTTAGTTATACCAGTGTATCTTTGTCAACACAAAGAGGTCTGGATTTTTTCTCTATGCTTGTGCAGATGCCGTACTGACATCATTTGACACGGATTGATATCTTCAATCGTTTCAAAGATTTGCAGTAAAAAGGAGAACTCCACGCCTTATCTATAGTAACAATGGAACAGTTGATTAGGGGAAAGAAGAAAAATATTTCTCATTGGGCCACTAGAGTAGAAATTAAATCTTCCTTCACCAGCAGGATGGGTCAGATGGTAGACAATTGTAATTGGAAGTGCAGAATATGACAAAAGCTATGACCATGGTAATATGAAAGAAGATGAACAACCACAAAAACAATAAAATTAAAGAAAGAAAGTGAAATAAAAACAGAATACGGAGAAGAAAGTGCTAATTCGAGGCAAGGTTAATTAAAGATGAAAGATGTACGTTTCATTATATCGTCAAAAGTGTTATAACGAAGTTCTAAATTGAAGATACATAACACAGTGCTAAGACCTATAGTTACTTGTGGAAGTTTGGAAAAGAAAAATGTTACGAAAAATATTTGGCGGAAAAAAGTGAAGGATCTATGGGTGAGAGCTGATGCACCTACAGCATCAACCCAGTATTGCCCAATTCAAAGAAAGACAAAGAATAAGGAATAAGGAACACCAAAACAGCTAATGGAAGGGAACTGGATGGCATGAGGAGAGCATAACGGCCCAAGAAAAAAGACATCGAAGAGTTGTGAACAAGCGCTTTGTACCAAAAGGCTTGGTAGCAGATTGTTAAGTAATAAGTCTAATTGCATGTTAATTCTTTATGTATGTGCGCACGTGATGTACCATTATACTTATGAGTAGACTCCCCCTTACTTTTTGCTTATTTTTTTCAGACCTAGGTATGGATCAAAGTTTACATTCACGAAGTATTTTATGGAAATTTTCGAAGCACGGCTTCTGAGTGTTGTAGGTAGAGACGCCCGAACTGGATTCTCTCCATAAAGTACCCTGAACTAGCGCTTCTTTAGTCACAGGTACTCTTATTTGTTGCACAAAATTTTGAGAAGACGGCTTAAGGCACAGTCCAATTTTTGGACGAAAATTAAAAAAGGTCACCGACATCATCCGAAGACCTGTATGACTGAGAAGGACATTTGCATTGTTACTGAAATCGTTTCCAAGGTCAGGCAATGTATATATCTTCCTAAACTTCACAAAAGTTGAGAATTTGTTCTGGACTACATTGGAAAGCTACAGTCCAGAATTATGGTGTTGCGATTATCATTTGTTATATTTGATTTGCCCTCATACGTTACTATTTCCTAACAAGCAAGAGAATCATGACAAATGCGACAAAGAAACAGGATATCAAGATCAGTAAATTTTTTACTTTTTTCTTCAGTAAGTTGCACTTTACAATAATGGAAATTATTTTATGCAAATAACAGTGATGATTAATGGACACAGAGACTACTTCAGTGCAGAAGTACCGACAAACAGTACACACGCACGAGCTAATTTGTTCTAAATGGATGTGAATTATTGACCTTGTCACATTAAAGACCAACAGCCGGTGAAGTTATTTAGGAGCCGAGTTTTCAGTTAGAACGCACTTAAAAATAATGCAAACTAAAACGCCCCAAACGATTGGCTAAAAATACTTTTACGTGGTTATTGCTACCGCGAAGCCCAAAAGAGGGGGTGGCTTAAAGGCGAAGACTTCATTGCTCAATTACCATGTAAACAGTTGAACAATCGCCGTTCCAAACACAAAAATCGATGCGTCACCCGATTGTTTATTTGGCAAGCTGACAAAGAAGCGCTACTTCACCAGTGCCATTGCACGCGAGCTCGCAGAGCAGATCGACGTGCAGTGTCACTGATCAACAACAAAACACTTACGACATGAGCTGCAGAAGTCATTGTTCCGGTGGGGTCGCCGTGCGGAAGGAACCCAGGTTCAAGGCAGATCCGCGACGTACAAAGGCTCGGCCTGCTGCGAGGACTCGAACGACCGAGGAAGTGTGCGCTGCGCCAAGCTGTCGATACCACCTGCACCGAGCAACAACACAGTGGATTTGCACTCCACAGACGTGTCGTCGTGTGTAGTAGCCCAAACAAACAGACCAGCAACGCATGCTCCGTTCAATATGCCGAGGCTCGGCTAATTCGCACATGCCGTTGCAGAGCTAATTGTAAACAACCGTCGGGTTAGTCATGACAAAGCAGTCGTTGGGGCAACAATGGGCCATTTGCGAACTTGTCTGCCCATTGTCTGTGCGTAATAGTCATAACCAACAGCTTCACAGGTTCAGATAGTTAAAGTCGGAGCGCATTTCAACTTTTATTTTCTAAAGGTTGAGTGGACTTACAAGGACAATTGCCTGTTTGCATGATAAGTGTAAATTGCAAATCCATTACCGTTGTGCTATCTGATCTTGTTGTATCTTAAGATCAATTTTTCAAATATAATTTTGCACCCTTCGTCTTGCATACGATAAGACTCGTTTATTTCTGACCTCTACGTTGCTACAAAAGTTCTGCAACACATGGGAAAAATCAATTATTGTGAATAAATGTATTAAAAAACAACAAAAACTTCCTAATTTTCTACGACCTTTTGTCACCGATCTGCAAGTTTTCGGACATCGAAGAACTCTTTTTCAACTTCATCAAATGATTCGAGTCGGTGACTTCTCAAATTTCTCCTTAGTCTCCTGGCAGTGTGGGTTGGCTTGCTGAAATAAAACGCGCTTTCGGTTGACCAAGGTCGGATACTTCTCCTTCAACTTGTACACAGAGTCCAACTGCTGGCAGTAAAGTTCATCATTGATGGCGCGGCCATTCGGTACAAGTTAAAAATACAAAATTCCTTTAAAGCTCCACCACACTCAAATCATGACCTTCTTGCTGAAACGAACTTGGCGCGGAATCGAGGGCGGAATTAGATCTCGCAGAACCCATTTCTATTGACGATTGTGATTGACCAAGAAGACCCACTTTTCGTCCTACGTCACAATTCACTTCCGTAATCTGCCATTGAAAGGATTGTTGAGTAATTGGCGGACAATCTCGACTCTTTTGACGGCTCGCGCTTCAGTGTCATGCGGATCCTTTCGGGGCTTCTTGTGCACAGTCAAGCTGTTGGAGACGCCTATGAGCTATGAAAGACACTAATCGTAAACATAAATATACTTGTAATAGAATACTTATTACAAACGTAAACGGCCGCGAAAGTGTCTAGGTAATGTTCATCATTATTATCATTCCTTAAGTTCTTCTATGCCTCCCAATCGTTAGCACCTCTTCTTCATCCCAGGCTAGTCATTCTTTTTAGATAATTCGCCCATCTCGCTTAGGGATCTTTAGTACTGGACTTCTTTGTTCCATTTTAACGACACTGCGTGTTGTGCTGCATCTATTACTCTTCTTTTCTAGCAAACAGCTATCTTTCTAACTCAATATTTTAGTTTGATGTTGACTATTTGCCTTTCTATTGCTAGTTGTCTAAAATTGCAAATATACACTTTCCGACCTAAATACAAGATCTTTTTGTTCTTCAGAAACTGGTGTTGTTTGTAAAATGCTGACCATCTCTAGTTTCTCTTATTTCTCTATCTATCATAATGTTTCTCTCGTCACTTTGGTTTGCCATTATTTTCAATCATACTCTCTCCGGTCATGCTTCTGCCATAGACAAAAGGTTTTTGAAATTATTTGTGATGAACACTATGTCATCTCCATAGCATAGGTTATTAAGCCCTCTTCCATTGCGGCTCTTTTGATTGGTATTGGTACAGTGTCTTCATGCACTTGTATTGTCATTTAGAAACGTTCATAGATAGATTTGATTATTTATGTGTATCTGTGATTTACATTTTCTATAGACTATTTCGATATTGCCCAATTCTAATGAGTCGATCGCCTTTTAATCGTCATCATTATCATCTTTTTTTTCTACAAGTCTTTGTAAAACCTTCACTTGTTTTTAATCTGTGACCTCTGTCTCTTAGAAATAATAATAAAAATTAAAAAAATGAAAGGCCACGGAAAACATGAACACAAAAAATAATAAAAATAGGCGAACGAAAAGAGAAAAGTAGAAGAAATGAAAATACTAGCAAAGGATAGAAGGCGATAGAAGAAGCCGAATGCTAAATTCCGCAAGGACATAAGGATTAGAAAAAGAAGAAGAAGACTGTCTCTTATTTCAATATCGATTTGGTCGATAAGTGCTACCATGTGTTCTCTTCGCGATTTTCATATCCTTATTATTCTCTTCTATTAAGTTTAAAATATTATTTACTTGTTATTTTTGTTCTCTCTGATTGATTTCTTAATGATTTATTTAGCTCTAGATATCTTATTCTCTCACGTTTTCCTAGCTATAAAAGATTTTGCCAGTCCTCCAATGGCTGTGTTATCTCATCTTTGTTATCCTCATTCTGTTGAAATTCCATCTTCATATTTTGATTAATTGTTTTATTTCCTTTGTTATTAAATCCGTCATGGCAAAACTTATTTTACTTGTGCTTCTGTTTGGTTTTGGTCTTTCTCTAAAAAAAATTTCCTTATTCTGAGTACATCAATGTCTTCAAAGATGTGTTTTTGCTTTCTGCTTTGATTTAATATTTTCTCCATCCCTTTCTATTTGCGCTTGATTTGTGTTTTGCAAATTTGGTGTTCCTTATTCCGACCCTACTCATCCTGCCGGGTGCACTAGTCGCGGTGCTTTCACCCCACGCGCTGTCTTGCTTACAAAAAATGATTCAAAGAAAGGCAGAAGAGGAAAATCAAAGGCATTTTTGACGGAATGTGGGAATGATAGTCACAGAAAATTCTGTTTGTGGATGAAAACATTTTTACAGTAACTAACAAAATGGCAGCGTCTATACTAAGTCGTCTAGAGAAGCATCTAAATTGGTGGTGAGACTCTAGAGAGACTATCATACCGCATCTGTAGTAGTTTGCTGGGGAGTATGTTTGGAGGTTCAATGGCCTATATTAAATTTTATAAATATGAGATCAAAACCTCGGCTGTTATATACTAACATAATGTTTAAGAAGATATAGTAAATCTTCTAAATTATATTCTTTAAAGGTCTTCCGGACCACAAAACAAAACCAATTCAGATTTAACTGACTACAACAGTCTTATTTTTGAAAAGTAGACAATTGATCTTGTGGTAGCCCAGACCTTAACCCTTTGCGTTATACATTATAGTCAGTCGTAGAGAGCAGGATTTGCTCAAAAAGACAACCCAGTACTGATTTTTTAAGCAAGGTATTGATACATGTAGCGTGCGTCACCATAAACGATGTGGTCTCAAGACTTGTGTAGAAGCTCAAAGTGGCCATTTTGAAAAGATCATTTCTATTGCGAAAATACCTAATGATTTTATTTTAAACTTCTAATTTGTTTTTAACAGTACTTACGAGATTACAAGATATAGTTTATACCCTCTTCTTCTTTTGTTAATATAGATTACTAGCCCGTTTCTAATTACACATTGCCTGTGGTATTGAGTTATGTTGGGCGTACCCCGGGTAGGTAGCTAGTCCAATCCATTAATTCAGAAGAATGAGAATGTACTTCACAATTGACAATGAGGGCTGGATAAGCATTTGATGTTTGCCGTTGTTATTGGTGTGACCACCATATACTAAAGTGGTAGACAAGGGGTTTTTACCTTGTGGCTATTGTGCTCTCCGTCTATACTCAATATTTAAAAATTTAAGGTTAAATAGAAGAATAGCACACTCAGTAACTGTTGCTTTATATATTTGTAACTTTTTTACACAAAATAAAAATCACAGCAATACATTATATAGTTGTTCACGTATTGCTCCAAGGCACCCAATTAATGACGTTCAAGAGAATTTCCTTGTATCTCCTGATATCCTCGTTGTTGCCCACAACGATGTCCTCTAATTGACTCAAGTACTCATCGCGCATCATCTGACGTATGTCCGGATGTTCGCAGATATTAGTCAACGCCTAGAACTTTTGTGTGTACAAAATGCCACCGGGCTGAAAAAGACCTACTTTTATGCTGTATATTTGCGTTGGGGGATAATGCCAGCTGTTCGTCAAGGCCACCAGCCGCTCGGCCAACCGAGGAATTTCCCTGGCCCGCAGTTTAGCCCTGGACTTTATCGTGCAAAACATTATCGCGGCGGCGGCGCTCGTGTGGACGTCCTTGCTCTGATAAAACAATCAATGGTTTCGTCAAACACCCTACAACATCCTGTTGCGAGATATTATGCTAGTGCTGAACGATAAACCACGCA
Source organism: Sinelater perroti (assembly GCA_036346155.1). Taxonomy (NCBI): domain Eukaryota; kingdom Metazoa; phylum Arthropoda; class Insecta; order Coleoptera; family Elateridae; genus Sinelater; species Sinelater perroti. The sequence goes on from JARFIY010000380.1 coordinate 185,500, forward strand.
CAGCTTAACAATAGCTGCTTGTAGCATAGAGAGGGAGCGCAATGGACTGTAAACAAGTATATATAATGTTAAAGTAAGCTATGAAAAATACATCACTTATTCATTCATGTATAAAGCTATAGTGTTCTATATATTTTTTGTTTATTACCGTAAAATGTGTAATATATAAAGTAATACCCAAAAGTTTGCAAAATGTTGTGTTAGTGATACAAATGTAATTAAACATCACAAAGTACATTTATTCTAGTCTTTTCTAGACTCACAAACATAAAAAATGCTTTTAGACCAAATAAGCGCTTTACGTCACAGTTTTCCCGTAGCTACCAAGTTAATTGAAATTATAAAACCAACCCTCATTATTGTGAAACATGATCTGACTACATCTGTTGTATGAGTAATGAACTATATAGACGCAGCTTTGGGCCAACCCTCATGCGCTTTATTCCTTGTTATTTATAGAACATTAATGTCTATGGTGTGAACACAATATCGGATTAATCTGCTTTCCAATACAGCGCCCTCTCTAGCTGTTTGGAGGCGACTAGGCGCAAAATGGCGAATGCGAGTGAAGAGATGAGCGTTTGGTACCGAAAGCAACAGTGCCTTCATTAGAAATTATAAGAAACACAATACAGAAAACTGGTAAAAAATGTACAGGAAAAGCTGCGTAACAATAGTAAAGCATACCAAACCAGGCAAGGCATTATAAAACCAAAAAAGCATATTGGCGTAGACTGTAAATTTTTAAGAAAGCGCTTTGTAAATGGCAAAAAAGAATCTACTGAGGCTGATTACACCACCAAAAAAGCCCTAAGGCCGGAAAAAGTTCTGCATATGATAAAAGCTATTTCTGGCTATGAAAATATGAAAAAAATATAGGAATACCTCAATAAAATCTACAAACATTAACATGACACATTTAACTGTGAAATGTTTTGTGAGACCGTTACGGACTTACAACTTTAAAATCCATGACGCAACCAATAATAATGCATTCATATTCATGCAACAGGGAATGATGCTGATGATATTGTTTTGTGTATTAAAATATATACCGAACAATATGTACCATCTGAAAAGAAACACTTGGTCATCTATTCAGGCTCTTGTTTTGGACAGCCTGATAGCATTTTTATGTATCTTGGTAATGAACAAAGGAAAAATTTAAACATTTTTATTCTTGGAGAATAGATGGATATGGTAAGAAAGTCCAGGAAGAAAATTCCTTTTCACGTAGTGCATATCGTACAGGTAAATTTTGTGACAGCCAATAATCTGTGTCTATGATGCCTGCCTTCATCCAGCTGAACCGGTGGAAATCGCGGAAGCGAGAGGCCGAGAAAGTCCAGAAAGTCTCCTCCATTCATTAGCCCTAGAGCCGGACACTTTACCACTGAGCCACGAATAACACGGCCCAAATTAGAGCCGCTCTCACTCAGTACCAGAGGGAAAAAATTGGACCTCCGGCGTGCAAACTTTGCGTCTTTTCTGCTACGTTTGCAAGTTCCATACAGAAGAAAAAACATGCTAGGGTACCTAACTTTTGTGTTCTTTCATCCTATCTTGGTCTCATCTGATATCTTTGCACCAACCAAAAAACAACTCCTTGTGAGGTAGAACAGTGCTTCACCACTATGATCTCAAAACTAAACAACACGAGCCGATCTGAAAATTATTCAGATCTTTGACGGCGATGAAGGTCAAGAGTGTTAAAAAAAAACAATGCTATTTTGCTTGTCAAATAATTGCGGCACATCATTAAACAATCCACATACTATAGTCTAATAATCTATAGTTATTAACATTCGAATACATTTTTTTTCGAGGTTCTTGCTCATGCACTATATCTTTAAATACTGTTTGTTCACATTTTATTTTCGTAAAATTTTAAGTGGATCAAATCAATGCCAAGTAAAATTATTTAACATATAAAGTTACCATCAACAGCTGATTCTTAAATGTTTTGTAAAAACCAACGATTGGGCGAATTAAAATTGTTGAGCTAAAGCTCATTTGAGCAACTAGTGGAATCCATTCTTCATTGACGGAAACTAATGAAACATCTTAAATTCTGGACAAAGTGATGAGTTCTAATTTATTCGACAGAACTAGAAGATCTACCTGTAAAGTGACATTAGAAAAGTCAGAAACGAAAGGAAATGCTTGCAAATAACCCAAGTGGGAAAGGAATCTTATACACTCTGTCGTTATGAATATCTTCTTATCTAAGAACCCTACTGAACAGAATTTCCAAAAAACAGAAAAATTAAAAATTCACTTATGATTGTGTTAAACCTATAAACCCTGATCTCTTTCACAATCCACCAAAGAACATATAAGATCACTTGAAGAACAAGTCTAAAAACAAGATAATATTTCCTCTATTTGGCTATCTTTTTTGCTAAATCTGAGAGGTATATACATTTATTAATATCATAATTCAAAATTATACGTTAAAACAGTTAACCACTCAACAACTCAGATTTACAGAAAGTTTTTAGACCGCCCTCTTTTAGATCATAAGAATCAATCCAACACCACCAATTAGATCATGTTTTTGGGTCCAGTCTAATGAAACATCTTATTTTTCATGAATACAGAGATTCTATTTATTAAAACAGGAACAGAATCTAGAAGATCTGTCCTGTAGACTCAATACATCTAGTCAAACATTAAAACAAGTAAGGAAATCTTGGAGATACTGCCCCAAGTACATTTTTCAGATTTATACACAGCTCCTGTCGTATATGAATATCATTTTGATCTTATATACCCTAAGATATTAAATAGGAATAAATGTGGTAAAAATTCCTTTGAAGTTCAAACCATATAAACCACCTGGCTCTCTATCGATACATCTATATAAAACCATCATAAGAGCAAGGCTTTGAAGAACAAGTCTAAAAACAAGATATATTTCCTCTATTTGGAAGCTATCTAGAATAATTTTTATTTTTAAATCTGTGAGAGGTATATACATTTATTAATGTATCATATTTTATGATATACTAGCCGTTAGGGGACTTGTTTCATCCACATCAACACTCAGATGAATCAGAAAAGTTGTATTAGACCGCCCTCTTGTTAGTAAAAAGAAATTCAATCCCTACACCACCAAAGAAAAGCATTGGTAATTTTCTCAGACATTATAGTAGCTTTCCATCACCTTCTACAAATCGAAGTCATGGAACAGAAGACACTATCTGTGACTACATATAAGTAACAAGTTGCTTGAAGGGAAACTACAATTAATCCTCCTATCTGGTAAAACAATGGAGATACCACCAAAGTATTCTTGTACGGAAGAGTATCATCATCTTTTTTATGTAGTAGAAGACAACTTCTATGTTAAATAGGTAAGATTATTACAATAAGGGATATGTTACTGTGGTAAAACTTTCCTCTACAGTCTCAGAACGTATTCAGACGGCTCAACATTGTTAAAAGATGGTGTTTTAGAGAGAAGCATTGGTATCATTTATGACTGGAAGAATGCTTGGTATGTTAAAACTACCACATATATTCGGTGAACAACTACGAGTAAGTCGGAAGGCTAAGTACTTTGTGATTAACTTGGTTGCAGAAATAACTTAAAATTCACAAATACAAAAATTTGTAAACAAAAGCAAAACACTTGTGGTTACAAAGAGAGCCATACATCGTGCAGTAGTGTATACAACCAATACAATACTTGTGATGAGATGCGCTAGCATGATGGTCTAAAGTGAAGGGGCGTGCCAAGTTGGAGCTGGCTAAATTTCAGAAATGAGAAACACTCCAACCACAACTGAAATCTTATTAAGTTTATCTCTTACTCAAAATGGAGGTAAGGATGACTCCCTACAGACTAAAATGTAATAAAAATGGCAAGCCAGCACACTTCTTGGTCATATCAAAATAACAGAAATGATTACAAACCAGTGACACTGGACTAGCTAGGCAAATATCTAATAAATCTTTAATGATTGGAATTAAAAGCCTCTACTTGGTCGGGTAGTGACACTGGGCTGGAATACGCAGAAAATATTCTCAATGCAATGCACGTAAGCCTCTCAAAAATATGCTATGGTGTTCCAAACGCAAGAATTAAAAAAAAAACCCTATCGAGATGAAGACAATAAAAACAGTAGCTAGTTACCAGATCAATTTCAAACTAGTCTGGGAATGCCTGCAAAACTTTGCAACCCTTGCAAAACTCAATACACCCACTCTTATGTAGATACTGAAACACAAGGGCGTACCAGATAATGGAACAGTAGCTATGCTAGCAAAAGAGGAGCAAAAACCACTTTCACTGAACCTCAAGTGTCTGAAGTGACTAAAATCACATTGGGTAAATGGTTGAGTGTAATTAAATCACATCAAAACCACTGGAACCGGTTGGGAAGAGTAACGGTAAAGAGATGATTACGGCTCTATCTAAGAAAATAACAAACTAGTTAAGCTGGCGATGGGATTGACTTTAGACTATTCCACTTTTAGGCTTTGTGATGAAGAGGATTATATTTGACTCCAAACCTCCAACCCGATGGAAACATTCACTTTTGAGAGAAGCCAGTTTTCGAGAGATCCACGTTGAAAAGATTTTCAGTCTGATAATAATGGCAAACCTTTTCACCAAATAGGCGAATACAATACGTTAGTTAGTGATCCTTAATACCTCTTCTTATTCATTATCTAAAGAAGAGTGGTAGGCCTCTTCTTTAAATCATCATAATGACCATGATTTTGCTTTGATTACATTTGCTTTCGGTTATATAATTTTATGTTTTGCAAGGTAATTTTTTAAGCTTTTATCTTTTTATCTTTGTATCTCAGTCTAATTGATTTTCAATGAATTTAGAAGTTTCAAATATATGGTGCATACGTCAAGGAATTAACCTCGATCATCTAAACTACCTAAATTATTTCATAACATGGCCATAATAATCTCTCATTTAAGTTTGTTCCCTTGGTTTTCTCAGTATCGTTAGAAATTAACGCCACTTTTCTCGATTGGATTAGGTTAAGGCAGCCAAAGTGAGGTTACGTGATGCAGATTCTTCTAAACCTAATTTACTACAAAGTTTATGGTGTTGTCATATACACTTTTTTTATAAAACTACAAGTGAAACTGTATTTGTGATACTTTGGTTTCTTCCATTTAACTTCAAACTGAGTGTTCTTTGAAAGACTTGCAAAGTGCTAGATGATTCAGTCATAGTCCTCAAAGCCTTTTTGTAAAAACTAGACGTTCTACAATAGTTATGACGTTTTGTTTTAATTATTTATCGAAAATACAATTGCACCAATTGGCGAGAGAAATTATGATAAGAACCGGATTTGGGGTAGCGTTATAAAAGGATAACGAACTAAACTGGAACTGAATTGGTCGACCCGTGCAGAGGCCTTTAAGCAATGTGAAGTATACTACCTCTTCATGTAGGAGAACGTTCAATCGAGGCAAAATGGCAGCGTCGTAGGCCACCTCCTTGCCAGGCTTCGTGGACGCAACCATCATGATGCACTGGGCGGCTCTAGACCTTATGACCTTGTCTTCATTTTCCAGCATGTCCACCTGCAAGGGCAAACCAGCCCGCACCTTAAGTTAGTCTAAGTTTTCGCGACTCACGAAGACTTCAAAGCCGCCATGCTCCAGCGCCTTGTCCTTCCCTTCTCCGTACATGAGCGCCGACAAGGTTTCCAAGTGAAGGGCTGCTACTTCTTCCTGCTCGTGGCGGATGTTTCGCAGGAGTAGCGGTATGAAGTCGAAATCGACGAGGTCATCAGCAGCTTAAAGGGAATTTAAAAAATTATAATAATAAGATTGTTCATCGCAATTTTACCAATTCACAAATTTATTTTTGGCGCTAACTACCACTATGCACTATTTTATTATATCATCTTCTTTTTCATTTTAATGACTGCCAAAAGATTTTATATAATCTTTTCTCCGCGCTCCTCGTGTCTTTCCCTTCTTATCTTGTTAACTATGTCTTATATATTCGAATTTTTGTCTTTTTGCTTAATACTACCTAACAAGTTTTAAAGCCGACTTGTATTCTCCCATTTATTTCTCTAGTTTCTTCTTTGTTTGCGGTTCTTCTTATCAACACTCTTAAATAATTAAATCATCTTTCCTAATGTATGTATGGTGATTATTTAATCTTTTTATAATACCATAGAACACTAAATTCAATAAAATAGCTGACAGTGTTCCCATACCTCCTTTTTTGGTCAAAGCTGAAGCTCTTTGTATCTTCTCCTGATGTTCTTACCATGGCAGATGTTGTTTGTTAACGTTATCCTACTGACCTCACTATCTTTTATAGTATTTTACCTTCTCTCAATACTTGTAACAGTTTTCGCCTATTAAACGCTTACTTAAAATCTACAAACATCGTACGTAATATTGTATTCATAACATTTTCATTATCTACTTAGTGCATAAGTAGCATCTGTTGCAGATTTTTCTTTGTATAACCAAACTGCTATTTCCCTGTTCTTCTGCACTCCATTAGTCTTCTTTGAAGCATTGTGGAGAAAATTTTATACGGTGAGCATTATTTCTTTATACTCACTATATTTATCCTTGTTTTCCTTTTATAAATCAATATAATGCCCTCATTTTAATCACTTTGAATCCTTTTTGTAATAAAAATCTTTTTATTGACTCATGAAATCTTTTTTCTATTGTTTCATCAACATTCTTAATCATTTCTCTACGTTCTTGATATTTTCCTGACCTTTTATTGTTTTTTTGCTTTTTTCTTCGTTTTTAATTTCCTCATTGTTTCTTACATATTTTGTTAGGTTTCTTTCTCTGTTTTTTATAATAATTTATATCTTTTTGCTCATACGTCTTTAATTACTTTATTTCGGCTCTATTTTGTCTTACTCTTGTATCTAACAACAGCATGTGTCGCTTTTTTTGTTTTATTTTATTTACCATTTTATTTATTTATTTATCTGATTTTCGTTTTCTTGTTTCTCTATATATTTTATTTCTTCTTTAAAAAAAAGAAAGTTTTCAATTGCCCAGCTTATTTTTTTCTTTTTTTATTAAAGTTTTGTTTATTGTTGCCATTACCATATTTTCTCTTCTATATGACGTCACATCTATTATTGATGTAGCATTTCTCTTGGTTACTAGCATCTAGTCTATCTGATTTCCTTCTGTGCTATTACTTCACGTTATGATTTAGGTTATTTGATGTACTTTCTTGTGCATTAATGTAGCACTTTTAATTATCATAGTTGTTGGTGCTGCAATTCACACTATCGTTGGTAGTACCGTGCACTATATGGTTTCCCCACTACTCTACTCGTAAATTCTCTTTGCCTATTTGATCATTAAAGTCTTCTATTGCTACCAAACTTTTTCAATTCTTGATATAACTTTCCCTTGCCATTTTCATTCCCTTGCTTTTCCGTTGTATATGCATTAGCCGGTTTTGCCTATATTATATTTATTTCTTTTTCCATAAATAATTTTACTCTGCTTTAATATTTTCATATTTCATGTTCCTATTCACACTTTTATGCTTATTATTTCGACGTTTCCGATTCTTCTTTTAAAATCAGCTTTTCTTCCACAGCTTTCCTTCTTTGCAATTCTGTTCGGGTTCCTGCATTCATTTGTTTTTTGTTGTTATCTCGTCTTTGTTACCATCTTTATTTTTGCCTATTTGATTTTTATTACTTTCCTTTTTATTTTTTAATTTAATTACTTTTGATTTTTTGACTTTAATTCTTTTTTATCTCATTTGCGCCTTTCCCCTGTTACTTGGTCTCCTCCTTTGTTTCCTCATTTTCTTAAAATAATCTCCAGATGACCATATCTTTGTTCCCTTTAGATGTTTTGTAGCTTTGGTGGTTTTTATTTATTTTCTATGTTCTTAACACCGCCATTATTGACCTATTCTGACCTTCCTAAAGTTTTCCTAATCTTATTATTTGACTACCTTGAAGTACCTTTTTCTTTCAGTTTTTCTTATGCCCTTTCTTTTAGTTCTTTTTCATTTTCATCATTTTTGCCATGAACTGTTACATTTTTCTTTATTATTTCTCTTTTTGGTATTCTTGCTGTCCTTATACTTTTTTTTTGTTGTCCTTCGATTCTCCGGATGCACCATCTTTCTATACTATCCTGTTGCCTATCTTGTTGAAATTTAAGAAAGTCTCCTATTGATTTTGCATTTGTATTTTTACTTCGTCATGTACTTTAGCTCTTAAGTCGCTTACTTCATATTACTATTTTTTTTGCTTTGACAAGATCCACCACTTAGTGGTGTTCGCTTATTCTTTTATTTTCACGTATTACCTAATAAATTTACAATTAAATACAAACAATTCTCTTTTAAAGCGTGACTACTAAAAGCGATACTGTTAAAAATTCTGTAGTATAAACTTAGGTTTTAAAAAAAGTACAAGATAGGTCTAATGTGTATTGTCAAATCTATATAAGAGAAAATCTGACAATATATTAATCATTGCCATACCCATCCAAAATCGCGATATCATCTCTAAAAGAGCAGCGACCTTTATTCTAACATCATCCACGTGATCTTCCACCAAAGTCGCCATATTTTTCAAACCTTGCTTGTTCTTGGTGATCAGGCATCTACCGTCTGCCAGCCCCGCAATTGTAGTTAGGGCCATGCAGGTTCTTTCGCGAACCGCAGGGTCCGCATGAAGCAGCAGGTCCACCATTCTGTTTTAAAGTCTTGTTAAAGTTTTTTAAGTCTGATTAGACACTGACCTGTCTGGTATACGTAACTTGACGGCTTCGTAGCCTCTCTCAGGATCGTGCACCAGGTCAGAAATGCTGGTGACAGCTTGAAGAACAACGAAAGGATCTGGATCGTGCAGTTCTCTCCTCTATTAAGCAGACAATTTATTAAGTGGGCACAAATTTAACTAGTGTTACCAGTTTGGGGAGCGCCCAGCGTCCGAAAGCTTGGGGTCGTCTTGTAACGTCCACATTCTCGATCGGAATGGTGGGTTGCTCCGAAGTGGGTCTATTCCAGCGTGGCTCGAAGTCAGCGCTGTCGACGGTAGGTTGCGACCTGGCTATAGAGATGCCAATGAAGGAGCGCCGATTTCAAGCCTGTACTTTATGCATACCCAAGTTCACACTGCGATTTATTATCCGCGGATTTATGCCCTGGGTTCTGGACTGAAGGTAAGAATGCTTATGTGGAGAGTACATCTTGAGGAAATTTGATTTCAGGAAGTAGCTGACATTGACTTTTTGCGGCGCTGTTTTTGCTGCTAGATCTTTTATGAAACCCAACTGTGCAACTTTATTTTTTACCACTTGTGATTCTTATTTTCATTACTATACTACATTTGATAAATTATTTAAAAATAAAACCAAAACCCTATTTAATAATTACATTTCTATAGATTATCTAGGTAATGAAGAGATAATATGTCCTAAAAAACTTACAACTCTTATAAAAGAAGAACGTAAGGTGACACGCACATATGAAAAAATAATCTTTGATATTCCTATTGATGATATGGTCATACTTGTTGCTAATGCAATAAAAATTAATATTTCTGAGATCACCAAAATTAATAGTAACTACTACTCTTCTTCGATCTCTTTTGGTTATGATAACATGTGATTTTTCCTTATAGATGTAAAATTGATAAATATGTTTTCTAAAAATAGAGAAATAGGATCAATAAAGAAAACTTGCGTATTTAATTCAACATCCTGTGTATAATACTTCAGCAAAGTTGATAGGTACTTCTGTTGGCAGCATTTTATCACAAACACCAAAGTTAAATGTCAGAGGTGAAAACAGTGGTTAGGTTAGTTTCTCCTCGCAGAGATGTCTTCATTGGTACTTTCGCTGCCTGAGCTTTACGCCTCGTATAAAACCTGGATCAGCAACAATCCACAAACGGCCAGCGATCTGGAAACCTCGGCGAAATGGATTTCCTACTTCATAGCAGGTACGGACGAGCGAGCGCGGATCAAAGTTCACTCTTCTTGCTTTGTTTATCTTAAGGTCGAATTAACAACTCGCACGTAGTGTCGGAGTTGGTATATTCTCTATCGAATTTGCTGGTCTTGTTTAATGATCGGATTATAAACCAGTCGCAGCAGCTGGATCTACCCGCTTCACACGAGCGGCTGAAAGTGTGGCTGACCGTTCTGGAGTACTCCGAGGTGTTTTTGGAGCTGTCGGCTGCGCGACTGTGGGGCAGTAAAGGGCGGTGGCTCATTATTGTTTGTATTCAAATGGTGAAGTAAGCGTTGTGTGCCAAAAGCATTAAAGTTTGTTTATGATCTTAATGTTGCAGGTGCATCTCGCGTCTGTTACTAATTTTCCATTACAAAGAAGACATAATTGAACATCCTCCAGTGCCAGTCTTACAGAGAAGACTTCTAGAAGCAAACATCGCTAATGATGGTGCAGTTAGTAATTTCACACAAGCACACTTGAACTCATTATCCTTTACTCTGCAACATTCCGGGAAAGTTATCAGGAAAGTAGAGTCGTCTCCACCTGTAGCTTTTCGTACGTGGAAGCCACTGGAACAGACGATTTGTGACAACAAGCAAGAAACTATCCAACAGGCATTGATAAATAAGCAGTTGGTTGCAGAAACGGTTTATGTACTTAAACCAATTCTCCATTTAAGTTCTGTTGCTTGTTTTGGTAATAACACTTGGAAACCATGGATGTTATCATTAATATTAGACTTGTACAGGTAGGCATGTTGTCGAGTTTAAAAAATTGGTAATTACTCTTCTTTATCTTATAGTTTGAAGCTATACAGAAGTTGTAGAAAGGCTGATTACAATTCACTAACGAATAAGCAGAAGCTCCAAATATCGCGTAGGACGGTGGCTTTGGTGTTGTATATTTTGAGGTCACCGTTCTATGAACAGTACAGCAGAGGGCAAATAAAGGCTGCATTGAGTACTTTGAGCAAGAAAGTGCCGTTAGCCAGTTTTATTTGCAATCCAATTCTGCAATATTTGCCATTTTATCAGTCAACATATTTCCACATGTGGTCCACATGAGTACATGCCATAGCGTAAGGTGTTTTGGATGTAGGTGTTATCAGTACTGAATGATTATTGAATAGTATATGCATTGAATACATTTTATTATTCAGCGCTTTTCATGGGGGATTTGGTATTGAAAAACGATTTCATTGTACAGTATATAATTGTAAGTTTATTAGTGTAGATAGTAATGGATGTAAAAGTAAGGTTAATAAAGTTGTGGTATTTTTTTAATTATGGTAAAATGTTAAATAATTAACCTCTGAAATGTTATAGGTCAACAAGGGCCCACTTAGTTGAGTTGCTAATCTAACGGGAGCAAGCAATAGGAGAGTGCGAAATATCAAAATAATTTTAAAGATTTCGAGTACTTGTTTACTAAATTTTTAGAGAAACACATCAGACAATGATGTATTATAACCATAGAAGTTATTAAAAATTATTCTACTAATAATAGTTGGTGCATAGCCCCTATACCAAGAGGTAGGTGTTTTAGGATGGAATGTTTTAGAGCAGTTTGGTATATTCTTCAAGTAAGATAATCTGCAAGTGTTTACGGGGTTTAAACTTCATTCTTTGAACTTTAAAACGTAATGACTACCACCTCAGGTTTGACAAATCACTTGATCCTTTTCTGATCATTTAAATATGAAATTGGGATACACATATCAATAAGGATAAAGTAGGTGTTAAGGTTGAAATATACATCTTAGAGTGAGAACTTACGCATTCATAAGTTCTTTAACCTGTGGCATTTTAATTATGCAAAACACTTCAATAGATGTCTGTAAATACTTTCTAAATTGCTGTTCACACATTTGGACATGGTGAAACTAACTTAATGAATAGTAAAATTGATCATTTTCAAGTGCATTTTATTGCAGATTTAAACTGCCATTAAACTGGATATAGTGATAAGTGTATTAATTATGCAACATTTTGACAGACAACGCCAGATGAAGACATTTTAAAATATCTCTTCTAAAGATAATTTGGAACATTGTATTGACTGCTGTTAGTGTTCTGTTTTTAGTTTTTTCTTTGGAAGCATAATTGAGCAATTAAGTAGCCAAAATAATTTTTTAATAAACCAACCATGAAGCTTTCATATTTGTTCTTACAAGGAAAAGCAAGGATAAACCAGTATTTTTGGAAGCATAACTTAGCAATTGAGTATCTCAAATGTGCTAAGAAACCGACTATGAGTCCCATATTTGTTCTAAGGAGCATCGGGAAGAGTTTAGGTAAACCGATAGATCCATCTATTAAGCTGTGCTTTTAGCTTTTTCTTTGGAAGCATAACTGAGCAATTGGAGAACAACCAAAATAATCTTTTGAAAAAGCCCTTATATTTGTTTTACTGATGAGCCATGGTTTTGCAAGAAAAAATCATCTTTTAATTGAGTGACGTTAAAAATGAAAGTTCTAGTCTCTTAAATATCAGTATTGGCATGGTCAGGTATATTTATATGCACTTATACAGTTCATATAGTTCTCTTTGTTTATTTCTGCAAACAAAAGATCAACGAGTGAACAAGAAAGGAAGAATTGTCTTTTATACCACTTTGTAACACTTTTGCTAGTTATTTAACTGGTACAACCTGATGAATAGTAGATCCTTTTCAAAAAGGTATCAGCTTGTTAAAGAAAAGTGACAGGTGGGGGAAAGAAGGCAGTAAAATCAATGTTTGCCTAACTAAAAAGAAAATTGTAAGCACTAGTACTGGATAAACTGTCAAAGGTCGGCTTTGAAAGATTTTTTAAAGATATTTCAAGTTGTTATATTAAAGGGTTGAGCTGTGGTGGTTTAGTGGGTGATTGCTAGACTACAAAACCAAGAGTTGCGGGTTCGAATCTCGCTCTCGCCAATTCAATCGCTGGCATTTTTACAGCCCAGCTCGACTCAGGCTGCAATAAATGAGTACCTGGAGGTCAAACTCTGGAGTAATAATAGGCGGTCGGTACGTAGCACTAGCCATGTTACTACCCTTGTGTACCGTAGGCTCTAGATTGTAGCAGATCTATCCTGTTATGACCCCAAAGGGCCTTCAAGGCCTGTTACGGGGAACTATTATTATTATATTATATTAAAGGATGTAGACACTTGATGAATGAATTTGAAGAAGTGTAGATGTATTGGCAAGCTTAGTTGGACGAGAATCTGTTGAAAGCGGCTCTTTCTCCCCCTCTTGTGTACATAAGTGCACGTTAACCTATCCACATTGCAAGGAGTTGCTCCAGAAATAAAACTTATTTGTGATATCAAAATTTAGAGAATAGAATTGCATATGACTTGTCATCTCATTCAACGCAGTGTTATTGGATCTTAGATCATAAATAGTCTCAACTGGAGGAGCTGGAACCTCGGACTACAACAAATTTTATTCCCACACAACGTCTTAGTATCGATTTCAAATAGTCTCAATAAGCCTACATACACGTAGATTGAGGCTGTGCTATAACGTGTTGTGTTGCCATTACTATTCTTAATCGTATTATGGAAGAATGGGGAAAGCGTTTAGACCTTAGGTTTGCACTATATGAAATTAATATTTTTGTATTGCATCATGTGCCAACAAGGGAAGGGTAGGGCTTCTAACCTTTTTATGTTGTACTAAAAATTTTTCAACCAGAAATGACGATTATTTTTGCTCATCCTAGATATGGGCATATAGTTACTTAAAGGGTCACTTTTAGATCAAGTTCAATTTATAAGCAAAGGAACTGTACTGGTACCTCTTGTATGACAGCGTTTCTTCCAAGCACTTAGTAAGAAAACATGTTGGTATATCAAGCTACTGATCTACTACAGATTATTCTACAAAATATTTTTTGGTGACACGTCCAAGGGCGGGACACATCAGACCAATAGCACCAAGATCACTCAAAAGCTATAACTCAATAGATGTATAGTGGACTAAATGATTCGAGACTGGTTCTTATTGGATACCATGTGAAGAAAAGAACAAAGCAGATTCGATTTTATAACCTTCAGATGTCAGTTTGTAACCAAGATATTGGATCTGACTTTGATCGTAGGCTTCATATGCCTGGAGGGTGATCCATTCACTCACTGTCAGTAAAAATAAGCGAGTATAGAATTTGCTTTAGCATCTCATATCAAGGACAGTAAATGATACATATGGAAGCCTCAAATTTGCAAGCCATACTCTTGCAGAGTATAAAGCTTCACCACCTTAAATACATCTGATAGTAGAGATGTAATTACACAAAAAAAGCCTCATATCATTGTGTGCTGCGCTTGGAACTATAAAAATAGATGTGGTGGATCTAGAGTTCTATATTTATTGATGATGTTGCATTGTGTAAATCTATTTTTATTAATTTATTTTTACTAGTGTTTGATTTGGCCAACTCTCTAGAGAGAGAGAGAGAGAGAATCTTCAATAGCTAGAGTAGAGAATTGCATCTCTAGTTATTATTAAGTAGAGATTCTGAATGGCTTCATAACCGATCCATCATGTTGATACAAGTTTGATGTGACAATTAAGGTCGTCACATTCCTATTAATTATTTGTAGTCTTTGTCATAACATTAAACAAGTGGCAGGACTAAGACAGATAGACGTGGCGTAGATCAGGGAGAAATGGGCCTACCCTTAATACTGGGCACAACAGAGTTAATGATGATGATGGGTAACGATTGTCATATCTCCCTTTCACATTTGAAACCCAAAATTTAAATTTTGTTTATCGTGCGTTTTTAATAACGACAGGTTATTTGTGGTGGAAGCTTGTAAGTTATTGGGGTGTATCGAACTCTTGGACATCCATGTATGATGGAAGAATCAATTTTAAGTGGTATGTATTTTTTATTCAATCCAAATTACATTGCTGATTCCCACAGTTTAATTATATGATTTAGAAATAAAGTTTTTACGATACATGACGTTATCCAAGTACAGCTGGGTACAAAATCTAAATGACTTAAAACAGGATAGACGTTCAGAATGATATATTTGTTCAAAAATAGGTGTTCTTGCAAAACGCATCTCGCCTACAGGTTCAACTAAAATACAAATAGACGTAAATAATCTCTTATAAATATGCACAAATAATGCCCTAACAACATTATATAATACTTAACATCTTAAGTGATAGAATGTAAAACGTAGCAGTATAAAAAATACATTACTTTATAAATATCACATGGGCGTTAGCTTCCGTTATCCGCAGTAACAATAAATATCGGTTCCTAACGGAACATATTTTTGATATGGCTTCTCGAAACATAGAAGAACTAACATAGAACAGCCTTGCAGTATACTGTGTTTACTAAGAATCCATCGCTAACTAAGTAATAATTAATTATATGTCTAGTTCATCGTAGTTAAAGGAAGGTACTGTGTAAGGTTTCCTGTAAACTGAGCTGCAATATGCAGGCTGATCGGATTCTGGCCTCGCATCTGCTCGCAGTTCCGGAGAAAGCAGTTGATCCTCCTGTTCTTCCACTTTGAACGTTCCTGCCCACTCGCTTTCAGGATCTGAGAAAATGTTCGACATCTCTCTATCCAAGGTGTCTTCGGTGGAATACTCCGACGTCTCTGCTATGCTAGACTCATCACCACAGAGGATTGCTGCAGCATATAACCGAGATCAGCTTTGCAATGGCAAGCTTAATGTTTGCTACTTACGTTGCTGGTTTGTCTGCTCCGTCATCCATGACGATTCATTCCAGTCATCATCGAATTCTAACTGTCTGTTTATTTCCTTCTCCTGAGATGTAAGAACTGTTGCTGAATCACTGTCAGTAACATCAAATATTTCTGTCACTTTAACCTACAGGATTTTCATTTAGTTTACACTTGTAGGAGCAACCATCAGTGTTTGCTTACTTTATTGTTTTCGTCCATGTAATAGTATGCCATGATAGCCTCATGGTGGGAGGTAACTTGCAAGATTTGTTCAAACGTATCCTCGTCACCAGCATCAATCCTGCTAATAATCACGCTTGGCTGCTTTGGTAGTATTTTCTTTGCTTTATATCTCCTTCCCGAACTCTGGTCTAGTTCACTAAAAGGAAGATGTTTGTTACATTCGTTTCAGAATCACCAGATGGAGCAACTTACCTTTCTTCTAGGTTCACCATGAAATTTACGTTAATTTTACTTTTGGGTTGAATTTCTTGGCAAGACTCTATATCACAGTCATCTGCAATGTAACAAATGAAAGTTGAGTACTTCACATCAGTTATATTAGACAGTAAGAGGCTAAATCCTCAAACTACAATAATATGGGCACTTACTTCCATTATATTCCGTGATAGCTAGCTGGCAGCTGATTTTGGCACTTAGTTGTTGCCGGTGCGAATCGACTTTGCTAAGAAGAGATGAGAATTGGTCCATGAAGAACTTGCTCAAACCCCACAAGCTGTTGCCCATCAGAGGTGCTGTCGACATGAATCTGCAACAAGCAAATGATTGAATTTTAAAATTATAGCACACTATAATAGCAATAAACAAAATTTCAGATATAAGGATGGGGCAAAAAACAATTCCTTGCTTTTTGCTACCCCTATGTTACAAGCAACAAGCATAGGTAAATCGCACAGCAGAGGCTTTAAACTGCTTACTGTTTCATTTTGCTGTTTAGGACAATTAGCGGATGTTAGTAAATTAATGATGTAGTCACCTCTTCTTTTTGACTAAATGTTGGCAAGCTTTACGAGAGGAAAGGACTGGGTTTCCTAGAACCTTGAATTGCACGGTACGGGTCTCAATGGTCTGACCGATTATGCTAATAAAATGGCCATGTTAGTTTTGTGAGGCAGCTCCAGACTTGTCAATGCAGCAAAGACAAATCAAGCCTGCGAATGTTAGTATGACTTCTACGTCGTTAGCACGCAAAAGGACATAGTAGCGCAGTATAAATGGCTTACTTTGTGAATGTCGCATACATAATGTCTGCAGGCAACGTGTAAGGCAAGCTAAGTACAGAGAGCAACTTCATCCCCCGATGCTTAAACACCCAGTTCACTAGACCCTTGTTCGCAGAGTCGATTGCTTCTTGAAATATTGTCATGACTGTGTCAGGCAAGTTTGATACCAAAGCTTCCTGCAAGAAAATTTTATTTTTAACAATCAAATCGCATCTGTGATAAGGAACTTACTTGTCGATGAATTTTACATTCATTGCATTCTGGATCGTACTCGTAGCACTCTTCCATGGCTTCCGACACGACAAATGTGGACTGGACAGCCAAGCATCGTGTACAATTAATCAGATTATTTCTGTGCAGAAATCTTAATGCGTCATCAAATCCTTGCTTACACATGTTGGACAGTATTTCAGGTTTTGGAGGAAAAAGTATCCTGACCATCCGGTATATGTTGTGCCTGGACAATTCTATGCTAGTATTTGCTACATTAATCTGTAAAGAGCCCTGTATGCAATTATGATAATCGTGAAACACCAGAGGAACGTACGTGGAATAATTGTGAGCTATCGTCCCTTGGGCAGATGTCAGTCTCGCCGCAGAAAGGGCTCACAGTTATCGTGTTCTCGTCTAAAGCTGGCAAGTTGTCGCTGAACCCGCCATCCATGTAGCGCACCCCGTGAAACTTGGGCGGCAAGATCCCAGAAAACATGGGAATGAACGCCGATGCGAGGAGGGCTTGCAGCAGGTCCTCCCGGCTGTCGAACTGGGAAACTATCACGTTCTTCCCGTCATACACTCTGGTCAGTGAGATGTGGAGCTTTCCGTTGACTCTGAGGTGAGCGTCGTCTGGCAGGAACTGCAAGTTGGGGATCGTTAAAGTGATCAACCAGTTTTGTTGGGGCGGAACTCACCTTTTCTAGGCCTTCCAGGAGCAGGTTCTGGATGTTGAAGGAAGGACTGAAAGGGCCCAAGGACCGGCTGCGAGCCTCATTCGCCACTCTAAGGACATCACTTGTCATATCACCTGCGAAGAAGAATCTTGATGAAAAATTGAACTCTACATTTCAAAAAAAAAGAAAGAAAAACGTCGGATGGGCCATTCGTAATTGTAGTACAAGTATGGAGATTGGGTAGGGGGTAATCACGACTCAGCCCCCTCCCCCCAATTTTTAATTGCGGCGCTGATGGGAGGTTCCAGTGAATTCGCATTAATTATTGCGTAGTGAGAGCAGATAAGGATGTTGCCAGCTCTCTAGAATTATTTTGCGTTGCAACAGGAGCGGCACGTGTCGGCCGGCTTCAGCAACAAAACAACTTTATCTGTTTACGCAGTGTCCTTTACATTACGCTTCTTTATTTAAACGAAAATCGCGCTGCGACTTGAAGTACCGTTCGCATTTGCGAGATAGCTCGCAAAGGTCGGCAATTAAAGCTTGCGCAACATCCATTCAAGGTGCAAAGGCTGCAGCCTTGGCGGATTATCTAACAAGTTTAAGGTCGTCCTGCTGGGGGGTCTTCGGGGTGATTCTTCCGAACATGACAGGGTGGGGGGATGAGTGAAGTTTCGCAACCGAAAAGAGATAAGACATGCACCCACACGTGCTTGCCCCAGTTTGGTGACGAAAATAAGCTCCGGTACTATCACTGTGCAACAGTAAATAGCGGTCACGTGCGCATTCCTGCGGGTTTATCAGTTTGGATGACGAGCGAGCCCCCTTGGGTGTGTTTTTGTACAGTTCTGCCCGATTGATTAACCTGAAGTAACTTGGCGTCCTTCCAAACGCACTTTACTCTACATCGTACTCCTAAATCAGCAACTTCTCGCTGGGAGAATTAAAGCAATTCTAGTGACTCACTAACTTATCTTGGTCGTATCGCATTGTTTTTCAGCTGTGTGAAATGTAAACAGGCCTGTTGTGCTTCTGCTTGTTTTTCTTTGGCACTCCATCTCCCAGCGAGGGGAGGTGATGGGATAAGCAAACAGCGCGTGTTTGACGTGATAATTGTTCGATTTGATTGTCAGCAATGAAGAGTTTGAGTGGACTTGCTAAACCTTGTCGGAAAGCAATTGCAAAGTCTCTTCATATACATCAAAGATACTGTTCTTGTCAGTAGAAGCTAAACCAATCGCGCAACTGCGTATTTGTATATATGTGCATGTAGGTTTTTAAAAAATAATACAAATTTGATTTTGGAACGTTGTGGTGCAAGCTCCCGCCCATAGAAATAAGAAAAACAAACTTTTCAACTTGTTTTTCATAGTAGTGCAGATATTCAACCCTTATTTCATTAACCAATACGTTAAACAGGGGGGGGGGAGGTATATGAACAAGCATTCAAAGCTAAATGAGCATTTAATGAAGATTCAGTTAATTTTTCATTGAGTTATGAATGGCCAAACTAACAAAGATGATGATAGCAAGTTAAAGTATAGTAAATGATACTTGATCTTGGTATAAAGAAAATTACGTCCTACAACTCTAGATGAATTCGCTTATGGTCTTAATCTACGGGGTAGGGGCAACAGACTGAAAATGAACACACGTCAAACTTGTCTTCAATAACATTTTAAATGTCTGAAGATACAAAAAAACCTACCAAGCGCTAGCCACGAATGAAAAAATAAGATCAAGATCAGATCACACCGTATCTTACAGTTGATGATGTATTAGCAATGCAAGTTTCGGCAGGCAACAAGATATGATTAACTGAATGATCAGTAGATCTAGATAGAGCTTATCTATGTGTACATATGCAACAGCTTATCTACCTGCGAGAAAATCATCAAAGGACTCCTATTGTTTGCTCGACACTTTGGGTGGAAATTAATAAAACATGACCGAAAATTTTGATCGGGGCTGTATGTGTCACCAAAATCGGAAAAAATCCCCAACAATTCAACTGGAGCTAGGCGATCTTCAGATGTTCCCCAATTCGTTTGTTTTAAAATGGTGAAGTGGAGCGGCTGTACGCGCGTGCTTAGTTTTGGCCGAAATCGCTGCGTTTTCAAAGGAAACGGAACGGCTCTGTGGAAGCGCTTGATTGCATAATTGCGGCCCGAAATTCTGCGTTCCGAAATTTTGCGCGCGCGCGCGCTTTCGCCTCTGACCCTAACTTACCTAGCGGCAGATCGCAGAGCAGGCAGCAGGCGGCGATCGCGCCGGCCGAGGCTCCGGATATTTTATTAAGCAATAAATGCGGAGCGTACTTGCGAAAGCAGACCGCGACGCCCACATGGTATATCCCCAGGAAGCCGCAGCCCGCGAAAGACAGATTCATGGCCACCTTCGAATGGCAGTAGAAAAAGGTCAGAGGAAGCACTTCACTGGTTGCGCGCGCGAGTTGTAGTTCGTTCCGAACTGTCCTCTATCACACCACGGCTGTTATTGATAGCGCGCGCGAATACAACGGCATATATCGCGAAAGGCCTCGGTTGTCAATAAACAGCCGTCCCGGTGGGACCGCGCGACGTCACGGCCGGGCGCGGCTCCCATTGGCTGGCGGCTTGTGGTGTGGTTTACGTCATTCATAGATTGGGCGCTTATCGCGCCGCGGGCAGCTGATCCTCGGCGGTTGCTTTGAACTAATCGGAGCTTGCAGTTTCGCCGAAGTAGCACGCTACTCTCCTACTTGATTTTTTAAAAACACACGACACCAAATTTTCTAATTAATTTTATAGAGCGACCTCCCCTCCCAAAAAAACAGGACATAAATTTGGCATCGCCAACTTTTATCGTATTGCCAGTTGCGTAAGAGCTAAACCAAAATTAACTATTACTGATAAGCATGTGTTTCTATGTAAGATAATGACCCCGTTCTGTTTCCCCCACTTTGAATTTTTTCCAAGAAAAGATTAATTTAATGCCATCAAAGCATAAATTTAATTTTATTGGTTTTTGATAAAAATGCAATAAAATGAGGTTTAATAATGGAAACATTAAACAAATCCGTAGTCAAAAATCTTTTCCTTATAATTTTATTGATATTAATACAGACGCATTTTGAAAACTACATTACAAAAAAAAACTTTTTTTTTTAGTGGGGTCAGAATTACATTACTTCCAACTTTTCCGTTGTCAGTGCAAAGAAAAAATTAGAAAAATCTCGTGTCTGACCGAATTTTTTTTTCTAGGGGAGAAATCTTCATAAGACGCCACCACACCCGTGCGAGGTGATGTGCCGGATTCTTACCGGCTAAAACTCTCATTTTTCGCCTCGCATGTTCCACCCGGCACTATCTACTTGGACATTCTTCAGGTGGAACTGGCATTTTTTGTTTACCTTCCTTGGTTTTTTCTTCATTATTTTCTTAATATATCCATGTATGTGATTCCAGTTTTCCGCGCTTTCCAGCATGGTATCTATTATATTCGCTATGTTTATCTGTTTTCCGGTTTTTAGTTTCAGACTCGTTCGTACCCGCTGCCATCTCTTACACTGGAATACCGTGTTCTGGGTCGTCTCTTTGCAGTATATACAATTTTCGTTTTCTGCCTCTCCTATTCGGTACGTGTACGTCCTGAAGGATCCGTGGCCCGTTAAAAATTGTGTCAAGAATATTCCGACTTTCTGTGCTTGCACTTTATCCACAGCTCCACTGACGGCAGTAGTCTTCTTGTCCATTTGGCTACCGTTTCTATCTTGTTCCATCTTTCTTGCCATTTTGTGATGGTGGTCTTTCTTTCCTCCTTTTGTACGTCTTCCTCTCTCCTTCTGTTATGATATATCCTCGCTTTTTCCTCTATTAACAGGTCGATAGGTATTACTGCGCTTATTACACATAGTGCCTCTATGGAAGCCGTTTTGTATGTGCTTGCTACTCTTATGGTCATCTGTCTTTGCACTCTCATTAGCATTTTTTGGTATTTGTCTATTTCTAGTACACCGTACCATATTGGCGCCCCATATGTTAGTATGGACTGCACCACACCGCGTAGTATTTCGCGTTTGTGGCTGCTTATACTCCCAATATTTGGCATTAATTTTGTCAGTGCCCTCATTGATTTTTCCGCTTTGTTGGTGGTCTTTCTTACATGCTCTCCAAATATTAACTTATTGTCAATTCATACTCCTAAATATTTTCCTGCTTTCTTTGGCCTAATTTGATGTTTTCCAATCTCGAAGATGATATCGTCTTTTTTCCTGGGGCCTTTCAAAATAATCGCTTTGCTCTTGTTTGGCGCTATTTTGAGACCGTTACCTTTCATCCATTTTCCTATGATATACAAAGCGTTGTTTATGTTGTCTATGAGTGTGTCCTTTTCTTGCGCGTTAGCCATCAGGACTAAATCGCCACTATGCTACATACTGTTGGAAGCGTTAGCCTTAGGACCTCGTCGTCTAAAACATTCCCTAGTGTTGGGTCAAGCACTAGTCCCTGTGGTACATCCTGTGTCACGTTTATTCTGTTTTTAGTTATTGTTACTTCTCGTTTACTCAGGTAACTTTCAATTGTACTCACTAGATATCCACTGATGTTAATTTATTTAATCTCCTGATTATGTAGCTCCATGCAGTATTAAAGGTGTTTTGTACATCAATCATCAGCATTACTACCTATTTTGCTGTGCGTTCCTTAGCTGTTTCTACAACTGTTTCAATAGCGTTGACCGTGGACCGTTTTTTCCTGAAACCAATCTGTCTTTCGGATAGTCCGTTTTTCTATATAGTTCGTCCTCTAGTCTTTTCTTGATCATATGTTCTTACAGTTTGCCTATGGTGTCCAATAGGCAGATTGATCTGTATGTTTGTGTCGCATTGTTTGCTGTCTTTTTGGGTATTAACACTACGTTTGCCTTCTTGCAGTTATTGTTCCTGTAGCAGTTGGTTCACAATTTCCAGTATTTCTTGAGGTATAACTTTTATTGCTTGTTTTATTGTTTCAGAAATTATTCCATCTGGTCCTGGAACTTCCTTTTTCGCCTGCTAGTAGTAATTCCTCCATTGTGAAGGGGTTGTCTCTCTTCTCTTCCAATTGTTTTGCTTTTTGGGAAAAAGCTCGTTTGTTATTCTGATTTTTTTGCTTGCCTTCAGATTGTAAGGTTGGGGTGGTTTTTTCGTGGATCTGGTTGCAATTTCGTATCCTTGCCCCCATATGTCTTCCTCCAGTTTTCTGCATAGTTCGCGTTTCGATTATTCGATCGCTTTCCTATACTTCCTCCTCTCGTTTTTATATTTTCCTGCATGTTTTCGGCTGCATTTGGGTTTGTGGCTCGTTTTCTTTACCTTGTTAGCTCCCTTCTGATTCGGTTGCATCTGCTTCTTTGATCCGCGATCTCTCCGTTGCTCCAATAGGGCTGCTGTCCTCTTTTCTCGTCTTTTGCCTGTATAGCGAACTCTTGCGCTCCTCGATGATCTCAGTGACGGTTTTGCTGTTTAATTTTTTTTATTAGGCGAAGTGTTTCTTTGAAAACGTTTTTATCTAGCTTTTTTGTTCTTGCATCTGTGCCTGTCTGCTTTGCGTCAATGTCAAAGGTGATATATTTGTGTAGGTTCAGAGACTCCTCCTCCTATACCTTCCAATTTTTTATCTTTCTTGCCAGTTTCGAGGTAGGTTATTATCTATGTGCGACTCCGTTGTTCCCCTCACAAAGGTTGGTTGGTTGTCTCTGTTTATTACTTCCATCTTGGTTGATGCGAGCCCTTCTACTATGTATTTGTCTCGTTTATCTGTCAGTTTTGATCCCCACAATGGTGATTTTGCGTTTAAATCTACGAGGATCAATATTTCTCTTTTTTGCTGCCTTGCGTCTATCGATGTCTTCAGGTCTGACCGAATCTGGTCTGACCGAATCTGGTCTCACCTAACTTAACCTAACCTAATCTAACCCAACCAACATAACCTTTTTATTAAGAAGACAATTTTTGAAAGTTATAAAACTCCTCTTCTTCGCCACATTTATTCCACCCGGCACCGTTTTCTAAGAAATGCATGGGGTGGAACTGGCAATTTTCAATTCCTCTTATTTATATTTCCTGCCTTGCTCGTTCTTTTTCTTCCATTTTCTTCATTATTTTCTATCCAGTTTCAATTTTTTGCACTTTCCAACGTAGTGTCTATCATATTCTTCCTATTTATCGTTTTTCGGATTCTTAGTTCCAACTCCATTCGCTCGCGATGCCACTTGTTGCATTTGAATATGGTATGCTCTGGGTCGTTTCTGTTCTCTGCCTTTTCCATTCATGAGTACAAGTCCTAAATAACCCTTAACTTGTCAATAATTCTATTAGGAAGTATTCCGTTTTCCTAAACTTGCACAGTTTTTGAGTCCACTCAGCCATTGTCACTTGCTTGTCCCATCTGGTCTGTCATTTTTCGTTTTCCGTATATTTTCGTCTCCTCTTCGGTTGTGATATATTCTCACCCTTTTTTCTATTAACAGATCGATGGGTATTAATCCGTTTATTACGCACAACGTGGTTCTATATGCGCTTGCTACCTTTCTGATCATCTGTTTCTGGAGTTTTATCATTATCCGGTATTTCTCGTGCCAGATTCGTGTCTCATAATTTATGATGGACTGCACCACTCTGTCTAGTATTTCGCGTTTGTGACTATTTTCACAATATTTCGTACAAACTTCGTTAGTACCCTCACTGATTTTTCTGCTTTAAAATCTTCTTTTTCACGTATTTTCCGAATATTAGCTTGTCGTCTATCCGAAGTACTTTCCAACCTTTGCCATCTCTTTTCCTGAGGCCTTCCAGAATGATTGATTCGGTCTTGGTTGGTGCTATTTTTAGACCGTTATGTTCCATCTATTGTTCTATAATGTATAGTGTGTTGTCCATAAAAGCATTATTTTTTGCGCTTTGACCGTGAGGACTAAATCGTCTGCATACGACCGTACTATATCCTGTTGGGAGAGGAAGTCTGAGTACCTCGTCGTATAGGTGTTTTATAGCGTTGGGCCTGCGTCACGTTGAGTTTCTTGTTGGCTATCATTATTTCACGTCCACTTATGTAGTTTTCTAGAATGCTTACCAAGTATCTGCTAATTATTGTTATCCATTTTGCTGTGCGTTCCTTGGGACGTTCTATGGCAGTTTTCATTGCGTTGATTGTTGTCCGCTTTCTTATAAATTCTTTCAGACAACCCATTTTCTCTTTTAATCCTTTCTCTATTCTTTTCTTATAGTCCAGTCGCTGTGTAATTTTAGATGTTTTTTTTTGGGACTGGTATTTTAAAGTGGATTCCTATGTTTTTGGGGCGTTGATGACGAATCTGATAGTCAAATTTGTCTTGGGCCGCTGCGCTCCAAAATATGGGCATTTTTTAAAGCCCAAAAAGTCGTTTTTTCGGTGTTTCGGGTTTTACAGGAAAACTATGGTTTATATGAAGTAAGTACTCATTATAAAAACTGTAAGTATTATTAAAACGCGTCGATTGAGACCAGCTAGAAAAAAATGTCTTGGGCCAGCTAGCTGTAGGTCCATTTTAGACTTTTATTTTAAATTAAAAAAATTATTGTGACCTGAGTATTAAGTTTAAAAAATTGTAAATACCAAAAAACAGTAGTATTTTCTATCTATTTTTATGTCCTTTTTGAATGTTTGAGATATCTCATAAGGGGGCGCTACAATCGGGCATTTTCAAAAAACCGTAAAATTGCGATTACAAACCGAATTTTGAATTTTTTGACCCAAAACCAAAAGCATTAGACAGATTCTGATATTTTCCACCTTGGTTTCCAAACTCAAGCATTTTGGTCCGAATGCGGAAATTTGGCGCCATGTTGAAATTTTCTAACCTTAAAAAAATTGAAAAATTTTTAATTTAGGATACATGTAAACAAAAGAAATTATCAGAGCTGGTAGAATTTTTTAACGAAAATTTTGAGCTCAAGAAGACCTATTTTGGTTGAGATCCGGCCGAGATATTAATGTAAACGTGTTTGGGCCTTTCGGGGAAAACTTTTAATTTTTGAAAACTAGGTACAAGAACCGATAGAAAGCTAAAAATGCGTATTCTTAGCTCATTTAAAAAAAATTGGCACCGATTTGAACGAATAAAAGTGTTAATTTTACTTTTAAAAAACGACTTTATGGTCGATAATAGCGCGCGATATTTGAATCCAATTTAAACTTTTTTTTTGAAAATTCGTTAAATTAACATTCATATATAGAAAATAGAAAATTTCTATGTATGAATGTTTAACGAATTTTCAAAAAAAAGTTTAAATTGGATTCAAATATCGCGCGCTATTATCGACCATAAAGTCGCTTTTTAAAAGTAAAATTAACAGTTTTTATTCGTTCAAATCGCTCCATTTTTTTTAAATGAGCTAGGGATACGCATTTTTAGCTTTCTATCGGTTAATGTATCTAGTTTTCAAAAATACAAAGTTTTCCGCGAAACATCCAAAATTGGTCCCAGGAGAGGCCCAAACACGTTTACATTAATATCTCGGCCGGATCTCAACCAAAATAGGTTTGCTTGAGCTCAAAATTTTTGTCATAAAAAATTCCGCCAGCTCTGATAATTTCTTTTTTTACATATATCCTAACCTAAAAATTTTTCAATTTTTTGAAGGTTAGAAAATTTCAACATGGCGCCAAACTGCTGCATTTGGACCAAAATGATTGAGTTTGAAACCAAGGTGAAATATATACTGTCTAATGCTTTTCGGTTTGTCAAAATTCAAAATTCTTGTAATCGCAATTTTGGTTTTTGAAATGCGATTGTAGCCTTATGAGATATCTCAAACATTCAAAAGGACATAAAATAGATAGAAAATACGACTGTTTTTCGGCATTTACAATTTTTAAACTTAATACTCAGGTTACAATAATTTTTAATTTAAAATAAAGTCTAAATGGACCTACAGCTAGCTGGCAAGACATTTTTTCTAGCTCTCAATCGACGCGTTTTAATAACTACAATTTTATAGTGAGTCTTACTCATAAGCATAGTTTTCCTGTAAACCCGAAAAACCGAAAAAACGACTTTTTGGGCTTTAAAAAATGCCCATATTTTGGAGCGCAGCGGTCCAAGACAAATTTGACTATCAGATTCGCCATCAACGCCTCAAAAACTTAGGAATCCACTTTAAAATACCATTCCCCCAAAAAAACCATTTTTGATCATTTTTCACGACACAGCGACTGGACTATTAATCAAATGTTCATATAAGTTGCCTATAGGGTCCAGTAGCCAAACTATTTTGTATGATTATATCATAGTTGCGATTTGGAAACCTTGCTCTCATATGTCTTCCTCCAATTGTCTATAAGGTTGTTGTCAGTGTTCCCGGTTCGATTTCTTAATGGTATTCTTGTAAGCCCTTCTACCGTCTTTATATTTTTCTTCGATATTATTTGTCAGCTCTGGGTTCCTGGCTCGTTTTCTTTCTCTTCCTTTATGCATCTATTAAGATGGGCCATCCTCCTATTTAATTACTCCACTGAGACTTTTATTTCGACTTTTGTATTTATATTAACAATTAACGCCATCAAATCTGTGATTGTCTTTATCACTTTGCGGGATGCATCCATTACATCGGCGATAATATCATTTGGTTTCTCTTCTTCTTTTCACTTCTGTTTTGTTTATTGTTTTGGTGATTTCCTTTTCTTTTTAGGAGTCTGTACCGGCTGCTTTCTTGAAGAAATTCTTCTTACTTAGTCTTCCTCATGATTATGCTTTAGACCTTTGTATCAGTATCTCCCCATCCACTATTACTGAATTATTCATTAGTATTAATTTTACCTTTTTCCATGCTTTCAGTAGACTATTAAAAGCGGATTACAGATTTCTGAGTGAGTTGTCACCGTTATTTTAGCTACTTTCGGTACCATTTG
Source organism: Sinelater perroti (assembly GCA_036346155.1). Classification (NCBI taxonomy): domain Eukaryota; kingdom Metazoa; phylum Arthropoda; class Insecta; order Coleoptera; family Elateridae; genus Sinelater; species Sinelater perroti. The sequence continues at coordinate 213,207 of JARFIY010000380.1, forward strand.
GTCTGGTCTCGGTGCTCTTCTTAATTCTTAATTTAACTTCTACTTCTATTTCAGTACATGGGATAACTTATTTTCTCAATTTTTGTTATTATTGTTCCGTTTTTAATGTTTGGTAAATAGTTTCTAGATTACTTTGCGTTACTCCTTATCTTGTATCCTGTTCTTCACAGATCGTTACTTCATTCTTTGTCATTTAGTCCGTGTCTTTTGTTTTTCTTCTGTTTGTATACCTACTTGGCTTTGTTTATAGGTTTCTCTTTGGCGTGTCTACTTTCGTTGAGTCTGGTGACTTTTCTTCTGGCTCTATATGAGTACTTTTTATTTCTAACGTTTCTTTTCCTTTAGAGATTATTGTTAAAGCTGAGAATATTAGCTTTTTAATTTATTTTGTTACATCTGCTGCTTTACTTTCGTTGTGATACCGTTCAGTTGTTTTCTCCATGCTACTATTTTATTTTTCTTCTTTGTCCAGTTCCAAGTCGAAGTAAATGGTGTTGTGGTTCGTTAGGTTTTCCCCGGTGTCCAGTTTTTTATTTTGCCCCTAATATTCTTCGACGCTATGGTCAAATGTATATCCGATTGCTGTGTCTTAGAAAGTAGGGATTTTTCCTAGACTTACCACCAAAAGGTTCTTCTCTTCCAATCATTCCGTAAGTATTCGCCCTCTTTCGTTCGCTTGCGGAACTCATTCTGCGGCCTTTGCAATGAAGTCACTAGTGACCACAACATTTCTCGTTTTTTGATTTCGTGTGCTTTTTTCCAGTATGACTATATCATAGCTCAACTGCTCATTTGTATGTATTATTCGAATATATATGGTATGAATATATAGTAACTTTGCCTAGTTCTACCTAGACAAAGCCCTTTTCTGTTCCCATCTTCCTTATTTGAATGAGCTCATTTCCTATGTGAAATGAAGCATTTAGCCTAATATTACATATCCACCCCTAGTTTGGAATAAGAGAACGGTAGCCTTTTTTTCGCGGTTTGGATTAATTTGCATAATCCTCATTGCTGTTGGTATCCTCTCCCATCGATCTTCTTATTCTTCACCATCTTTTGTTATAATGGGCATTTAGTAATTTTATGTACGTTTTTTTCTTCTTGTAGTGATGGTATATTTCTTCTTCGTTCTTTTTGTTGTTTTTTTTGGTATATTGTAATATCTTAGTGGCTTAGATATGTCTTTCATTCTCTATCTATTTCATCTCTTACCAATTGGTTTTTTGTCTATAGCCTGATTTTTTCCCTTATATAAACCTTTGCTAAAAGCATACTTCTCGTTCTCTTTATTAGTTTTATCCCCTAAATTCCCCTCCGCTATTTTCTGTACCAGTGTCAACACCTTTTTTTATATCTCTCTTTGTAATCATTTTTATGTTACTCTCAGTTCTCTTAGATATTTGTTCAGTAATTGCTCAGCGTTTTGTTCCCTCTTTTTTTCTTTTTATTTGTATACGTTTTTTCCCGCTGAATGTTTTGTCAACATTGTTTGTCTTAACATCCCTCACCTCCACTTTCTCTTTCATCCCCTTTATGATTTCGCTATATCACGTCGCTCCTGTCTGCGTGATGTTTTTTCTTCTTCCACTCCTCGCTATTTTGTTCTGTCTCCTTTTCATTTTTGCTGCATATGGTTATTGCCGGTCCAGCCTTGCTCCATGTGTACTTTTCTATTTTCTTTGTCGTTTCTTTGTTATCGTTTTTCTAAATCTCTCTAGCGCCCGTCCCATCTTATATAGACCGTAATCTATCTCGTTGCTTTTAGCATATATTACGTATGTGTACATTTCGATCTTTCCCTGATTTCCTGTGCGATTTATTTCTTCTAATACTATATAATGGGCGATCACTAATCTTTAAGTATCATTATCTCAAGAAGTTTGCCCAGATTGATCAGATCTATATAGGTCTACATTTCTTATCCTCGGTAATCGGAGCTTACAATTTAATGTGCAGTTTAACTGCACCGTTTTGTTATTTTTTTAAAATGCACGACGCAATTTTTTCTAATTAATTTTTTGAACTGCCACTCCAAAAAACAACAGAAAAACAAATTTGGAATAGTTAGCTCTTATCGTATTGCCAGTTGCGCAAGAGCTGAACCAAAATTAACTATTTCTGATAAACATGTGTTTCTATGTAAGATAATGACCCCGTTCCGTTTCCCCCACTTCTCTTTTTTGAATTATTTCCAAGAAGAGATTAATTTAATGTAATTAAAGCATGAGTTTTAGTTTTTATGGTTTACTGATAAAAATGCATTAAAATAAGTTTTAATAATGGAAGAATTTGGAACATGATGTTCTCAAAATTTTTGGGGTAGATTACCCTCCTTCTTGTTTGCTACACTTTCACCAATTTATATTTTTTTTTATTCTAACTACTATCATATACACTATAACTTTGTATGTGTGTATTTGCTGCTTTAACCATTTCTTCTTGTTTTATTGGTTTAATTTTTATCCTTTCGCTCACTTTATTACGTTTAAGCTTGTGTTCTGTCCACACTCCTCTATTTACCATTTCTAATGAGTATTCGTTAATGTTCAAGCTTTGATTTCGCTTAAATTACCTCTACAGCATTTGATGTACTTTGTTTCATTTTCGATTATTCTTAAGCTTGTTTTTCCCTGTCTTTGCCCAGTCTTTTGAAAAACTGCTTCTAGTATTGGGAAGAATCTACAAATTATCACTATATCATCCGCATATGCAAATTTCTGCCCCTTTTTGTTGATCCTTGTTTATAGACTATTTTCTTCTAGTTTTTTCATTTTTTTACAACAAAGGTATTTTTCTTTTCTTAGTATATTTTAATAGCTTCGATTCTCTTCTATTTATGTCCATCTGTATCTTTTGGTGCATTTTTCGTGAACCACTTTATTCTTGTTCCTTTTTTTTGATCTGTTGTTCTTCCACAATCTTTATCAAACCATGTTTGTCCTTGTTTTTTTCTCTTATATCCAACAATATCTCGTGGCGCCTTATTTATACTATTTGTTATTTTATTCAATTTTCTATCTATACACTCAATTGTTCCGTCATCTTCTAATTTCTGTTTTATTGCCTCTCTAAATTTTGTTTGTTTCTTCTTATTTGAGCCCTTCAGTTACCCAAAAACAAGTTTTATTTCAATTTCAGTTTTTTATGTAGATTGTCGCCTGAATATAATAACTTCACGAGTTAATCTTTCAAAATTTCTCTCTCTTCTCATCGTATCTCTTAATCTCAGTTGTCATTATACCTAATTATTTCTTTCCTTACTTCCACAATTTCCCAATTTTTCACTTGTATTTTTCACCTCCCTGTTTCTCTTCCAGCCTTAACATGTATTGATTTTTCATTAATTTGTTATGTTTAGTCTTTTTCTTTGTTCTCAGACTTTCGTTGGATAATATTCAGTTAATCTCTGTTCTCTTTTTTATATGCTTTGTATCCTTGAAAATGTTTTAATTTTTTATGCTGTCAATTCTATGATTATCTGACTTTTCTTTCGTTTTTGAAGTATTTCCAATTTTATTTTACTGCCTTGAAATATATTCTTTTTTAGTTTTATTTTTAAGTATATATTCTACCTTTTCCCTCAATTTTTTCCATTTTCATCACTATACTCTTTATATCACGAATTATTATATTTTTCTTTTTTATCACTATTCCTGATATATTTATTTTTGCTACTTGTCTTTTTACTTGCTTATTTAGTGCTCTATTTTCTTGTTGTAAAGATTTCACTGCGCCCGCATTTTATATTTCTTTAAATTTTGTTTAACTCTTTTAATTATTGATTAATACCGTTAATATTTCATGCATTTCATCGCTATTTACTAAATATGTTATCTTTATATGCTATTCTGCAATACATATCATCTATCTTATTGGAATTTTGGGGTGTTTATTGTTGGCCTTATTTAGTCTTTTCTTCAAAGTTCAAACCCAACAACACCGTTAATCTCCCGACACATTTTTCCAACAGATAAGTCGCTTTTTCACCCCGCTATCATAAAATAAAGGTCAATTGCGCATGAACTCTTCGACAGCAACATCGTCGTCAAATCTCGTTCTTCAAAATGCTTCTCTTAGTAGTCTAAACAAATGATCATTGCAGGATGATAAATCCGAACTGTAGAGATGGTGTTCCAGTGTAGTCCAGAAGAAATTCTCATTGTTTGGTCGACTTTGAACAGCTATATGGGGCTGGATATGGTTGGGTCTTTTTTTGAAATACATGATCGTCCGAGCAATTTCAACAACACTTAATCAGCAGTCATTCTCTAGAAGACGACGAACAATACGAATATTCTTCTCAATCACACTGAAACTTGGGCGACGTGGAAGACCTTTATTTTTAACTGCTTTACATTTTCCCAAAAATTGTATCGCACTTATACTTGAATCTTCTTCAAAGTATTGCTCTTAAACTCTGCCTTAAATCTGCTCAAAATCTGCCGTAACTTTTTGCACTCACATTGTGACTAAAGTTCGAGGTATCCTACGGGGGAAGAGGATCTCTTTTAGGCATTTCTACCTACTACACTCGCCACGCCCCTCTCTCCGCCCACCTTACGGCAACTACAAAAAGAAATTCTGGTTGATATTTGATTTGCCTTCGTAAGCACGTAAAACAACAGAAATTATGTGACAACCTTACATATGAGCCGTATCTGTTTCTTGAGGGATCGACGATGAACTGTTACAATACGCGAAACGGTGACTATATGAGACTTCCGGTAATTAGTTCTGAATCGAAATCGGGATTGCGGGAGTGATTTAGTGACGTGTGAAGTGGACTCTGAGTGAGCGTGCTGAACCATGGAGTTGAGAAGATGGAGGATACCGAGATGTTCAGCGAAAGGTAGGATTTTTTACTTTGATACTGTAAGAAATGAATAAATCTGTATGAAGTCATTTTATACATAGAGAGTCTTTAAACTTTTTAATTATTTAAATAACATCATTTAAAAAATAATCTTTATGAATAGGCTCAAGTCAAAAATGGCGCTTCAAAAAATGTTTGTTGTGTGATAAATAAAATGCATATATCACATATATAACATATTAATATGTACGAAGGTCATGCCTTAAGTAAAATAACAATTTTAAAACGTTATTTTGTGTGAATCTATTAAAAAGTAATTCTAGGGAAAAATTAAATTACCATTTTCAAATATATTATTTGTTTAAAAATTTGTCTGGATTTTGGTTTGTGAAGCGGGCTATAAACAACGCGTTCTTAATTTTTCCTCGGTTCTTATTCAGCACATCTGTAATGATAGTGTGTTAATAAACTTGAAGATAATCTGTAATATGAAGTAAGTGAAAATAAAGGGTAAGTAGAAATTTTTGTTGTGGTATGATACGATATTAGCAGTTTTTTTAGTGTTGTTTAAAAATATTCTTTAGTTTCTGGTCTCTAATATAGGTAGTACTACTTGTACTATCTCTTTTAGTGTTTCTCACTTTTATATTTTTGTAAAATTTTTTTAAAATTCAATACAGTTAGTGTAATAATTTTTAATGTTCTCTACCTTCTTTTAGTATTTTATCCCTGAATATTATAAGTGGTAAAGGGATGCAATTAAGAGATATTCGGAAAATAGATTTGTGAACAGAAAGTATTATGGCTGTAAATACATACAATATCAAACATTATCTTCTCTAAAGTATTCTTTGCCACTGCACCCCGTCTATTCTAGTATAGGTGCCACAACTGAATGGTGTTTTCGTTTGTAGACCAACAATTTCAGATAAAACCAAAAATCTCGGATGACGCGTATTTTAGGATATTTTTAGGATTACTTCTCTTGTTTACAAAATCGATATTTTCTGCCTTCAATGTTTGAATCACATCTTTGTTATCATATCAACTGAGCTAAATGGGACAGAACATATTTTAACGTTTTTGCTCTCGATATTCGTTCTGGAGCCTACAAAAACCATCTGGTCTTGACTGCTTACTTCAATTACTTTGGTTTAAGAATTTTCTGGCGGCAAACCATTGTCATTATTCTTAAGCGTCTTGACACAAAACCAAATGTGCCTTCTCCAAACAATTTACAAGTTTTGTAGAATTTTTAAGATCGTACAATGCTGCACAGTGTATGTAAGGACGGATATGCATAGCATCTCGCTTACGTACTTTCCCTTCAGTTCAAATATTGTAGCATGTATCCAAGTGCCGCTCAAGTTTTGCTCAATCTCCGGTCTTGTTGTGACAGGAATCGTAGGAAAATATTTTGATGCCATGTGGACGAACTGTGGTCCGATAGAAGTCACTTATCCACGAAAAGGTATTTAATCCATTCGAAAGGTCAAATTTCAACTATGAATTTTTTTCTTGTTTTTAAAGATTTCGTGGATATTTGACTGAACTATAAAGTATGTCATTTGGGAGTAATGACGCAAATATATTAAATCCTTAGATACACAAAGCCATGTAATAATCCTACGTTAAAAGGTTTATAATAGAATTTTTTTGTTATGATTATATCAAATTTATCTTTTCGATTTAAGTGAACTGAGCGAACCTTTTGAAATCCTCTCCAATGTCAACTTTAACTTTGCATAAATCAAAGGCAGTTGATAGGAATGACACGAAATGTGTTGTCCGTCTGTTTTTCTGGCTGTCTGTCTGTTGACCAAAGGATCTTCCTAATGACGAAGTGAAACATTGATGTGTACGCATTGGTTATCCGAAAGTTGAGCCGGTCGTAGGCGAGTTATCTAAAGATTTGTATCTTCAACTATTAACTGTGACTGTGTAAGTTTGAGTTTAGTTTCTCTCTTTGTCTCCTCCCTCTTTTTCTTCTCCCTTCTCTATCTTCTTCTCTTTTCTCCTTTCCCTCTCTTCGTTTTAGTGAACTTTTCTTTTATATAATTTTTACCAATTTTTTTAGTTCTTCTTGACTTTCTGCTAGAAGCTTAATATTATCTGCATACCGTAGCATCTCGATTCTTTCTACCTATGTTATCATCACTCCTGCATTGGTATTATTTCTCAGTATATTAAGGACACTTTCTATGTATATATTAAATACGGATGATCATCACCTCTATGCTTCCGATATTAGCTTATAATTGACTCTCTGCATCTAATTATTGCTATTTTCTTTGTAAATATTGTGACTTATTCTTCTATATTTGTATGTCACTACAATTCAGCTAAAAGTCCTAAATAGACTATGCATCAATATATATGAATGCAATATGAGTTTTGGTGGTTTGCACACTCATTAATCTTATCTTTTCTTGTAGTGCTATCCTGATGCCCTTTTTTGGAAATCTGACGCTATTCGTAAATTTTAATAATTAGTTTAAAGAGAAACTGAAGAGTATTTTTTTAGACATTTAATAATCTCTACTGGTAATTACCTTCCAAAATAAATTTTACCGCCAAACGAATGGTGCTCCCGTGGGTTCCCCACTTTCACCTGTTATTGCTATATATATATATATATATATATACATCTGTTGAGAAAATGTGTTTTTAAGTCAGGATATTATGCAGAAAAATAACTTTCTATGCTTGTATTTTTATGATGCTACAATAAAAAAGACTTATATTTGTCTCATTCACGTATAATTGGAAAAACACTTTTTAAACATTATCTTTTTTACCGTTTAGTTTTTTTAAAGGGGTCATTTGTTCATTTTTTTAGATTGATGAATATATACGGGATTGATAAACAAATACTAGAAATTCTAATATGTGCCTTTCAGTCACATAAAGTGAATTTATCATTAAAATGTTTTTTTACATTTAGTTTATATGTTTAGTTTCAACCATTCTTCACTTGTTTTTAATTATTCAATTACTATTACACTTAAAGGCACTATTGTTCTTTTGAACTTTTTTCTCTCTTTTTTTTATTAGATGTGATTTTTATAAGGCACGCCAATTACAGTTTTTTTTTGTTTTTTCAATGTTGATATATTTACTCGTCTAGCTGTCTTTTAGTCCATATATTTGCGTATTTGTTTGTTTGCTCAACTGTTTGTCTGCTTAATCAATGATAACTTAGCTATTTAGCGGATATCGATGGAATTTGGCACAATATATTGTATTGTGTGTAATCACTTATTTAAAAAGACAACAAAGATATTGTTCTTGACCACTTGATAAGTTTCCAAAATATAATTTTTTGCGCTGTTGAAGCTTTTCTTTTTTAGTATATTATATTGTACTGTTTTTGCTCTTAAGATGGTGAATGAAACGCTTATTTATTTAGGTACTTTGTTTATCTGCAACACAATTTATTTCGCACAAGAATAGTTCGCTTTACTTCCGGTAACTTGATTTTATGTTGTTGCTTTGCTGTGTGCTATTTATACTTCCAGCATCTGTTATCGTAGCGCCGGGACTTTTTGGAATATTCCACCTTTTAGGCTTTGCACGTGTACAAGCACCGCGGGGGTCTCAACGGTAGCTGCCCGTACATTGAAGACATGGCATTTGCCGCTTGATCGTGACGGCGTCTTTATAGCGGCATTAGAAGTTTGTTGCAATATAATATGTATACTCTAGTAAGTTGCTCATGAACTTGAAAATTACTCCAATCAGATCGTCTTTACCTACAGAAAATGGATTAGTTTTATAGGATTTGTCATTGATAAATTGTTTCTTTAAGTATTTTTGTAAAAAAATTTTTTATTAGATTTATTAATCAATTAATTTCGTTTGTTATAGCCAAAAGATACACATGTTTTCTTTAATATTAAGGTCGATTTTTGTTTGCAACTATAAATGAGAAAAATAGTTAGCCAGTATTATATCTACTAAATTTTGACACATTCCCACATAATTTTTAAATTTAACTTTATCGCAAGTTGTTTATTAAGTACGCAGAAATTTATACATTATAAACAACTTATCTATGTATTTTTTCCAAATAAAAGAAAACAATAATGATAAGTAACACACTTGTACGGCATACAATAAAACAAAGACAAAGATAAGAGAAAGCACAGGCTTCGTCCCGTTGTTTAACTGTTGGTCGATAATTTGCAAAATTGTTTGTCTACCCTAATTAGAACATTTGTCGGTTGTTTTCTGCCTCATCAGCATTACAAGCTATCATCACTTTATAAGAGCAGCAATGAAGCTTATACAATTTATCTCTCGATAAGGTAGCCGGGTAATTTTACTTATGGACCGCTATATTTGGTATCTAAATAGAGCAGCTATAATTAACACCATACTAAAGAACTTGTTGAGATCTAAAGAACTACATGTAGGGTAAATTTTTGTTTAGTTATTTTTTTGTAGAAGTTTACATCTTTGTAAATCAACTGATGATTTTTGGGAGGCTGAACTCTGCATTTTAAAATATAGGTTTACTACAAAAGAATAATCACGTTTTAAAAAGGTATGTTTCATAAAGTGTTACAGATATAATTATGGTACATATATTGACTTTCTTTTTTCCCTTTGGGTACGAAAATAACATGTTTTACCTGTGGAACAAATCTTATACCATGATAGTCCATGCATAATCTCATCAGATGATATTGGACGTTTATGAAACCGCTTCCTCTTGGTTTGCTTATTGTGGGCCTACGTTCTTCACATCTGTCTAGCCCGATCCTGAGTCTTCTTCTTTTACCTTTGGATTCTTAACTTATATATTTTGTCGCATGCCTCTCTCATCCGCTCTTTGGTCTTTCTTTTGGTCTACTAGTGTTTGACCTTTACGTTGTAATCTTTTTCACATCTTCACTGTTTTTCATTATTTGTGTGTCTATATCAAAGCATTCTTGCAACTGTTAGGATGGCTTTTATTTTCAAGTTCATTAACCTTTGATATTTGCCTTCTGCAATTTTCTTCAAGCCAAGTATTCTGATTATGAATTAGCAATTTTATCTAATATGTTACTTAAATCTAAGTTTTTGGACATAAATTCACCCCTTGATGAAGCTATTCATTTAAAATACAATGATAAAAGCTTGCAATTAGATATTCGATTAATTTTGTTTTCATTGTAACTTTCGGTTTAAATCGTCATGTGAAGAATTGGTTTGGTGCTAGGTTTAACTTGTTCCAAATGAGCTTGAAGTTTTTTTAAAGTGTTCTTATGTGTGTACTCCAGTGACTATCGCTTATTCTACGAGTCGTAATAGTGTACCTAGGACTAGCAATAATTTGAGAAAGGCACTATCTTCCTGTTCGAATCGAGCTAAAAGTCGCTATCAAATCGATTGTGTTTTATTTTAGGAGTCACCATGTATGGAACCCATCTTGCATACTCTTTCCAAGCAACGCATAAATGATATATTTGACTCTTTCAAGAGAAATTCCTTAAGTTTCAGTGATATCCTTCTGCTTCACGCGGCGATTAGCACGACTCAGTTCTTCTTGATAGTCGATGAGTTAGAAAAAAATTATGATACCTATTTCATGTGTCTCGAAGCAATATTACCAGAAACTTAAATGTTAAATTAGGGTTTATTATAAACTTTAACTACTTTTTGTATATGTAAAGTTATCAAAATATACAGGGTGTTCCATTTACAATAGTAAACTTTGTATTAGTTCTGAGAAAATAAAAATCCATATTAAAATATCATAGTCAATAAATTCCAAATCAAAAAAGGAAATGGAAGATTTACATCAGTTTTTTTTTGGAAAGTAAATTTGTATTGCTTTATTGAAGTTGTCCCCCCCCCCTGAAAAACTTATGTAAATTTACTGTATAACATCTTCCATCAATGTTTAATGGCCTCTTTTTAGTTCCATCTTTGATTTGCCTTTTAACAGAATTTTTAGGTATGTTCTGCTTATATAATTAAGTATCTCTTCTACCTTTTTACTTTTTCTTAAAAGATATTGCTGGTAGAATTTCTAAGACTAAGATTTATTAGTTCAGTTTTATATAAATGTAAACCTCATGATTACAAAAACGTTACGAGCTTTTGAAAGGAAACTAAAAGTGAAATCTATAAAACACGAAAACAAAGGAAAGCCTTGTGTGAAACTTCATGCTCTTGATTTTCGACTCGCAATTCCCTTAATTAGCATATTGCAACTTTAAAAGCAATATTTCCAAATACTAAGAATTGCTAAAAGTTAAAATTAATTAAATAATATTATCTTCAAGAAGCTGATATTTCAAAACGTTGCCAATTACATTCCTGCATTTAAAGTGGCTTTTCTGTTGTAGTGAAGAAAGGACACGCTTGAAATATATTTATAGATCTACATAAGGTCTTAAGCAGATCAAGTGGTAAAATTTTCTTTACATAGACCGATTTGTTTGTATGAAAACAAAATAATTCAGAATAAATTTCTTTAACATAAGTGTTAACTTAGTTAACTGTGTTTTGGTTCGTTAAGTAAGAGAGATTCTGAATGAAAGTTTCATATTCAATCTCCAAATTAAGTACAATGTAATAGTAAATTAACGCAGTTGTCTTTATAACGAAATTGCTAAGCTGCTTGTAATTATCCACAAGCATTTATTTGCAAAACTTACTTTGTTATTGGAGAAGTCTTTAAAAGCAAAAAATTTGTCCCCTTAAAATATTAAACCGATATTGTTAATATGACAGTTTGCGTGACCGATGAGAGTGCATTGTAATGCGCCTGCGTAAATGAGAACGACTTCACTATCTGGATCAGTTGGAAGTGATGATTGAGCTCATGTAGTGTGTTATCACTACATTTGCACTGATTGAGCGAGTACAGCTGTAGCAAATTTTTGAGAAGGTGTAAGTAGTAGTCTGCAGAGATTACTAGGGTTGGGACATAAGTCATGGCAACTATTTTTTTAAGGTAAGGGCTAGTATCACAATAGTATGTCTTAAGCAAGCCGTGCATTCATAGTGTGTCCACAACAAAATATGGCTCTGCGATGGTCGAGTATTTTTCGTTTTAGGCTTCTATACATTAAAATGAGAAGCCTTATGTAGAGAGTAATGTCGTCTGTCTGTCCGTCTTTTTATTTTTCAACTTTTTATCAAGGCAGCTTCCAAGCTGAAGACAAGTTTCTATTTCTGACATCTGTCAAGTCTTATAATTTTTGATCTGTGATAGATAGAGAAATAACGTTGTCAGTATTCAACTAAGGACCATAAGTCAAGTCCAGACGCCAACAATCAGCCTGATGGGAAAATCTCAAGAGAAGCCCCGGACATCTGGAACCGGAGTTCCACGTCCGTACTTGTTTAATTTTTATTTCTTTGAAAGTACTGTAACAAATTTCCGAACGCCCCCTGTAGCGGCTACCCAGACGTCACGCATCAGCGACGGACATAATGCCTTCCAGGAATGTAGCCGCGTTGTTTGTGCACGAGTGGGGCTTGAATAATGGGAAATTGCGAGATGTTTACTAAATAACTTTGTGTACGTTCTGGAACCGGTTTTGAGCAAGGCAGCCCTGAAATCCAATAGAAATGCCAAAAGCTGCGCGAGTGCAATATAAATAGTATTAAGTAATTTTGTAAGTAAAATAAATAACTAGTTTAAGCAATTTTCCACGTGTCATTCATCACTGTGGAGAGCGAAAACGTTACAATATTTTATTGATATTGAAACAGTAGATGGAAAAGTATCCAATACCGTAATCGAAATACGTTTTTTATGTATAGTATCGGTATCTAAAATGGACACAATACTTGAAAAAACGATAACAAGGCTGTTTGAGGGAACCAAAAACGATGAAGATTGGCGCCCAAACTAGCGTTCTTCCGCCAAGCCAAAGCGCCGTTGTGCAAATTTACCATCGTGGGCAAATTCAAAGAGTTAGGTATATTTTCGAGTGTCTTTTTTTTGTTTCTAAATCCCAAAGCTTGGCTTAATGAAAAAATTTTTAACGCTGTTCGTCGGCCATATTAAAAAACACAATTTTCTCCAAAAAGTAATATTTAACTTGCTTTTCTCCTTAATTATCAAACCGCGCCCGCAAATTAACTTTTTGTGGATTTTATAGCTACATTTCAAGTGTAAATAATAATGTGATATTACAGATTGACGTTTTATTCGGGCACAGTAATAAAAAACCATATTAATCAGAGGTCAAGATTGTTGACAACACAATCCAATTGACGCGTGGATGTTAGATATGTAGCTATTAATTTAACATGTGGAATTGACGCATGGCACATCATTTTGTTAGCTTCTAGAGTGATAGCAGCAGATCAAAATTTAGATTTAGAGCTATAAAAACGAAACAGACGTCATTTAATTATGTTGAGCTAAAGGATCACAAAAATTAGCTTCAAAAAACTTATCGTACTAGAAAATTATTTATTTAATATTTTAAATGAGGTACAAAATTAATTGTGTTGTCTGGTCTACCCATTTACGAGCCACCTATCTATGTCTGATGGGTACCACTCTTGTAGTTTGGAATCAAAGAACTATTTTATGAAGGTTGATTAAGTGGTGTCCAGCCAATGAGCGCAACAGGCGGTGATGCGATGGTGCCAAATTAGGACTATAAGTGAGGTGGGGTAACACTTTGATTTTATCGAGTTCCTCAAATTTCTAACGAGTTTTTTGGGCCATATATGGGCTGGCGCTATGTATCTGTAGCAACGTCCGTTTTCAATTGACTATATCAGGGTATTGTTGTTCTAAGATATTTATTCTGGCAAGTCATTAATAATAAAGCTTCATTGTGGTGGTCCGACCTTCATGATCTGACCTTAGCAATTTCCCTAGGCCCAAAGCATAATATTGGCCTCAAAACCTTCAAATTTTAGTAGCTAGGTTGTTTGTATGTAATCATTTGGCGAGGGTGGTTATTTCAATTGTCTGCATATAGTAACCCGGTGCTCAGTTTGCTCTTGAGTTGAAGTGTGAGTCACTTCTATGCATCGTCTATTGACTATACCTAATTGGAACAAATGATGGGTGTATTGTCTATCAGGTGGTTCAAGTTCTTATGAAAATTGTCGGGTACTTTGGTCCGTTTGGGCAGTTCCGGATCAAGGCCACATTTTTAGAACGCTATCGACGCTAACGATTTTTTCAATTATTTTGGACTATCTGATAACGCATCTTGACCTTCAACCTAACGGATTATTTGAACGGCGCCAACACCGTTTCGCCCAACTTCCACTAATGTCGACGAATGACAACAATGTGTTTTTAGACAGAGAATAATTTGCAAACTGCGCTCTTTAACATGACATATGACTTGCCAAACAATTAACTTGTTTTAACAGTTTATTTAACGTTCCGGCTAGCCACTCAAAAAACGAAAAATTTTTGCGTCATCTAAATAATTTTTGTATTGTTACATGGAATATTAAAATAAACTTAAAAAGCAAGTTTTGATCTTATAAGTGTCAATAAACTCAATGACTAATAACATGTAACAACAGGCACACCTGTTTTGATTGATACAAAGATGTACTATACATTTTGTACAGTCGCGTTCAAGTCAACTAAAACGTGTGTTTATTTAATATTAAAATGCTAACTCAATATTCCGTGAACATCTGTTTCTTTTTTACTTGCATTTGGCGACTCCCACCATTTAGCTAAATGAAAAAAGTGGAGAAGGTTGAATTTGCAAACAGTACACTTGTACAAATTGCAAACAAACAAATCAAAGAATCTCAGATGACGCACAAATATGCCTAACAGCATTCTATAAAACCTATGCACATTATCTTGTCACCATTTTCAGTATCGTCTCAAACGAATATCTCGAGTCTTATGGAAGATTTTCTATAGTTTTTCTGAATTTCTAAGGAAGACGTTTAGAGTTCTATGTGATAGATTAATGCGTAGTAGTACTTTTCCAGTTCTATATTTAATAAAAATTGTAAGACCTAATAGCCCAGTAATGTAATAATTAATAATCTTTACAGTTCTAACTGCAGATGTTACTTAAAAAACTGACAGGTCAGCTACGTCAGAGCGCTTAAAAGTGAAGAAGCCTTGACGTAGCCGATAACCTCTCTCAAAATGTGACCACAACTGAATCTGTTTATCGCACGCGAAGCGAACCGTAACATGCGGAAGGGTTTGTGGCTAGATATTGGTCGAACAAGCTGGGCTCTAGATAAACATGCATATACGTGCAATTATTTCCAGCGAGTAGGGTCATACACTGGCGTCATAAGTTGCGGGTTATCTCATGGGTCGCTACAGACCCACGGTCAAGAAAGGAAACCCTCAATAAACACGACAATTAAGACGTGTACGCGATTACAATATGAGCAATCGGTTCCTGCATTGATGTGATGAAGTACCGAAGCTACACATTTTAATAAAAAAAAATATATGCCGATAAGTGCCTAAAACGTATGTTAAAAATTTTAGTGAATTATTAAAGCAATTAAAGATAACGCGCACAATTGAAGCACTGTTGAAAATAAAATGGGCCCCATGCAGTTAAAACCGATAAGAAATTACGCATCAATTAAAAGATTACGAGCTGTTTAGTGCTTAATAAATAATTATGTGGTAATAGAAAAATAATGTTTATGGGCTTTAGTATTCATTTATGTATGAATTATTATTCATATAATTTATTTAAATTAATACTAGGGTGCTGCCAAAGCCTTTTTGTTTTTTAATATGAAGATTAATTATCTATTATTTCTCTATTAACTCGTTAAGTTTTTTATGATTTGTTGGTACTATTCTTCTTTTGCTTTCTGAAAATCGGCAAAGCAGCATCCGGTGCTTTTAGGCGTTTTCTAGTCCTTTCTAGCGGACCCCAAATAGGCAGAAATATCGCGCAGCGGGGTTGTAGGAGAGAATTGAAGTACCGAAAGGCGTATGAGTACAATACACATAGTGCTATAGATAACTACAGTGTAATTTTACGTTATTAATAGTATGTGTTGTGTACATAAATAGTGTTAAGTGAAACTCAGTCAAAAAAACTTTCATTTGGTATTTGGCAAAGAAACTGGAAATCATGGCAATGTTGTTGGATGTGCACAAAAGTAGATGTCTAGAATTACCAGAAAGTGTGGCGCAGGAAGATGTCTTTGCGCGAACTATTGCAAGAGATAAGGATTTTAAGTAGTACATGTTAATGGTTTGTAAAGATCTAAAGCTGCATGTATATCGTATCGTTGCTATGGAGGATGTAAAATTCACTAACAAAAGATATAGCAAGTAAAAGGAGATTGTTGTGGGGGTGCTAAATAAACTTATAAAGTTAAAATATATATCTCGAAAAGCAAAACTACTAATATACAAGACTTTTTTACGACAAACAGTCATTTACGATTATGAATAAAAAATTAGGGATAAGGGAAAGGAAAATGTGAAGAGAGATATTTGGAGGGAAACAAGAAGGTGACGCATATAATAGGAGAACAAACGATGAGTTGGAATTGATGACTAAGGTTAAACCCTTCAGTAAATACGGACGATCCAAAATCAGATGGTTACGAGCCGTGAAAAGTGATGTAAAAGAAAAAAGCATACAAAACTGGAAAAGATAATCAAAAGACAGAAGATTGTGGAAGACAATTCTTGAGCTATGGGGCTTAAATTATTATCAAATTCCTTACTAGAGATGGTGTAAAACTGCTCGATATGTTGAGAAGATTTGAGTCATAGTTTGAGAATAACACTCTTAACAAAGCTCAAGTGTACGCATCCCATAATTATTTTTTAGAAAGATGAGAAGCAGTTGAAAATGAAAGTAACCATCATCTGAGGACCAGCGTTACCGAGGAGAATATTCGCATTGTTCGCCGGTTTTTTAAGGATGGCCGATGATTAACCGACATTATCCGACACGCTATTCTGTTTACGACAAAACTTGATAAAAAACAAGGAATGTTTTGGGCTACTACTGGTAGTTCTTACAGTTCGGACTTATCGCCTCGCGATTATTATTTGTTTGGACTATTAAAAGAAGCACTTGGAGGACGTACAACTGTTGTTACTGTTGAAGTGTTTGTGTGCGATTAGCTGTTATTACAATCACCTTCATTTGACAATATCTGTACGCTGGGAAAATATGTTTTTAAGCCAGGAGATTATGTAGAAAAATAACTTTGTATGTTCGCAATTTTAGGAAGTTGCAAAAATTTAAATAATTAATTTTGGTTTATATTTTAGTCACTCTTGTATATGTTTTTTACATCAGTTTTTACTGTCTGCTTATTTTGAGTAATACTCAATTTGATGTAAATAATAGGATTAAACAATGGTACCTAAGTGACTATACCCAATTAGGTTAATGTAATATTAATGAAAGTATAAACAATGCTAATTAAAAAACACGACAAACTGAAATTACATTATTTCGAGGTACCGAACATAGATTAGCAAGTCAAGTAAGCGAGACACAAGATTGCTTTTCTGTGTGTGAGTAATTTTTTGATGTCACTTTCGTAAAAGTTTTTCTGTCGGGTTGTTGCTTTTAAATCGTTGTCCTCCTAAGGTATTATTGATGAAATCCAGACGTGATAATTGCAAGAACTTAAGTCCAGACTCTAGGGAGGGGGGTTGATTTTTTGGTATAAAATGCATTTTTTTAAATATGGATCTAGTTGCGGGAGCAGTATGGAAGTGGACGCTGTCTTGAAGAAAAAGCATACTATTGGCTTTAGTAGCAGGCCACAATAATATTGAGTTCTTGTAATTAGAAAACAGTTGTAAGGATGCTTCCCGCGAATAACTTTGTTTTGACTTTGGTGTGGATATATTGCTTTTTATTTAGTTATTCCGTATAATGATAAACAACGCTTTCCTTCCTTTTGTAACGAGCAGAGTCTCTTTTTTGGTTATTGATTGGACACTACGTGACTCGCGAATTTATGCAGCGCTTATTTCTGTATTTCTAATGCGAGTGCGTTATATTTTCGACCTTGCTTCGTCCCGTACCAAACATTAAATTTAAGTATTTGGATTTCAATTAGCATACCTCTACTGAACAGCTGCTTTAAAATGTATTATAACGCGTTGCTCAGTAACACTAGTTATTAATGGTATTTAGTTTACATACAGACGACAACAATTTCTATCCAATCATAGCGTGTTAACGTTGTTATATCGACAGTGGGATAAAATTATCATGCAAATTTGATTTCTTTACAATCATGATCGTAAACAAAATAATATTATGTGTGTATTTATTTAGTGATAGTAAAGGGTGCCCTAAAGTGAATTGATATTTTAAAATTGTTGGCGTTTTTTGCGGTAAAATCAGAGTAGACATTTTTATTTGTTATTATTAGTAAACGTTGACGTAAAATTATGGAAAAGTACACAATCGAATAACGCGTAGAAATTTGCAAAGACTGCTCGTAAATGCCGTACTTTTTTTGGTCATCGTAATGCGTCTTCCCGTAAGACCATGGTGAATTTAATCAATAAATTTGAGTCAACCGGGTCAGTTCAAAAAAGAAGGAGTGACCGTTGGGCGTTCCCAATTTGAGTTTTGGAAGATCAACAAGTGAACGGTGAATTTTCGAGAAAAATCGTTTATGAGGCACATTTTCATCTTACCGGCTTTGTCAATAAACAAAATTATCGAATTTTGGGATCCGAAAATTCAAAAAAAGATTGAAAAACATCCTATATATCCTTAACGGGCTACGGTTTGGTGCAGATTGGTGTCAATAGAATTCGATATCGTGAGATAATTACCAACTTTGATGATATGGATGTGGAAGACATGTTGTTTTGAACAAGACGGTGCAATATATCACACTTCCATTAAAACCATGCAGTTATCGAAAATAAAATTTAATAGTCGCGTTATCTCGCAGCAAGGTGATATGAATTATCCGCCAAGACAATGTGACTTGACACCGTTAGACTTTGGGGTTATCTTAAGGATAAAGTGTACATCAACAAACCATAAACCATTGAGGATCTCAAAGAAGAAATTAGACACAACATTGCTAAAATTTCTTATCAATTATATCAATGTCATCGAAAATTTCATTAAAAGAGTAAACATGTCAGATGTTTTGTTTCACACATTATCTCTATGCTTTTACTTTAAAGTAAAGCAAAGACGTTATCAATGTTTAAATAAAAAAAAAATTATTAGAAAATTAAAATATCAGCTCATTTTGGGACCTTTATTTAGGTTTTCCCTAATTATAATTTGACTGTCACTTTTCTAAAAACCTTGATTTTATTAATGTCCATTTAGAATATAATAAAACTGCATGATTTACTCAATAGTGTAATCAAAATTACAAGGTGGTTCAAATATGACTGGGACTGATTTTTGTGTAAATATGCCGCACTGCGCAGCAACTGTGCGACCTTGAGAGAGTGGAATTAGAACCTTTTGACTCCCTCCTGTTCGAACTAGAATCTGTTCAGTCCTGTTTGAGAGATATTAGTGTGATGAACGAACAAAAGGTAACCCGGAGCATTGTGATCAAATTCCTCGTTGGAGAAAGCGTCCCGTTTGCTGAAATTTACCACAGACTCCAACAACAGTATGGGGAAGAGTGTCTTTCACGAACCCGTGTGTTTGAGTGGTGTAAGCGCTTCACAGAGGGCAGAGAGCGTGTGGAGAATGAACCGCATGATTGTCGGCCGCGAATATCCGTCACCGAACCAAACTTTGATCGTGCAGACGCGTTTATTCGTGAGAATAGGTGCAGCAATATCAAGGAACTTGGAGCAATGCCGTCCATCAGTGTTGGTAGAGTAGAAGACATCGTGAAAAAACGTCTGCACTATCGTAAGGTGAATGCACGGTGGGTACCAGGCACTTTGACGGACGTGAACAAAATGGTGCTCATGTAAACTGTCAGTCGTCCCCTACAGCAATTTGAAGACGAAGATGGTGCATTTTTGAAGTCCTTAGTCCTAGCAGTCATCACGCGAGTGGTGGCATACCAGTTTTCTTAAACTAAAGAGAGCGCGGAGAAGCCAGTTTTGAAACTGGCAGGGGGTTATTCATGTAGACTTTCTGACGGATGCCAGAACAGTGAATGCAGCTTATTACTCAGACTTCAGGAAAAGATCCGATCCAAGCTGAAGACAGATGGAAAGCGGGTGGCCATACAACCAAAACAACAATGGAAATCCTCTGGAAATTGAAATGGAACGTTCTGCCACATCCGCCGTACAATCCCACTTATTCGGAAGGCTCATATCAGACTTGCAAGGCATGCGGTTTGCGGGAAACGACGCTGTCATTTAGACTATTCTGGAGTGAATATGCCGCCAACCAAAAGCTTATTTTAAAAAGGGTATCAGGATGCTTCTAGAACGTTGGATAAAATGTGTTGACTCCGGGGGGGAGTACGTTAAAGACTGACATGTGTAAGTGTTTGGCATTTTTTTTTGTAAAAAATCAGTCTCCGTCATATTTGAACCACCCTGTATTGGCAATAATTCCATGAATTTAAAATAGTTAAATTAATAATAAATGGTATATAATTTAAAATAATTTCTCCTAGGATTACCAAATTTAAATTACTTAATTTCTAATTAGGTTATTCAGTATTAAAACATTACTTTTTTATGTACCTTTCTTACATGCTAAATTAGAAGTTATCTATTATTTAATTTAAACGATTGATATTTATTATAATAATTAGCGTAAACCTTTGCATGGTTGTTTACTGCTCGCAAAGATCGAGTAAACACAAAAATGTTATTCTGACGTTTCCGAAGGAACGTTGCCATTTATGTTGTGTTTAACTGAGCCGATATGTTGAAATACTGATATCGTATATCTAAAACGTGAAGATTGAAGTAATACAAGTAAATAAAATTGTAATCAGCCTGGAAATTGTAGTTTTTAATACAATAAAGTTCTTATCTTGCCACGATGTTTGTTAAAAGTGAACCTAAATAGTCTTGTAGAAAACATTTGGGCGCTTTATAAGCTTAATCCGGATGTTAGTGCAAAAATAAATTGCTAAATTTGCAGAACATTAACGTGCAGGTAGCTTCCGTTTCAGATAATGTTTTTTAGGAAACCGTTGTTGTCTAAAGTATGCAGTTATTTTATCTATTGCATGTTTTAAGAGAGCATTACTTACTGTTATAAATTATTGGGCAAGTATATGAAATGCAGCAATGATTAATTTAAACTGCGTTTTCACCAAATATACCCAATCTTACCATAAATACTATTACAAAATTTTAGTGAAATTTTAGGATCGCTTTTTTATGTATTTTAATTTTCTCTTTACTCTTCTGAACGCAAGAAACCTATTACTTTTTAAAATGTTTACCTTTGGAGTCCGCGTGGTTTTTATGCGTCTGTGAACACGCATTGACTGCTCAATATAAGTCTATAATAGAAAGTATGACATAATCTTCATACTTAAAATTTCGAGGTCGCGGTATCTCCTTGTGTAAAGCATTGCCCATAACATGTTCAACAGATTTAAACTGAAAGAAATAAAGTTCAGTGCATTTTCCTAAAGTCATTCCTGTGCAAGTCGTTCGTTGAAAGATTTATATACGAGGGGTATTTTTGGCGTCCTAAGTTGACAATTTTCACCCGTTTTCCCTCAAATTTTTGCAAACTGGGAGTGTAGAACAATTTATTTACAAATGATAACAGTGGGATAAGTTGGTGTAGGTGAGTTTTGTGTATTATACTTGGAGTGAGCGAGATTAAGGTTAGGACATAGATTCTCTCGGTGATAAGAGATATGAGAAAAAACATACTCACGTAGGCAACGTCGCTTCCCTGAAGTAGACCTGTCCTTGTCAGGAGCGCAGAAAGTGTCTACCTGCTACCATCGATGATAGGTGTTAGATTAAGAGAATCGGAATAAATAGATCAGACAAAGTACTGAAGTCGCCGATAATATAAAGACAACCACTAAACTAAAATGGGAATATGCAGCACATGTTGCTAGAACACAGGACAGTCGATGAAATAATAAGAGCATCCGATGGAACCTTAGACAGAGAAAAGAAGAGGAGGGAGGCCAGAAATGCGCTGGTATGACGACATTAAAAATGTGGCAGGACTAAGATGGATAAAGGTCGTACAGAACAGGGAGAAATGAGGGAGATCTATGTTTCATACTGGGTGCAACAGGGCTAATGACGATGATGATGTTAAGAGGTTTGGTACAAAAATAATTAGACTAATTTTTTTTTAAATACGAACTTCTACCTTCTATAAATCATACTGTATATAAATCAATATATTGGATCTGTTATCGTTTCAGAAATAACGTGAATGCAATGTTATTTTTTATCTTGCTGATTCTATTCCAATGTATGATATTTCAAAAATATTATTACTGACTAAATCTATGAGGTTATATTCTTCAAAGTAGTTTCCTTGGAGGCGTTGGTTACACTCTTCTCGATACTATCCAAAATACCAAAATGGTGTCATTTTAAATGATTGTTCAGCTGAGAAAAAGTCACAGCAACTAAGTTCCAACGAATAAGGGCCTGGAGAACTACAATAATGTATTTTTTTACCAAAGATTTTTTGATATGGACTTCTGTGTGGTGTTGGACCACGGGTAATATCTAAATGCGCGCAATGTCTAGTCACATACCCTTTCCTTGAACTCCTATAGAACTCTCTGATAAACATTTTGAGTTTATTGAGAGGTTATTTTGGAAACACAATTTCCCTGTCGGCAATTTTTTGACTGTCAAAGAAATAAGTGAGTATCGATTTGATTTTGGATCTGTTTATTCTAGTTTTCTTGAGACGGACAGAGTTTGTGCTGCGCTACTATCAATTTTGGTGTTTTGTTTAGGGGTCGTACTGAAAAAATCATAATTTATTACCAGTGACCACGCAATTGAAGATTTTTGACTACCTCTCTAGTATAAAAATTTAAGACACAAATCCTTTTGATTGGATTTTTACTCAGAAGTGATCTTATTTGTAACAATATTGGCGCTCACTTTTATTATAATAATAATAATGGTAAGGCTCTAACGCCCCGCGTGGTAGCACGGCCTGCAAACTGAGAGGTTAAGGGCTCTCATATGTTTGCTCAATGTGGCAAGCACCGCGCCTTAGACGGCCATTATTACTCCTTGTTCGAGTGAACGCAGGTACTCAATTATTTTTAGTGACTGAGTAGGCCACCCGCCAGGCTTCAGAGAGCACCGGGAATTGAACCCGGGTCCGTCCGCATAGCAGCCCGCGCCTCAATCACTGGACCACTTTGGCGGTCCATTTTCATTATACCCAAATTTAATTTATTTTTTATTGTTCCCAATGTCAATCGACAACTTTTTGAGGCGGAAGGTCTTTCCATTCCCCAAAAAGGTATTGTGCTAGTTGAATGCCCGTGCACCCGGATAGATAATGCTTTTTATAAGCCCTTGGCAACATTCTATAAATTACAGTATTGGATTAGACAAGATTTAGATATAGTTATCAAATACAAATACAAACGACACAAGAAATATAGTGGTACATGGGAAGACGATAGAACAAGTTCCAGAATATATATACATATATATATATATATATATATATATATATATATATATGGGACAAGTAGTAAGACCGGACAAAGAAAACAAAACTGCTGAAATAGCTAGAAGAGTGAGACTATTCTAGGCGGGTTTCGGGAAACTATCATACATACTAAAAAATAAGAAAATACCGCAACACTTAAAAAGCAATGTGTTTAATCAGTGTATCTTACCAATTATGACATATGGTTCACAAACCTGGACACTGATTAAAAGCAATATGGACAAACTGATAAAAACACAAAGAGCCATGGAGCGAGGTATGCTAAATATACGATTAAGCGACAGGAAAACAAATGCTTGGATAAGAGGAGTCAAGAAACTTAAAGATGTAGCAACACATATTGCACAATTGAAATGGTCGTTTGCGGGACACAAGGCCAGACAAAGAGATGGTAGATGGAATGCTATCATACAACAGTGGAGACCATGGGAAGGAAAAAGACAACGTGGGCGGCTACAAATGAGATGAAAGGACGATATTGTGAGAACTGCTGGATTTGGATGGATGCAAAGTGCACAAAACAGACAAAGATGGAGAGAGTTAGGAGAGGCGTATATCCAAAAATAGACGATACCAAGCTAAAAGAAGAAGAAGATATAGTTATCTTTAACTGATTACTTCTTTCCAAGCTCAGGCGATAACACGGACTAATAGATTCGACTCCTTTATAAAGAATTTCATTTGGAACTGCGAAATATTGTCTTTCAATTTCCTTTTTCAACCCATCGATTGTTGCTTGTTTTGCTCAAAAAGCTTTATCTTTAATGTATGTCTATAGAAATAAATCTATTGTAGTGATTTCTGTGGAACGCGCAAGGAATTCAGCACTACTATCATCGTAATGTAAGGATTTTGATGAGGAACATGGGTTGGGTAAATTTAAAGAGTGAGTATATTTTTTGGGACACTTTGTATCAATAAAATATTTCGTTTAGCAAAACTATTTCACTATTGAAATTCTATGAAAATTTAACAATAATAATGAACATAATTTTATGACCATTACATTTTTTCTTGTAACAATTTTTTTAATAACTACGTATTATTGAACAATCTGTCTTAATAGACGGTTCTCAATAGATTCAATACTACGATAGCTTGCAGGGAATGTTTTATGAACGCTCCCTTATTTACTTAACCCAGATTTATTATTAATTACATCTAAAAGATAAGCCCGACGGATTGTATCTTTTGATCGTCTTAGTTCATCACCTTTCTCTATTAATTAACTTATGTTAGTAAGTAGTTTATTTGGATGCACTTCTTCTAGGTCACTGTATTTTTTAATATATTTTTTATTTCTTTTTTAACTAAATATATAAATAGATAGTTTTATATAAATATATTTGGCACGTACTGTAGCGTATTAACTCTGATGATCTCTCGATGTCTATATTGTTTTTGCTAACTGATCCCTGGAATTGTAGTGCGTAAGTCTATATGGGTTTTGCTTATTGGAATTTCGTTTTTAAGCGTTAGTTAAAATCTTCTGCACATCATCCAAAATACCTGCCTAAACTTCAGATATGATAGGTCTTGTTGTTTAACTAAGAAGTATCTTCCTGTTAAATATTATGTCAAAAACTGGTAATAGTTGGGATATCATGATTATGACATTGGAACGTATCGTTGTTTTATTATGGCATTAAATATTTGTTAAATAGATTTAATTTCTTTGTTATTTCCTGCAAGACCTTACCCATTATTAGCTCTTGGTACAGACTTCTCTCTTAAGTTTGTTGTAGATTATACTATATGTAATATTTTTCATGGGAAGATCTATTTGGTAAGGTACCTATAGTGATTGGTGAATATTGTGTTGCTCCTTCAATGATGATTTTGCTGGATATAGCCGAAATACTTCCATTGGGTGTTTTGTGAATAGCCTTTTGTATGTTGTTTCTGGGCCATTTCAAATCTTCTTCTTTAATTGGTGGAATATGTTATGGTTTTTTAATTTCCCTAATGTTTTTTTTACAATTACTAATCTTTTGCTTCTGTTAGTGTTACTGTATGCAAATTATCTTGAACAAACTTATTTTTCAACTCCAGAAGTAGTTTTTTCAATCTTTTGTAGTCTTTTTAAATTAAAAAATACATCTAATTTAGTTATTTATCATCGTTTTCATAACTTGCGTTTTTCAAGTTCTGCTTGACTTGAATTATCTTCTAGTATAGCCTTCCATAATACATAAATTTAGTAAAATTATGTATGTTCAATTAGACTTAGAATGTTTCCTAACTGGTTTTGTTATTGGTAAGATTTGGCCGTCTCCTTATTTGTATTTTATCTGAATACATGGTGACAATGGCTGGTGTATGGTTTGAAGAAACGTCAAGACTTTAAATGGGTGTACACTGTTTAATACTAATTGTAAGGTCTAATAAGTCCTGTAATTTGGTTTTATCAGAAGGCCTGTTGAAATGTCTTAGGTTATCTTCTTTTATTAGTGTTAACAATGCTCTGCTTTTGGTGGTATTTAATCTTGAACCCATTGTATATTTTTGGAGTTATAATCATGCCCCTCTTCCACACTAGAAAGCTATTAGCGTACGTTTTAAGGAATTGTCTATAGTCTCGTTTTTTATTTTGGTGCTTAGGAAGGCAGTATATCGTTGATATTTTATGTGTTGAATTTTTCTTCAACTTAACTTGTAGTTACTTGGATGCAATGGTGTTCTATAACTAATTGTAAGATGCTTAGTGTTGTAAACCTTATACCA
Source organism: Sinelater perroti (assembly GCA_036346155.1). Taxonomy (NCBI): domain Eukaryota; kingdom Metazoa; phylum Arthropoda; class Insecta; order Coleoptera; family Elateridae; genus Sinelater; species Sinelater perroti. The sequence goes on from JARFIY010000380.1 coordinate 239,298, forward strand.
TTTTATGTGTAAAATGGGTATCAGAGATTAGAATGACCGATAAATCTGGAGAGCTTCATATATTTTATTACAAAAAGGACATTATTTTCGAAAAGGTGAAAATCATATGTGTTATTCAACAAACTGTATGACACCACATTTTTTTGCTGCGGATGACGAATTTATCCCATTGTTGGATACGCCGTCGGAATCACTCTACTCGTAAAGCTTTCACGAGCGACAGCCAATTCATCAGCAATATCCCCTTCTGATTCCAATATAATATATTTTGGAATAAACAATTCCAGCCGTGGCTTTCTGAGACTACGGTTTTCTATGTTATGTCATTCTATAGAGTGGCATTTCTTTTGAGATTTCTCGTGGTAGAACCATTTGCTGTGACTAAACACTTAAAGAATGCCTTAGTGACGTGGACGTGAACATCCTTGGTTTATAAAGTCCCTGGGTCTAAGCCCCTAACCTTTCTCCCCCGGTGTTTCCAGAGTTGCGGAAGCTTAGTTGGCACCTAGGCAGTTCGAGCAGTCCTGAACATGCTAAAGGTGACTTTGATGTTGTTGCTATAACCACCTCCACGAAGTTTGTAGCGGTTTGCGTAACCGCCACGATGAGTTGGAATGATTCCAGGACCCTGGTGGCGTCCACGTTCTGGTGGCCTAGCCCTGGTGTTCGGGCTGTAATAGAAGGTTCTGCGATATATGCTGCGGAGGTGGCTAGGCCCGTTGGGAAGCTGGAGCATCTCAAGTCCACTGCTACATAGCTGCGGCCTGGAGTGGCGGCCGTTGGTCGGATATTTGGCATCGGGAGTGCAGGACATACCCGGAAGCTAGCTAAGTGTGCTCCCTGGCAGTTTGCACAGGTGGCAAGTTCATCCAGGGGCTTCCCCGAAGTGGTGCGTGTCGCCGCATTTCACGCACTTAGGAACCGCACGACAGCAACACTGCTCGTGCCCGAAGCGCTGGCGACGGTGACACTAGCTTACGATTTTCCTTTTGTTTTACTGTTGCATTGTTACAGCCAAATTGACTACGCCGTATAAGATCTACTTATTCTTGTCGAACCGCTCAAGCTTTAGGAATATGAGCAGTACCGGTGGCCTCTTCGGTCCCGTTGGCGGTGGCGGCCAGCACCGCGGGCGAAAGGGGAAGCATTTTCACTTGGACTCGACTGCGAACATGGCGGCGCTTTCGGACAGGCTCGAATTCGTTGAATTGGTTCTCGCTCTCCGAGTCGTTTTCAGGAATGGCTGGTAGAAACGACCGTGAAGCAGCAGCACTGATAGAAAGATATGCGCTGTTTCAGATCAGCGGCGAAGATCTACTCAAAGCACTGATCTGGACCATCGCTGTCATTATCATCGAACATTGTGAACGTACTACACTAACTCCGCCAGCCGGTACTTGTACCGGCTGAGATCACTTTGGGTACTGCGTAATTATGCAGTGCACGCGACTGGATACATGCACTGCTTGGGTGCGAATGACTGCATTTAGATCCACAATGTACTGCTGCAGTAACTGTTAACATATTTCTACACCATTCTGCTGAACGATGAGAGTGTGGGCAACGAATTCCTTTCAGCCTTTCCCATCTTCAAGTTGTCATGGAATAGTTTTACGACTTGTTAAGTTTTCACAGGCGGCTACTAAACTAGTATGAAGTTCTAAGCAGTCACTTTCTCCTTTTAAAGAAACTATGCTGTCCATGATAATTTCTATGTTTTTTTTACTTTGTCCACAATTTCATTCGCAATGATTCACTGTATTTCCTTCTGTATATTTTAGCAACGTTATCTGACGACATCACTACTATAGTACCACGTAATATATATAGTACTATAAAAATAGACTATAGTTTGTCTTCATACACACACTATGTGCGAATTTTAATCGGCGACACAACTGAAATTTTGAGTGTCAATGGGAAGTGTCAATCATTTTTGAACCCCTAAAATAATAACTGTAAATTTTGGTTATATTTGGAAATATTGGCTCTTACTGAGCGGGTTAACTGTAAGTTTTTGACCAAAAATCCACTAAATGAAGCTGGAGGTATCAAATATCCCCAAAGATCAATAGGACCATGTTTAGATTGCTTAAACTCAAATTGAACGAAATCTTCGTAAGAAAAATATATCTTGGGAGATACAAATCTCTAATGTTTCGATATTTCACATCGATCTACATCTATAACTAGTTGCACATAAAAGACATATGGGAGATTTGCTAATAGATGCTTTAAATAGAGCTAGGAGAGAAGAAAGAACAATTCTGTTTATGGACGAACAAGAAAATTTTAGTAAAAGTGGCAGAATGTTTGCTAAATCCTCCAAGGAAGTTAGTATCTGTGATGGATTAGTGAGACGTTTGTTAACAGTGACATTTTATTTTTGTGAAAAGTGGTCAAAACTTTAACCGCTCTGCACAGAATGTTTTGAATGGTGTGATGAAACCTTTAAACGCTTTTCCTTGGACCTTTCCGGAAGACTTTGTACCGGTCTACGAAGCAAAATCAAATGGGACTTGCTTGAGCAACAACGTGACTCATTTTTTAAATGTAGACGATTGGCCTTCTGGTAACCCAGACCTTAACCCTTTGTATTACAAACGATGAACAGTTTAAGAGAGCATTGATTCTTTAAAGCGAGTTCTAACGACTGCAGTCAACAATTTTCTGATGATGCATGTACAGAGTGCGTGCCGCCATTGATGACGCAAGACTTGCATAGAAGCTAAAGTTTTTGAATATCTTTTATATTTATAATTCCCAATAATCATTTTATTTTGGCTTTCAAATCAGTTTGTAATAGTATTTATGGAAATGCTAGGTATTTTGACTAAAATACAGTATTAGAAGATTTAGAAGACTTAAATATTGAAATAACTAAAAAAAATATATAGCAACTTATTATTAAATTTTTGACTCATTGCGAAGTGAGGTAACATTAGTAATAAGTAAAATTGTTGTTTTTCAACAATTCTGCAAATAGACGTTGATATTTTTTGCACAAAAGAATGCGCGTGACGTCCTTAGTCACAATGCTAAAGCATGGCGGATGCAATTAATCGCAAATCGCAAAAACGACAGATTGAACTTTGGACATGCTACTGTGCCAATTAAAAAAAACAAACTCTGCCCCTGACACTAAACTTCACTCATTGCACTCGACGAAAGTCTGCTAAAATTGATCAAGCGACTTAATTGTTGTCCGATTTTGGCGCAGCGCTATTTCAAAATTTCTCTTGATTTTGTTGCGAAAGAATAGATATTTATAGCGTTTATTGCTTAGAACGTGTGCTGTCGCTTGTTTGTTACACCACAAGATATAAAAGTCTGTGAACTATCTGGCTAATTAGCAGTTACAATTAAGAAATTCTTTCGTAGAGCCGATAGCGAGCCATCTATTTTCCTCATTTGCTTTCCGACAAAGTGAACAATTTATAAAGCTTCAACAAGTTTAAAAATGATTTGGCGCATGAGATAAGCCGCTAACAAAGAAACGGCGGCCGTGGTTATTGCGTTGGATATTTATTAACGATCGCCGATCGAAGTTATCAGTCGACATCTGATGCTCCCATACAAAGGTTTATAATCGCTTCAACAAAGGATAATTTTTATCGAAGATTGAGTCATCGCTAAGTACTAATTTTCTTACGAATTGTATTTTGTACCGAGGAATAAAGAAAGCCCGTGCAAAGATCGTGATGTTATCGATCGGTACTTGAGATCACTAAGTATTTGAATGTTTCCGTTCCGAATCAATTGATTATAAAATTAAAAGGCAGATAAAAAGGTACATTTTCTGGCGATATTTGATTTGGTGTTACAAATTATTTTTTTAATTAACACCAAACAGATCTATACAATGAATAAATAATATATTGTAATATTGGGATTTTAAGCACTTTTTGTTTTTTGCCTGCTTTGGTTTTCCTTTTAGTGCTAACATCTGAAGGCAAGTGGGCCTTGTAAGTTTGATGAGATTAAAAAATGGCTGTTTACTTACCATTTAGACTTACCTTATCTTAACACCCTCTGAGATAGCGAGACAATGTTTGTTGATGGTCTGCAAATCAAATACCGCTATGTATACACAGGAAAACGTCAATAAAAAATATTTTGTAAAACCCTCTCTTGCATTTATAATAGTAGAGTTAGTTTTAAAATTTGTTATAATTTTTGCTTTATGACAGGTGGCACCATCTTGCATAAATAATGAGTCTTTCTCGGGATTTAAACTATTTAAAAACTATTTAAATATGGTGAAATCTGTTCAGCAATTTTTCAAAACGTTTCTTCCAGCGTTTCATCGTGGATTATATTTTTAGCTTTTGATTTACTTTATCTATTTAAAAGCGGTATATTTCCTTTTTTCTATGAGTTTTTAATACTTTCTAATAATCTTTGCTTTATCTAGCTGTCCTATTTACATTTTTACACCAAAATTTCTTTAAACTTTCTGTTTTACTTTCTTTACTATTTCTTTGTTTTTCCAAAATTTTTATCTGGATTGTTCCTTTGTATGGTTCACTTTTATAATTTCACATGTTTTCTTTCTTTTTTTTAGGGGTATATTATTTAGGTTGGCTTTAATTTTTTTAATTTTCAGTCCTATTATTTTGTTATACTTTGCTGCCATTTCTTCTACACATAATTTGTATGTTCTTACTACTTCTTTTTTCTTGTCCCATTCTCTAGCTACTTTTGTCTTACTATATCTTTCGGCTGTATTATTTTTTGTTCTTATTTTTATATATTTGCTATCACGTCGTTTACTTCTGTTCGAAGATTTTTGCTTAATCTATTATTGGCCTCTGTCTATTTTAATTAATATTATAATCTTAATTATAAGAAAATTGGAAATTACTTGGACAGCAGTTAGACGAGCGTTTGGCAATTTATGGAGACTTACGTCAAGAATGGCAAATTAGGGTGATCAAACTAGTTCTAACAATTGTAGCTCTGGTATGGTGGCCTGAGATTAAGCAGAAGACTCAACTAAAACTAAGCAAGATTCAAAAACTTGCTTGTCTTAGCATAAGGAGGACAATAAAGACGACGGTCACAGCGGGAAAAAGAGATCTTCCTCCGTTGGATATTCCTGTGATTAAAGGAAAAGCTAGATTACAACTATATATATGTGTACAAAATACTCTCTAAAAAGTAAGAACAGATAAATACTATACAAGACTGATGGGTGGCATAAAGAATCTCAATCTAGAAAAGAGGACAAATCATTAAACTCCAAAACATTCTTAATTCCCTCTTTGATGTGATAATACAAAATCGAAAAGAGTGACAAGAACTCTGTTTGGAACTGCTTTCTGACAGTCTGATCTGGTATATGCCTCAGTATCTGAGACAGGTGCCAGCTCACGATTTTATCTTAAAAGATCAAAAGGGAGGCTTTTCTTTCCTTTCTGGAAATAGGCCTTCGTATTTCAAATGAAAATGTGTGCCATAAAAGTAATAGAAGGTGGCACCAAAGCGCATTTATATTTTATCTGACAGCCAGGCGCCTTTGAAAACTTTTCCGAATTGAAAAACTACATTTTGACTAGTTTTGGAATGTTACGAAAATTTCGATGATCTGGCTAAGTAAAATAAAGTAAAACTGCTTTAGATTTGCAAATTATTGCGGAATAGAAAACAAAAAGCTGGTGAATTGGTAAGGTAGGGATTAGCGATTATTATGGATCAGAACTATCTCTATTGGGGACTGGGTTTGTACTCAGCATAAAATTCATTATATCAGTAGATCAGGGCGTGACCACCAAAGCACGGCATTTATAAAGAGACATAGCAAAAATAGAGCAGTAGAACTACTATTTTTAAATAGAGGACATCCTATAATTGTCAGGGATCTGCTAACAGGTTAATGTTGAATTCGTTGACGTGATTGAAGGTTCCTGAGACGAGCTTATAACCTTCGTTTTCCATTGCCTTATTAAGTCGCTTCTGTACCGCCTTTACTGGAGAATCATGATCTTTGGACGCCTCTTTGAATCACCTAATTGCTCAGGCACAGATCTTGGACACTAGAATAGAGGTTTTCTGCGTTTTTATGTAGTAGCACGTATATACCGGCGCAGACGGTCTTCAGTGCATGGTTCTGAATGACCTTGGAGCTTGTCTACGTGGTATTTAGCAGTATAGCTCCACACTAGTGTCGCGTATGTCATGATAAACCGCAGAATGGTCTTATATATTATTAGCTTATTTCTGTAAGAAATTTGGTTGCTGGGGTTGAAAATGGAGTCCAGGGCTTGTTGGATTGTCTTTGTCTTATTTGCGGGCCCTTCCACATGAGGCTTTTCGGTCAATTTCTCCATGGTGACTCCGAGATGTTTTACTCTTGTTTTCAGGGTATATCTTATTCGAAGATCCCGAGTGGATTTATTTTATCACTCAAACGAAGTCTTGTCCTGGTGGAGAATAGGTCCGCTGAATTCTTCTCAGCGTTGACACCTACTCTCAATCGGTAGCACCTTTCTTCTATCTGGTCGAGGTGTGCCGGATAAAATTTCCGTATCGTTTGTGTATTGGACCGTCGTTGTGGAGGGCGTCTTGGGCATGTCCCTGATGTAGATGTTGAAAATTATCGTGGACAAGACTGATCCGGTTTATGGACGCCTTATCGATGACTTCACGCTGCCGATCTTGATCCGAAATTTATGTCCTGACAATTAGGACCGGATCATTTGGACCTTCGGTAGCGAGATGGTTGCTGAAGTAATCTTAAAGCTAACCTTATTATTCCAAACTTTGTTGAAGGCCTGGCTACAGCAAGGAAGCTGTGCCGGTGACTGCTGTAATCTTTTCCACGACTTGGAGTAGTTAGTGGATGGTGAAGTGGCGGAATTGGAACCAATTCTCCGGGATCAACTCCGAGTCTTCGATTGCCGTTCTTAAGTATTGGTGGATGATGTGCTCTATAAGCTTTCCCATGGTGGGCAAAAAACTTAAGGGTCTGTAATCTTGGCGAAAGGTTCCAGATTATCACATCCGTCATCGTTGTTTTTCAGTAAGTTTTTTAATTATTCAATAAATTTAAATGTTGTAATCTTTTGGTCCAAAACTAATTTGAGTTGTGGCAAAAACCACTAATTTCAACATTTTAACACTTGATATTTTAGTAAGTTTTTCTTTTGTTTTCTGGAATCTTAGCATGTTGAAAGAAACGAATTCAGTATCCATCTGTAAATATTGTTTTAAATTGTGCAGACTTGCTCAAAATTTGTCATATTATCCTCAGTTAAATCTTCCATATATTCTTGAATATATTGCAATGAATAAAATGTTCTTTTTCCAATAGATATCGATCATATGTTACTACATCAACATAATAGGTTTTCATATTCCGATTTCCTAATTCGCAAGTTTATTAAAAGTTTTTCTTTTATCAGAAAAACTTTTGTTACCCTTCGAAAGCCATCTTACCATATCTACACATAAAGAACCCATGTCTTCATATATTTTCCTAAAAATATGAATCTGAACGCTTTTCCTTTGCTTGAGTTTACACAATCAAAGGAACAAATTAAGTCTCTTGGTAATAGATATTTTCAGTTATTTGGCCGTGCAGTCGCAGCTAGATGGAAGGACTTGCCAGCAAAATTATTCTGAAAAGTTCTGTTTTAGAACAGCTTAGCAGCCACTGCTTTAAATGATGTGCATAACTAATTAAAGAAAAAATAGTTTGGTGTAATAAAAAAGGCCCCTGATTCAGCAGAATAATGCACAACCTCATGCTGTTCATTACGTTAAGGGAAGGTTCTCATCAGAGCCGACCGAAAAATCAATTTTTTTGTTGCATTTTTTGTTAGCTAATTATCCGTAGAATATATTCCCAAAACGGTTTGTATGAAATTTTTGAATTTCCCACATTTACGACCACACCATGGGTGATCATGGTAAATATAGCTACCTCTAGTGTCACCAGATGTCGGAATATATGCTATTACTTTATATATGTGCTTCTATATATACTAATATCAACGGTTATAGCGTGTAGTGTTAGTCGACCACGTGCTCCGAATACAAGCAGTTCGTGTACCGAAAACTTTAAACGCGTTTTTCTCGAAACCACGTTTTTCAAACTGGGCGGCACGATATCTCAAAAACTACTGAATATATCGCTATATATTTTTTTCATTTCAAAGTAGATTAAATTTACTGGAGGATGAACCTAAAAATAATTAAATTTATTATTATTTATATTTTTTACAGCACTTTGAAGAGTAAAAAAAGCGCGAAAACGCGACACTAAACTTTGCATGTCCGCCATTTTTTCAATTTTTACTTTTTGTTGGTTTTATAGGTTCATCCTCCAACAAATGTAATATATTTCATAAACATTTTTGGATTTCTTATTTCAGATGATAGGAACGAGCGCTAGAGTGCCGCCCGCTTGGATATATTTTTTTGAGGCTGTCACGTTTCAGTACAAATAAACAATAATTATTAAATTATTGTTCAATATAAAAAATGTTTTTCCATACTTTAAGACCTATTAAATAAGTACCAAGAACATCGAGTTACTCACTTATTTTCTTCCATGGAAAAAAAATTCCAGAAAATCGTGTCATTTTTGGGTCGCTAGATGAGAACCTCCCCTTAATTCAGCTAATAAACACTGCTACAACTACCTACATCTCAAACTTCGTTCGAGCGATTTTTATATGTTTGTACTCCTAAAAGAGCCCCTGGAGACCAACAACAGGCGTACTGACGATTTTTTTCAATTTCATTTCAATATAGTCTTTTTCTTGATTATTGTATGCATTTCAAGAATAGTTAACAATAAATGACATGACATATTAAGTTCTTTCTCAATTACCTGTTGGTTTTGTTAATTTTGGAATTAACGTTAAAACCACTTAGTAATTATATATTGTACATAGTTTTGAATTAAATTTTAAAATCAGTATAATAATAAAAAGAAGACTAATAGACGCGGTATGCTCGTATAATTAAATATAAAATAGTATTAACATTCCACATACAATATTACAATTATTTTGGTACTAATGGAATTTTTTTATAAAAAACAACTTCCAAATATCCATATTTAATGACAGTCATTAACATCAAACCGTTGACATTGGAAATGTGGTACTAATATGATTTATTTTTATATGTGACTTCTAATTACATTTGAAATTGCTGTTTTATATGACTCATTTAATATAGACTTAGATCATTTCATGCTGGAATATATGTTCATCTGTTTTTTGCAATTATTTGTCTGTTCAAGGATAATGCCTTTTGTTATATGTAATAGCATGGAATTTTTTCTTTTATTAAGGTTAACATTGTAAAAATTCATTACGTTAATGTTTAGTTAATAACTCGTGCCATTTAAGAAAATAACAATTTAATTATATATAATTATTTGCTTATGGTTTTTTCTATTTTTAAAATTTCTTATTGATCGTTAACCGGTCTTCTCAACCTAGTGGTCAGGACTTCTCCCCTAAGTTTTTCCATGTCATAGTCGTAGGTAGTTCTTCTCCATCCCAAGCCAGCCACTTCTTTTAGGTTACTAACTCATCTTGTTTGAGGATGTTCTCTAATTTTCTTCCCAGTTCATGGTCTTCATTACTAGATCTCTTTGTTCCATTTACTGTCCGTTTGTTTCATTGTACGCCTGGCCTATTTCCATTTCAAAGACGCTGCGTAGTAGTACATCTATTACTTTTTCCGAGGAAAAATTTCATTTCCAATTCAAACTTCGAGTTTGACGTTCAGCATTTACCTTTCCATTGCTCGATATGTCTCGATTAATTTATTGATGATAATTTTGTCAATATCCAAGTTTGGGCTCTATATGTGAGAACAGGCAATGCAACTTTTTAAATGCGCACTCTTTCTAATCTTTATGATCTGTCATTGTTTGACAAGTACTGACCATTCTAATCATGTGCATCTTTCTATTTTATTGGAGCATCTTAGCTTTAAATCTTTCAAGAATAGCCATGTTTGAGACAGACGCAGTTCCTTATAACAGGATACTATACGTACAAGCTGGCTTAAATATTACATTATAAAGAAAGAGTTTGTTATCAGGTGAAAGAGTAGAATTTATCTTTAGCACCCTGTAATGTTTACTAAATTTTAGGTTCATCTCTTTTCGTTTCTTCTATCTATGGGTTATTCACGTTAAACCATCTTCTAGATGCATCCTTAGGTACCTAACACAGAGTTTGATTTAATGTGAACATCAGGCATATTCCTTTACATTTGGTGAAAGATACTTCCATAATTTTATTTTTGTTTATTTTTATGTTCTATTTTTTGCACCAACTAAGAATTGGGTTTGTGCGATGCTAATGTTGGTTCTTTATCTGCAACCAGGATGTCCGTATCATCTATAAATATGGCTGTTGGTACCTCCTCGTTGGCAGGCAAATATGCAGTATATAGGAGATGAGGTATTGGCCCAAGGATGTTCCTCTGTGTTAACTGAGATTATATTAGATATAGATTAGTGAGCTTTTTTATGTTTATATAAAAATACTGTTCCTATAGATGGAATTTCACTGACAAGTAGGATTGCCCAGAAAGACATTATTTATGTAACAGATTTTTATGCTAAACTTTATGAAATGGTTGGTTGTATCTATAAAGATAGCAGCACAGTTTTCTTTTGTTTCAATGGCGTTATTTATGTGAACTACTTTGTCTATCTGCTGTACGGTGGAATTTTCCTTCCTGAATCCGAGCTGATTAGATTTGCTATTAACCCTTTTATCAGTATTTTTTCGACTGTTTTAAGATGATGGGTAGGTGAATTATGAGCGAATACGAATCAAATTTGCGGAGTGCTTTCTGGGTTTAGAAATCAATATAGTTTTGACAATTTTCCACTGGGTAGAGAAGTTACCCTTTTTCAGCACTACGTTGGAAATAAAAGTAATCATCAGCAACTATTTTTAGGTAGTTTTTTTTAAGAAGCGCCCTGTTATTGGGTCATGTTTGGTTGATTTTTTGGGTTTCAGGCTGCCTATCAATACTTTGATTAGTAAAGAGAGCTGCGGAAACGGCTTTCAAGTAGTTGTAAATTTTCTTGCTGGATTGTCTAATCTCCTGGCAGTAGAGTGAAGAGATATTTCTCAAATGTTTTAGCTTTTTCTTGTCTTTTCGTGATCCTCTTTTTGAACTGGCGGAACTTACTTCTACTGCTGTTTAAGATGTTTAATGTTTTTTAATATAATTAGTGCTTGTAGGTATTCATTCCCCAGTTGCTCTATTGTATGCTTGTTTTTTAGCTGGATAACTCTTATTTTGTCATTGTCTTCTAAGTCTTTCTTTTTTATTCATAATTTTAAGAAAGTAATTATGCTTTATTAAATGGAATTTTAATGTATATATGACTCCCCATTCGGCTTCTTATATGATAGTCTTAAACTCTTCTACTGTCATTTCTAAATCTTCTACTGTTTTTGGAGGAATATTTGTTGGAACATTTTTCTCAACTTTTCTCCTGAAGATATTCCAGTCCGACTTTAAATTATATAACTGTGGTTGAAGGTTTTCTAGGTGATGGTTAAAGCGATCTAAGAGTGGTTAGATGGCAGATTCTAACTTTTTTCACTTTCATATATACATGATCAATACATTAGCTTGCCTGTATATAAATAATTTAGCTGTCTGCTTTGAATCACTTCCCATAATGCTATTCTCCATAAGGAGTGCAGCTTTGACCCCCATTATGAGTGTTTTGTGTTGTAGTTGCCTCCCAAAATTAATTTAACTCCTAGGGATTTGAAACATTTGTCAAAACTTTCCTTGTTCTGTAGTTCGGGGAAAAATATGTAGCCGAAACTGCTAGTCTTCCACTAGGATAGTAGTGACTTGCGGGTATTCTCTGCCAGTGATGTTTTATGTTTCGCCTGACACTTTTGTACCTTGCCTTGCAGGACCATTGAGGTGCTTGGTGTCATAAATGTAGTATTCTGGGATCTTGAACTAAGCACATTCTGTAAAGGAGGTGAGCAAGATATCTATCTGATTTATGGTTATGCAGATTTTAACTTCTCAACAATGTTGCATCAAGCCACGGGTCTATTTTATGTTTGTTCATTAGTTGTGGTGATTTTGGTGTCTTTGTATACTGATTTTTCTAATAAGGGTCTCACTGGTTTTTCTCAACTTGTTTTCTTCCTTCATAAGGTTGGCAATAATTTTATTTCAATTATCAATCGTTTCTTGCATGAGTTAAGTTGTATTATTCAGTTGGCTGTCTATCCCAAGGCGGTAACTTTATTAATGGCACCTTAGACTTTCTTTTATGCTGTTTTCCGCAGTGAAGTGCAGTGTTGGTGCTACATAATTTGTGTTTGTCTTTCTTGGTAGGTTCATGTACATATTGAGCCGATTGCTGAGCCTGTGTAGCTTACCTTGATTTGGTATTTGTATACCGTATGTTAAGTATTTCAAGGAAGACCTGTCAGCCTTTCAAGGTTTCAATAATTTGCCTTAGAATTGTGAGGGTTAGTTTTTGACTGTTTACATTTTTAGATCAATGGTTTACTCCGAAATTTATGCATCTGAATGATCCCACGCAAAAATTTGGGGTATGTCTATAAAATGAGCATCTTTTACATTGAACTAACGTCTTATTTTTATGCGATGATTTAGACTCAATCTTGGCATTCAATAAGAGTCATTTTTTTTTTCATTTCGTTTCACCTATTCTGTAATACTATGTTTTTCTTGTTGGATTATATTTCGCATCTCATCGAAAAATTATATTTTTTTGATACTTTATTTTGTTTGGTCCGAGCCTTGATTATTCCTCACTACTTTTAAGGTTTGTTTGATTTCGTTTATGTTTTGTATTGTTTATGTTAAGTTCTAATACTTTTTTCTGATTTATTCTCTAGTTGCTGTTTTTCTTAATTTATAAATTTTGATCTTATTATTCTATGGTTACTTTAATGCTGTTAATTTTTTTTACTGATTTTGTTTAGAAGTATGATCTAGTTTAATTCGTTTTTAGTTTTGGCTTTGAGCATGATCCATTTTTTCTTTCGACTTGGTTTTTTGTTACACGAAGTGTTTCGGTTTTTCAGTTTTTCTTCATCAATTTGTTTACCTACTCCAAAACAACCGATTGAATCTTCTTTTACGTTTTTTCCTATTTCCGTGTAAAAGTCGCCAATTAGAAGAGTATATGGCTTTGTGTCTATTGCTGTTTTTATTTTATCGCAAATTATTTCTTTCTCTTCTTAGTCTACAAGCTATTGGGGAGTATATTTATACAATTGTATATTTATACTGTATTATAAATTATAAATTATTATAAATCCTACTCCTCCTGTATTACTTTCCTCTTCTTTGGAGTCTTTTATACTGTAATACATTGTTTGAAGTTAATGTCAAGCATTTTCCTTTTTTTCTAGCTTCTTTTATTTCCTCCTATGTTCTTCTTAAATTGCGATAATTGGTCTTTTAATTATCCTGTTTTATCTTCTATTTATGGAATGTATATTATATATGTTGCGACAACTTTTATTTACTTAGAGATCCTTAGCACCCCCTGCTTCTTCGCCCTTTCGGTTGCTACCATATCAAAGAATTCCGGGTCTTGTATTATTTAATCTGCTAATATTTTTATTGGGGGCTTAAAACACACATCTTTGGTAGTTTGTGAGTTTAAAAAATTCTTCTAACTTAGAGAACAGATGCTGTAGAATAACCGCTTTTAACATGAAGATCCAACGCTGTTCTGCTAGTTTCGGCCCACTCTAGGATATTATTTTTTTAGTACTTTCCATATTTGTTAAAGCTTCTCCTATTTCCAAACAGCGAAGGCTTCCGATATGGGAGTATCAACTTTACAGAGAATGTTATGTCTATTTAATGTACATTTTGCTGGCAGACGTGGATCTATTATTCAAAATTTTCCATTATTTTCGACTATAATTGTGGTATGTGTATATTTGTATATTTGTTAAGGTAACCTCAAACAGAAAAGTCTAATAACATCATGCTGCTATGTTTCAGCAGTCAATGGATGTTTTTATTTTTTTAGGGATGTTTTTTAGTAGTGTGCCAGATTGTGTCATGCTAGAACAACAATGTTTATATTTCAATTGACTTATGAAATTTTGTTTTTTTGTTAATGTAGACCATGTATCACTAATGTGTTTGCCAATTTGATCTCCAAAGATTTTATCTTCTCTCTTTTTAGCCTCTTTTAAATTATCTAACTTTGTACATAGACCTCCCTCAAATATTTTCATTTATCATTCTCGTGGTATACGTTTTCACCTTCGATCTTTAAGTCTGTTCGATAGTTTCCGACCTATCATTACTCTTTCTATAAATCTTTAGGTCTTTACTAGTTTATCTATGTTTGTTAGGTTTCTAAATCGGTAGAATGGACTGATGAAATATTCTACTACTTAAATATTGAGGTATTTTGATATTTTTGAGAAAAATAGCACCTTTTTTAATTATAGCTATTTGATTATATTTTTTAGATTACAGGTTAGTAAGTCCCACACTCCACAATAAACACCAGAAATTTAACGAACACAAGTGCCATTCATGTTTTGTTTTTTGTAGATTTAGAAGCAGTTTACATATTTCCCATAAAGAATTAAAGGTTGATATGATTGGATCTCTCAGTTGATTAATATCTCTTGGCGTTTTCTCATATTTTTTCCTTAAAATTGCCAACAAATTCTCAATTACATAAAAATTTGAACTATTACCAGCTATGAGAAAGATTTAATGTTTATATCTTGTGCCTAACAGCAAGAAGTAGAATTGTCCGGACGTAGGTAGGAATAACTCTTTGATTTATAATGTATATATTTTGTTCAGAGTTTACTGATCTTGCCAAGAATATTGTTTTACCAACCTCAAATTCCGTTGTATATACCCATACTATGCCACAGGGGGAATGATTAACAGTAGCTATAGTGTTTTCCAGGTCTGCGATGCATTGTCACATTTTCATATGGTCTTAGCAAGTTGACCTTGGACTCAAACCTAAGATTTCTTTTCAACCACAATATTTTTTCCAATTTTTGTTTATCTAGTTCAACATTCTTCTTGGTTTGTTTCTTGTTCTGTTTCTCTAGTTCGTTTAGTTTCAAAATTTTAGACAGAAAAGTTAGAAATTATTTTTTGACCCGCCCATATTTAAAAAATTATTTTTTATAGTGAAAAAATAAAGTGACTAATTACAGCGTTTACATTGTTATATTCTTTTAGTCAACTAACTTATAGAAAGCTAATGCGCACATTGTCGCCGTCCGTATGTTATTTTTGTATATGGATTACTCATGCAATTAATAATGCCGATGAAAATAAGTCTTACGACTACAGTAATAAATAATTCGAGCAATGTTTTGATTCTTTGAATTATCTGCTTGGGACCTAATTATTATAATTAGCCCGTTAAATGCTTTACTTAACAGTGAATTAATTACTTTCGATAGCAAGTTTGTATTGAGTAGGTACTAATAATCAGAAGCGCGAGGTCAGCTGATTTGTTCAACATCTTCGTTTATTTAAATATACATTAATTGTAGCATTGCTGCCATGATGCTGAACACAAACTATTAATATCGCATACCATTTCCAACCTAATCAAATTTTAGTGAAGCAATTCGCTGGCATAAACGTGCCACTTAATGAATTTTTGATGAGGTTCGTTGACCAGGTGTGTGGCATTTCATTTGGTTTCATTAGGTTTATGGACTTGGGAGCCAGTAGCGATTGTTTGCTTAGAAACTAGGAGTAGGCTTAAGGTTGAAAAAAAATCGTATAATAATGAGCCGTGTTTTAATATTTAAAATATACCAGATTAGACAAAAATTGAATAAAACAAGATATCGAAAATTTATTCCAGCAGAGACGAATGAGTAAATTGTTGTGAACAGTTTTTGAGGTGATTGTCTTCTTTCTGTAGAAAGACTTTAATGCGATATTAAAACATTTCATATTATTGTCATTAATTTGAAATATACTACATTTTACATGCATTGTGTTATGTAAATTTATCTCTAAATTTGGGACATTTATATATTTTATTTTTTAGGTAACCCCAAATTTTCCACATTTTCTGTAATACAAAGTTTCCGAAAATAGATGTTCAACAATGAATACAGTATTTATTGGCTTAGAAACAATTTTGTGAATAATAGCTGGACCCATTTAAAATTTATGGGAAGATAAACCTACTTTTAACTCAAATGGCTCAATTAATCGACACTATTACAGCTACTGGGTTCCTCAATGATTACATATTGCTATGCAACACTATTTCAACTTACCAGGATTACATTATGGTGTGGAATATTAGCACTAGGCATCAAAGGGGCATTTATTTTCGACCAAATGATCACTGGCGATTTTTATCTAAACACGCTATAGGAATCAATTGATCCAAGCGTTGAAGTACTGTTTGGTGACGAAAAGATTTACTTTTAGTAAGACAGAGGGCTTCCTCATTACCACCATGATGTGAATACGACTTTTCCAAACAAATGAATTGAGTAAATAGATGGTATTGACTTTCCTCTCCACTCTTAGACCTCACTCAATGACCAACAAAAAAAATTAAATTTTGGAAAGTTTGGAATATTCGTAAACATGCATTTAATTTAATTTAATATTTTTTAATTAAAACCAGTAATCTATTTTGTGTATGTCAATAAACACTGCATTTATTGCCATTTGACCAGTTATAACCTATCTAAAAACCAATTAAAATGGAATTTGGAAAAATCTCCACATGTGGAGTAGAGTGAAAATGAGAGAACTTGCGAGGAAATAGCATTTCAATTGGCAACAAACTGTACATCGATAGAAAACAGAAATATGATAAATAAAAATGAAGATAGAGAAAGAAAAAAACATGGAATTTGGCAACTTGGAATATAAAGGGCCCTTGAGGAAAACAGAGCTAATAAACGAAATAAAACAAATAAGGTTAGAAATAATGGTAGTAACCAAAACTAAAAGAAAAAAGGACAAGGCATGGTTCTATTAGACGAAAACTTTCTATGGATTTACAGTGGTGTAGTGTTAAATTAGAGAGCAAAAGAAAAGATAATATGTACTATAAATTAAAAGTAAGCGGGAGGAACTTTTTAAGTGAATGTGTATAAATAAAAGTTGACTGTTAATAGAATTAGGAAAAAGCAAACATACATTACCTAACAAAGGCAATAATGTAGGAGCAAAGGTCAATTTTGGGAAGATTTAACTATATAAAAAAGCATTAGGACAGTAGTTGCATTAGACAATTTTAACGAAAAGGAAAAAATAATTCATCATTATTAGGTGACTTTGGGCACATTTTTAGAAGAAGAAAATAATAATAACAAACAAATTAATCAATTTCCGCAGAGGAAATCAATTTTTTGTTACAAACACATTTATGAGCACAAGAAAATACATCAGTACAACACAGAAGTAGGAAGTAGAAGATAAAAATCAATAATAAATTACGTACTGACAGGATGAAATATATCGCGATTATTTCGTACTAATATAAACAATGTGAAATTCAGTAAAATAACCCACAGTATAGTAAAACAGTTTATGAAAAAAGTAAAAATTAGAAACTAATGGAAATGGAATACATAAAAAGATGCCAAGACATAACTATGGAAAATTTGGAAAGATCCATCTAAAATTCTTAGAGAAATTTAATATTATTCTGATAACAGTTGAGGAACTTTCCAAATAAAGGGTCTTTCATTAAGCGCTTCCTACCTTTAAATTTAAATAAAAGAAAGTGTGTGTGAGATATCATCAAAATTTTTTATGGAATTATGTATGGAATACAACATCGTGCAAATGCCTGACGCGACTTCGCTGGGTGGTGCGCATCCGAAATGTCCCATTTTCCAAGACTTTGGCGCATAAATCAGGGTGAATTTAACCGATGGCATGGGTTATGTTGGGTTTGAGGGCCGCTGTAGTTTATGGTTTATTCGCATAGACCTGCGACTTAAGAAAACCCCACAAGAAAAAGTCTAACGGGGTCAAATCGCACGATCTCGGTGGCCAGTTCACATCACCTCCACGTAAAATGACCATGCTCTGAAATCGCTCGTGCAGAATATCCAATGTGGCATGAGCTGTGTGGCACGTAACGCCGTCCTGTTGAAATCACATGTCGTTGGTGTCCATATCATCCAATTCAGGCCAAAAGAAGTTGGTAATCATCGACCTATAGCGCTCGCCGTTGACGGTGATGGCCTGGCCAACATCGTTCTCAAAGAAATATGGACTGATGACGCCGCCAGCCCAAAATCCACACCAAACAGTGACTTTTTCGGGATGCATTGGACGCTCTTGGATCTTATGTGTATTGGAATCGTCCTAAATTCGACAATTTTATTTGTTGACGTACCCGTGCATCCAGAAATGGTCCTCATCGCTGAAGATGATTTTCGATAAAAATTAGGGTCAGTTTCCAACAGGGCCCATTCAGCGAACACACGTCGTTGTATGTGGTCGTTTACCTTCAGCTCCTGGGTCAGTTGAATTTTGTACGGTGCAAGCCCAAGTCACGACGCAAAATTCGCCAAGTTGTGGTTTGCGAAAGGCCGAGTTCTTGCGAGCAACGCGAAATCGACTGCCTCGGATTTTCTTGTACACTCTCACCGGACAGCGGCGATGTTTTCGGCAGATCTTGCGTTTCGTCGTCGTACGGATGTTGGTTGATTGTTTACTGAACCCAAATTTATCCACCACACTACGAATAGTCCTCTCGATAAGGCGATTACGGCGACCGTAAAATGGGCGAAGCTCGCGGAACGTTGCCCGAACAGAACACCCATTTGGTAAAACAATTTTATCGTTTGCACGTGTTGTTGAACGCTATATCCATCCATGGTGATTTGGCAAAGCAGACTGAATAAATGACAGCCAATTCGACAGATGTAGCTTCAACAATATGGCTGCTATCAACGGTCAAAGTTCGGAAGTCCCTATTGGAAGACCCTTTAGGTAATAGAAATAAGCAAACAGGCTGGTAAAATAAAGAAATTAAAAGGAATTCGGCAAACTACCCGAGCAAGAAGTCAGAAGTTTATATAGACTATGAAGAACAAGGAAAGCAAGTCAAATAGCTAATAAACGTAACAAAAGTCGTAAGAAAATTTTTAACTCAAAATGGAAACTAAGCTATTTTATAGAATATTTGAGAATATTTGGGACGGGAAAAACAGATCCTATACCAAATTGAGAATATAAATGATATATATGATATATGAAATATTACTGATGAAACTGAAATACTAAAGAGGTAGAAAGAATATTTTTAAAGAATTTTAATAGTGAATAAAACAACACAAACAAGAAGAACTATTGCAAATAATGAAAAAATTAAAAATAGAAAAGTAGCAGGGTATGACGTGGCAGAGACAGAATAATGAAAACTAGAGAAAAGAGGGCACATTCCTGGAGATCAACCAAAAGGCCTGCCATACAGGAAAATAGTCGAGAACTGAGAGAAAAACAGAATTATCTGGCAAAACTATCGCATAATAACGTGATTCAGAACAATAATGATTGAGAAAAATAGAAACATAGTTAATAAATTGTCAAAACGGTTTCAAAAAGAGGTAAAATATATACAAGACGACGTATTTAGCTTAAAAGAAATAATAGAGAAAATGTTAAGGTAGGACAAGGAAGTATATTTAGCGACCATTAATCTAAAAAGGTATTTGACCAAGTACCAAGAGAGAAAATGTAGAAAAGCTTGGTAAGAAGAAGTAGAAAAGCAACTAGTAGGCGCAACAAAGAGGTTAGATAAAAATTCTATAAACTATGTCAGCTCTTAACCTTTCTATTTACATGTTTTCAAAGTCTGAAACAGAGATTTACGGCATTACTTTTCATTACCCCTCTGAACAAATTTTATTCTTCATTGATTTCTCGGACGAGTCATTTTGATTCTGTTCGTCTTATTAACTTTCAACAGCGGAACGCTATAGGCGAAAGTTAATGATTTTAACATGGTGTCTATCTGTCTGTCTGTGTATCTGTCTGGAGATACGATAACTTCCGTTATAATCATCGGATTCACTTCAAACTTGGTGAATACCTTCTTCGCTATTGAATTTTAGCCAAATCGGCCAAAGGTCAAAGAGTCAACGGTGAGGTCAAACTTTTTTCCATCACATAACACATGTCATGTGGTACCTTATTCGAAAGCAGACGTCATAAGGAACATTAGTTTATTTCACCTCTCGCTAATTTGTCACACCGCTGTCGAAAGTTTCATTTATGGTTTTACACCATTCTCGTTTAGATTTATAATAGAGGTAATTTGTGTTCTTAGAATAGGTTGGATTTCATACTGGAAGTTCGTTGATTCTTCGTAAAATATGAGAATTAAAATGATTACTTTTGAAATTGTGCAAACACACATACCAAAGATTTTGATATTTGAGGTTTTTGCGGTTTGATTCTTTAATTAGGATTCTCAAACAATTCGTTCCTTAGGTCGCATTCATAAAAAGGATTAAGTGTGCGGAACAGACGAATGAAGTTTTAGGGTTGAAAAGTTCGCCACGGAAGGTGATATTTTGATACTTTAAATTCAAGTCTTTATAAGCTACAAAACAGGGCGTGATATTTTGATCCTGGTGTTTAGATTATAAAAGCACAGTTGTCACAGAACGGGTTTTTAATTGCGAATGAAGTAATCTCCCATTTAGAAAATCACAACGAAAGTGTCAAAATCAACAAAGAGCCAGATTATATACAAAATTTCTATTAAGCAACTGGGCAACCCATTCATGATCAAGTACTTGTAATAGAAAGTAATGATAACATTTTTCATAAAGAAAGATAGATGTGTCATATAACAATGAAGAAGGTGACTTCAATGTATAGAGAATGTGGTTCTTCTAAAACTACGGTTTACAAGTAACATAGGTTATATAAACAAGATTGGGAATTCTGAAGGACAATAATCGAATGAAAGATGTTATGATCCTTTATATTGTTGAAAAGGCAGAGGAATTAATTGTGGAAGATAAAAAACTAAAGTAAAAGAAACATTAGAAATATTAAATATTACCGAAACTATCCCTTAAGGGTTTTTGTTGCTCAAAATGCTTTCGTCTGTAAAATCTTTGATTATGGCTTCGAAGTAATTTAGTTCGGAATAATCTTTATTTATTTGCAAATATTAAAAGGCATCTTCGAGTAGGGCTACTTAGAAACAATGAGTTAAAAGTCACAATTATAGAGTAGTTTGAGATGAAAAATAAATATAAAAAAATGATTAAAAATAACAAGATAGATTATTACTATTTATAGAGGATACATTGAAAAAAAGTGAAAAACGATCTTTATTGTAAGGTATTTTAATATTGCTCTTAATGAATTTGTGGATTTCTCCTCATGTATAGTATTTTGACACTAACGACTAGCAAATAGACTAAATGTGATGAATAGGAGAATCAGTATAATCTAATAAATAATTCAAATTTATTAAAAACCAAAACATAAACATTACCAGACTGTAAAGAATAAAGAAAACTGACTCACCGACTTAGTATCTTATTCAAAATAATCAAAAACTTTAGCAAGCCTTTATCATTCTTTCTGATCATCTTATTTGCATTCAAAATGGATATGAAATAGATTGTAATTAAAAACGAATTAGAAATATTTGTATTTGGGAATAATCATTAAATATAGCATATATAGTCAAAAGAAAAAAAATATCGCTCTATTACACTCCATAGTAGAAAGTATTTTACTCCTAGGGCCTTAATTCTTCCTTATCATTTTCAAAGTAATGTATATAATTAAGTAAAATTTAGTGTAGATATATTTTGGTGTTTGTACACCAATTGCGAAATGCACAACTGATAAACTCAGCTTTATAGAAATATTTCGTTGGGATACTAAGGGATCTACCAGAAGAATATGAAGGCCGTGTTTTACACGCAATTTATTTATGTAACTATATAGCATACAAGTAGATTATTTTTTTTGGAGGTAATTATCATCGACTTTAGTGAGCATGGCGAAGACGATTTACGCTACTGAAAACCAGCTCATTATTGTTAAGACATGCAAAGTACAATTCATTCATCCATACAAAAAGAGGGCTTTGAGACCGACTCGGACTACACATGAAGCTAAATAGGAACACAATTAGAAAATCAATATAGCAATTTGAACATGACCATATCTGAGGATCCTCGCCTTTTAATTAACTTTAATAAAAGAGTTTGATGGAAAAATTTGAAAGGATTGGAGATGTTCTTGACGATACAGAGGCGGCTGATAACTGTGACCACTGTGGAGAATATTGAGACGGCAAGTGACATCTGCCGTTGCAGCCCTACAACTTCGGTATTTCATTCAAGAGCTGCCACTGGAATATCAAAATAAAGTGTCAGAAGAATTCTGAACAAGAAATAAATTGGATTTGTTTTCGTATAAAATCTAGATCTACAGCCTTTGGCCCAAAGAAATTTTGACCCAATAAGACGTTTCACTGAGGAAATTATTTTCTCGTGGATGTGTAAATGAATAAGTAACTTTTGCGTCTGGAGTAACGAAAACCCCCATCTGTCTGTTGTATGTCTACTTCATTCTCAGAAATTCAGTGTATGGTGCGCACTGTTTTATAATGGGATTGTAAGTCCAATATTTTAACGAAAACTGTCGATAGTCAAGTTTATTTCGAAAGGAGTTCTGGAGAAACTGATTTCTATCTGGAGACAAAGAAGAGATGTAAGTTTTCCTTGTCCCCAATGGAAACGGTAGAGTTTTGTATTTGATCATCAAAGCAAATAATCGTCATAAATAGCCAGGCATGCCTTCTCGCTCTTCTTTATGTTACCGACACATCAAGAGTTACAATCTTTTTACAAGCATTTTTCTATTACTTTGTAAATAATAATGGTAAGACTTTAAACTGTTAATATATATATATATATATATATATATATATATATATATATATATATATATATATATATATATGTAAAAGAGTCAAAACTTTAGTCGCTGTGGACCACATGCCTCTTTGCGACGGTTTTTCGGTTTTTCAATAAGACTACGCCGTTTCACATAGCAAAGTCAACCTTGATTACATTTGCTAAAGATACACGACTGGACTTTTTGTAGCTTATATCTTAATTTTTTGGATTATAAATTTTTGGCAGTTTTAGACGGTATGATTTGCTAAAGCTCTAACGGCTGCAGTCAGCAACTTTCCTTTATAGATAATTAAATCAATGTCTCAAGGTATTACGCCAAAATAACTAATCGTTTAATTTTGGTGTTCTAATTAGTTCGTAACTGTATTTTAAGGTTAGTACTGTATTGTTTATGACACAAAGGTATGATCACTGTCTTTGATTTCGTAGAAGAACCTTGGGTAGAGTAGCGTCATCACTTTTATCTTTCCCTAGTCATACTTGTTATACAGCAAATTGTATCCATGTGAAAATCTTAAAAGAAAGTCAGAAGTTAAAAGGGGATGAAACTTACCATACGTAAAAATTTTCTAATACTAAGACGCGTTACAATTGTACTTTAAAAAACTAAATATGATTAATATCTACTTTCAAATACTTCAAATATCTAAAAATACCAAATGATACAACTCTCTAAAAACACTTGACACAAGGTGATATTAAAGAAAAGCACTGAGAAGACCTTCGTTTTCTAAAATGAGTTAAATTACAAATATTTTTAAGTGCCTTTAGTGTTTGTACTAAGATTTTTAATTTAGTTACAGTGCTATATCAAATTATTACGGACAGTTTATAAAGTTAATTTTCAGCTATTAGGACAAACAAATGAAACCAATAACTTTTTTCTTTTTAATATGTATATTAATTGGTATGTTTAATATAATAGGAAAATATAGAAGTAGTTTGATATGTTTCTTTATTATTGTTATCATTAGCTACACATTTCAGTAGAAATTGTAGCTGTTTATTAAATTTTAAATTCTGTTAATGTGACGAATCAGACTATATTTCCATTTGTTCTCCTAGAAAGAGTTTTTGTCTGCTTTTGTCATTTCCACTATCTGGCTCTATTGTTTTCTATCATCGATTATCTCTCTTCGATTTCCTATCTTCAGTATTCCTAGGTCATTTTCTATTTGATCCTTTATTTTGGGTCTTGGTTCTATTGGTGTCTATACTGTTGTTTTTCCTCGTCTTTTTGCCTTAATTGTTCTAACTATATTATGTTTTTATGATTCATTATTTCATCTATTTCAAAATTGAACAACGGCCTTGCTTCTTCTTCGTTTATTTCTTTGGGTTCTATTATAGTTTTATCTTTCTTTCGAAAACTATGAGCTGATCTTTCTGTGTCAAATTTGCCGTTTCGACCGCGTATGTTACACTCGGTCTAATAATTGTCTTATATTCTTATTTGGTTTTTTTTACTTAAATTTTTGTTAGTTTATATATGTTCTTTGATTTCTTTCTTCTAGTAGTATTCCTGCATATTTACTTCAAATTTGTAATTAATTATTGTCATAATTGATTTTTTTGTTGGTTTTTTTGTTTTACTGCAGCACAAGTATTTTGTGTTTTTATCGTTTATTTCTAAACCCTTTTCTTGCTACTTCTTCTATTTTTTTTAAAGGTCTTTACTAACTCTCCTTGGTCTTTTGCAATAATTATTAGATCATGCTACTATTTGTACGAATCTATTTTTAATTGTTCCTTTTATTCCTGTATGTTTTATGATGCGATCCATCTATGTTATGAACAAAAGGGTCTATAATGCGTCTCCTTGGCGGACCTCTCTATTGACTTTTAACTTCTTGTGTTGGAGTTGTCTATGGTCGTTGCTATCAGATTCACTAATTTTTTGGTCTTGTGACATCTCTTCAGTCTTGTAGCATTTTCGTTGCATCTAGTTTTCCAACAGCTTGCTTATGTTCATAACATTTTTGTTAAATTGTTTCATAATGTGAATTGCATCTATGGTCCCTCCCTAAACCCGCATTGATAATCTCATATTATATTTTTAGTGTGTTGTGTTAGTAATTCTTTTATTACTGTTGTTAATACTTTGTACGCAACATTTAACAATGCTATACCTTTACAATTTGCTCATTTCCTAATATCTCCTTGTTTGGATATGTGTATTATACCTAATTTTGATTTTTTGGGCATTTCTTTTTGATTCCACATTATTTTTATTAGATTATGTATTTTCAACGAACTTAAAAAGTTCGTTACTGAATTCTATATGTCTGTCTGTCGGTCTGTCGGTCCGTCACAAAATTTGAGATTTTTTAAAATTTGAAAATGGATTCTTATAGGAAATTTTACGCTGATTTCGAATTCGAAATTAAAAAATTTCAGTTTTTATTTCTTTTATATTTCTGTTTATTTCTGTGAAATAACTTTTTTCATCTGATTCCTCGTCTCCTTCTTCTTTCAAAATTTTTATTGTTTTTAATCGTTCTAAAGGATAGGCTTCTCTGTTTACTATAAGTTTGTTATATGTGACGATTACTTGATGTCCTTTTGAACTTATTAGCTTCTTATATCTTATTAATTCTTTTCCTTGGTTTTGAATTTAATTATGACTGATCTGAATTTCCCAATTCTTTTTATTTTTATTGTTTCTTCTTTTATTGATGTTTTTATTTTAAGTTTCTTAATATCATTTTAACTTTCTCCTTACCTGTATATAACTCTCCTCTTATAGATCTTTTACTCCATATATAATGATTTTTTTCATTATTATTTTCCTTTCAGTTTCTTTCATTCTTCTGTCTTATTGGGTTATCTTCTGTTACAGTTGTTGATTTTCGCTTTTAAATTGTTTCTTTTTCTTGTTAATTTTGTTTATTTTTCTTATTATTGTATCTACGTTGTTTTTCATTTGTTCTTCCTGTTCTTCCATTCTTTTTATTTTTTATTTCTCTCTTCTAACATTTCCCGCATCTTTTAAAAATTACTAACGTCGCTTTTCTTCTGTTTTTTTTCTGTTATTAGGTGTTCTGTTTTCTCACCAGTTTATGGTTGAGATAGTTCACTTTCGCTTGTATTTATAATATTTTATTTCTGTCCTGATAGTGTAGATTCACCTATCTTGTTTGTTCACTTTGTTTTCCGAAGAACTTCGAAAACTTGCTTTAATCACTACTCTTTCTTATTAGTTAACCCTTAGCGTTATTTCCAAAAGAAAATTCCGACATATTCATCAAAAAGATGAATTAAATATATACAGAAATTTATTTTTTACAAGCCGTAAGATCAATTGCGAGGAATGTGACTTCTGAGTGTTGTAATAAGAGTGCCCGGAGGGTATTTTGCACTACCGCTTTTTTTAGTAAATGTTACAAAGTCATAGCCAAAGGTATCCTCTTCCGATGCGCAACAGATAATTATCGAATTTCCCATGACAGAGGCGTAAACCGTCCAAAATTTTGAGAAAATTTGGGACATAGTTTTTAGAGAAGTTTCTTTCGAAGACTTTTTATGAAGACAAGAAGTAATTGCAACTGAAGGTCACCGATGTCGTCCAACACCAACCTGGGAGGAGAATATTTACGGTCTGTCATTTTCTTGAAGACAACCGTCCAATTATCGCAAAAGTGCGAAAATTTAATTGGAGATATTATTGCCACCACTATCCGAGGAGCAGTATAATCAAAGTGAATATTCGCATTGTATGAGACATTTTGTTTTCAAGGATGATCATCAGTTAATGGTTGCTGAAATTGTTTCTGAGATCGGAATTTGCTACGCAGTGCTTAGGCAATTCGAGGAGTTATTCTACTTTACGCCAACTAAACTCAACAAAACATCGAGAACTTTTTTGCAGTATACTGAAACATTCTCCATACATATCATTTGTTTGGATCACTAAACAATCACTTAGAAGAAACACGAAACGGTCGTTTACGACTGCTTGGTGCCGAAACCACTTTTATTTTACGATAGCCAGTAAAAAAAATTAACTGTCTGGTGGGAAACCCAGAAGATTACGCATCTTTGCATTTTTATGATGCTTCAAATTTATTAAAGGGCGCATATTTGCAATACATTTTGCAGTCAGATCGGCTAACTTTCTGAGACCCACACCATGAAAATTAAATTATTTTTTGTTGTTATGACCTCTTTCATGTTGAGTAATATCCATAAATATTAGTAGAATTGGGATTCGATAAACTACCACCCAGCTGTGACTAAACTTCCAGCTTTTGTTTGACCAAGAATTGTTTGTTTTGAAATGTGGCAAGGAGCTAAGTCTTACATAAAAAACATTTTTTTTTGTAAAGGGAGAGGGCTCACTCTTTTTATAACATCAACCGATGGCTAACAAAGTTCTGTACATATCTAGCGAAAATTTAAAACTGTGACCTGAAAAGCAACACCTCAATACAACGCTATCGTAAGAACTGTAACTATATTAAACTTAAAAGATTTTAAAAACTGTTTTACTAAATGAGTTTCAAATATTTGCCGTCCAATTTAAATACAATTGAAGAAACTCTTCATCGTAGCAGTTATGAGCCTTTTTTTGGCTGCTCTAGGAGCTTGCAATTTACTCTCAAAAAGATTCTGGTTCAAATTCTTTGCATTAGACCGCTTTTGTTTATTCTTCCGTGTTCAATTTTTGTTTTCATAATTGTATTGAACATTTATGACACGTATATACACGTAGATATACTTCCATAAAAAAGTTAAAACTCTTCAGGAGAGTTGCAAATCCGAAGGTAGATCAAACGTTTTTCCAATGGCTGAAGGGTCTAATAATATTTTTTCAATAATATATTTCAATTACTCTTTAACATAAGGAGTAATTTTAATTATTAACATATCAAAATGCAACTTATTACACCCACGCAAAAAAACCTTCAAGATAGCATTAAGTATCATCATCATATATCATATAGCACCTCAGTTGGAGCAAAGGACGCCTTATTAGGGCGTTTCGTTAGCTTATAGACTTTTAGTGGTGAGAGTGCTATTCTCACGCACTAGCATTAAGTATAGTTGATAAGAATTTGCAATCACAATATGTCAATTACTAAAAAATTATCATTACATTAATCTTGTGCATTCTCTCCAGCTCTCAACTAGCGTTCAAGTGCGCTCATGTAAAAGTACAATTTGTTATCTCAATCTCGTGTACCAACGCAATTGTTTGAAACGCTGCACGACATTGATAACACATTTTGCAATACGTTGGGACATGCAAATACGCAAAGAGAGTTAAATTTACACAATGGTTTTTACATCGGTTGACCCAAAAACCCACATTTAATTGCAAATATCAACATAAATAATAATATAGTGACGCACGCTTCGTAGTATCTTTTAATTCAGATTCATTTACGTTTGAATGGTGATAAGTTACATCTAATTATTATTATTGTTATTATTACTACACATTTTAAGTTATGCATTTGAATAGATTAATCAAAAGGTCAGTTAATTTGCGTGTGTATGTCTGACACAGTGTATACATACCGTTGTCGAAATATCGCTTACTCTAAGAGTGTGAGATTATATAATAATACTGAAATATGGTATATTTCAAGAGTGAATCACATGTAAACCGGAATTTTTTACGCACTATAAGGTGAACAGAGGGATACGGCATCTGAACGTTATAGATTCTCTTCTCCAGGGTGTCTTGCATCATCACTTCTTTAGTCAGTCTTACAATGTTCTAGCAAGAGATACTCTTATGAGATTATTATCAACTTTTACTCTACAGAGGGTGTTAAATCGTCCAAAATTTTGAGAAGACAAGTTGAAAATGAAAGTCATCACAATCATTCGAGGATTGGTGTATCTGAGGAGAATATTCGCGTTGTTCATCGGCTTCTTGACTTATTCCTTGTGAGATCGGAATAAACTTAGACATGCTTAGGTAATCTGATACGTTATTCTGCTTCAACACAATGGTCAGATCTATACAGCTGCCCAAACTTGACAAAAAATTAAGAATTTGATCTAAACTATACTAAAACTTTCTCTACAAAGAATTCTCATCTCTGTAATGAAAGCCTTGGCGACATGGAAAATGGTCTCACCTTTTATACCTCAAATACTAACATGGTCGAAGTTGTTTTTCTTTACACATTGTGTCATTTCTAAAAAATTTAAGTTACCAAGACCGCCTGCTGTAAAGGAGCAAGTTGCCATTTCTTATAATATTGGAAATAAATGAATAAAAAATTAAAGTTGTGACTCCAAGCGTTGATGAATACTTTCTACGACGTAGAGAGAAGTGTGAAAGGATGCTTTGACATTTGAATACTCCATAAGTTACTACTTAAACATCATATTTCTTAGTCTCGAAGCTATTTGTCTACTTATCAAATTTTGCCAACTTATGTTCATTAGTTCAAAAGTTATAAGATAAAATTGAAACACATTATTTCATTATTACAAAATACCAAAACCACTCATCGCAGAAATTAAAAAATAGAAAAGATTTTTTATATTTTAGTCGCTACTAAAAATAAAACTGTTTAATTGGTGAGTTTTACACCTATGTACATTTATCAATTTTTACGAGAGCGAATCAAATATAAATTAGAATTGGATCACAGAGGGTGCGGTTTTTGAGCGTTGTAAATATCGATGCTTAAAGAGCATTCTTTCCATAAGATATTTATTACTACCGTTTCCTTATTCATTACCATTATATCTGGTTATCGGACTAGTGTCAAGGTTTTCAGGACAGAGAGAGGAAAACCAATCGAGATTTTAAGAGAATTTAAGATATAGTTTGGAAATAACACCCTTAAGAAGACTTAAGTGTACGCATGGCTTGAACAATTTTTTGATGAGCAGGAGCAATTGAAAATAAAGGTCGTGGTCGTTTGATTTGATTTCTCTTTATAAAGCAAACTAAACTGATGTGATAGGATGCCATTTTAATTATATATGTGCAGAATGCACTGCAAAAACTTCCATCTACATCCATACAAAATACAGTTGTTGCAAGAGCTTCAGCTCAGAGACCTTTTACGCCTCCGACAATGGTGCAAAAGTGTTTTAAAGCTCCATAATCACAGCCTTAATTTCTGACGAAAATTGATAATTGATAATTTGGGAACACGAAAATTCAAATCTGTTTCGCGAACGACCTCTACATCTTCGTTAAGTAACTGTTGGCTGCGCAGTTTGGGCTGGACATATCGCTGGGAATATTGTTACTATAACTAGAGAAGGGTATAGAAACATGCTGCAGAACTTTTTAATATATTTATTCATCTAGGTAGTGTTACATTGTTACAATAAAACTTCTGCAACAAATTTTTCTTAACCATCATCATCATTATCATAATTAATAATTTCTTAATATTTATAGGTGTCGAGGTAATAATACTTTTAACATAACCAGTTTACGTCGATTATTTTGCTTTTACAAATTTAAACCATTTTTTTTCTGTTTGCAACCATTCTTCTTACATCCTGCCATGTTTTCCTTTTATGTTCCAGGATTTCCTTAGTCTCTCTCTGCAGTTTTCTCTCCTTTTCTTGCTTCCTAGACCTTCTTCACTTGTCTTTTATTGTCCATCTTTATTGTTTGCCTTGCCCACTTTGACTTCTTTCTATCTATTTTTTCTTTTAGTGGTTCCGTCATTAGTTCCTCCCTAATGTGCCTATTTTGTCTTTTTTTTTTGTTATATTAGCTCTAACCTTTCATTTAACATCCAGTTTTCTGCCCTGTAGCTAAGGGTAAGTGCATTGTCATTCTTTCTCATTTGTTATCTTTTTCTTTTTGAAGAAACTTCTTCTAATAGCAAGGTATGCTCGTGTTGCCATTTTAATTCTATTCCCTATTTTATCTTTTTGAATTTCTTTATTGTTTATTGTTGCGTCCAGATATTTGTTTGTTTTAACTTGTTTAATAGTTTTTCCTTCAAGATTGCCTTTACTTTTGATTTTTCCATATTCACTGTTCGGTTATATTTTTTTAGAGTTTTTATTCAAACATTTAAATTCTTCTCCAAGTCCTTACACATTTTACTGGCAAGAACTGTATCATCTACAAAAATGCAGACTTCAATTTCTGCTGTATTCAAGTTCTTATATCGGGTGTTTTTTTTTAGAGGCGGAGAACTTTAAATTGAAATAAAACACAGAAAATGTTTTTAATATCTATGAAAGTGGTTTTATTTAAAAGATAATTTTATGGAATTAGTGTTTTCGGGCTGGTGCGTACATGTCGTAATCTGGAGGTCCAATTTTCACACAAGTGCTCAATTATTTATGATTTATCGGCGTAGACATGCGACTTTACATATCACCAGAGAAAATAATCTAATTGCGTCAAATCGCACGAACGAGGTGGCCAGTTAACAGGTCCATTTCGTGAAATTAATCGTTCGTTAAATGTTTCTTTCAGTAAATTAATTGCATCGCGCGCTGTGTGGCATGTGGTGTCGTCCTGCTGAAACCGCATGTCTGCAACATTAATGCCTTCCAAATGAGGTACGAAAAAGTTGGTAATCATCTCTCTGTACCGCTCACCGTTAACTGTAAGGTTCTGACCATCATCATTTTTAAAGACTTATGGACCAATGATTACACCGGCCCATAAAGCGCAATGTTTCCTTCGGTCCATTCACCAAATGTACGGTACGAACGATGATTGTGTGGTTTCAATTCCTGTACAAGTTGAACCTGGTAAGCACGTAAACCAAGATCTATACGCAAAATTTTCCATAAAGTGGATGGACACAAATTTAATTGTTGAGCACGATGACGAATTGACGTATTTGGATCATCATCAACACTACACTGCACACCATCAATTGCTTGTTATGTACGCACTGTACGACGTCTTACAGGATGCGTATTATCATTTACAATAAACGTATTGCGATAACGATCCATAGTTTCTCGAATTAATCGCTCTGATGGACGATGACGAGCACCATAAGATACACGTAATGCCCGTGAGTTTCTCGAATTGAACCTCCGGCGTGAGTCTATTCATGATGAATTGCCAAACCAAACTAAGCTCAAACCAACCGAGAACTGTCAAATCGGCTGTCACAGAAAACAGTATTGCAAATTTAAAGCCCTCCGCCTCCCCCCCCCCAAAAAAAACACCCGATACATGTTTCACTTCAAATCTCTTTTATTAGTTCATATATTACACATATAAAGAGTAGTGGGCTCAACAACTTCCCTTGTCTTACGCCATTTGACTTTTAAAAGGTGTTTGAGGCTTTTTTTGGTCTTTGATAGGTTCGTCGTAGCGTTATACAAGCCTTTAAGTGTTTCTATAAAATCTTTATCTACTGCTTTACTCTATAGGCTCTACCATATTTATTTTCTGCTAATTCTATCAAAACCTTTTTTCATACCGATGAATCCAAGTTTTCCTAACCATATAATGTTAAAAAGTAACGATGTTGGTAGAAAAATTCACCAGATTTAACTGTCCCTAACTTTTTTTTTTGTCAGAATATTTGTAAGAAAGGTGTTATAATAAGTGAAAAGTTACGAAATTGTAGTGCAGCCAAAGGGTGCCATTTGACCAGTATTGTATTCCATATATAACTAACAAAATCAAATAAACAAATATGATGAACTAAACTATTAACTTTTTGTTTCAATCAAAAATTATTTTAAAGCATAGTATAGTTTGTTTTAAGATTGTGTATATTTAATAACCTTCTGGGTAGTTTTTACGTTTTCATACAAGATTACGCTTTTGCCGTACCAGTTTCTATATGTTTTTGAAAGAGTTCTCAAATTGTAAATAAATCATTTTTATGACGTATATAACTGTTTGAATATTTTATTTTGTATCCTTCTCTGTAGTACTTTTTGGACTTTAAAGTCGGGTAATATTGCTTTGCAGGTATTATGAGTATAGTACTAATTCTATTTTGGTTAAGTTTAACTTGAAACCAACTTTTAATTATCTCTACTAATTTCGGCGTTAAAGTACAAGGTACGTCTGAAAAGCAATAAGGCTGATATTTTTGGTCCAAGCAAAAGGGTCGTGGGAGGGGCAGAGTTGGTGGGCTTGATGGCTGGTGGGAGATGTAAGGTAAACACTCTGACTTAGCTTATTAGCTTTTGAAATTTTACAGAGTATGGATCATTTATAAACCGGACGGAATGCAATGGAATGCAATGCTGGTTAACGATACAGCAGAAAATTGTACATTAAAATGGAAACGTCCGCAGCTGGGACGCTGCTATGGTGCAGAAAGCCTACAAGAAGGATACTTTACCGAAATGATAAATTTTTAGGTGACACAAAGCGTTCAGAGAATAGACAATTGACGTTGAGGGCGAGCAACGCGCAGAGCGCTTACCGATATCTCAAGATGAAAGCAGCTTTCGACTCTAACCGATATCGGAGTGTTACATTAATAACAGATAAAGTGGGACGTCCAAAATCTATTGTGAAATCGGGCAGAATTACAGATGCGGAAAATCTATGTTAAATTAGTTCCCGAGATTTTGACCTGCGAACAGAAAAAGAACCGTGTGTTAATTTCTTATAAACTTAAATGCAGCTTAACACAACATCATTTTGTAAGGCTGTTGTAACGAGTGCTCTGAAATGTATTTCAGTTTAGGGCAACGGAGTATTGATGCTCAAAGATGTCACTTAGAAGAATATTGAGTGTACATGAACGTATCTTCAATTCCATGTGGTTAGAAAATTTCCTTCTTATCGGTGATAACACTGACACTAATAGATTGTTTAACTGTTTGCTTAAAAATTATCATTTTGAGCGACACTACAAAATGGAAATTTGGGATGTGATTTTGGAATAGCCAATAAAGCAGTGATGAATTACGATAACGCGCAGGGCCATTCAAGACTAATCGTTGTGCAAAAATCTCTCAGATTAGCTTCGGTTCTCGTTAAAGCGTTCCTGACTGAACCAAAATTTGGGTCACATCTATAATTGATACCGAGTGTAAATAAGAAATTGGAAGAAATCTATTTTATCAAAGAAACCGCAAACCTGGAGAAACGTAGGGCCAAGTACGTTAAACTTCTAGAAGAGAAAATGAACTTTATAAACTGAAATTGTCTTTAATACCAAACCGAGTTACGTATCAAACCGCCCTCGTGTCTCATGGTAGTTCTTATTTTTCAATTCTGGCTAATCATCTTCAAATTACTTGATTTGTAGGGATTGCAGACCAGGGATGGGGGGTGAGGGTAGAAGGGATTCCTTGGGTAATAACGAACATTTTCGCACCATAACTATTTAAATAAATTATTTGAGTTGCGTCAATGTAGTAAACAATTACACAAGAAAAATACAGCAAAAAATGCTTGTGTTCTAAAAACGAAATTAATCTAACGTTATGAAAAAAAAAATCATGAGGACCTCGATAGATAGCTACTACATTTTTAAGCTCACTTGCTTCTTTACCATATGAAAGAATTACAATTAAAAACCTAAGCATAGCAGAACAGTTGTGTTGGTTAAAGGTTTTAATTTTGAATGATAACACTGCACAACAAAATTGCAACTTTTGTCTGATGATTGACTTTTATCACGTGATGTTTACTAATTTGACGTCGCTAATTTCAAATATAACCTCAGTTTTTTTGTAACAGCTCTTGTTTACGAGATATAGCTTTCACGAAAAAATCACTGTGTTAGTGTGTTAATTTGCTTGTAATTAAGAAAATATTAAGTTTTTTAATATAATTTGATATGGCATCGTCAAGAAGAGCTTGTGTCAATGATCCGAATCATTTTTGTTTTATTTGCGGAGAGTATGTTTAAAGAGTACCGTTTGAATGTAACAGCGTTCGTGGTCGAGGCTTACAAAAATTACTTTGGTCACACACTGGAAATGAAAGACAAGCCTTGGATTTCACAAAAGGTATGCAAAACGTGCGTTGAGTTTCTACATTTGTGGACAAATAAGAAAAGGAATAGCTTTAGGTACGAAACCGCTATGATCTGGACTGAACCCTTGAACCACCACGACGACTGTTATTTTTGTTTTTGAACATAACTGGCATTAACCGAAAAAATCGATCCAAATGGGAATATCCTTCCATACGGTCGGCACATAGACATGCTTTGAGTCCTAAAATATCACTTGAACTTCAAGCTGGTGCTTCAGAGGAGGATCCTATGCATTTTGAGGCGAAAACTAACAGTAGTGATAGTGACTTTGAATGTGAACTGAAAGCGCCAAAACTATTCAACCAAGATGATTTAAACGACCTTGTCAGAGATCTGGGACTGTCAAAGGCTGCTTCAGAAATTTTGACTTCTAGGCTAAAAGAAAGAAACTTAGTAACAAAAGAAATGAAAATTTCTTATTACCGCACAAGAGAACAAAATTTTCTCAAATATTTTGCTGAAGAAAATGATTTCGTATTTTATAAAGATGTACCTGGTTTAATGGCTGCAATGGGACTTCAAAATTACGTTTCTAGTGAGTGGCGTTTATTCATAGACTCATCAAAACGTAGTCTAAAATGTGTTCTCTTACACAATGGGAATAAATTAGGGTCGTTGCCTATTGCACATTCCACAAAAGTAAAAGAAGAATATACAACTATTGCTCTGGTTTTAGACAAAATTAAATATGTGGAACACAATTGGCTTATATGTGTTGATTTAAAAATGGTCAACTTTCTTTTAGGTCAACAAGGTGGTTATACAAAATATCTCTGTTTTCTTTGTTTGTGGGACAGTAGAGCTAAAAATCAACATTGGATTAAAAAAGATTGTCCTCCTCGGGAAGCGCTAGTTCCAGGACAACAGAACGTGATAAACCCACCTTTAGTATCAAGGGATCGTATAATTTTGCCTCCGTTACATATAAAACTAGGACTTATAAAACAATTTGTAAAAGGTCTTGACAAAAATGGAAATTGTTTCCTTTTCCTATCAAAAAAGTTTCCAAAACTGAGTGCAGAAAAGATAAAAGCGGGAATTTTTGACGGGCCACAAATAAGATCATTAATAAAAAACTCAAATTTTACGGACACTATGACAGAGATTGAGAAAACGGCATGGAATGCGTTTGTTTGGCTTGTTCAAATTTTTTTGGGAAATAAGAAAGTCCTGAATTTACTCAACACGTCGAACAACTGATGAATCACTTTCAATGGCTTGGATGTAACATGAGCATCAAGTTACACTTTCTTTACAACCACCTGGACTATTTTCCCGCCAATCTTGGGGATCTAAGTGAAGAACAGGGCGAACGATTCCACCAGGACCTCCGTACCATGGAGGAACGCTATCAGGGCTACTGGAACGCACACATGATGGCTGAGCATGTTGGAGCACTCAGAATAGCTCTCTGCCTTCGGCTTCAGCAAGAAAATCATATACAAGAAAGTTTTCTTCATCTTAAGAATTAAATAAATTAGAATTATCTCTAAATTTATAGTGTTTTATAATAAAAAAAAAAACGTGTCATATTTTTTTAACTAGAGCTGATACAGAAATTTCAATCACGGAATTGAAATCGTCATCAAAAATTGGACTAATATCATGTAACATAACCCAATCATCAGAAATGCTGTTGTGCAGTGTAATCTTACAGTTTAAAAAACACTTGGGGAAATAAAGCAATTTTTAACTTATCAGGTCACTTTGATATCCATAACTACGCTTGTTGTGATAAGAATAATTACAATATTTTTGACAGTAGGTTAAATGAACTTAATAACGATAATGCCATCTCGGAGTTTTGTATTTTTAACCTTATTTACTTACTAAAGAAAATGATTTGTACATTTGATTTTTCGCTATTGTTCGACAGACATAGTTAACTTATAATAGTCTGAATTATCTTTTTCAAAACAAAAAAATAGTACCCTATCACAAGGTAAACATCGATAGTAATTTATTACTATTATCAATTGTAGTTCAATAACTTCTTAAGAGTCCTAGTGCTTATGCTATTTGAGACTTTTTCAATAAGTAGTGTTATCAATTGATAATTTTAAATACCTACATTTTGCTTTAGTTTGCTGTAATTTTACTTTTTTACTTTTTCTTGGGATGTGCTATTTATGCCAATTGTTACCTCTACTCCAATTAGCTAAATTATAATTTTATAGATAGTTAACGCGTGTACTAGAAAAAGTGGGAACTTAAGAAATGAACACTGGGATATGGCAGCAGCTAGTTGAGGACTAACACGCGTAATTAATTGTTATTTATACTTTCCATTTTGTACCAACTGATATCGGTTTGGGAAAAATAGTGTACAAAAGTGGATGGCGTTAATTCCAGGTTGAAAACTACATTTCTTATTCGCTTTTGAAACGTAGATTGAGAAACGTAACTTGCCAAGTGTAACAGAAGATTTTTAGAAGGAAAAATCAAAGCCAAAGCGATCAAGGTTGATTTAGACCGAAAAATCATCTATAGAAATTCAGGAAAAATGAAGGTCAGTAAAAGTAAAATTTGTGTACTAACAGTTTCGTACTTTACAAACCGTAAGATAAATGTAAGACACCTCTACAAAAAGCATTTTTCCAACTTGTGGTTGTTGGTGTTATTTCAGAAAGTGGACGTTTAGAATTTATTCGAATACCACAAAAAGTGAAAATCAATGCATAGCATTATGTCGAGGAGTATTGAAACTTTTAGTCGGAGAAAGAATTCCAAAATTTTATTCTAGAGAGAAAGTAAAGTTATTTATCATGATACACCTGACTCATGTTGCAAAATTTAAAGAATGTGGTGGTCCAGAGCGTACAAGTAATAGTGAAATCTTTGTTAAGTCTCTTAATACCAATTCTATGGATTTTTTTGGCTTTGGCTGACTGAAAGAACATCTATGCAAGCATTGTGCTACCACATTGGATGGCTTTTGAAAAATTTTACAAGAAAGAGTAGAACGGTCTTTTTTTAAATCCAAAAGTTTTTTGGAGTGCTGGTACAAAGAAATGGTGAAGAATCAAGGTCATCAAAAGCCATCGAGAAAATTTGTTCTTAAATTTGTGTTTATTTATTAAGTCGTTACTCTTTGTATTTGTGGTATTTTTATAAGGCGTTATAATTTAATTCTATAAATGGCCATATAATGTCTCTGGCAACATAATTGTATCAAAATCCATGATTATTTTCAATTAGATTTCATTTAGAGATTTTTGCATCATAATCTTTTGCAGGACAATCTTTTTTTGGACAAATTGTCGAATGAAAAATCTCTCTCTATGATGTGATCTCAAATACTGTTTTACAATCCGCATTCTAACCCAAACAACAGCAACGGAGACACCTTCCTTTTCGTCAATTTTAAATCATGGGAAATTCCGGAGCGGCACTTAATAGATTCGCAGCGCACCCATTCGCAAATATTGTATGGAAGTGGGGCATCTGAAAATTAGAAATATGGGCGAAGGCATACTGGGTATGAAAATAGACCATGTGGCGCCAAAATTCACATTTAACATAAATTACAAGATTAATGTTATGGTTCGAAATGAATTTACAAATGAAATCAGCAACAAGTACGAATCAGGAAAAATTATCTGGTATACAGACAAATTAAATACCGGGTTTGGAACATGAGCAGACATATACTGTAAAAAGGAAATATTTTAGTTAAGTTTTTTGCTAGGAAATATACATCCGTTGTTCAATCAGAGATACCTGATATAGTGCAGTGTTTCAGCCAAAATAATTTGAGAGTTTATCAAATAGGCCAATTAAGATATTCACGAACAGTTAGGTATTTCTAAAGGTTAGGAACCCGAGGGTAACATCCAGGCTGGTATGGGAATGCCGCGAAAAATTTAGTGGTTTGGTGAACTACAATAAGTTAACTCTATTGTGAGTACGAGGGCACTATAGAATTGCAGGCAAAGAGAAAGCAGATGAGCTAGAACAAAAAAAGATCAACTCAACTCCATATATAAGCCCAGAACCGGTTCTGGGAATACCTAAAGCTAAAATATGAAGCCGGTTGAGAAAATGGGCCAGAAAATAAAAGAAAAAGATATGTAAAAACATTTATTTGTAAACAAACTGAAGAACTATACATATTATTAAATCGCCAAAGAAAAACACACGCTCTGAATCGAAGAAGCAACTAATTTTAATGGTTGAGGGCTCTTTAGAATTGTCTCGAAGAGACGGGGTTATTTATGGAAAACTAATAATGGATCCGAAAGAATATAGCAACTATGCAGTAAGAGACTTGTACAGACTCGTACAAGCGAAGAGGATAATGGAAGAAGTGCTGTAAAGAAAATGAGCCCTGTAGTCTTAGAACTTATTGTACTTCCCACCTGTTCACTTATTTACAGTCTTTATCAAATGATGAAGCCATTTTATTGTCTTCTCTGATTAAAGCCTTTCAAGTGCTGGTTTCTCCCAAAAGTGAATGTTTTAGTGAAGCAAGAGTTCCGCAACTGAATAAGAGGTCTGTCCAAAAAGTAACTGAACATATATTTAATTTTTTTGAGGTTACCTATCCTTGTCCTCGACTTTGCTCAATATGGTTGCTTTTTGAACAGGCCTTGTATAATTCGTGTGGGTGTTGCATCTTTTTTATTATATAATTTGCAAATGGATTCTTTCCTTTTAAACACATACTGTGCGCATAGGCTTATATGATTAAAGTGATAGGAAATCAGCCTAATTTGTAGCATCTCTTTACTATGCTTTAGCAGCCATGTCACACATTTTAAGTGGTTTTGATGGGATTTACTTTCAAGCCAGAAAAGAGGGCAAGACAGTATTCTCTCTCTCATTCTCTTAAATATATATATTCTGAATACATGATGACGCAAGCCTTAGAAGAATGGGAGGGAAGCGTCTCAATTGGTGGAGTAAAGGACAGCAACCTGAGATATGCGAACGACACTACACTCTTTGTATCCTCGGAGAAGGAGCTAGCCGATCTGTTTCGTAGAGTACGAGAGTGGACTGGTTGGACAAAAGTCATGCTCATAGACAAAACCCGTCAACTTTCTAGGACGGGAGAACTCTCGAATCTAGAATTTGTCGGCGAGTTGATATACCTCGGACCGTTACTTACTGTTACAATGAGCAAACTGACTCATATTTGGCAGAACACCAAGATGAGACTAGTCCGGACAGTGGTTTTCTCGATATTCCTTTATGACTCAGAGTGGTGGACGATTCGAGCAATAGAACAGAAAATAGAAGCATTTGAAATATGGTGTTGGCAAAGAATGCTCCGCGTATCATGGACCGCCAAGAGAACGAACAAATCTATCTTCGAACAACTACGCATAAGGACTAGACTAGCCATGATCTGTTACTAAAGGATTCTCGGTTACTTTAGTTACATTGCCTGTTGAGAACCAGATAACCTTAACAAGTTGGTGATGATGGGCAAGGTAAAAAGGATAGCTCAAATTTTGACTACCAAAATTTGTTTTTCGGTCGCAGCGAATTATTTAGAAAATAATATCTTTGCATATTTTTGTGTTGAAGGTTGGTTTGCTTCTTTTGAAAATAATAAAATCAAAGAGACTTACATTTTCTGTTGTTATGATGGCTTTTCCATGCTACCTGCTAAGCATTGTAGTCAATTCCAGATTTTTTCCTGAATACATAAGATTCTTGAATTGATGTTCTCGGAGACTAAGCGTTTCTACAAGACATCTTTTTCCGCTTTGCTATCCTGAAGATATACTTAAAAAATACGCAGTGTCCTCCTCTGGCTTGCCGATTTCTTCGAGGTTTTGAAGGTTATCTGAATTAAATATAAATAATTTTTGAAATCTTCTTTGCTTAACTCTTATCAATCGCCAAAACCAAAGTTGTGTCTTGTTGTTTTTGTCTATTTAGCAAACAAAGAAGCTTGTTGGGTCTTTTAACCTTCCGTAAGTTACTAGAAACCCATACTACCACTCTGGAGATTTTACCGTTAATCTGGAATTTAGACCATGCCCGTAACTGAAGTTGTGGTGTCTACTCTAGCAGCCACGTCTGCAGTTCTTTATTTGCACAGGACACAAACAGTATCTTAGCAACTGTTTGTGAACTGCAGTCCTATATGAAGCTTACACTTGAAACTTTATTGACAGATTGACTGTATGACTGCCTTGGTATCATAGAAGAGTTAACCATAGAGCTATCTTCCCTGATTTTTTTAGCATTTGTAAAGTGCGGAAAGCTATACCTTCCCCCCTTCGAGTTTCCTTTTCTGATCAAATTTATTTAGATTTTTAGTTGCCCCAATCCGTTTAATTTGCAGTTTGAACTAGCTTTTCTATGCCTTTATAGCTTTTCTATGACTTTGATATTGTGTGCTAGAGAACTTCTTCTCACGTCCCCTGAAGTTAATTTAGCTAATTCAACCTATGCGCGAATAGGCATTAATTTGGAAAATTAGCGATCCGTTTTGTTGAGCAAGTGAACTTGGTTTTTATGTATGTTTTTGGACAAATTTTATATAAAATTACAATAATAGTTTACAGGCTATCGTGTTAATTACTCAAATGCCTTGAACAAAATTATCATTTTTTTGAAATTTGTTTGAGCCCGTCGATTGAGTGATTTTAAGTCTGGTTCGAAATCTCTAACCCATATTTCATCAGTTGCTTCTGTTCTATAATTTACCAGTGATAGACATATCGAGGGTTTTTATTTTCATCGATTTGTTCGTCAAAATTCCGAAAACTGACGTCACTCTGCGATTTTCTTTAAGCCAGTCCGTCACAACTGTCATACTTCTTTCCGCGGTTGAAATTTTTAGATTGATTATTATTTATACTGATCGCCAGCTTGGTTACGCGGTTGAGGCGCGGGCTGCTATGTAGATGGGTTCATTCTCTCTGATCCCTGGCGGATGGTATGCCCAGTCACTAAAAATAATTTAATACCTGCGTTCACTTCGAACAAGGGCGAACATGGCAATGACCGGGCACAGAGGGCGAACATATGAGAGCCTCTACCTTTTCAGTCAGTTTGCAGGCCGTGTTTCCACGCGGGGCGGTAGAGCATTACCATTATTATTATTATTTATACAAACACGTCCTCCAGGAAAATTAATGATTTATTAGAAAATTGTTCTATGATCTATTGCCTGCTCTCTGTCAACTTTAATAAGAGCTTGTAAGATTTTTACAAAGTAAAGTTTCAATCTTAATATATGATCTTTGAGCTTTAACTTCCAAGTTTAATTTTTAACATTCGTCTATTCAAACCGGCATATACTGCCGAAAATAAGTTACTTGCTTAAATCTCCTTCTAAAACAGACTATTTTACTATTCGCGATATTGCCAAATTGTGTATCATTTTTGAAATATCTCTCCTATAACAAGTAGATCTTTTCTACTACTTTTCATATGGGTGTATGCGTGTATTGGCTCGAACTCAGATTGTCTGGAATCTTTTTTTTTCAAAAGTTATTTAAGTTTTAGAATAGCTACAAATTACAAGACGGTAAATCTAGACTGTACTAATTTTAAATTTTGACAAAAATCCAATCATCAATTATCTAACGCTGCGGCTATTATTGTCCTGTTGCATCTCGCACCTAGCAAAGTAGTACTCCTAAATACTTTTTGGATTAGAGGAGTGTACTCAAGATGAACAACACCTCTTGATTCAAGAAGTACGGTTGACATACTCTTGATGTCACTGTAGGCGCCTTCTTTAGATGTGTTCGGGCAATTTGATTCACTAATAGCAATCTGAAGCATATAACTCTTGCTCTGGTAACAGTAGCTTAGGAACAAATTTTGCCACAACGCTCATTTTAGTTTTAAAAGATTTTTGGACAACTTTGAAGCGATTCTTCTTTGCCTTTATTTATAGTTTACTCAGAGTATTGTTTTCGAAAACCTTCTGATTCATCGGAATAGTTTTGCACACAGTTGATGTAAATTCCTTTAGTCATTACAGAAGTGACAATTACACACTACATGTGCTGACTCGCCGGCGTCTAACTCGTAGCTGATCCGGACAGTGAAATCGTCCTCATTTTTGTATAGGTATTACAGTCTATTCTGATCGGCTGAGTTCCAGCATCATTATCCCATCTCGGCAATGAGTCTTCTCAAGGTTTTAAAAATTTCTACCTACGGTTGCAATCGCTTGTTGACTAGAAGAGGTTTTGGGAAAAGATAGAAGTCAGGCGGAGCTAAGGGTGTAAGGGTGTTTTGGTAATTTCCAATTTTTCAATTGCTAAGGCAATTTTGTAGCCAGAAGCTTTATATGGTCTAATAACCGTGTGATATTCAATTTTATTCATTTTAAGAGCTAACGAAAACAATATTAGTTTAAACATCTATGAATATTAAATTATTTGATAAATTAAATAGCAATTTCAAATGCATACTTCTGAAAGATGCACCAACTTAAGAAAAAACTTGCTACAGCGTTGACTTTTGTGATTGAGGCCGAGAACTTTTCAGAACACCCTCGTATATACAAACTGGGTATATCTAGGATAGCTTAAAATCTTTACTATGGAGCAACATCAAAAACACGATTTTAATTTGTATGTAATAACAGATATGAAATTATCTTATATATAGTAAGTGTACTATCGAATTTTGTATGTCAATTTTATAACAAGCATCTCATCCGCTGAAGCAATGATAGCAGCTAAATTGGGTTTATTAAAAATGTATCTATTTATAAAATGCCCTCATATCTTTTTTTGCAACTCCAAACAAGATCAACAACAGCAAAAAATGGAGTTGCAGTATATATTACATAATATCGAGGATAAAAATACAGGAAACAATTATTCCATCTTCAGCAAGGATAAATAAATTTGTCTTATCTGGAAGCCAAACCCCTGACTCGTTAGAGGTCATAGTCGCAGTATTTATGTTGAAATAAGGAGTATTTTAATATT
Organism: Sinelater perroti; assembly: GCA_036346155.1. Taxonomy (NCBI): domain Eukaryota; kingdom Metazoa; phylum Arthropoda; class Insecta; order Coleoptera; family Elateridae; genus Sinelater; species Sinelater perroti. The sequence goes on from JARFIY010000380.1 coordinate 283,068, forward strand.
CGTTGACCTACATGTATTTGCATAATGGTGTATCAGCTACGTTAACTTATTTGAACGTTCTTCTTTATCTTTCATGCTTATTTAGGTAATATATAGAGTGTAGCACACGTACGAGATCAGTTTAACATTTATTGATCACAATATGAAAGCACACAGGTTAGAAATGGGAAACTTATTTTTGATCATCGTCTCTTCAATGGTTTGCACTTTTTGTGTATGGATATCAAAGTGCTTTAATTTCTTTGGAAGAAAATTATGACTTTTACCACTAAATTTTATTCCTGCAAATATTTTTTAATTTAGGAAAGATACTCACTGCTAATAATAAAATCAGGAAAAAAAACTTAAAGTTGATATCATAAACACAACTACGTGGAATATCCATAGCTTTGTAATTTGCTAACAAAACAGTACAACCAAGTAAATAACTTTTAGATACATGATGACAAGAAAATTTTGTTTAATTTTGCATTATTAGCCAATAAACCACAATTCGACGCTTTTTATGGCCAGGAACAATAAATACCTGATCAACTGAATAAAATATAAAGTATTCTGTCAAAAGATAGGATACTATAAGCTACTAACTGGTTTAAAAAACCTATACGATTTATTATAATAGAAGCATGAATGTGATTGAAGTAACACAATGTAACGTTTTCCCTTCCCATAGTGGTGAATAATACCTGAAAATTTACTAAAACTACTTAACTATTTTACTTCCAGGGGATTAAAATTACTTAACACTATTTATGTACACAATATATAAAATTAATAACGTAAAATTACTTTGTATTTATGTGTAACACGATGTTGCACTTGCACGGCTTTTGCAACTCGACTTCCCCGTGACTACCTCGCTGTCCGATATTAATGCCTATTTGGGGTCTACCAGAAGGGCCTGGAAACACCTGGAATGTTAGCATTCTTCGAGTCTCGCACGTACACAAGCGGCGCGGCTAAAAGGCATTATGTCGATCGTTCGACTGTGACGGGGCTGCTATGGGGAGCGTTCTGAAATTCGTTACAATAATAACTAATTTTCTTCCCTCGTTGTTTAGATTAAAACCAATATTGAGAAATGTAGGGTTATCAGCAATGTATATAACGTGTAACTTTTAACGCGGTTTAACAAATAACAAAAATTTAAAATGCATACTTAAGTATTATAATAATTTGTGTAATTTCTTTTTTGACGCATGTTGAGGTAGACTAGCTACATTTAAAAAAGATGCGTAAAAATTGTAACAAGATCAAGACCACCATTTTATCGTTTTTTTTTATTATTGGAAAGACGTCAATTGTGAATGCACTATTCTAAGCCCAACAATTACTAAGAAGTACTATGCTTATGTTTTTCGCCGGCTGCCTGATGCGGTACGACAATAACAGCAGCAGTTTTAGGCAACTCGTGATTGGCAGCTTTATCACGGCTATTCATCACATTTCGTGTAGAATTTTTTGCCAAAACATCTAATCACACAGGTAACTCTTTCCAAAACTTAAATTAACTTTGAAAGCGAAAAGATTCTAGACCGTCAATGAGAGCTTGTCATAAAATTAGCTGACATTGTTATTTATGTTTTATGACTTTTATTCCCATCTAACTTGCATTTATTTTTTCTACACATCCCAATCGGGATGTTCGCGAATAAATTCCAGTCGCCTTTGCTTTTGGTCTGCAGACAACTTGGGACCCGTAGCTGCCTTTTTTGGGGTCAGTCTTCTCACTGTCCAAGCGCTAGCTGACCGCTGATCGCACTCAGCTCTTGCTTGAGGTCAACGCCTGTCATAGATGCTTGACTCAGATTTAGTCGATTTGCCACGGGCCTCCAACTGAGGCCCTCTCTCAACAATGCAACTATCTGGGCTGCTTCGTCTCTCACTCCCCCTCTCTCCTCCCTCTCCCTCTTCCTCTCTCCCCCTCTATCCCCCCTCTTTACCCTCTCACCATAGAAGATCAAGACACACATCTCTCCAAATGGTCTTTTGAAATTCTTTATCACCATCTTGGCGTCCACTTTTCTCATGCTCAAATCTTGTATTATAATTTAATGGATGCTAAACCGCTTCAAACCTAAATTATTATTGATTATTCTCAACGTCAATCGACCGTGTAACATCACAAGAGTCTTTATCTTTTCATACTGTCGTCCATTTTTGAAGTTGAAAGTCTCCCCGCACGAACTTTGTTTTTCAATTCTCGACACTAAAAATCTGAGCACTTGTGACCTGGATAGGTAATGTTTTCTATTAGCTTTTGTAACTTTTCGTAAATCACAGTAGCGAATTCGTTGAGCTTTGCACAAAGTGTTATGACAAAACGCTACTCAAACTTTTACAACATAGCTCACGAATACAACTTTCAACAATCACCTAACAACTATAACAAGTTCAAACTTGTGCAGAGTCTACAGCAAGGGTTATTCTAACGTTGGCTTGGGCTACTCTGTAAAAAACAATGTCTTCTGGTTCTTGGTGTAATTATAGATCGGGGATGATGGACTAGGGCACCGCAAATCATTCGCACTATCCCGGTCCCGTATTAAGCTTTTTATGGCAAGCCGAATAGTTAGATCCTTTGACTGCGTTCATTTCTTATTCTTAGAGACACCGACGAACGATGGTAGTAGATCTTGCAATAAATTTGGCCATATACAACTTAGATATGAAACTGATAAGAGAAAAATCTATTGGAGAAAGAACACAAAAATGAAATAATTTGACAGAACATGAAAAAATACATTAATACGGAGTATGCCAAAACTTCTTCCTTAATGTTAAAGGAAGATTATGAAGTTAAGAGCAATTCGAGGGTGGGGAAAGTCATTTCATTAAACCTAGGTAATCAGGGAGTTTTTTCAAAGTCGAAGCCTACATTCGGAACAATGACTGTTGCGATCGCACAACGTGCTCTTTGGGCGCGCTTTCAACTTGCGCCTTGGGTTTCCATTTCCGATTGGAAATCGATTTTTATATGGGCAAGTAACTTGAGAAGTATCGGTTCTATAGTAAGAAAGGAAGGAAGAAACTTCGGAATGAACGAACACCAGTAAACATTTTTTTCAGTCTCTACAGTGATCTGCGTGCAAACATGCCATTGCTGTTCAGCTGTAATACTGTACTGCAAATTATGCATCAAGATCTTCGTTTAAATCCATACAAGTTGGTTGTTTTGCAGGGATTTTCCGATAGCGATGGCAGGAAATGTGTGAAAAATCTTGAAAAGCGTTGTTTTCCTTAACAACGAAGCGCATCTTCACTTGTCGGGATGCGATAATAAACAAGACGTTCGTTATTGGAGTGACCCAATATCCACAAAAGGTTTCTCCGCAGCGAACGTGTCACTGTTTGATCTGTGATGCATAAGGTTGGGATCATTGATCTTTATTTTTCTGAGGAGGAAGGTTCAGACCAATATGCTATTCTCCTTTCTAATCTATATGTTAAAAGGATTTAACAATTCTTCGCGCCAAATTTCGATGTACTCCAATTGGAAACGTTTGGATCCAACAGGATGGAGCCACAGTCTACATCGCAAGAGCTTCGCTTCGAGTGCTGGGTGAGATTTATCTTGAAGGCCTAATTTATCAGTGCGGTGAAGTCGCTTGACCAGCTCACTCAGCGAATCCCCTCCGAATCTTCTTCTGAAAGCTTATAAGATGCAATATGTCAAGAAAACATGCATATTCTTTAACGCGTGTTGATGAACTCTAAAATACAACATCAAGAGTGGATTGAAAATGAGATACACCATTTGATCGAAATCTTCATTAAAATATGTACATTGAAAATGTAATTTTATTCTACAAAAATACTTTTTATGTATTTATGTATTCTACTGTTTCCTCTTGTACAAAAGACATAATTTAAAATGTAATGGATAAAATAAGTCAATATAAATATATAAATAAAAAATAAAGGAAGAAGAAAATAAGAATTAAGCACGTAGAAAAGTTAATAAGAATACAAAAAAAAAAAATAATATATATATATATATATATATATATGCTAAAAACGCATGATAATATAACGATAAAGAAGGTAATAACTACTTCAAGGAATATGAAAAATGAGAAAGCAACAAAAGAACACAAAATTTCAGAAATGATTTACTAAATACTTATAACAGAAAAAAATGGAGTTGTATTCGACATATTTAACTGGTCAATTTTTTTTTATAAAATACAAAAAATATCAAAATATCAAACTTTATCGTCAGGAAATAGTGCATTGGCATCAATTTTTATAAAATAAAAAAAAGCTAAAAATACAAATGCAGTGAAAATTGGAGAAATGGAAGAGAATTGAAATAACTGAAACATATCAGTATTTTGGTTATAAATGACACAGGACTATTCAAAAAGCATTGCGTAAAAAATATTGACAAACAGACAATATAAATACATCACATTAAATAATAAGAGTGTCCAAGACTGAAAAAAGAACAAATTGGTTTCTAAGAGAACAATTAAAAGGTATGTGTACAAAAATCCAAAAGGGAAGAAATATGATATCCCCCTTATACAGACACCATTTTTCTTTGCAATTTCTAATTACCTTACAGTTTAAAAACGTCACAAGTGGTTGGGATTTTGTAAATAATTAGTTTGAGGTCAATTAAAGTTCGAATTCGAGCGCAATTTGCAATATCATTGTCGAAACAATTTATTTTTATCTTCGAAATGTTTACATAGTTCGCTTTCAAATGCAACATATCTAACACAAATATTAACATCAGCTATTTTGAGAGGAAGGCGTGGCGTGTACAATTAATAGTACGATTTTCTAGAAAAGGTACGATAAATCAATAACTAGGGCATTTATACAAGCTAGTGATTACTATAATTGATATAAAAAGAAGAGTTAAATGGCAATTTTAATATTTTCTGGAAAAGTAGTGCTCCACAAAATATTCAATGTTAGTAGAGTTTACTTATTCTATTCGTATTTCAGGTGATGACTAAAATGCCGCAAACAGCCTAACTCATCGTTCTACTACTTAAGAGTGAAGCTCATCAGATATTGTGTGATGATGTTCCAATATATCACGGACCCAATTTTGTTCATTTCGCGTCACTACCATATATTAAGTGATATAAACGTATTTTTCTATTATGAACATTGAAATTTAACCCATAATGTTGCTACCTTTCAAATAGTCCTTATTTAACGATTATGCAATGATTTATATCTTAAAATATATTATTACGTTATACAGCGCCATCTATAGAATAGTAGCTTATATTAAAAAATCAATAATATAGATTTTCTTAATAGTTTCATTCAAAAATTTAATTTCTTAAATATCCCAGTGTCTACAAGTTCAAAATTCGCTTATGACAAGGCAATTAAGAAACAACTAAAATTCGTTATGATATCAATCAAACCAGAATTCAATGTACATTTATAACAGTATTTTAAAATTCTCCAAATAAAGAAAATGAAAAAATACACTCACAAAAGGCTCTTGCTCAACCAGGACAAGGAAACAAGTGATAGTGATGTCTTTCAAGGAAAAGAACAGGAGGAAATACCAAGAAAATCTCATTTCAAGAAGCAATGCTGGAAATATGATGGCAAGGATCGGAAAACTCTCAAAAAATAAGAAGAAATTAAGCATTTAAGGAAAGAAGATAAATGCGAACTGAACAATAGAATAACTGCTTTAGAAAGAGAAGAGAAAAAAAGAAGAAGCAACGTAGTGATTAGCGGTTTAGAAGTTAACACCTGACCATTACTTTAAAAAAATGGATGTAACCACAAACGTCAGCATTTAAGATATGAAAACCGCTGTCTGAATTATATGAAGTACATCCTATACTATCAGTGTTACTGGATATGCGTCGCTGAAGTTATGTGGTATTATATTATATATCTGTGCACTCTATCTGGAATGATGGATAAACGGTTGTTTATCATTTGACTTTTACTATACAAAAAAACTTTCAATTCCGTTATATGGTAATTACTGCTTTTATAAACTTTATATTCTATAAAAAAAGGTGAAATAGACAACTCTTTTATGTATGTAATGTTTCTCGAAGTTATTGATTTGAAGTTTTGATCCCAAATTGATTTTAAATACCTTGTGTATTTAAAATTAACTCTTTAAGCTACATCATTTGATGTATTATTCAATATGGGATAGACAAAGAGTAAACAATTTAACCAGATACAAATATAGTTATGTTGAATTATTGCCATTAATCTATTTAATCTGAAGTTGTTTTTGGAAACTTACATATTTTTGAAATCTACCCTTCAAGCTGTGTCAATTAATATATGACTCCATATCCTACCAACGTAGAAAATATATATACACTATAACTGCAGATTCATAATTTACAGTGCTGTTTTGGAGTGAGCAGAACAGTTGTGTGATGACGTGCAGAAAAAGCATACGAGTATGAACAATGCACAAATTATTGATTGCTACATCACTAGTATTATCTAACTGTATAGAGGGTGTCCCATACATTTTCTTCCATATATATTTTTCTTTCAATTTTTCACTTGCATAGCTCGGAGTTTACTCCTTTAAACATTTGATAAAATCCAGCTTTTGATTCCATAAATGAGAATTTGTCTTTATATGGTATACATTATCATTATGGTTTTCTTAGATATTATCTTTTTATCTACAAATAAATAAGTTTGTTAGAGCATTATCAGTCCTTTCAGTTATTTCGTACCTCACATTTTCGTCTTTGTCTATGAATACTTCTAGACGCTTAAATCTTTCCACGTGCTCTATATTTTCTTCATTTATTGCGATATTAATTTGCTTGGTTTCACTTCCATTTACCGTTACTTTGCTTTACATTCAACTTCAACCTCTTCTTTGCTAATGCTTGTTTTACCATATCATTAAGCTATTTTCCATTTTTGCCTACAGCATAAATAGTAGTTCATCTTAAATTATTCATATGCATGTTCGTTCTGGCGTAATTCCTATTACTTGCGAATAAATTTTTTATTCCTTTTTCAGTTTTAAATTAGCTCCGCTGCCTTCTATGGTAGTATTTAATACTTTTTAAGTCGGGGAATGTTAAGTTTGATTTATTAATTTTGTTTTTTTTTTTATCTTTTTTATAGTAATACACGACTGCACGTAGAGCCACCGTTTCCAAAACCGCTTTGTGACTCTTCAAACTTATCTTCAAATACGTTCCTTAATCCGTTGTCCATCAACCTTTTATATATTTTTGCTGTAATACTGTTATAGTTTTCCCATTCCTGGCTATCTCATTTGTATTTATAGATGGTCGTTATAATTCTTATTTTCCAATCATTTGGTACCTTTCTATCATTAAAAGCTTTTTTTATAGCATTTTTTTATATCTCTGTATTTGTTTGTCCAAGACTTCAACATTTCTGGTGTATCTCATGTCTCATTGGTTTTTATTGATTGTATTATTTATATCGCCTCTCAAATTTCTATGTCATCCTCACTCTTTTCTTTTTTAGTCGATATCCTACTGATAATTTCGTGTTTTTTGTTATAAAGTAGGTCTTGGTAGTGTTACTTTCATCTCTTTATAATTTTTCTTTCCTTAATATTATTTTACCTTCCTTGTCTTTCATCTGCTCTAACTTATACTCTTTGTTTATTCTTAAGTATTTTAATACTTTGTAAACTATTTTTCTGATTTGCTTGGCTTCCTTCCTACACTTTCTTTCCAATTTGTTTATTTTTGCTTTTTGTGTTATTTCTTTTGTCTTTATTCATAATCGCTTATATATTGAATAACTTTCTTCGGTTTTGCATTTTAAATATTCTTTCCACTTTTATTTTTTCAGTTGTACTTGATTTGTTTAGGCGTCCAATTTTTTAGTTTCCTATTTTTGGTAACTACAATGTTCCCCATGTTTTTCTCCCTCATTAAAATTATTTCTTTAAATACCTTTTATAGCTGCTTTACATTTTTACTGTTCAATTTTTGTTTTTTGCTTTTATCTTTAAATTATGCTGAATTTGTCCTTTGCACTTTTTGAAATTTAATTGTACTTATCTTTTTGCTCTTACATTTGACTTCATTCCTATATGGTTCATTCTTTAAGACATAATCAGTTACTGATATTTTTTAGCTTTTAACCTCTTGTGTATACATATTTATGTCTTTGTGTTTAAAGGGCGAATTTGCTGTGATTTAATTATATTAGAAACATCATTTTATTAAGCTTTTACCATTATTGTTTCTATAATTCTTTCCATGGGGGCCTAGTACTGCAATATTTTCCTTTTCCTTTTTTCCTATTCATTTATTTAAATTGCCCATGATTATAATTTTATCCTTAGTATGTTTTTAATGACGTCACCTAAATCTTCCTAGAATTCACCCTTCAATCTTATTAATAGAGTCGTAATATTTTCTTCTTCTAAATGAATTTCTATTTTTAAAATTTTGCCGTCATTTTTAATATACTCCTGTTTTATTATATTCCCTATTCTTTTAGAGATTCTAGATGTCACTTACATTCTACTGAATAGTCACAAATGCTCTTTGGCCATTTCTATTGTTCTTTTTCTCGAATTTTATTTAATTTCAAATCATATTCTTGATTTTTGTAGGTTTCCTATTTTTTTATTCGATTGCTAAATTTGTTCTTTTACTATTTTTTTTCTATATTACTCCGTACTTCTTGTGTCCATAGCCTTTTCTTTTTTAACGTGGGCCTTTCATTTTTTCTGTACTTTTATTTTCTCTTTTGTTAAATAAATTAATGCTAATAAAGATTTTTTACCAGCTATTAAATTTTACAATTGTCATGCCTATTTAAATATACTATATGGTTTCGCTTCCTAACTCTTCCAATATAAATTGTGCAGCTTGATCTCTAAATTCTTATCAAAACTCCTTTAATATTTTGTTTTCTTGTTTCTTCCTATTTTTCCTTCTTATTCATTATTTTGGAGTTTGTATACATTGCATGATTGCTGTTTTCTGTTTATTCGCCTATTTTCGCTAACTTTCTATACTTGATGTTTCTTTTGTTCGCTATATAATTATCCTATGTCCTTTTATGCACATGTACCTCTCTCCATCTTTATTTATTGATTTTTTATTTTTTCATTGTGGTTTAGTTGCTTTTATTTCTTCAGCTGATGTTAAAATATCACTCGTTTTTTTATTTTTCTTTCTTTTTATCTCAATCTCCATTTACTTGTTCACCATTATTTTTCCGATTACCAGCATTTTTAGATCCATCTGTCTTTTTAATTGTATAAAAGATTATTTGCCTTCCTATGGTTTTTTGCTATCTTTTAATAATAATCCGCTAGCGTCATAAATGTACCTTAACGTTTCAAACTAATTCTGTTTTAATGTTGCTGTTGATTTTTGTATTACTGCAATCTTCAATCTTCCATTTTATTATTCTTTGGTGCAACTGATCATTAAAAATTATCCCAAAATTGAATTTAATTTTGTAGAGTTAATCACAAAGAAAACAAAATTCACAACATTAATTTTTAGAAAATAGTCTCTTATAATCTGTAATTTCTATCTATATTTTGGACAATTCTAGGTTTTAGGTAAGGCAAAACAATCCATTACATCAAGTTTCTGAATGTTGGCCTTTATTTTTTGGACTGTTTATGGGATAATGTGTGGTTACTGACGTACATGTGATTCAGTCAAGATGAGTTAAGTTTTGTAGTTATATCATGACCGTCTAAACCCAACTTAAAGTGTACAAAATCTTTAAACTTTCATCAAATATATATCAACTTCTGTTCAAATTCGTTACATCTGAAAATGAGTTTTGATATTCACCCCGATTTTAATCATTGCTTATGCATGGCTGGATTACAGAAGGTCTATCTTCACAGTTTCTTCAATGAAATGATCATGAGAATTGTGGTCCAGTTCAACCTTGCTGTACGACTCTATAGCTTTTCTTCACTTTTCAAAGTCAAAGAAGCGATGAAACCTCAACCTCACCAGACTACTGAAATATTTTAGGGTTGGGTTGCCTTGAATAGCATTAGATATGGCTTCTGAATCTATAATAATAGGTCTTCCCAAACAAGGTTGATCTTTGAGATAATAGCTGCCACATTTAAACTTTTGGAAGAATACTTCAGCCATACAAACGTACTTTTGTTGTCTTATGACTTGAAATTTATAGTCAGTTTCAAAATTAATTTCATCTTCCCATTTTTTAAGATATTTAAAATAGATTAGCCACTTTGTAATAGACCAAAATTAACAAATTATTGTTTATAAATATCAAGTATCATAAACAAGATCGACAATAAAATTTGGTATTAAAAATGGAAATTAAGATGGCTGGAAATTTATGACACCCTCAGTGTATAAGAGATAGATATTGATTTCAAACAATATTTTCTAAAATAAAATAAGCACAGACAAAAACTGTAGTATATATTTTTAAAATATTAATCATCTGTCAACAACAGAATACAATTTCTTAGTTATATAATCAGGATATAATAATTTTGCTAAATAGTCTACTTTTTCTTTGCCATATACTAAAGACTCCCATTCGTTACTGTTTATAGCAAGTACTTTATACCCCATTATTTCTAAATGTCTATTTTTTAGTTGATATTTTCCTTTTAATTGTACATTAATTTCTGTATAAGCACTAGGTTTCATCAATAACAGGGCAACTCTAAAATAAAAACAATTAATTTTAAAAACCAAATATAATTTAACTTACTTTATTCCATGTTTACACTCGTTTGGATTAGTGAATTTGCCATCAGCAGCAAGACAAACTTCAAAGTCAACATGATACCCATATGGTGTTACCGCATTCTCTACTAAATATTCAGGTTTTCCTACTATCTGCTGTAAGTACATTTTTAAGTTTTCTCTCAACTTCGCTTCTTTTCCTTTGAAATCTAAAAGCTACAAGATAAAATAGGAATCATTAAAATCAATGCCAGTCACATACATGGACCTTTTTTGTGTAACTGTTCTATATACTTCTGGTGAAACCAGGGTACGTTAGAATAGGGATAGTCTAAACACACCGCTCGGTTCAGTTCCATCATACTACGCCTTACCCTAAGGGGGTAAATATTCTAAAAAAATAATAAATAACATGTCAAAATAATATAAATAATACTCACCTTTGAATAACATGTGGCTAGTTCTTCATCTAATTTATCTAGAAAGGCCACGTTGAAAATTTGCTTTATAAATGAATCCGGTAACTTGTGGAAAAAACACAAAGCGAGTGCAGTATTGAGGTAAGACAATCCACTTAGACGTCCTTGGTCTCTAAAAAATATTTTCAAGTTATAATCCATATTAAAAAAAGTTAAATTATTGATTTACAAGCGATTCTTTAAGGGTAACCATAGCCTAACGGCACATATAGGGGGGAGCGAGTTGAGAAGTAAAAATTGAAGACTCATCTGAGCTTTATGTGAAATCAAGACCTGAACAATCTATTCGTAAAAATAGATTTCAAAAATTCGAAACTATTTTGAAGTTCAAGAGATGATAACCAATTAAATGACAACCTTTTTTAATGATAAAATTTAGGGTTATATTAGGTCAAAAGTCCATCTCAATGGAGACCCCTAGAAACTTTTCTTGCAGCCCACTTATGCCCCCACTAAAAATATTATGATCTCATAGGTTCACCATACAAATGACTATTTTGTTGCAAGCACCTTTCCAATTTGAAAGTATATCTTGTTGAAAATACATCAGCAAAGTTTTGGACTAGTTATAACTTCATTTGGGATATTTTCCTTGAAGGTAGTTAAAATTACACTGCCTCATATGTGATAATCTGCTTAGGTGGGATATGTTACCAACTTATTGATGACTTTTCTAAAAGTCCTTCACCTTTTCTATGGAAGTGTTGCAGTTTCCATTTTATTGCACATGAACTGCCAAGTTTTCAGTCATCTGACGACAGTATTCATAATTGATAATTTAATTGTCGTCATAAGACCTAACAATATCTTCTGCAAAATTAGCACATCACACGGACATTTAAGGAGCTATACAGGAATTGTCACTTTTTGAAGAGGTTATATACACATGTTCTTTTTAACTCACAGATATAAAAATGAGCTTAATCATCGAACAAATATTTTCAAAAATAGTTGTATACTTTTCTCTCAATGCAAGGTCATCATCTTTCGTTGTCTGAACAATTTAATTTTATAAGGCAGAAAACACAATTTCCCTTCCTTTATGTTGATAGATGTTAAAAGTTTTTGTAGCAGCATTTTTGGATATTGCAGTATTTCATGACACATCATGTTCTCATTTTTAGATATTAACATCAAAAGATGAGGGTTAATTAATCATTAATTCCATTTCTTTAAACTACAACCAGATGAGCTTTGTGTTTGAGTCATCAGATACTCAGCTTTATTAGAAAATGCAATTTGTACTGTCCATGTATTGAATCTAAACAAGCCACCCAACATTGTCAAACATTTGCTGTGCAATTTAAATCTGATGCATAAAAAATGAAAAAACTTAATTGCCCAAAAAATATTAATTTAAAATTGTAAGTATTATAGTGGAGCATTATTTAATTTTAATTTAAAACAGAAAAACTTATATGACCCCCGCTGCAATGACATTTTCAACATGGATAAACATACTTCGTGTGGCAAATCGTTTCAAAAATGTTCAATTTGGGCTACCAGTTTGAAAATTCTTTGGCTTGCTTTTTTCAACCCTTGCCTTAAGGATTTGCCACACATTTTCTATAGGGTTAAGGTCAGGAGAGTTCACAGGTGAGTCCATGAAGTTCAATTCCGATGTGAGGAACCAAGGAAAATTGAGACACACGACATGGGTCATTATCCTGTTGGTATATCCAGTTATTTGGAGCCATTATGTTGTCATTGACCTGTAGAAGGCAATTACGATTAGTGGCTGCAAAATGGCATCTCAAACCATGACTGATTTTAGCCATCTGGTACTAGCTTGACCATTGTTTGAGCACTTCACTATGGTCTTATAAAATTGGAACTTGGATTTGACGCTGGAAACGATTTTGGACCAACTGGTGGTCTAGTTGTGGAAACACCACTCCATCCTCTTTTCACGATTTTGTAAGGTCAGTTGTGGGACGACGTAGGGTATGAGATAGTCACCCATTGTCTCTAAATTGTCAAGAGATGGTCCATTAACTTACCTTCGTACTCCCACTTGTGTTGGTTGATAAGTCAAGTGATCAGCGGGTAATCATTGACTAGACATCTTCTTTCGGCAGCCTGATCCTTTCTTGCTATCCAGCAATTTATCATTTTTAAAAATTTTCAAGATCCCGTATATGGCGCTGAATGTACATCTTGTCCTTTTTCTAAATTTCCTAATGTCCCAATGTCAAATAAACTTTGGAGTGTTATTTTTATTTGTTGGTGTTTAGCCATGTTATTGTGTTATCATCAATTTTTTTGCAACCTTAAATATTATGACTTCACATACATCCAAGAGTCTCCAGAGAGACTCGAATTTGCCTGTACACAGATTCTTTGGACAGAGGAACATTTGACCAGTCAACTACAGTAGCAGCCCTAGTTATGTTACCTAGCTTCAATCTAAACCATATTGATGATGGAAGAATTTTGAAGGACTTTTGAACGATTCAAACTTTTCCATTTTTAATGCATTGGACTGTATATAGATGTAGATTACATTAAAATATATATTTCCCACTAGCTCTTGTGTACATCTAATTACTGATAAATTAACTTACCTGATTATTATATCTGTAACAACGTGAAACAGCTCATCGCTATATTTTGGCCAATAACTAAGAAAATAAAACAAGCACGCCACCTTTTCAGCATTGAACCCCAATACCATGTCTCTATTTTGTATCACATAGTTAGCTATACTATCCATCAAATCTGGTAGCAATGCATTTGTAGACTGCAGGATAAAAGCTAAACTACCAATACTGACAGATGACATTTTCTGATCTGGTTTAATGTTCAGCAGCACTTGCTCAGACAGTTCCTTGGAACACTTCCTATAAATGCAGCTCTTTAATAACACACTTGCATCTTTGATGGTGTCTGTTGGCATAAGTTTTTCAACAATAGTTTTGTTAATTGCGTTATTCACAGTATTGATGTGAACGTGGCCTACGTAAAGATTTTTAAATTTATTTCTAAGCTCCAATCCTTTGCTTATATATAACACGTCAATGTAATTAAACTGCTCCCAATTATCAGCCACCTGTTGCGTGATGCTTTTGATGAATTCTTCCTTATCTGCAAAACTGAAAGTAAAAGCAGCTGTAATGGCCAGGGTTGATGGAATTATGGTTATAATTCCATGATCTGCCTCATGCTGTAACCACCGAATAATGTGAGCTTCAAATTTCTTGTGCCTGTAATTCAGCTCGTTACTGTAATTTAAGTAGTATTTAATCAGCTTCATTACAAAAGCGACATTATTAGTATTCTTAGAATCTTCGATGAATGTCAAAATATTGTTCCACAACGCATTATTCAGTTCAGAGTCATATTTCTTTATGAAGCTTACAATTCTAATCAAATCAATCATAGATGTGGCCGTTAATTGGTTGTTGAGAAGTGCTGCAACAGTTTTCTCATATTGAAGCCGCTGGTTCGGAGAAGAAAAACAAATTATGCTCAGGAGCAGTTTCAGCTTTACTTCAGTCGGCAAGTTGGGCTGCTCATTTGCTTGAAGTAGAAATCGAGATGCGCAACGTTGCATTTCGGTTAGCAACTCCCCAGGCTCTTGATATTTGAAGAAAACCTAGAATCAAGTGGTTAATTTTAATTAGCATTGGGGTATATGTGGTTAGTGTGATAAATTCACAAACTTTTTAAATATAAATAGTTTTATCTAATTTAGAAGCCATTTGGTTTTTTAATTTTTCACTTTGTATTTGTTTCTTCTTTCTTTTCCTTTTCTGATGTATTGTGAAGGGGTTTCCGTTCTTTGGTGAATTGGAAACCAAATTAGTACTACAAGGCCAAGTAAACCCATTGGCACTTACCTAGTATACTCTTACATGATTGACCAATGCCTTTGTCGATCCCCAGCCGATTGCACGGATGTGGGTGAACGTTGGTGATGGCAAAAAGGTTGTTAATACCTTGATCTTTAAAGCAGACAAAGCTATCACTCCTCTCTTTAGCATAGCCTAGTGTGAACCCCATATACAGGAAGATCAGAGTACTAAATTGGTCAAAAATGTTTATTAAAAATCACGAAATCAGAATAATGGTTAGTAAAAATATTAATAATTATTGAATTCGTATTATCATATCACTTATAAATGTCAAGTTTCTTAACCAACATCAACTTGATATGTAGTTCATCAGCTGCTACCTATTGAGCCATGTTGATTCGTTTCTGTTCATTGATTTTTTAGTCTTCAACGTTGTCTTACTTTCGGATCCATTCAGACATTTCTTCAGTATCTGCTAGGTCTTTTTAAATATCATACTGCTGTCATCATTAGATTTAATCAGTTGTTCCACAGTAACAATCTGCATATTAGGTTCTTCATCACAATCCACTTGCTCGTTACTTTGTTCAAGTAAAGTACAGACACTAAAACGACTCTTTCCTTCTACTATTTGACTGTCTCAGCTAATAATTCACCAAGATACATTTTAGCTATGTCACTAAGGATTTGTTGTAGACCAAGACGCAATATCTTAAACAACACATAATCGTCCAGATTGGATGGAGCAAAACTAACTAATCCACCTTTCTTGTAGTATCTGCAAATATATCTCATCATTTTACTTGTCTTTGTGTGTGTTTTGTTTCTGATTTGCTAACTCTGTAACTGACCATTCACTATTTTGATTCAGTTATGTTTTTAGCATACTTCTGCTCTGAGTAATTATGTGTGATGTGATCTATACAATAATCTTTTTGTTGTTTTTGACAGGTGGTCTAACTGGCAGCTTGAATTGCGCTCTTTGAATTTACATGCTCTCACATTAACTCTAAGAATGTTTTCTCACATCATTTTGTAGTCAATTCAAAGAAACACTTTTTTGTTTCAATGACCCACCACTTTCTGAAGCAACATTCATCATATTTGAACCACCAATTTTTTTCGAATTTTGTTGAATTTTTCAAGATGCTAGTTCATGAAGTAGTAAAACTGTTGCCTGTGATTGTCTTAATATGCATGTGGTGTACCCGTAGCACAAGGGTAGAACATAAACATGTTTTGTAGATGTCACTTTGTTTTATAGAAGAATATTCTCTGTATTCTCTTAGCTTGAGTACAGTTCTTGTAGTTGCACCAAATGTCTAATGTGAAGTCGGATCTTTCCATGACTTTCATGGTAGAACTTGAATTTTTTTTCAGATAGTTTCCTGCCATCTCTAACCAGTCCCTTCTTTAATAATAAGTCTTCCACATGTTGATTGTTGAAGAACTAATCTATGCTAGTTGATCTTGATACACTTTAGTTCATAAAACAGCTCCATGTCTAAAGGCAATAAATAAGAGAAAATGAACTAAAGCTAAATGAATCGAATCTTAACTTCCATTCCAGTTTATCAAGTACTCTGATCTTCTCATATATTGGGTTCACATTCTCTACTGAAAAGAGGAATGACAGTTTCGTGTGGATTCCAAATTGAGACACTAACAACCTCATTGCTACTACCAATGTGCATCCACATGAGTGTAAGTGACTATAGATTGACAAAAACATTGGTCAATCATGTTTTAAAGATGTCAACATCAGACAGAGCATGCTATGCAAGTGTGAGTGGGTTTGGTTACTTGCACCTACAGCCCAAGCCTAATGATCCTTGGTTACTAATCCAGTCTCCAATTCGCTAAAGGATTGAAGCCTTCTCACAACATGCCATAAAAAGAAGACTCACATTAAGAAATACATTTACACTTCATGTTTGAAACAGAAATTATGGTTTCTTGCCGTTGCCGCGTTTTGTAAGGTTTCTAGTTCTTTCCAAAATAAATCGAAAAATATTCAAGTAGCGAATGTATTATGAATTTTAATTTCATAATATTGCGCAAGAAATTTAGAATCTTGTATTATGGTCTTATGACATCACAAAAAAGACAAGAAAGGCACTGGGCTGAGTGGAAAACTCTTGAGCAGGCATATGTCCAAAACTGGAGTGGACTTTATGACTCCATTCTATGATTATGATGATGATCGTAATTATATTTTTGCACTTCAGTAAATTATTGAAATGTAATTTTTGTTAGGCTACCCTGCAATTTGCTGCTAGGTGACAGTGCCAATCAGCTGAGCTAATTAAGAGGTTCAAGAATTTACCAGACAGATTCTGTATTTTCTCAATTTACCTACTTCAAAAAGAATAATATAATCCAATGTTCCCAACTTATTGATATTGTTTTTGAATAAAAATAACAATCTGGACAGCAAGACCACATCCGTTTCATACGACTGGATGGTATCAAACCATGAAATGATCTTGAGAATTGCACGGTAATTGTCGAGATTGAAAGCATTTTCGTCCAGAAAGCGCCTCACTTTCTCCTCATATTTCTGCAAGTATTCATCACTCACAATATGATTCAGATAATTTAGACAAATTGTTATTAATTTTAAATCTTCAACTGTGTTACATTTGTCTGTAATAAAATAATGAGGATTTTTTTCATAAGAACTTCAAATAGGACTTACCTAGGGCATCAATTACTATGGGTGTTGCATCTTGCAAGAGAAAGCATTGCATCAGAGATGATTCATCGGTAAAAGCAGCTACAGTAAATCTTGAAACAGCACTTAATGATATATTATTCTTCATGCATTTCTTAAGTTTCTGCACAAGTAGTTGTAAAGCTTCATGTGTTATGTTTAGTCCAATTTTTCTCAAATACAACAAAACACAACTCGTTGCTACGTCGGTGAACTCCTCATGGTATTTCTTCACTAAATTAAGTAATGTATTAAATTCCGCATGTCCTATTAATTGAGACTTGTAGCTGTGGAATGACTCCAAGCTGAAACCCCACTGCGAAAAATAACAGGCCATTTTATGCAAGTCCCACAGTACAATAACTGCTTGGACTACATGTGTGGCATTCATTTTATCGGAGTTTTCCTTTATCACATTCAGGATTTCTTGTACCGACGCACAATCGTTCATCTTCAAAATTAAAGGGTCTTCGGAATTAGGGTAAAAGAGGCTTCGTAAGTTTTGCTGGTTGGATAGCAAGTCGTCGTAATACACATTCAATGTGCTATTCTCGGTCACAAAATCACTGGCATTGCTAGCTGAATCGTGCAGGAAGTGATGAATTTGAGTTGGATTATTTAAAAAACGGCTCTTATATTTCACTACATTGCATTTGCCACCTAAGTTCCTTGCTAAATGATTTATTTGAAAGTATAAACAATGATATTTGGTTGCTGTAAATCTGATTTTGGTGATTATATTCATGCTTCATAACGATCTGGATTTGTAGGTTATAAAATTAGTTTTCAAATTGAAGGAAGTGTCTAAAGAACCGTCACCGGTTTGTTTAACTTTGAAAAATTAACTTTTAAACAATTAAGTAATTAGCTATATATTAATACTATGTTACATACAGTAGTTTATGATTGTTAGCAAATATAATTGATCTAGCATGAGATATAAAGTTTCAATTAAAAACTGGAGTGTTAGCGGAGACACTCATTTAGTACCGTTTATTGGTAACGATGCGGAACGTGGAAATTAAGGCGAAGGTGCGGAACGTGATCGATTTAATCACTAAAGCGAAGGCTCTCAGCGGCTCGGAGGGCACCTTAATCCCGCAAAATGATAGCTTTTATAATGTGCAGAAAGGGAGGCTGAAGCTGCGGAGGTTTGAGGTTAGCAAATTTAAAAATTGCAACTCCTTCTCCTGATCATAGATGGCCAGTAAGTAGACCGGCGGGAAAATGGTTTTGTTTGAATTCAGGACGGGAGCGCGGAGCTGATTTATTACGAGCGCCCAGACCAAGAGGGCCCCAAGATGAGTTCTTACGAGAAGTGCAGCGTTTTCCCCGAGCAAGTGGAAGGGCTCGACCACGTTTTGAATAGCGCATTGGGAACGCAGGGAGTCGTTAAGAAGCTCAGGCAGTTGTTCATTGTTGATCAAACTCGGATCCATGTGGATAAAGTGGAAGGATTGGGGAATTTTATGGAACTGGAGGTAGAAAACTAAGCATTCTTTAAGAAATATTATATCTTTGTATATAGCAATTAGGCCATCAATCGTCTAATAAATATTGGAATGCCAATCAAGATTTCATATAACTGATGAGGAAATGAATTAATTAAATATGTTAAAGAAAATTTAAAATGGCAAATTTTAGGTGGCTTTACGTCCTGATCAAAGCACAGAAGAAGGGCAAACCATTGCAAATGCTCTAATGGAGAAGTTGGGCGTAAATAAAGAGGATTTATTGGCTGGTGCCTATAGAGACATGTTGAATAAGTGAACTTCTATTGTATGCTCTGTAAATAAATAAAGGAATGTGGGCCATATTTTTAATTTTTAAATTCTGTTGTAATTTATAGGATCCCAAATTATCCAAATTTACAAATTTTTATTTTTTAATAACGACAAATTCTATGTATTTATTGTCTCATATTAAGTACATTAAGTAAAAATGAGTTGAGAGATAAAAACGGAAGTTGTTTTAATAAAGGTCTATAAAAATAGTGGCAAAGTTAGACGCAATTAAAAGAGATTTTGAATGTTGATAGCAATGATCATAACCAAGTTAAATTAGTTATAATATGAAAAGCTAAAATGTTTATTACTTAAACATGTAATCAAAGCTCTTACAAGAATATTAATTTAAGATGTAAAAAGGCAATAAATTAATTAAATAAAGTAAAAGTAAAACGATGTCAAAATATAGTATCTCAAATAAGTCTATTGAGAAAGAAATGCCAAAAAATATAAAAAAGAATAGACGCTTTTGAAAAAGGAAGTAAGAGAAGATCACATTAGAGGGCAGCACATGACATGATCAAAATAGTTTGAATATTTAATCATGAAAATATAAAGGGGTCGTTACTTACCGACAAAAAAGCAATTGAAAGGTAAACACCACTCAGAATGAAATTGAGTTAAACTAGACACAAGGAATAAAAAAACAAAGATATGAGAGAATCGTAAATATGTAAATTACTAAAAGTAAAGGTAAAATACATAGATTCAAAGTAGCGATAAAGAAATGGTAAAGGTGAAGAATTAATGATGATGGCCAAAGAAATTCAAATAAAAAAGTGTTGTCTTCTGAAGCAAAAGTTAAATTAAATTAAAAATAAGAAAAGCAAAAAAATGTTACGTGACATTACAAGGTGTGTTTGGAAAGTAACGAATATTGTTACAGGTTTCATCAAAAACTTAACTCTCTCTTAGAATATGATTTTATAAGCTCACATAAAAATCTTAATCGGCAAATGTGTTCAGAACTTGCAGTTTTTGGAATTTGGCTTCTGTGTGTGCGTTCAAGTGTGTGTTAGTATTGAAGATTAAGAGAGATAGGCGTGGAACAATATAACGGGTCTTTCGACCAAAAACTGAGTCGGTAAAGTTTAATTCAGTGCGTTATTATAATGATGGATACATGAAGTTATTATTATTTTATTTTGGGCGCACATAATCTTCTTAGAAGATCAATAATTTTTATATGAAACTTTTGAGATACGAATCTTTCATTAATGATTTCCTGAAAGTCACAGATGGTGATGATTATTGAATTGATTCTCAGTTGGTTTACGCGAGCTTTCTTCGGGATTCAAATATCTAGGTGTTATTTTTTGCGATCATCCTATTCATAAAATACAATTCATTTATTAAACGATTGAAGCTGGCGATGATTGTTTTGATAGAACAAGTTTTGCCTAAATTTTCACATTTTTAGGTTCACGGTATGATTACTTATGAGTTGTTTATTACATTGCAGATATTACTACGGCCTAATATTGTGTTTTGGTGAACTCTATGAGAAATATTCATCTCCACAGTCATTTGGGCATCGTGTCGTCAATAATGTTCTGCCAATAACTTACCCATAGACTTTTCTTAACATTTCAGCATTCAAATTTTGTCGTGTACTGTTGTTCTCAATCCGTATCTGTGTTCCTAGTATCTCCTCCTAAGTGGCTAAGAGAGCATTGCAATCCTATTCCTATTTTTATTCGGCTATATCTTGTAAATAGGTAAACAGATCACAAAGAGTACCCAAACATTAGTATTTTTTAAATCAAAAATAGAAAAAATATAGAGATAAAAAAGAGGTAATTGTTTAATACCTTGCGCACTTGAAGCAGATTTGTGATTCAGTTTCCCATCTTGTGATACTACAGAGCCTAAATGTATGAAACTTTTTACCTGTTTCAGTTACTATTAGTGTTTTTGTTTTCTGTTTGTTTATTCTCATTGGTGTTTTTCACCAGGTTGTTTTTAGGTTTTTATTCTTTTATTCCTATAGTCTTTTTATCTTTTGCGATTATGACCATGTCGTCTGCGTAGGTCATTTTTGAAACCCTGACATGTATCCAACTTTGTACAGTTTTATTTGTCTATTAGCTTCCTTATTTCTTTTATCAAAGACGACTGAGAATAACAAGAGGCTAAGTGTGCATTCCTGACTAACCTCTTTTGCAGTCTCGCACATTAATGACTTTTCTTGTCCGACTCTTACAAAGTTCATTGTTTTCTTTTGTAGTACTTTTAACTCCTGTATCAGTTTCTTGTCTATACTTCGTTCTTCTACATTTCCACATCTGTTTACCCTGTCGAGGGTTTTCTCCAGGTCTTTGATTACTTTCTCGGATACTTGTCTTATATCGAAAATTGTATCTATCATTTCTCTACTTATTCTGAATTCCTGCGGTGAGTTTTCAATTGTTTCGTCCAGTTTCTCTCTTAGTCTTTTTTCTAAGTTTCTTGGATACAGTTGCCTACTGCATTGAACAGTGTAATGCTTCTTTAATGATTACTATTCTTTGTATCTCATTTTTTTGTATTAGGATTGTGATGATTATTGTCCAATCTTCTAGCTCTTTTCTTGAATTTTAGCTTTTTTAACTTTTAGCATGTCTACTGTAATTTGATTATGTCTTGGTGCTTTACCCACTTTTATTTTCTAAAACCTCTTATAATTTTTCTGTTGCTGCATCTTTTGTTGATAGTTCTGTTGTTCTTGTTTTATTTGTATTTTCTTTTTTCGCTGTTATATCTGTGTCTTTCAGTACATTTTTAAAATATTTACCTTTATTTCTTCTTCACCTGTAAGTATTTTATATTTTTCGTCTTTTATATTATTGAGCGTCACGTTACTTTTATTTTTCCTCGCATTTTTAATGGCCCCCAAAGAATAGTTTTTGGTTCTCTTATGCGTTTTTTTTCTTTCCCCAAATTCTTTTCAGGACTTCGCTTTTTCTCCTTTAACTAGTATTTTGACTTCTTTATTCTTCTATATTACTATTATTATAGCTGATCCAACGTGGGAAGTAGTCCGTTAGAATTCCAAACAGCTACATGGATGTTTTGTCGTCATTATTTTAGTGATTTATTTATGACTGTTGTTGACATGCTATTTTGACTGATTAGCTGACTGAACATCGATTTAAATTCACCAAGGACCCAAGTGCACATATCAGTTGTGTTAATTTGTTGGATATTGCTATTTGCTATATTTCTGTTCGCAATATTGTTATTCTATGGGGTATTTATTTTGGTTCTTGCAAGTAGCTAAGTTATAGTCTTCCCCACATTTGACGCAACAGTAAGGTTTCATGCATTTAGTTTTGGTGTGGCCATAGCATTGCCAGCGTGTGTACTGTACCATGCTATTTTCCTTCTTGGGGGTTTCATTGTTATTTTTTCTTTGCTTGGATGTTGAAGTTTGTATATTTCCGTGTTGTTAGATTTTGGTGAAATGTCTACGAAGAATAGTAGGAGCGGTTTCTGCTTAGTCTGTTACGAATATTGATATTCTCTACTAAAGTGTCGTGATGGAGACCTCGTATCACGATTCTGTAAGCCCGATCTTCCTCAAGTTGGTAAGTATGGTGGGTTATTTCTTCTTTATTTGGATCCATTGTGTGAATGTATACCGTTGGTAATTTAGGTTGATCAGAGAGTTCTTCTGTTTTTTTTAATTGTTGTCTTCTGCCGGTAAAATTGTGAATCTGTTTAATGTACTGGTATGACTTTCGCCGTTGTTAGTTTGAATTGGGTTATGGCTCCTTTTTCGTTTTTTAACTATTTATCAGGTATTTTTATTTAGAGGTAGAAATTTGTCTTTGATTTGGTTTTCGATGTTGGTAATATAGTTACTTTTGTTAGGCGGATTAGTGGATTTTGCTAAGGGGTTCGTTGGTGAAAAGGTAAGAGTGTTTGATTAAGAGGGACATATAGTACTACCGGCGGGATTTTGTAGACTGGCGTGTGTATATTGCTGTAGGTGGTAGTACTCTTGATTTGGGTAATTGTTATAATCAAATACCTGGTTTGGCGAATTTCAAAGTCTGGATTAAAATTCCATTGGTGCTTGCATCGGGGGCAGGCAGGCACAGTTGTTGATAAGTCTCTTACTTTTGCAGCCGCGATCGAACTTTTTAGAGCATTATGGAGTGAATTCTCACTTTGGTCGGAAAAGTATCTTTAGTGCCACAATTTTACTGTAATTTTTTGTTTCATGGTTCCAAGATCTTAAAAGTACTCTCAATACATTTTTCATCTAAACTAAATTTACACCAACATCAAATTTACGAATGGAAATAGAACAATTCTTCTCCTTTATAATGAACAAATCTTTTAACCGACAATTTTTATCACACTTCTTATAAAGGCCTACCCGTACTAATCGCTACCTAAACACTAAAACCCATTATCATCTTATCCAAATTTATCACCATTAGACTTTCAGAAATGAAACATCGTCTAGTAGGATTTTAACTCTACTATTAAATGGGTATGCCAACAAATCCTTATTTTGTATAAATAATTAACAACTTCAAATTCGAAGACCTTCCAATCAACAAAAAACGTTCTTGACTTACATTACAAAATCAACTGCATATAGCCCATGGTCAACAATAAAACAGCTAACTTTATTTGTTCAACTAAGAATTACTGCTCTAATAAATTCCAATGGGCAAAATACCTTGTGGAAATTTTCAAAGAACCTTTATAGGTCAAGCATATCAGAAAATATTTAATCAGATATATGAACGCTCTGTGACCGTACAGAAAAGCTATAACTGTTTCTCCTATTCAAAGACAGTTGTTCCAAATTTGATCTAATCTGGCAAGAATTGTGAAAGTTACAAGAGATTTAATAATATTTGAAGGTCGTTTTTCCCGTTCCTTTGGCCGACTTAACTTATTAACGAACCTGGCCGAGACATTGGCTCAATAATGTGCAACATTTATATCTAATAAAATTCACGGCTCTACTTTACTATCTATAGATTTGGAAGTGAAGATTTGGCAGAAATCTTATTTGGCGGGAAAAACTTGGGGA
Organism: Sinelater perroti; assembly: GCA_036346155.1. NCBI lineage: Eukaryota > Metazoa > Arthropoda > Insecta > Coleoptera > Elateridae > Sinelater > Sinelater perroti. The sequence goes on from JARFIY010000380.1 coordinate 307,537, forward strand.
AAACTTGTTAGTTCGAAGATGTCGCGTTATCATGTGATAGGTAAGCATAATTTATCGTCTCTTGTGTTCAGGCATTGAAAGGATTTTTAGCGAGACTATAAAAATACTATTTTGCACATTTTCTGAGCTAATATTCCCAATAAGTTTGTAAATGGATAAAATTGGTCAAAAGAATAGGGGGAAGCGACCTTCAAAAGTTTTTAAATTTTTTGTAATTTTTGTCTTTCATGTCAGATTTAAATCGAATTAGGTACATATGTTTAATATATATTTTTAAATACAGCCCAAATAAGGGCGTGGGGAGGTATGACTATAAATATTTTTGGCTGTTACGCTTGTCACATTAAAATTCTGATTCAATTTACGTTAGATTGTTACATTACGAAACGTCGGAAGGTTTTATTTAACATTAAGTGATTTACACTTCTTCGATGTCGCTTGACCTAGAAACAAATGTTTGCTAACAGATAGGTAGTTTTTTTTGTTTTTGTTATCGTAAAATGAACGTGACAATAGCCAATCGCGCGAACACTTCGATAGCAACATGGTCATCACATCTCTATTCTCCAACTGTTTCCTGTAGTGGTCTAAACAAATGATAATTGGAGAGCGATAAGTTCGGATTAGGGTGGATGATTCAGTGTAATTTAGATAAATTCTCAATTTTTACCGAGTATGGAGCCGAGAGTTGTTAATTAGGAGAATGTCTTGGATTTGGTGATCAGTACCGTAGCTTATTTTGTCCTTAGAGTAATTGTTAATCGGTGGTCATTCTCAAGTAGATAGCGAACAATACAAATATTCTCTTTTGTGATACTGGTCATAAGGAGACGTTCATGACCTTCATTTTAAACTTAAAAATTGTTTATGCTACACATACGCTTGAATCTTCTTAAGTGTTGTCCCTGAACTGTGCCTTAAGTTTTCTCAATATTTCGGATGCTTTTATTTGTGAGAAAATCATCTGTTGTGCATTGGACGAGAAAACTTCTTACTCTAGCATCGTGATACAGACTAAAGAAGCAGTAGTGCTAAATATCTTACGGGATAAATCTTTTTCAGACATTTCTATCTACAGTGTTTAGAAGTTTCTTATTCAGTTAACCATGTAGCTATAAATAAGTCAATAGCATCTAAATGTAACTTATGCTAAAAGTGAAAGAATTTTTTCAAAACTTAAAATTTGTATCAGTTTTACAGGTTAGGTAGAAACATTCTCTTGTAGATTTCTTTTCACTGTTTGTAACCATCTTATTTTGGGTTGTCTCTGTCTTCTATTTAGCTTTTGTAGGCTTTAGACGTAGTAGTTTTTTACTATGCGGTTGCCTTCCCTTTTTTCTATATGTCCTAGCCATCTTAAACGTTGTTTCCGTGTAATTGTAGGTTTGCCGTACTTTAACCTCAACTCCTTGTTAGTTAGATATTTCCAGAATTCCCTCTTCTCCAAACGTGGAAGGTGAAGTACTACGGTAATGCGAGAAATAAACGTTTTCACGAGCAAAGCTTGCAGGGAAGTCACTATTATAAGAATATGACAGACAATCGCCGACCGTCCGAGCAGACTGTTTCCTTTTCGAAGAGGTCCAAACTCATTACAAACATAAAGAAGCATAATAATTCGAAATACGTAAATCTAAAAGTCTTCATAACAAACTCGATTGGTTCATATCTAGTTACGAAATGGGTGTTACTGTTGTATATAATTAATGCGATTTCTAATGCTAATCTTTCTCGCTCTCTCCCCTCTCTTGTTCTATCCTTTCTCTCGGTCTCTTTCCCCTTTCTCGCTTTTTTCCTCTCTCGCTTTCTTCTCTCTCTCTCTCACTCTCATTTCGCTCCCACGCTCTTTCTCGTCCTCCTTATCTCTACTTCCCTCTCGCTTTTTCCCTCACTCTCCTCTCCCCTCTCTCGCTCTCTTCCTCACTCTCCCCCCTCTCGTTGTCTCTCTCGATTTCTCACTCTCTCTCTCTCTCGCTTTCTTTCTTTTCCCTGCCTTTCCCTGCCCCCCTCTCTCTATCACCCCCTTCTGGTTCAGAGATTAGGTTATTGAGTTTTTCTTTATTTGTTAAGTTATCTAAAGATATTCTTACAAATTTTATTATATTGTGAGGTATTTCCGGCTCTTTCATCACTTGATACAGTTTTTCTCTTTTTATAGAAAATTAACAAAAATAACGTGATATTTGTAATTCTTTTAACATATGTGTTTTTTCTGAGTCCTACTGTTGTCTGTTTGCGTATTACTTTAGCTAATATTTTGTAGATGGTGTCTAACAACGTTATCCCTTTATAGCTCTGGCACTGTCTTATCTCTCTTTTTATGTAATGATATAATTGTTTGTCTCATTTAATATTTTTGGTATCTCTTCTTTCTTTCATATTGCATTAATAAACTGTATATCTTTCCTTTAGTTGTGAAATAATTTCTTCTATTTCTTGACTCGTTGGTGCTGATATCTCTACTTCGTCTTCGTTATTATAGTTTTCTCCATTCTCTTAGTTTACTTCCTTTATGACGTGTTGTGGATTTAAAATTTTTGTGAAATATTTTTCCCATATTTAAGCGATTCCGTCTCATCCCTAACTAAATTTTCCCCAGAAATCAGTCATCACTGTATAGTAATGTACTATTTCTTGATGAGAAAAGTTATATGTTAATTTAGGGCCGTTATAAAATGACTGGCATTACAATTGTTTTTTTCTCCCTAATCCTTTATTACGAAGAAGTGAGTATGCATTTCGTTAGCGGTATTTCCGTTCAGTATCTCTATAGTTCACTCTATAAGTTTGTAGGATGACTAAAACAACTGTTAGGCAAAATTCGACTTTATTCATTAGAATGATCTTCTTCAAGAGTGATACATTCATTTCAATGCTTCTCTAACATTTCGATGCTTTTTTGTAGAACGATTTATCTTTGGCTTCAAAATAAGCTTCAGTTTCGGCAATCACTTCTTCATTGGAGACAAATCTCTTTCCCTGGAGCATTCTTTTTAGGTTTGCAAACAGGTAGCAGTCGCTGGGAACCAGATCCGGAGAATACGGTGGACGGGGAAGCAATTCTAAATGTGATTTGTACAATTTTGCCATTGTTGCGATCGACTTGTGACATGGTGCATTGGCTTGGTGAAAGAGTACTTTGTTCTTCTTTATTTGGGGTAGTTTTTCACAATTTCTTTCCTCAAACGCACCAATAACGCCATATAATATTCGCTATTGATGGTTCTTACTTTCTCAAGGTAATCGATGAATAAAATACCGTGCGTATTCCAAAATACGGAGGCCAAAATCTTACCAGCTGATATTTGCGTTTTTGGTTGCTTTGGGCTGCTTTCTCTCTTTGCTGTTCACTCAGATGACTGCCGATTTAACTTTGGAGTGTAGTGATGGATCCATGTTTCAACCATTGTCACATACCGCATGAAAAAATCCTTTTTATTGCGCTGAAACAGCTCCAAACAGCGCTTTGAATCGTCGACGCGGTGTTGTTTTAGAGCGACTGTGAGCATACGTGGTACCCACTTCGAACAGAGCTTTCTCATAAACTAATGTTCATGCAAAATGGTGAATACACTGCCTTCTGATATCTTTAAAGTGTCAACTATCTCACGCAACTTTAATTTATGATCGGCCAAAACTATTTTGTGGACTATTTTATGTTTTTGGAACTGTAACTTGTGAACTTCACGTCAGATTGTCTTGAAATTTTAATACATATCATTTGATGGTTAGTATTTCCTAAAAACCATATAGATTTTTCAATAGTGGCGCTATCTAACAGTCATCCTACGAACTTATTAAGTGATGTGTCATATGAGAGTCTGCAGCATTGCAACTATGTGGTTACGCATTGTCATATCAAAGCAACGCGTTTTTTCTCCATTTATCACGACGTCACTGAAGTACAGCTGCAGCAATTGGCTTATCTTCATACAATCCTGCTTCTGTTGTATTGTACTTACATCGTGCTCAGACCTTTGTTATCTTCTAGTACTCATAAATTATTTGATATTATCACGTCAGGAGTACGCTAGATAATATGTGGCTTACCTGCTGTTTCTGTTTTGCTCGACATAGCTCTTACTATTTTCGAGCTCTGATTTTATTGAAACACAGTTCTGTTACTTGGTGCTGTGTTACAACATAAGATAGTAACATCGTATGGACGTTTAAAGCAGTCTCTCTAAAGAAACCATGCCGTTTATTGCTGATAATAATTGTCTGTTTCTATGGTTTTCGTTTTTGTCAAAAAACTCCACTCACTGCAGTGAACGAATGACTCACCACTTTTTTTTGTGAGATTCAGAAGCGTCATCTGGTGGGACCACACGGCACTAGCCTTTACACACGCATTTTAATTTACGACACAGCCGGAGTTTCGAGGAATGCTAATATTTTTTATTGTCCTAAATATTTAGTAATAAAATCTTAAATTTTTATATTGGTGCAAGTTAAATAATGACACACGTGAAAGCGTCAAACTGCGACTTTAATGTTAGCAATAGAAAAATATTGTTTTTCCTTGTTTATTTTATCCTCATTAAGAGTAAGCTTTAAGCTTTTCGATGCTGTAAACGTTTAGTGGCAGGAGTATCTGGCGCTGCGCACCCGCATATTCGATGCTGTAACTCCTATCGAAGGCGTCAGCACGACTTAGTCAGTGTATTTCTTATAGAAAATTTAACGGACTCTCTTTTAGAATCAATTAAAAAAAAATTAATTGTGTCGTTCTTAAAAAAAGTTGTGCAAAAATTGTTCTAACCAAGTGAAAAGGTGCTAGAAATACTGTAGGAGCCTATGGTAAGTTCAATTAATCTGTTTATAGAATTCATAACTTTTAGACTCCTGTAAATACGCAATCAAACGCAACTTTATCAATGGTTTTACCCAGGTGAACTGGGCTGGGGAGTATGTCATATGTAAGTGAAATTAGTCCTTATTTTTATTTAAAAACGGATAATGAACTACTCAACATAGACTTTTATAGAATGAATTAAGTGCTTTTAGCGGTTTACGCAAAATTGATAAATTTTTGTGGTAACCGTAACAAAGCCCAAAATGTTGCCTTTGTTGCGGTTTTTAATGCATCATTGAAACATCGAGTTTTCTTTGTTAAGTGTAGAGTTGATGAATTTAGTCTGGGTTTCCAAATCGGTAACTCCGCGAGACTAATTAAAATTTTTTGTCGCTCCAATCGATCGGATTTTCTGCCAAACGGGAAAACGTGGGATGTCACCGCTCCGTTTCTGATGTGCCAAATGCGGAATTCGTTTACATAACGCTGCAAAACGTGGATGTCGGACGCTCCGATTCTGTGTTTGTAAACACAGTCACTGGTAAGACAAAGCACCGGCAGGACGTTTCTTTATCAGCGGGCATTGTATTACGCAGATGTGTAAATCCGCCAGTGATGAATTTGTTTGCAACGTCGGTTTTCGTCAAAGCGGACATGGAAGTTGATTCGGAGCTTTTTAATGCCTAATTTTGTTTGGCGGTTTTTGCAAGGAATTGTCAGTCCTAAAACAGTTGGATAGAAAATAGCACCGGACAGGACGTATATCAAATTTGAAATCAGCATTGAAACTCAATTACGACCAACCAATCAACTATGAAGGTCTCGCACTCTATATATTATCGTTCATGAGATATGTCACTTTAAAATTAAAGCGGAATGGATGTTTCAATTCGGGTTTATGAGACATTCCTATTCTACTTTTTAATGAGGAGTTGAAGGTTGCAAGAATTGTCAGTCCTAAAACAGTTGGATAGAAATAGATATTAGGGAACAATTGTACGTATCAGAAGAAAATTGAGTACGGTACACAGGATACTTCTTATGCAATTGTTATACATAGTTATAAGTTGAATACATATGTATATAATATTTTCAGGATTTATTAATTGGTTATTGGCAAGTATAATGATAATGAGTTTATTCAAAATTGCCACCCTAAACCTCTCAACAAGCTTTAAGACGTCCGGGCCACTCGTCTACAGCAGCACGCATTACATTTATTGGAAAAGTATTGACTCCAGCCATCAGCGCTCACTCCAGAGAATTTCAAAGTCTTTTTGACAAAACATAATTTGCAGTCTAATGGATTGAGATATGGTCTACGAGAAGGTCAATCCTCTACTGCTACAAAATGAGGCGCATTGTTGCTCAGCCATGTTATAGTTCGAAAAAATTGTGATCCAGGGGTTTCACTACACCCTTCAAAACATTATGTTGATGCACAGCGAGCAAAGTTTTGACTTTCGACCAAACCATTACAGCTGCTGAATGATAGCCTGTCTGGCCTGTTTGGCCCTAGTTTAGATGCTTCTTTGGATGATCTAGCACACATCTTGTCATTTTGTTTGTTTGTTGAAAACTTTCTCCACCGTAAACATTTTTTCATCAGTAACATCAAGTGTCCCGCTTGTAGATGTTTTGGAAATTTGCGAGTTTTAGCTTAGCCGTACTGTTGGCTTGTGGTTGGCATGCTGTCAAATGAACCCTGGTTTTCGATGGCAATATTCCGGGTTGACAGATACTTTAGTGCGACCTCGGAGGTTTAGGTTCACGTAAAGTGCTTACGGTGCGTGGAGCGGACGCCGATCACATAATGGTTTTGGGAACCCGATTGAATGGTGACGGGGTTTTAGGTGGCTGCATGGTGTGGTCCTAGATGATCAAGCGGTTGGAGGATGTAGGGGCGCCAAAGCAACCGCGGTTGCACCGGGATGGTAGGGGCTGCAATCTGAAGCGCATTGATCATTGACTGCGAAAGCTGCAGGTCTAATTGACTGCAAATCTTGGCGCTGGTACTCATTATTGCGCGGCTCGTTTGTTGCTGAGGTCATCTTACATGAAAATCTAACACTTTTGTGCGCGCGTTTACCTCTTGCACTCAGATCATGTTAGGTTTACTAATTGAAGGTATTTGTTATATATGTGTAAATCAAACTCTGTCTCTAAGTGTACTAATCTTTATTTATTGGAACTGAAATACAATTTTCATTAAAGCCTAAGCAACTGGAGTGGGTACGGAAGTTCATTAACGGTTAATAGTTTTAGAAAGATAAAGATAAGCCGAGCATTTTAGATTTTTGTATTATTACCGTCACCTTCTAAAAGGACGATGAGGTATTAATCAACCAATGACCATTTTTCCGGAATGGACAGGGTGATCGCTCAGTCCATTAGGGTCTCATTTAATTTGTTAGTAGACCTCATGCAGATTTTAAATCTGGGATTTGGGGATAAGAGTAGCACAAAATATTCGCACCTTAAAAGGAATTTATTACAATTTATTTTAGTTTATGGTTCTTAGTTATAGTGTAACAAATTTTGTTATTGCATTAAAAAAGCATTCTTTTTAGTTTTAATTTTGTTAGAAAATTAATTATTATTTTATCTAAACATATATTTTGATTTTTGTCTTTGGATTTTTAAATGATTTTATTGATGTGAAAAAAAAGTTTTGTTTTACTAAGAAATTTTATTGCTTACCATAATTATATTGTTCAATCTATTATACGAGGTATGATCCTCAAATAACGAGATTACTTTAAGATTATAATTTATTCTCTGTTGTTGATGTTTGGGAGTCTCCGAGTCCAATCCCTAACCCTCTTCTTCTTTGGTGACGGGGTGGATGATGGTTGGCTTGTGTTTAATTGGCCTCGTACTATCTTACGTGAGGATCAGTATCTCCGGGCACTTATGGCGAGTGCCTCTGTCCAATGTTCAGTTGACTAAGATCGCGGATAATGGAATTTCTGCCGCCTTCGACGTTGGTGAACGATTGATTAGCGCCTTGGGAAAAAACTTTTAGTAAAGGATTATGTTTCTAACAAATCACAGAGAGTTGGCTATGGTCCTGAGGGTCCCATTCTAAATCACCTTTAGCTTATTTAGGCGAATTACAACATAGTATTGCGTATTGCTTCATCATTGTAGTGGAAGTCATTGAAAATGTTTAAGACATACAGGTTGAGCAACGACGGGTCATCTCGGAATCTTCGTGGACGCCGACTATCAACGTCTTACTAATGAATTTACGCCGTGATTTTTGAAAAATGCATTAGCTGAACTACTACTGCTTGAACGGTACCTACTTTTAGTATCACCTTTCTTTGACAGCATTTGTCCTAATCGGTGGATTCATTGTGACTGCCGTTAATTGGTCATCAAAGTTTCTGAATCTAAGTTTGTGAGATTTTTGTTTGTGATGTTTAATGAAGAACCAAGTATACAAAAGTGAGGCAAGTGCACTAAAGGAACTGTTATTGTAATAAAAATGCCGTCAGACAAGCAACTTGTCAACTAGATAGTGAAACTTTTGAAAATTTTAGTGCCATTTAGACAATAAATATTTAAATTCCATTTTCTTGACAATTATTTGGACATATGACTTCTTTGTTTAAATTAACTTACCCTTTACTTTGTACACTACAACGACAATAAATTGTAGTTAAATATATATAAATATATTAATTATGTCATACTACTCAGCGGTCCGACGACCATAACCTTTCATCGCCCACGACATCTCCGAAACTATAATAAAAGGGGGATCGGGAAGAGGAGTCAAAGATGGGGATGGAAGAATAAGTGCTTCTTAGATGATTCGGAGTTTCAGATATATCAGATGTTGAATAGACCTTGCCAGGGCGACAATCGAAAAGGGGGAATTTCATAAGTTGTTCCCACCTTTTTACAGAGGGCATGGACGTCTGAAACACAAACGACGTGTTGCTGCATGTGGGCGAAAAAATACGTGGTAATTCTTTCAATCCTTACTTTTATTTGAACGTGAGTACCATTTGGGCGCCTTTTGCGTGCAAATTCGGCACTAATTACTGACCAACCTGAAAGAAATCTCTTTGGTGAGCGTGAGCGAACGTATTGATCTTGTGGCATGCCTTGTAGACAGCGACACTTCTCCGTTTTCTCTTCCAACAATTGTTAAACGACGACGTGAACAATTATTATTGGTAGAAATTTAAAGAAATTCAAAAAAAAACAATTAACACATTGATTTGTATTTGGGATGGTTAGTTTATTAAAATCAGATTTGCTAATATTTAAGACAATATTGTTCTGTCAATTGAGATACAGTAATTTACAGAATAAATACAATATCAACTTCTGTAATAATACATCATAATCTAATCTATTATTAAAATTGTCCAAAGTAATGGCAGTCTCTACATTACTATCTGGCAGCGAAATATGGACAATAACAACAAGAGATAGATTTACTAACAAACACATCAGAAACGAACTACAAGCACAACCATAAGAAACCAAATAATCAACTACAAGACAAGATGCAAGGGACATGTAGACAGAATGAGCTCAGAAAGACTCCCAAAATTATCAATGTAGTGCAATCCAAGAAGAACTTGAGATGTAGGAAGACCTCGGAAATTATGGAATATTGAACTGGAACAGGCCCCAAGGCCTAAACCGAAAAGTAGACGACGACGACAATCTAATCTACTGTAACTCGGTTATGATAATTTTGTTTGGACTCCTAGTTAGAAACCGACACAAGTTTTGATTTAATAAATATTATAAATATTAAAAATACTAGGACTTTATTAATCAATTGTTTACAGGACGTGTGAAAAATAATTCACTATTAGAAATATTTAATATTTTTAATGTTAATTGATCGATTTTAATGGAACAATAGAATGGTACGACTTAACTACAAACATGCTCACCTGACTTCAACGTGGTATGTCTGCCAGAATGTACTGAATGCGTTCCTTCAATTGATTCAGAGTTTTTGGCTTTTTTCGATAAATTTCTTCCTTTGCCCACCTCCACAAGATAAAGTCACATGGGGTGAGGTGAGGGTTTTTTTGGCCATTTATGTGAATCGCAATATTCATCCAGTGCCGCGGTTTTCGAACAGCGCGTGCAAAATGAAAAGGGTTTTAAGAATTTGGAATGGCATTACTTGATGGTATTGACATTATGTAAGGCACGAGGTCTGTGAACACTGCGCCACCATCTCTGCACATTCACACCAGACTACCACATTTCGTAACAATATACAATCTGGGTACAGTCAGATAGTGTCGGTCAATAATTTAACGATCTGCAATACAATTTTACCATAATACAGCGATCTTTTAAAACTTTTTAAGAGAGAGTTATTTTTTACCTACCCTTGTAATTACCACAATTTATACAATACCCTCCCCACGTTTAACAAGCTTGTAGATTTTTTCTTCATAGAAACTACTCGTTTTTTTAACAGTGAGGTAGTTTTAGACAACCTCCACGGAACCAAACTCTTACGATTTAAACTATTCTGCAGAGGTGTATACAAATGCAAATCTGAATGAGAAAAATTTGGAAAATTGTTTTTTTTTGATTTTTCAATGTATCTGCTTTAGTTTTTGAAGTCTGGTGTGTTTTTGATGGATGATGACATCTTTTCGATACTTCAAAATTGGAGTTTTCTTGTGAATTTCCACATTGTCTTTGATAAGTTGTCCACAGTACTTGATCGTACATGATTGTTTTCCAGGTGAGATAATCTTGAACCAAGGAATCCATTGCAATCCTATCAGATAGCAACACGACTATTTTTTGATACAAGCCAGGTTTTTCCAGGAGTTTTGCATTTTTATTTGATTGTTTTCAGCACCTTTACTGTTGTAGGGCATTATATAAGTTTACTTTTTCCACAGAGACACCCCGGTCCAGTTCACTACTGTTTGTTAGAGCATGTGGCACTTATGTATCGAGCTTGGCAATATTACAGTAATTTTTTCACTTGTAAACCTTGAGTTATTTTCTCTTAAAACATGTCATTGGGAACGATTGTCTAAGTTAAAAATAACTTTAAAAATTCAACAATCAGTTCTTTACTATTCTGAGAGCAGAAACACTATTTAAATAAACGTCTCAAATGTTCTTAAATTTTACACGATGCAATTATGCAAATGTAACTTTTTATTCTCTATTTCGAAGAATTTCTTTCACGTACAAATTGACCTATTGTATTAATCTGATATTAGGATACTACAGCGTGCATTCTAGTATACAATATGGTCATCAAACAAACACCAGCGCCACCATGTGGCAATATTTCCGCCATCTATGGAAATCGAGCTTTTGTAATAATCCAGTATTACATAATTTTATTTTATATTTACTGTTTAGATTAAAGGAAAATTGTTTTAAAATAAATAATTACAATTTTTTTTAATTAAATTTTAAATTTACAACCTGCTATTTAATGCTATAAATGAATGTGGGGGGAAGTTATCCATTGATAATTCTATTAGCTAATAAAATAGCTGTTCACTGATTTAAAACATCGGTAGGCCGGTGTTGTTTTAATCTTCGTCTGACTTCAGCTGTTTCAGATAATTCTTTGTTAGTCTGCTGATTTCTTCTTCAACAAGTGGTATATCAGAATTATCATGCAGGGTCTTATTACTAACGTACCATGGTGCATTGAAAATCATTCTAAGTATTTACGTTTGAACTTTTTATATTATTTTTTGTGTTTGACTATTTGACACACTTCTAGAATTGAATACTATAAGTCCAAATAGGCTTTATTTTCTGTGGAGAGTTTTGATTTGCGTCTTATTAGCCAATCCATTTGTCGCATTCTTAGGTTTATTTAAGTTTTTAGTGTTAGTCTCAGGTATTTCACTTGACTGTTCACTGGTAATTATTGTTGTTTAATGCATCGTAGGACACATGGTATTTCAATTGGTAAAATTGATCTGTGTGGACTTTGTGTAGTTAACTGTGACTCTTTATTTATCTAGCCAAATTTATATTTGGTTCAGATGTGTTTGCAAGTTCTCAGATGCTATTTGGGGGTTTTAACTTATGGATATTATGGCGGTGTTGTAGGCGAATGTGGAACTGCGGTAAATTTGTGGTTGGGATGTCAGCCGTGAAAATTAAATGGAGAGGAGAGTCTAAGACACTTCCTTGGGTAACATCGGATTTTATAGGATACTAATTGGAGGTTTTAGAGTTGAATCTTACTGAAAGTATCGATCTATGAGATATGATTTTAGGGGTGATTAGTGGGGTGTGTAGGAAAGGATTATTTGAATTTATACAAAAGACCTTTGTGTCATAGTCGGTCGAAAACTTGTTGAACGTTCAAGAAGGCAGCTGTACATATTGTTTTCTCTTTAAAACTTATCAGTATGCTCCTGTGGCATTGTTGCACGGTTGGGTGACTTTTCCTAAAGCCAAATTGGTGGGTTGATATTACTGTGTGAAGCTTCTGGAAACTAGCAGCAAAGGTCTCTTTATGGATTTATTGTAGAAGCGCTGTCATACGTTCTTGGATTGCCGCTACCTCTATAAAACGTGCACTTTTATGATGTTCTTCAAACGGGGAAACAGGAAGAAGTCTGTAGGAACTAGATAAGAAGAGAGAGGATGGATCTTGGTCATCTTGTGCGGCAAGAAGAGAGAACAGATTTTTTGTCTACTCAAATGTTCGTGGGCTAAGGTGTGGATCCTAATAATGTTCAGTTCGTTCATCATTAATCGTAGAGTCAATGACCGATTTCGTGTTAGCGTATTTAGGATTTACACGTCTTCGTCGCCTTTTTTCCAATTTGCAGCAGAACTTGATGTTTACTCATTCAGATATTGTACTACAACTTTACCTGTTGCACTAAGTTTGACTACCCGCAACGGGTTTACCCTGACAGCCACGTGTGCTCTACGCTAGGTGGTGCTTTTCGAAGTATCTCTGGTCTACATTATCTAGAAATATCAAACATTTTAGACACACCTCGCACTTGAACTGAACAAAGCCATGATTCTTGTATTTGAAGAGATCTTTAATGTAGTTGATTATATCTGTTGCATCTAACATCATGTACTATACTTAAAACTAAGACTGGTTTGTGATCTTTGAGTTTGGAACAAACAGATTAGTACAAAACAGCCGTATCATTTCGTTGATCTGACCTAGTAAAAGGAAAAAATTTAGTAATTTCCTGATTTTATAATAACCGTCTAGTGCAGAATGTAATTTCAGCAAGTGTTCTGGGAAGAAATATTAAAGAATATTAATATTGTAATTTGGCAAAAAAGCGCGCTGAGGAAAGTTAATATATTTACGTTACAATCAAAAAAATCTTTGTGGTTACCGATAAGAAAATTAATTGTAATTAAAGCGTGGGACTTTTATGATGTAGGGAGTATTTTTGAGTTTTGCCTCATGAGAGATGTTTACTTTTAATTATCATTTTAAGAATTATTGTTTTGCAGTTCCATATCCGGTACCTAATTTTTTTTACATTTATCCTCGAGCAACAACTGGGAGCGTGTAGTAAATCCAAATAGCGCTATCGCCGCACAGTGCGCTTAGCATTATCAGCTGATATCTGTTAGTCACATCGGTAATTCCTAGAAAACGGTCGGCGTTGTGTGTTATCGCTATCGCAGTCGTATTTTTAACCAATAGGAATTTCGCGCAGTTTTCCTGTTTCCAGCGAGGCTGCGAGTTTGTATGTGAGTATTTTATTATTTTGCAAAAGGGCTTTTCTGCTTTCATTTTGCCTGACCTGCAAATGTGACTGCTTTTTAAGTGTTTTGCTGTAATTGAAATAAATTTGCAAGTGAAATTAGTACCGGGCACTGTGTAATGAACATTGATCTCATTGCTTTATTTCTTCGACGGGATTTCCATGCATATTTTTGTTGACATCCATAAAATGTACTAAATTGTTATCGAGTGTGAAGTTTATAATTGCTCCAACTTTTATATTTATGATGTAAAATAAGTACACACCACAATAATGTGCCACAAAGGTTGACCTACTGATTGTGATTTATTTTTGTTAAGGTTTTTTTTTGAATATAATATCAAATAACTACAAGTTGAGGTTAAGAAACAATACATTTCTATTACAAATAAAAATTAAAAAATTACAAATATAATCCAATTGCAATACAAACATATGAAATATAAAAGTCTTGGATCACTTAAACTTGGGGAAAAGTTGATGTTAATGTACTAATATCAAATATTTTTCTCTCGCTTTCTGTGCTATAAAAGTCACAATAAAGTTATAGAACAGATTAGTAGTTAAGAAATGATACTTTAATATTACACAATGTATCATTATATTATATTATTACATCATTACATATATTTAAGACGACCGTTTGTATTCATATATATCTGTCACAATAGAAGGTTAAATATTGCTATTCTAATAGGTCGTATATATATATATATATATATATATATATATATATATATATATATATATATATATATATATATATATATATATATATATATATATATATATATATATATATATATGGTGGATCGAATAAGGTGCTCATTCGCGAAGACCGGGGTCTATTTAATATGATGACGCGGCTTGTGCTAGTTACTTATATTTTTGATAACCAATTTGTATCTTTTAGGCATGTAATTTACTAGTTTTCCTAACGTTCCTTCGAAATAGAGCGATCCTAACCTTGAACTAGGAACTTAATAATTTCGTTTTGTTTGGATTTCCATTTAGTTATGATGGTTGATATATCTTGACATAAATTTTGTATGGGATGGTGTCAGAAGACTATTATTGTCAAAGTATTTTTTATTTTTATTAGTACTCATCAAATCTCATCCATTAGGCTCGTACTCTATAGTATTTCAATATAATTCGTGGTATTTATCATCCCAGATATGATACCAAGTCGACTAGTGGCTTGTACAGATATGTATCTCCATACCATGACAGAAATAGGATGTTTAATTGTGGGGTAATCTTCTGAAATATATATTCCCGACCTGATTGTTGATATTAAGGGTTGATGTCTGACAGCACTTGCTGTCACTGCTCTGTTGTCCAGTTTTTATGTCTTTTGGCCCATCACATACGAAAGCGTTTTTGCTTTTTGGAAAAGAGTAGTCTTTTCTGCGTTCTATACAACCAAGCAATGTTCGCCTTGCAGTGAAAGTACATACACTAACACCAATAGCTTTGTACCATGGCTTAGTTAATTTCGTGCAATTGAGATTCTTCTTGGCCAAGTTTTCTTTTCTCAGTACATCATCTCCAACTGCCCTTACAAGGTTTATCATTAATTTTTTTCATGCCAGCATAATTCTTAATAATTCGAAAAAGATTAAATATATTGCTATTCATAATGAATTGAACAAAAACAAAGCAGGACACTTTTTTTTAAATGAAGTTTAAGTGACGAGTTGAAAAATTTTAATGTATGAGGCAGATATGAATTACAATTTTGTGAACAGGAAGATTTTGCATTTATCATCTGATCAAATTTGATCCGGGCTGGTCCATTTAAACCGCGCGTAATCTGAATCGGTAAAATTTTTTTTCTAGGTTGGTACACCCTACTTTGACATTAGTGTGAAGTTTAAGCGGGATACGTCAATTAGTGTGTGTTTGGCAGCTATTTGTTTACGACGCGAAAAGTTTGTCTGGCGATTTTTACTATGGAAAAAATTGAACAACGAGTTTCCTTGAAATTTTGTGTTTCTAATGGAATTATGCCTACGGAATCATTGAAAATGTTGCAGAAGTGTTTTGGGGAGTCTACTCTAACGAGAACGCAAGTATTTGAGTGGCAGAAAGCATTCAGTGAGGGTCGTGAGGTCGTAGAAAACTTCCCTCATGCGAGTCGTCCATCCACCTTTATTAACGACGATAACAAAGAAAAAGTGGAAGAATTGTGCTCAAAAATTTTAAGCAAACTCGTTGTTCAACATTTTTTTCCATAGTAAAAATTGCCAGACAAACTTTTCGCGTCGTAAACAAATGGCTACCAAACACACACTAATTAACATATTCCGCTTTAACTTCACACGAATGTCGAAGAAGGGTCTACTAACCTAGAATTTTTTTTTACCGATTTAGTTTACGCGCGCGGTTTAAATGGACCAGTCCGGGTCAAATTTGATCAGATGGTATACTAAAACTTCAAAAAGAAATGGAGAAAAGAAGACTTGGATAGTCAATATTGCCATTTAATAGATCAAACAGGTAGATAAGGTCTGCAATTGTATGACAAATAGTACAATCGTCCAATTTAACTATTTTTTTTTAAAAAAACATAACAGTAATTTGTTATATATGTTAAAAGTTTAATAAACCTCTTAAGAATGTTATCTTAAGAGTTACTGTATAAGTTATAAGAAGGATACCACATCGGTGGGAATAGTCCAGATAAGGTCTGACTTCAGTGCTAACAAATTAGCGAATCTATTATTATGTTATATAAAAATTCTAGCAGATTTTATCGACCTATTTTGAATTGCAACTATATTCTATAATTGGAAATACATTTACAAGGTGTTCTAGAAAAAGGTTATGGAGCACTTATTTACGTTCAATTTTAGACCATTTTTTGCACACACTCATCAAAAGCAGGGGTTATATTATTAACAGCTGAATAAACTTTAAGGCCATCAGCAGATAAGAGGATGCAAATGTAAATAATTTTTTAACACCATTAAAAAAAAGTAGAAAAGTAGAGGATCTAAACATGATTCTTGGGGAACTATAAAGTGGGCTTGAAACTCGATAGAAAAACGATTTTGAGCTTTGCCAACATTTTCTCATGGAAGAAATAACTTGGAACTCAATTCAAAAACCACTCTACTAAGTTAAGCAACAAGATTTTATGGCTAACAGCAGCAAAGGTCTTCTGAATGTCAGAACATACAGCATCAAGCTGGGGTGATTCGGCTTCCAAGTGATCTGTAATATAATGCTCGAAGCAAATTAGGCTTGGACATGTAGGCATATTGTAGGCATTATGTGCGAGTTTTATTTAATACTTATATTTTCTTGAACAGCTTAGATAAATTGAGTAATTTGCCGAATGGTTGATAGTTAACAGTTTTTTTATCATCGCATTGCTAGATGGGGATTATATACGTACTTTTCTACAGAAAATACTGCAGATTGAAGAGAAAGCTTAAAAATTTAAAACAGTGGTTTAGCTAAGATATTATTAATATAGGGTGTCCAAAAAGAAACGTAAGATTTAAATTGGGGTCTATTTCTTTCTTGTAAGGTTGATAGCGTTCTGGTTGCCGTTCAGCTGAAGACGTTACCGCTATGAACGATAGGGCAACTGAACATTTCAAAAAGCACTATGCAGCGGATTTTAATAAAAGATCTGCATCTGCACCCATTTAAGATTCACCTAATTCAGGAACTAAAGTCAGAGGACCATTTAAAACGCGAAGTGAATTAGCTACCAAAATTTGCAACATCACACTGTGCCAAAGTTTATGCTACGAAAATAAGAACGATTTCTAAATTAAAAGGAAAAATTTGGAGTTATAGACGCAATTGATTCATAATTATGTGAAAAAGTGATCGAGAATTTTGTCAGAAGAATTCGAGAGAGTCAAATGAGCCATGGAGGACATATGTCAAACATCTATTCCACATTTAATGGCTATGTTTACCTTTTATAATAATGTCATAACTTTATTGAACTAACAAATAAATAAAATGATTTTTCTAAAATTAATTCTGCATTTCTTTTGTGACATTCTTTATTTTTACAGAAGCGGGAAGTAAATAATTGAGGCAAATTCTGTATTAGGATCAAACCTTACTAAAGTACTGCTGATTTCACGCTGTATCAATGTACACTTGAAAAATCAAAGGCTCCTCTATATCAAAGTGAAAACTTGCAGCATCTAAATTATTATCATTGGTATAATTATTTTGAAGAAATTTGTATGGTAGGCTACAAATATGAGGTTAGTATTTGTAATGTGTTTTAAGTAGTAAGAAAAATTAGATTGTTTATCTTCTTGATAGAGTTAATGTAATTTCAAAATTGTATAAAAGAAGTAAGCCAGGTGTCTAGAAAGTTGGTTCTGAGGTATACGAGGTTTTTTTCTGAAATATTTGGTAGCTAAGATGGTATTCCCAGCTTCTTTTTCTGATCAAGTTCTTTCTGCAAGTTGGTCAGATACTCTCGTTGGTAATAATCCAATCTGAAGTAATTTCAAGAGGTTTATCGACTTTAGAGCGAAGAGTGACGAAGTCGATTGCATCGGGTTTCTTAGAAAAAATGATTTTAAGAGTTCTAGGGTTCAAGGGAAATGCTTTTTTCTTAGTTTTACAGTCTTGATTTTGTAACACCTCTTATTATTGAAATTTATTAAGTTTTGTACAAACTCTTTGCCAGACTTAGAAGATCTTTATTTTAAGTTATTATCTTCTGGAATATTAAAGTTACGGGACCTTCGTCTATGCTTTTAGAGTTTATAATACCTCTACAATTCAATACAGGTAGAGTTCTTTGGTTTTAAGGAACAAATCTTCTGCTTCAGCTAATAGCTAGCATGTTACTGATAGTACAAAGAAATATATATTTTTAGATATCCAAACACCTCATCTCAGATGATGAGTGTTCACCAGACGGAAAATTGACAGTGTTTAGGCAGGCATCACATTTCATTGTTTTATCGCTTTTATAAAGTTAATTATTATACACATTACATTTTCTTTCGAAACATACTGGGTTGTATTATTTTTGTTAAGTGAAAACACCACACTTTACTGAAAATTTAACAAATAAGGATGAACCGTTTCTAATTATTTCATTAAAAACAGGATATATACTTTTTTTTCGATTACAAAGAACAACACACATTTCTTTTGCAATCACAGGAGAACAAAAGTCAATGATGGACAGTCTCAGTTCAGCTGACATTGTTAGTGACCATAGTTTAGTTTTGGGTAAAGTAAGATTAAAGGTGAAAAATCAAATATTAAGAGCAGATCTGCACACGCAATAAAGCTGTATAAAGTAATTGTATAGAAAGAGATTGACTCAAAAAACAAATATATTATTAATAGCACTGGTTAGAAATGAGATAAAAGGATCCCGGAAAACTATAAGAGAACCCCCATTCTGCTTAACACAAAGTTAAAATTAACAATAAATATAATAACTAATCGGTTAAATAATTATATTGCTTTAGTTGACGAAAAATAGGGGTTTCGAATAAATGCAATATTTATGATAAAACAATTAATAGAGAAAGCATTAGAGTTCAATGTGTTGGCTTTTCTATGTTTTATAGATCTCTAAAAGGCCTTTGGTTGCTTTAAACTAAATGATATAATTAATTTGTTATATGAGAGACAAGTACCCGTCAGTATGATTAACGCGATTTAATTTATATACACAATCAAGTGATAATGAGCTATTTTAGGTTGAAAAAAGCGTACGACCAGATGTCTGATTGAGTTCACTACACAATTAAAAATTAAGACAAGATAAAGAGAAATGATGTCTGGGAATACGTAAGGAAAAGGATCCAATAAAAATAAACAAAGCCTTATACAAGAATAACATAAACAAAGTAAGAACACACATTGAAGCATCTAAAGAACTGATATCCAAAAATAGGATTGAAACAAGGATGTGTTCTTAGCCCATTACTATTTTTATTAGTCGTAGACGAAGCTATTAGAAAATGCAGGAATATGTAAAAATGTGGATATTGGAAGATGAAAACAACATAACTGCAAGAATTGTTATATGCAAACGATATGGTGATAGTGGCTGTTTCCGAAGAAAAGTTACAACATAATTTAAATAAATACTAAAGAGAATTAAAACTAATAAACAGGGAAATAAATATAAATAAAACCACGACGATGATAATGACTAAGAATGAAAGAAGCATAAAATAAAAATAAATGAACAAATCTTGGAACAAGTCAAAAGCTGTAATTATCTGGGAACAATGATAGAATACAACTGAAAAGTAGACAAAGAAACAACAGAGAGAACAAGAAAAGTATGAAGGTTGTACAATATGCTCAGAAACACGTTCTTTGGAAAAAGTAGATATGGAAAGATATTAAAGTACAAGTATACCAGAAAGTGATAAGACCATCCCTAACTTATGGTTGAGAGTCTTGGACTCTAACAAAAAGAAGTAAAAACAGAATCAAGGCCACAGAGATGAGGTTCTTAAGAAAAATCAAAGGGATCATTAGAAAGGATAGGATAAGAAGCACGGTAGTAATAGAAGAACCTATAGAAATAGTAATAGAAGAAAGGCAGTTGAGTTGGCTAGAATAGCTAAAGAAGTATACGAAGCTAAGACGCAACGAAGAAATAACGTAGGAAGACCACAAATACTAGGGAAAAACGAGTTAGACAGGCGACAGAAAAAAATTGAATACATTGGTATGAAGTAAAAATATTGCCACAAGACAGAAACCATGGAAAATGAAAATTAAAAGGACTTAAGATAAGATTTTAATTTTAAAATAATATGAAAATACAGTCCAACACCTAACGGTACACGGACTTTCTATTAAATAAAAAAAAATAATTTTTTATGCTGAATGTAAATATTCACAAATTACTTTGAAAACAATAAACTTGCTTATTCATCATAATATTCGATCGAACCCGGTATGCATGCGTCTATTTATAATTTCGCCTTGATCGAAACGGCAAGCCGAAAACAATACCAATAACTAGCAGAAACAGCGCAGCTATTTTTGGGCGTTATCGGGACTTAAGATTGCGGTATCCTTGGGGAATCCTGTTCGTGAGCGGGCAGCTGCTAGAATTTTAATAAATTTCTCTGGAAATTACTCAGATAATCGTGGAATACCCATACGCCGATAACTAACTATTTACAGTGGTTTGTTGTGGCTGATACCAGCAAAAGAGGTTGGTCTGATAACCTTCGGGAAGCCCCAATTTCGCATGCTGTTCTTAAATTGCAGCGAAACGAATTGCTTCTAATTCCGCTCCCTTGCTAATTTGTTAGGACACTCAATGTCAACACCAAAATTGAATGTAACTTTTGCAGTGCTTTTGTATAGTATGTAAGAATAGAAATGCCGCAGTATTTTTTTTTATATAAAAATGATGACAGTAACTATTGGAATTTTAAAAAAAGAAACTGGGTATTCCGTAAAAACCATACAGATCAGAGACACATGTTGTCCTTGACATCTTTAACACGCAGAAACTATTAATGTGCCATAAGAACATGTTGGAAAAACAAAAACTTAGTAATAATAATAACAATAACGCGTAACCAAATGTATTCGGCAGTTTTGCCGAAAACCAAAAAGACAATACATCTTCCATGTTATTGTATGTTTAAAAAATAATCAAATCAAATATAAATGTTACAGTTATAGTAGTAACAAGAAATAACAGAAAATATTTTGGGAGCATGTAGATACAGCCTAATTTTTAAAAATAGCACACATACATGAGACCGCACACTTAGCGGGTTGAAGTCCCGTTGAAGTCATGGCCGATAACGGCATCTTAGATGTAAGTTAAATGGTAACCGCAGTTGTGATAAGAATGGTCAAGGAAACACATTCTTAAAAAGAAATGAAGAGTGTTTCTTACCTAATTAAATGTAAAAGTTTAATTATACGCTAGGACGTTACTTCACGTTACCTCACTAAATCAAATGCTCTTGTAAAGGTAATTTTATAGTTACGGTCAAAACTCAAGTTAAACACTATTTTTTGAAAAAAATATTTTATTCTCTAATATCATCTATTGAGGATTATACACTTAGACCAATAAGTTTCCGAATTTTGACATTTTTTCTCACTAAGCCACGATTTTTGATTTGGGAACACAAAAGAATCAACCCTGGAGAATAGCGTAGAATACCTTTTACGCGCCAATCCCAAAATACTGTGGTCATCACCTTCTCAGCTGATAAAACGGTCTTTGTATTTTATCTCTTGTCTACTATTTAGAGCGCTACTTCGTCTCCGATATACTGGCGGATCTACGTTTGGATATAATAATCATCGCCAGAAATTCTCCGAATTGCGGTTAAATATTATTGCATTTTTGGTTGATAGTCAAAGAGCCTTGGTATCTATCTTGCATATATTTTTTCATGTCTTTTCATGACTTCCAATACATTTAAATTTATTTATCCAGAAATAAATAGTCTTGAATAATGGTGTAGTCTTCATGTACTTCGTTTAATTTTGCCCTAATCCGGGCAAATTAACTAAGGAATGCTATCCTACTACATGGGAAAGGAAAAATAATAGGGAAAACAAAGGACTTAAGGTATCTAGAAAAAAATGGGAAATGTTTACTAAATCAGAACAGAGATACTGTGTTACGTAGAAACTTTCTATGCAAACTTATATTCGTTCGTTACCACAGAGCTTACCCATTACTCATACGATTTTAGGACACCTCTCACTGAGAAATAAAGCAAAAGTTATGATAATTAGCCAACAACAAAGCGTCCCGACCTTATAAAATAATTATCGAAATGGTAAAATCAGGAGGGAACAAGTTAATCCCTTATCTGGCGAAACTAGAAAGTACCAAACGACTGGAAGACTGTCAATATTATTTTAATTTTTAAAAAAGACGACAAAAACTATTCTAGAATTATAAAATAATCTCATTCATTTTTTACCTATGCAAACAGTTTACACGAATAATAACAGAATAACAGTCAAAAGGCAAGCTTGAGAGCAGAGTATAGCACTGTAGATTACATAGAGTGAGAATAGATTTCACATATTCCCATAAGGCGTTCGAAATGGTCGAAATCTCGGTATTATCGAACGCTCTGCTAAGATACAGAAACGATTTTCGTTACATCTAGGAAATTACGAATGTGTACACGAATATATTGTTGTCAAACTCTTCGAAGATACAAAACCTATCATGCCCAAGCGAGGAGTAAGACAGGGTGACTCTCTCTTCCCTAAACTGTTACAAACTTACTAGAGGATTCCTTCAAAAAATTTCAGTGGAGAACAACAGGGATAAACATAAACGGCGAGTATCTCAGTAACTTGAGATTTGCTGACGATATTTTGTTGTTTGTAAATAGCATAGAGGAGATTGAAACTATGGTAGAAGAGCTACAAGAAGCAAGTTGTAGGACAAAATCAAAACTAATGGACACAAAGGAAAATGGAAAGGGCAATATTAGGAATCAGACTACCGGACAGAAAAAATAATGCGGATAAGGAAAAGCACGAAAGTAGACAATGTAGTGGAGAGAATAGCCAAACAAATATGGATGTGTGCAGGTCACGTTGTACATAGAAACGACGAGAGATGGGGTAAAAAGACGATTTTATAGACACATCGAACAGGCAAGCAGAACAGAGCGGAGAGCACATTGGAGGGATGACAACGTAAAAAAGTAGCAGGAACTCAGTGGACAAGAAAAGCACAAGACCGGTCTGAGTGGAAGCCTTTTAGGAGGCGTATGCCCAAACTCGAGTAGACTCTTATGACACTGTTATTATATATTATGATTAGGCCGCTTTTCCCCTTTTTAAATAAAAATGCTTTCACATTGCGCAAAACTCGTTTTACTCCTGCAGTGTCCACTTTAAACGAATGTAGAACACAAAATAGGCATGTTTTTCATGAGGTCACTAAAAACTATGTCGCCAACTAAAAGAAATTTACCTTAATTATTAAACAATTCTCGTATTTTCGATATTTACAAACATTGATTTAACATCAAAGATATGAAAGTATTGTACATATCAAATGCAGCAAGATGAATGTACACGGCAGTAACGTGAAACATATAACTATATAGAAACCAATATAATAAAATCATCTAGTTAATGTGCTTGTAATATGATAAATATGAAAATCAAAAGAAGAAAGAATTATTGTTATTAGAGTGTGATAGAATCAGAAGCAAGGCAGAATGATCATAAATTATTTCAATTAAAATATTTGTGGTACATAAATAAGAGCAGAAGTAGAAAAAAGTGGAATTATACAATAGACGTCAGCAACACGAACATAGCAATACATACTGTACCAGGTGTTCAAAACATAACGCTCACTCAAACAATAAAGGTGTGCCCAGATGATGCAATGATGCAATAGAAGGAGTGATTTTAAATCTGTTAAAAGTTTTGTTGTTAAACTAAGTATGTAATATTTGCAACATGGGATACAAATGGAACAACTTGAGCTAATACATGGGTGAATTCAAATCTAAATCGATTTTTTTACGTTTATTGAAACACCATAGAAGTACAAATATACAAAGTTATTTTTCTAAATAATCTCCCGAGTTAAAAACACTCCACTACAACATCGTCGTCAAACCTGTATTATTCAAGCGATTTTTTAATGATCTAAATAAATGATAATCGCAGATAAGTCCAAGACATCCTCAGTTTTTGTCAAGTTGAGCAGTTTGCATGGGGTCGGGCGTTGTCGTAAACCAAGATATTTCGGATTGTAAATTCGCACCTTTTCTGATAATATGTGAGTTTCGTTATATCCAAAAATTTACAGAAGCAATTTCAGAAATTATTAATCGGTGGTCATCCTCAAGAAGGCGGCGAATATTGCGAATGTCCTCCTTAGTCACTCACGTTTATTCTTGGGAAACATCGGTGACTTCATTTCCAACTGCTTCTCGTCTTCTCAAAAATTGTTTATGTCACTCATACACTCCTGTCTCTTTAAGAGTGTTATCTATTCAAAATTTTGAACGGTTTTATGCCATCTGTTGTAAAAACTTTGCTCTAACATCTTGATTACTGATTAAGAAGTAGAATAGCGAGGTACCCTACAGAGGGAATCCCCTTGAGATACCCATACCTTAGAAGCCTCGTCTCTCTTCATTTAGTTTAAGGCGCCTAAAAAGTTTTGGTTTATATTTAATTCACCTGA
The DNA here is from genome assembly GCA_036346155.1 of Sinelater perroti. NCBI lineage: Eukaryota > Metazoa > Arthropoda > Insecta > Coleoptera > Elateridae > Sinelater > Sinelater perroti. The sequence continues at coordinate 332,237 of JARFIY010000380.1, forward strand.
CCCAATAACGAGCTACTAGAAAATATTCTTCTATAACTTAAATTTAAATTTATTGACGAAGTTCATTGGAATGCGAGGCACACGTAATGTGCTGATAGCTCTACTTGAAAGTAAATTCAGACAAATGTCAACCGGTAAACCCACTTATTGGTATGCAGATCTTTGGAAGATCCCAGATCTGTCGGACTTCCTGATGGTTTACGGAATCTCCAGTAGCTACGACCTCCAAGTCATTTTCTGGTGTTAATTATTGCAAGTTCTAAAATAGTAAATGGATTACTAATTTTTTTTTGCTAAATAACAACTTCTACAGCCTGGAATTCTATCTCAAAAATAATAACGCTTTCTTATATGCGAATATGAGAACAAATTGCGAAGGCAGGAGAGGGGAGGCAACGGCGAAGTCGATTGCGCAACTTCGATGATGATTGTATCTACGAGATTTGGCGGAAAAATAATGAGATAAGTTTTATTTTAACCATTCATTGCTGGCAGCAGTCCTAGAAAGTTTCTACAGAAATGCCTTTCAACTAGTCAGTTATGCTGTTCTGAATATTACTTAAAGTACCAAAATAGCGCCATCTTGAATAGTTTTTTAGTTGTGGCAATAAAAAGAGGTGATTGGAACTAAGATTCAATGAATAGGGGGTTGGGAAACTATACGAATGCTTTTTTCTATAAAATATTCATTGGCATACATTTTTTATGCCTAAATCCTGTCTTCAAATGAGGGGCAATAAACTGATTTAAATGTAATTCTCTACTGACTATTCTCAAAGTCAATTGATAGTCTGACTTTACGAGGTCTGTCACACTTTTCATATTATCGTCAGTTTTTGAGGGTGAAGCTATTTCTTAGTCCTTTAAAAAGATCGTGTGTTACCTAAAGATTTACACAAAAATTGATAGTAAAGGGTTTCCGTTAAAAGCGCTCGAACTTTAAATTTAAATAAAACAAGTTGTGTATGAGAAATCATTAAATTTTTTTTATTTGAAAGAGTATTCGATTACATTATGTATGAAGTATATCGTATCCGAGAGGTCCAATTTTTGATTACTCGACCGCATAAATCGGGTTCGGTATCACTGATGGCATTGGTTATGTTGATCTTTACGGCATCAATCGTCTGAGGCTTATTCGCATAAACCCGTGATTTAACATAGCCACACAAGAAAAAGTCTAATGGCGTTAAAGCACACGATCTCGGTGGCCAGTTGACGTTGGCGAAACACACGAATTTGTCTCTCCCAATTTAGGCCAAAAAAATTGGTTATCATCGATCTGTACCTCTCGCCGGTAACAGTTTTGGCGGTACCAGCTTCATTTTGCAAGAAGTACGGTCCAATGATCCTGCCGGATCAAAATCCACACCAAACAATGACTTTTCTGGATGCATTTGCAACTGATGGGTCTTATGTGGATTGTTATCTTTACAAATGTGACAATTTTGCCTGTTGACATAGCCATTCATCCAAAAATGGACCTCGTCGCTGAAGATGATTTTCCGTCCAAAGTTGGGGTCCACTTTCAACTGCTCCAGAGCCCAGTCAGCGGATGCTCGACGTTGCTTGTGGTCATTTACCTTCAGCTCCTGGGTTGATTATATTGTGTACCGGTGCAGGTCCAAGTTCCGACGCAAAATTCGCCAAGTTGAGGTCTGCGAAAGTCCAAGTTCTTAGGCGCGACGAGGAATTAACTTCCGCGGGTTATCCTGCACACTCTCGTTCACTACAGCAATGTTTTCTGCAGACCTCTACGTTACGACGACGTTCGGGGGTTGTTTGATTATTTACTGAACTAATTGATTCGAATTTGTCACCAAACAACCAATAGTCGACTTAACAGAGCGATTATGTGTTTAATAATTTGCACGCGTTGCTCAACCCTGTAACTTTCCATGATGATTTGCCCAACTTAGTTACTATAACCTCCAAATTTGACAGTCGTAGCTTCACCAACATGGCCGCTATTCACTGTCAAATTTCGAGCGCCCCTATAGGACAATCTTTTACAACGGTGCTCCAAACTTTATCGATCTATTTTTTGTGAAGCTGGTACAGGGATTGTTCTGACTGTTGCGTGAAGGGGGTGGGGGCAACAACGTTGTCGGTTTTTGTACACTGCCGTTTCTATTATTTTTTTGCCAAACCTTGTATAATAAAAACAAAAGTGTTACTTCAAGAATACTTTACTTGGAAATAAAATGGCATTAAATTTTAAAGGCAGCAAATTAACATTCGCCCAATATTAAGGCACAACTTTTTGAGCGTAAACCGATAATGAGGAAATCACTGAATTTGCCCAACCAACAGTTATTGAATCATTTCAAATGATACTAATTACAATTCATAAATAGCCAATGTTTTACGTCAGATGTCACCATCTATTTCTCTGCTAAAATGAGTTTAGGCGCAAAGTTTTTCAAGAACTGCAAAGTTTTAGGTCATTGCTTCTTAACCTTTTCAAATTCATGGAACACTCGATTATAAAAAATGTTCGCAAAACTCCAGAGTGGCATTTTCCTTAAATAATGGAAATTTGCTTGCATATGTCAAGTTCTTTTCGTATTTGCTTGGAAATTTTTATTTACATAATAACAAGTATTTCTATTAATATCTTGAAAGAAGCAACGTTTTACTACTTTCTAGATAACAATTTTACTTTATTGGCAAATAAAAAGGTTTGCAATAAGTGTTTTACCTATATAAAAACTTTTTTTAAAACCACTGTTTAAAGGTTTGTAATGTTTTAAAAAGTAGGGATTCTTTGTAGAAAAAGTTTTTACGGGATTTAATGTAAACGGCGAGAGTCGTAGCTTCTAAGCATTGATGGTAAGGATGATTAAAGCGGATTACGATGCTAGAGCAAAAGGTATTCTAGTTCGTTGTACAATGGATTATTATCAAGTTTTTGTCATGATGAAGTCAATATTATAATTTCCTGCTGGATAGTTATCGAGATTTCCATATCAAAAAAATTAATGATCAATTAATGTGAGACTGTGTTACTGTTGTATAAGGTTTATTTAGTATCTATTTTAATTCGGCAATATGGTAGTATACTATTAGCCCATGCGATAAATATAAGACAAAAGTCTTTCGACACTTAAAGAGCGGTAAAGCTGTACTTTGACTTTGAGAATCAATTTTGGTATTCTCTTAGACAAGACAAGCTTTGTGAATAAACAAAACCATCGATACTGGGTATCAGACAACCCTAGGATGATAAACCAGGTACATTTACACGGTTTTAAAGTGTTTGGTGTACAATATCATTATCTGGCATGTTTGGCCCATAGTTCTCCAAAAATAAGAATAGAAGTACGTACAATGATGGTAACTTTGGCACAATACACCCCATCGCATATAAAATATGAAGACATCTCTTGATAAGATTTTTAAAAATGTATTATAGAATAATTCAGAGTTGAAGAAGATGCACTTAGAAATTTAAATAATTTTTGTTCTGAAATAGGGATATTATGACAATAAATGATCAAGGCATTTGAAGTGTTGTCTCTTCTTTTACAATCGAATGCTCAATGACATTATTTTAAATTTTATCAGAAATAACATTAATGTCTATTTTATTGTTAAGTCTTAAATGATCGATAGTTTTGAATTAATTTTGGTACTCTTATTTTTTAAGATAACCCCATAGAAAAATCGCAATGGTTTAGATCACTTGGTAAATCAACTCTTTCTTAATGCAGATATGTTCTCTCCAAAGATACTAGAGTTCTTTTGCGCTTGATGTGCAGTGGTTCTGTATTGCTAGAACTAATAGAATCTTACACTTCTTTCTTGTTTTGCGATAAAAATAAATTTTTCCAGAACTGTTTTCCAGTAGACTTGACTATTAACAATTTTTTCAAAGAATAATGAACCTCAAATGCCATTATAGGAGATTATGTACTGTACACTGATTTTGTGAAGGTGAAGTGGGCGTACAACAGATGTATGGGAGATTTTGCTACCCTAAAGGAAAAAGTTACGCTTATTCACGCACTCACTCAGGAAGATATTAATCGGAGAATGGACATTTACAACACACCGTGTACAGAAAACCCACGCATACGGACAGATACCTTCATAAGCAGTCGAATCACCACTCGAGCCAAAAAAGAACAGTCGTGAAAACACTGGCAGACCGAGTACGACGTATATGTCAACCACAGTTTTTGGATCAGAAATTGAAACATTTGGAACAAGCCTTACAAGGGAATGACTACTCGAGGACGGAGATACATAGAACAATTAAACCTAACAAATGCTCACGAAAAACAACCGAAATCGGGTTCGGTAGGCAAAGTTTTTTATCTTATATCAACAGGGTTGCCGACCGGATAGGGAAAATTATCAATAAACACAAAATGAAAACCGTCTATACTACTGCCACCAAGATACAGGATTTTCTTCGACCAGCCAGTGGTACAAGAACCCCCAGGACACACCAGGGGTGTACTGGGACCACGGGCTGAACAATTACCACTAAGATAAAGGAACACAAATGTCATTTATACCTTAATTAACTCGCAAAATCAACAGTTAATTCTGACTACCAGATAGAATTCGGGAAAACACAAGTTTTATCCAACTGTAGGAATTACTACCCGAGATTATACAGAGAGGCGGTGGAAATTTACAAATATAAAAATAATTTCAACAGGGATGATGGATTCAATCTTCCTAAATTTAGTTTACCGCTCTTAAAAGGCAAAAAACAGACCGCAATACGGTAAAATATTACCAAAATATTACTTGCAACGCTCCGATTGACGTCAGCAGCTAGCCCGAGTACGTTATCTACCATCCCGGTGACGTCAACAACGGTCCCCCAACACGATCCCTACCATACTCGCACGAGTATAAAAGCGAAAACGCACGGGACAGTCACTTAATTTTTAGAAGATATGCAGGCATATTATTTCATAGTCAAAGCGAATTTTTAAGTTTTTTTTCCTATATCTATTTTTAAGAAACAAAATGGCGGCTAACTTTCTTGTAGACAGGATAAAATACATACATTTGCTATAACACGAAAATAAATATAAAGCCATTCGAACATTAAAATGTTCTTGTAGAGCATTTTTCACCGCCACCAATAAGAAGACAAAATAGCGGTTCTCATATTTGGTTTGGTTGACTACGAACACTGTTACATGAATGTAATGGACATATAATATACTTAGATAGCACACTTACCGACTACTCTCCATTGCAGTAAGAGAAAAGCTGTAAGTTGAAGTAAGTAATAGTAATAATAGTGAAAAATCGTTTACACTGTTTATGTTAGTTTTATGAAGGTGAATTAATTACAAGATTCGTTTTTCTAAGCGCTGTAGATAGTGATGTTTGAAAGGGATTTCTCCTGTAGCGTACATTGCACTACTGTTGGAGTAATAGAAGTAAGAATTATTATCAAATTTTACAGGACAGAGGGAAATTTTAAAGAGACTTAAGGCATAGTTTGGGGCAACATTCTTAAGTAGACGCTAGTGTACGTGTGATATAAACAACTTTTTTGAGATCGAGGAACAGTTGAAAATGAAGGTCACCGATGTCGCCCAAGGACCAGCGTACCGAGGAGAATATTCGTATTGTTTATCACCTTTTTAAGGATGATTGGCGATTAATGGTTGTTAAAATTGCTTCCGAGGTCAGAATAAGCTAAGGCAATGCTTATGCGATTATTACTGACGATGTTATATTTCAAAAAATTTCTTCAGGGTGGATTCCCGATTTTCTCGTTGAAGACAGAAACGGAAAAAACTATTGACATGGTATTAGGCTGAACTGGAGACCTTTACACCCTCGAACCCAAACATGTCAGTAGAGGATGGCAAAAGAAGAGAAAATTTGCATTTCTCGAAACCAAAACTTTCTGCAACTGTATTTTTTTTTATTAAAAAGGAGCTTTTTATATATATGAATGTCGTATTGGAAATGCTGTTAACTTTTGGACAAGACAAAACTTACATGTCGTCGAGAAAGACACGAACTTCCAAACCGATACGTTCTTCTGCTTCACAAAACGCCTGGTCTTATATAGTTACCCAAACGCGACACAAAATTGAGGATTTATTCTTGACTACATTGGAATACTTTTCCTATAGTTCGGACTTATCGACTTGCTATTATCATTTATTTGGACTGCTAAAAGAAGTACTTGCGGGATAAATATTTGACGACGATATTGCCGTTAAAGCGTTTTAAGTCAGGAAATTATGTAGAATAATAACTTTGTATGTTTGTATTTTTATATTTGAATAAATTTAAAAAATTTCGATTTGTATTTGATTGACCCTGGTATTTAACGTGAAGTATATTCTATGCACAAAATGTATTTTTTTAATTATCAAAAAGATCGATATACAATTGAACTTTAGCTATTGGAGCAAATTATTCATTGTATTCCCTAAATAAAAAAATATTAAAACCAGGTATAGCAGTATCGATTCGTTAATATTTTTGAAGTACAATAAACGTTCTTATATTTTTGTCATAATTTCCTGGTTTCATAAAAATGACAAAATAGGGTAGCCTGTTATCTTTATGTAAATATTGTCAAGCGCGGTGATATGTTACAGAGGTGGATTATATAATACTTGAGAGGGATAATTTCGTTCAGTATAAAACGGTGTCGGTGGTAGAATGTTTCTAGGAAACCCGAGTAAATTGAAAAGTACGTGGATGCATAGAGTGTTTCTTGATTTTGTGTACGGTATGTACAGGGTACTTCCAAACTAACTTTGTAGCAGATTAACAGTGAAGTTAAAGGATATTTTAACAAATCTGTAGATAGTAGACTGTGAAATAGTTAAATTGTTGCAACAGCATTTCATAATAGCAAAAACACTAATGTGTTAATATTTTGTTGGCCGTCATAATTACGGTTACTAAATTTTTCAAATATGAAAAGATAATTTTGAGTGTCTTGAAGGATAACAACAATCAGACCTTAAGAAACAACAGACCATATTATTATATAAGATAGATCCGGATATTTTTTACAAAATAGAAATGATTTAATGAAATTAACCATTTGTAGTTATAACTCAGTAGTTTAGTTGATTTTTATATCAATAAGTATCAGGGCAGATAAGAAAGCTTCCAGAATAACCGCTGGGGTTATTGTTTTCCAAATACTTTTATCTACTTGGATTAGAAATTTTTTCAAATTAACTTAATGTAACAGGCCCGTCAGACATTTTATTTTTGTGAAACATTTCAATCAAATGAGTTTGTGCGTTTTGAATTACGGATGAAAACAAAATTCAGTCGGCCATGAAATGTTCTTGATTTGGAAGGAAGGACAGCCACGAAAGTTAAATCTAGATTAGATTAGGGATTTATTGCCTTTATTTTTCATTAATGTATTTGGGTTTTAATCCTATGCACATTAGAGTGAACTTTGTTCAGTATGTATAAAAACTGAAACTACAACAGAGATTGCGACATTCCATGAGCTAACAGTAAGCAGGTATAATATTTTAGCTTAGGAAAATTAGGGGAAGATGGGGAGTTTCCAGAAAATTCCATCCTTGTTTATTCATTAGATCCTTGGCCTATTTCATCCGAAATCGTCGAAAGTACAGATCTGCAGTCAATGGTCGCAGGGTTTTATTTGGGTAACCTTCTGGGGTGGTATGATGTTTGATAATATTTTTCACATATGGAAAGTGTGAAGCAGTAATGTACAATGTACGATTTGACACATACCGAGGTGTGTTAGATATAATTTGAAGAGTTTTGCATTGGAAACTGTAGATCAGAATTGCTGACACATTCCACAGCTCACATCTATATGTCCAGATTGGTTGGATTTTACTTTTATATATTAAGATTTTATCCTCTAGTATTAACGGTGACTTTCTTTTAACTAGCAGTACCTTTTATTTACCTATGTGTCCATTTCTTTACGTTTTTTGCTCATCAAGGTGGAGTCCCAAGTACTTTAATGGTTAGTTGTGAAGATTTATCTTCTTCGATTTTAATTCGGCACTATTGTAACTACTGTTTCATTTGGGTTAGGTGGGCTTGAAGCATTACCGATGCTGTTTTTGCATAGTCGTTGGAAGAAAGAGCATTGGCGATTGGCAGATCATATGTAAAGAATAAATAAAACATTGGGCTCAAGACACTGCCTTGGGGCACATCTGTGTTTATATTATTCAGTTTGGGACTCATTATTGTTAATTCTTCTTTAAAAGTTTTGATTGGGAAGGCAAAACTCGTGGGAAAAAGTCTTTTTAATTTTGTATAGAAGCCCTCTGTGCTATACTTCATTGAAAGTTTGTTAAACATTTATCGACACAGCAGAAACTGATGATTTGATAACTGTTCATGTTGAAGCAGGTCATGAGTTATTTTTTATAGAAGTAGTTTTTTAGCAATTTTGTGGGCACCCAGAGTAGACTGATAGGTCGGTACGATTGGGTATTATTAGGAGGTTTTCTGGATTTGAGTTGAAGTGGGGAGCACGTTGAAATTACAGGATTATCAGGAATGCAATTTCATGGTGAGGTAGTTGTTTTAGTATGGTTAATGTTATTAAATCATATCCTGAGGCTTTATTCTTAAGTCTTCTTTTTGTTTCTGGCTAGATAGTGTTCAAATGCGTCAGATTTTCTTTTATTTATTCTTAAGGGTCGTTTGGAACATTGGCTGCCGAAAATGATTGATTATGAGGGAATAACTGTATTAGTGAAATATTTCGTTATTAGAATTTACGATTGGCTTCTATATTACGCGTGGGGTACCATTTTGTCTTAGCATGTCGTTCTTTCTTTGATTATTTTAATTATTTAGTAGAGAATGTTAGGAATGTTTATTTTGGTGTTGTATTACACCAGCTTGTTGCTTCTATTGTAGTTATATATATATATACAAAAGGATCTTCACAGCTGACGCTGTCTTCCTTCACTCAACCGTTTCTTCCACTCCTTCTTGTCTTTCCAATCTCCGTCTGCTAGCCCTCTTCTGTCCATGGCTTCGTCCACCTCATCTCTGAAAGATCTTCGGGATCTTCCTCTCTTTCGTTTTCCTGGAGGACTCCACTCTGTTATTTTCTTTATCCATCGATTATTGTCCGTCCTTCTAACATGGCCGTACCATATTAATTTCTTTTCCTCGATGTAAGTCAGTGTGTCTTTTTCTACATTCATTCTCCTCTCTATTTCTGTATTTCTAATTCTGTCCAGTCGTGTCACCTGGCAGCACCTTCTCCAAAATTCCATTTCTGTGGCTTTTATTTTTCCTCTATTTTTCTTATTAATTATCCAGTTTTCTGCCCCATATGTCATAATACTTCTGATAATTGTGTTATATATTCTGTGTTTTGTATTTTTGTAATGTGTGTGTTCCATAGAATGGGATGTAGTTGTTGATACTTATTCTAGTTTGTCCTAACCTGTTCTTTATTTCTTCTTCTGTAGATGTATTTTTGATATAGTAAAGCCTAGGTATTTGAACTTATTTTTCCTCTTATTTCTACATTGTCGTCTATTTCTAAGTTTTTACCTCTCTTCTGTAATCGCTAAATATTCTGTCTTGTCGAAGTTTATTTCCATACCGGCCTTAGTGTACTCGTCTTTTAGTTTTCGTAGCATATAACTCAGGTCCTCTTCATCTTGGGCTATTATCACTTGATCATCTCGTAGCTTAGTGTATAAAGATGTTCATTGCACTGGTATCCCATTCCCTCACATTTCCTTTTCCAATTCTTTAAGGTATCTTCTAAGAATATCTTGAATAGGGTTGAGATGTGCAGCATCCTTGTAGGAGCCCTTTGTTGTCTTAAAGTAATTACTGATCGTCTGCCCCACTTTCACTGCCACTTGGTTGTTTCCATAAAGTTGCTGTATTGCCCTATTAGACTTTTGTTGATCCTATATTACTCATCGCTTCCCACAGTTTTTTCTGGGAACCGAGTCGTATTTTCTGAGGTCTATGAAGGCCAAGTGAATGTCCCTGTTTTTCGCTCTTTTTCGCTATAGTTGTTGGATAGTATATATTTGTCTATACAGGATTTTCCGGCTGTGAATCCTGTTTGGTCTTCTCCTATTTTTCCATGAATATTGTCTTCTATTTTGTTTTTACTATTTTTGCATAAATTCTTCCATTAGAGAGATCACACTAATGCCTCTATAGTTGTCACATATTCTGCGATTACCTTTTTAAATATCGACGTTATATACGCTTTTGTCCATTCATTCGGTAGTACATCCCCATTTAGTGCTTTACGAAACATATGTTGCATCATGCGTTGTAATTTCGGGGTTCCATACTTTACCATTTCGGGTACTATTCCTCCCGGTCCTCCTGATTTTCTATTTTTAATGATTGTGTGGCCTTTTGACTTCTCCAATTGTTATTTCTACTTTCGTGTTCTATTTGGTCATTTTGTTTATTTTGTATCGTTTGTCCTTTAAACTCTTCTCTATTTTCTGTTAGCAGGTCCTGGTAGTATTGCTCCCATTTTTCTTGTTATATGAACGGTATGTACGCCTTTTCTTTTGAATTTGTTCTTAACGTTTTTAGTATTCGCCATGCTTCTGAACTCTTTGTTCCCCCTATGTATTGGTCAATGTTTGTGCACATGGTTTTCCACTGATCATTCTTTTCTCTTGTTACTAATCGTTTTACCTCTTTGTTTTTCTCTTTGTACTTTTGTTGATCTTCTTGCGTTTTGGTGCTTAGCCACCTATTATATTGTTCTTTCTTTTCCTGGATACTTTTTAGCGTATTTTCACCAAGGATTATCTTGTGATTATTGTTCTTTTTATTCTGACTCCAGTAGCTCCCGAGCTGTTTCTTTTATACTAGTTTTTATATGTTCGTACATGTCTGTTATATTATCAAATGTGAATTCATTTAGTTTCTGATCCAATTTTCTTTGGTAGAGTTCTCTTATTTTTTTCGTCTTGTAGCTGGTCGACTTGGTAGTGCTGATCCTCTATTTATTCCTGTGTTTGTTTGTAGGTTATTGTTGTTTTCCTATACCAAGGGAATTCGATCTTTGCGATTAATAATTTGTGGTCTGTGCCACATTCCGCCCCTCTTTTAACTCGTACATCTTTTATTTTTATTTTGGTGTTGATTCTTATTATGATGTAATCGATAATTGATTTCAAATTTCTTGTCATCCGTTCCCAAGTATATTTGTGGATCATTTTATGCCGTTGAAACCCATTCGTTATTCGGAGGTTATTTATTTCACATAATTCTATAATTCTCTCTCCATTATCATTTGTAACTTCCTCTCCGAATGGTCCTATTGTCTTGTTGTTAGCTTCCTTGCCCGTTCTACCATTAAGGTCACCTGCTACTATAATTTCTTGGGAGTCTCTTATTTTCTGGATTTCCTCCTAGCGTTTCCATAAAGTCCTTTTTTCATTTTGAGTGTTATCGTCAGTTGGTCCATATACGAGAATTGCTATCTCTTTTCCATATATTTCTATTTGTACTTTGATGATTCTCTCGCTTATTGGTTCCCAGGATTTGATTCTCTCTGTCAGTTTCTTTCTTATTATCATTCCTACTCCAGCTTGAGCTCGTTTTGCTTTGTTGACTCCACTCCAGCAATGAAAAACGTCTTGGATAATTTCCGTTCCGTTTCCTTCTTCTTTGTTTCGCTGGTAATTAGTATATCTATTTTCATTTTCTTAAATTCTTCTATGACTTCCAGATCTTTATTGTTCCATCCCTGTACGTTCCATGTTCCTACTGTGATCTCTCGTTTCTTCTTCTTTCCGTTTCGGTTGAGGTTAAGATTTGGGTTCAATAACGTTGACGCAGAACTGCCTCCTGTAACCGATGGGGCTCCCTCCACTGAAGGTGTGGATTGCCACCCGGGGAAATTTTACTTTAAGTTTCCTTTTCATTCTGCTTTCGTCTGAGCCCTTTTTTTGTTTTACGTGTGTTAGGCTGCTTACACCTAGCGCCACAACTTCTAAAGTTGAAGTTACTGAGGATATCATTTCCTATATCGTCGATTTAGGGTTATTCCGCCCATGTTCGGTCGTCAGAGCCTCGTTTGTTTTGAACAGACTTCACCGACTCGAAGGTGAGGTTGACATTTGAGTAGGTTAGGCTATGTATTGCGCTTCACTACCCCATTAGAAGTCCTATTGTAGTTATAAGATAGCTTATTTAATTTAATTTAGTGTCGTTCTACTTGTATTTGTGTCTCAATATTGTTTAACGTAGCTTTAGAAAATGTTCCAGTTAGTTTTGTTACTACTAATAGCAACAGTAGGTTTTTTGTATAAAATTGTTGAGCTGATGGATGCTATTATTGGAAAATAATCAGACGTTATACCATAAGTTGGAAAAATATCCAAGGCCTTTGATAATAAAAAGATCTAGTAGAAAGTCCTGTAGAAAAAGCGTTGTAATGGTTATTCGATATCAGTTTGTATATTTCTGTACCATTTGTCGTAATTATATGTGAGATCCAAAGCGTATGCTTGGCATTATGTCTCCGCGGACTATTAACTTTTGGCTTAGCAAATTAAAGAATGGTTGCAACATTTAGAAGCCTGAGACACTTATTGTAGCTGAAAGCTTTCGAATTTAAATTACTGCAGCCTGAAAAAGGTTAGTTTGATATGCTAGTAATTCTTGAAATAAAACTGAGTTTTGAATAAATATTGCTATACCCCCATGTGCAGGGTAAGTATTGTAGTTAAGAATCTTTATATGCAGTACTGGTAAAAAATATATAAACATTTAGCATTTTTTCGATTCTTTGTATTTTCTTCTGAAATTTTCAAGGAATCTTTTTTTTGAGTTATTTCACATAGCTTTTATACCGATTTTTCAAAAAAAAAAAACGTAACAATTTAACTGAAAAAAAGTTCATTATCACAGCAAGAAATGATCAAATACAGCAACGACACAAAAAAATCAAATAAAAAGAGAATAACTTAAAATCAACTAAACCTGAACAAAAACAGTCTAATACTTATCTTGGCATCAATGACGGCCTGGCACTTGCGAGGCATGGAGTCCAGAAGAATATGGATTGCTTCTCGAGTTGGGCATACTTCTCATCTGCATTCTTAGTATTTCTGTCAACCAGGCAACGCCTCAGCTCTGCCCAGAGGCTCTCGATGATATTCAGGCCGGGAGATTGGTTGGACCAGTTGAAGAGTCACACGACGGCGAACGAACCAGACACGGACATGCTTAAAACGATGTTTAGGATCATTTTTTTGTTGGAAAATGAAGCATCTACCCATGTTTTGCATGGCATATGGACGCATCGTGTTTTCAAGGATGTCCTAATACAAATAGCGATCTATAATGACGTGGATTTTTCTGAGGGGCCAAGGCTAGAGGCAGAAACCCAGACCATGGCACTTTCGCATCCGTGCTTTATCGTGGGAATCTGTTACTTGGGATCGAAACAAGTACCTCGGAAGCGACAAATCTACTTAATCTCGTCCGTTCCGAATAACATGTACTTGCTTTCGCGCACATTTTCTTCATTCAGTTCTTTTGTGCCTGTGCCCACTCCACGCTCGTCTTCCCGTTCTTTTCCAAAATAATTGTCTTCTTGACCACACGACCTTCATTAAGTCTAGCTTGTTGCAGATGACGTCTTATAGTACGAACAGATAGTTTCTGGTCCAGGAGGTCACGCAATTGATGAAAATATCGGTTGCCGTGAGGTGGGGTTGTCGTGGGACATGTGGATGACGTTCCTGTTAAAGTGTCTCGAGGTAGTTTTGGGTCGACTGGTTTTGGACTTTTCTACAACACCATCTTGGATCCTTCAGTTCTTCAGAAAATTGGAAATGGTGCTCTTGTAAACGTTGAAATGTGCTGCAATCTCACAAAGACCTTGGCACGACCATTGGCAATCACTTTCTGGATATTTAGAGATATTTTGCGGAACTCAGACTGCTTACCCATATTTATTTAAATTACTATTTGCTAAGATTAGTATTTTTGACACCAAAGAACTTTATTAAAAAAAAAGGAAAACGATTACTGGACTAGATAGTTCTGCCAAATAAAGAGGTGATTAAAAATGGAAATGATTATTTTAAGGATCTTGAAGGGAAGGAACCTAGAAAGTGCAGCAATGTTAGAGTAAAGTCCGAGGAGATGTTGAAGAATAAAAGCACTACTTGAGTCACGTTTATTTTGTTATCATCATCGTGGGATTTTTAATTGGTTTTTGTGTTTAAAACACAATTACCCAGTAGTTATTGATTTGCTAGTTACATATTAACATAGAATCTTTCGGGATAACACTTAAATTTGCCTGACCATATAAGCCTCCATGTTGCCTTAACTATGCTTGTATAGGATTGATTGTGTAAAGCACACTGAACAGTGTTTTTGAAAGTTTTATTAATACTTTTTCTTTAACAAGGGGTATTATTTTTGGAATAAGCATTTTTTAGTCGGGCGATTTCTTTCTTAATATATTTCGTTATCTCTTCCTATTTAAAATGAAAGTATTTCTTCTAGTTCTTAAATGTGGTGTGTAAAATCGTCGTCGGGTGCACTATATAAATATTCTTACAACTGATGAAAGACTTTACTGGAATAAACATTTATCCATAATTGTATTCGACTTTCGAAATTCAACAATGCAAATCTTACATTGAACAGACTGAATAAAGTGGGAAGTTGCAAGCGTTTTTAAAGTGAAATGAATCGCATATACAATGGATTTTTTACGCGCCGTGATCTAAACAGAAAGGAATCAGGCTGCCTGAAGGTGCTTCCCGTCATAGCGTACTTTGTACTACTGATTAGTTAGTATTACAGTGTCAGAATAAGAGCTACTCTCATCCGGATTGTCTCGGGTTATTATCAAGTATTTCACGATCGATGACATAAAAACGTCCGAAACTTTGAAGAAAACTTAAATCGTAGTTAAGGACAATATCCTTAAGAAGACTTTAATCTACGCATAGCATCACAATTTTTGAGAGAAACTATTGCAAAAGAAGATAATTGACGTTTCGTGACAAGAGGATTTTGCTTATTTGGTAGATTTTTGAGGATCACCGCTGAAATTGCGTATGTCAACTTTTGGACAAAAAACAACCCCACATATTGTCGGAAAAAGCACAAATTCCTAACTCGTTTGTTATCACGACAGCACCATACACTTGCCTAAGTTCGACAAAAAGTTGAATATTTGCTCTGGACTGTATTGAAAAACCCTCTTTAAAGTCTCTATTATCTTTGATTGGTCAGCAGTATTGTTCCGTTGTAGGGAATAATCATTTACTCAGCTTTCTGGTAGATCAGTTTTTACATAAAAATTAAAATAACATTCTGAGTAAATTGTGTTTATAAAATTATCTATTGCAAGAGTGAATCAAATATAACTTGGAATATATTTTTATGCACCTTTATGTAGATGGATAGGGATGTAGCTTCTGAGTATTGTAGATAGGGATCCCTGAAGAAGATTTCCTACGTAGGATACTTTGCACTACCGCGTTTTTAGAAAATATCACCATATCAGAGTAAAACATAGCTTCATCCGTTTTGCAACAAAGCATAAAACAGTCCCAAATTTTGAGAAAACTTTAGACAGTTTAGGAACAACGCTCTTAAAAGGACTAAGGACATGTGGCATAAACAGTTTTGGGAGAACGAGAAAGTTAGCCACGTCGTCCAAAGGCTAGCGTGACTAAGAAGAATATTCTGATTCTTCGCCGTCTTTTCGAGGATAGTTTACTTCTGTCAATTTTTAGGGAAAGCAAAGCGTCAGAAACGATGTAAACTTCTAATACAACTTGTTATTCTGCTTCATGACAAAGCCCGAACCCTTCATGCAACTGCCAAAACTCGATAACTAATTGAGGATTTCTTTTGGACGACACGATGTTGCTGTTAACGCGTTCGTGCATCATTGGTTGGTATCAAAACTATTCTCGTTGTATGATAGCAGAATCAGAAAATTATCTCTCAACCGGAAAAAATATGCATCCAAATCGGGAGATTATGTAAAAGAATAACTTTGTATGTTTGTGTTTTTACGATGCTTCACTTAAGTAAAGTTTTGCAGCGGTTATGCTATGCGTTACAGCTCGCTTGGAAGTTTTGACTGAAATTTCTTTCAAAGCACTCGTCACAATAGCCTTAAAATGGTGTTCTTTTAAACTGGGTTTTAGTTCGTTGGTCAAAACCTTGGGAATCATTATAGCACATTTTTATGCAATTCCATCACGACTCACTTCACCGCTATCAATCTGAAATTCAAATGTCGGCCAAAGTCCAAAATCACTTTTGAATTTATTTAAACTACTTATTTAATTTGTTTACACCAATTGAATTATTTAGTAATATTAATGTGGACCAACGCAGGTATTTATTAATATGAAATCACACTATAGAACTCTATTTATATATAACACAATTTATTTTGCACTAAAACAGTTAATTTGTCTCTCTGTAACGTCCTTTGCGTAGTGTTGGATCCGTTCGCGTACCCTTTGAAATATTTTGCTCTGTTTTAATCCTTGTACGTTTACGAGCATTGTGGGGGTTTCAACGGCAGCAGCTTGTATATCGAAGGCGCTCGATTACAACGGCATGGCGACGACTTTTGTATAGCCGCGAATTTGGAAAGGTGACGGTGTTGTTCGAAAATTCATTACATAACTAATATCATTTCAAGTTTAAAATGCCCCCCTCTCTCCTTCTACAAGAAGGAATTAAACAATGGTGCATTTTAATAGGTGTAATACTTTGTTTTGACCTTAAACAATGTGTATATTTCCGTTATTTATACCGTTAATTTTCTCTCACGACATACTCCACGAGTTGGAGTCTTCAAATTATAATTGTTTCGTTCAATATAATATGATTTAGCTGAACATCGTTTTTGAAATATTTTTGCGATATACGATAAGTTAATTGTCGCAATTAATAGTGTTATTTGTTTATCAAAGATCAACTGGATCAACATCGTATAGTGTTATACATTATTTTAACCTTAAAATCTCTTATTCTTATTATCATTGAAGCACTTGTTTCTTCGAAAATTAGTAACTTTATTATTTTAACAATTCTTTGCTAGTGTTGGCTTATTTAATTACAGTTATCACTGTCACCACCATTTAATGATAGATTTTGTAACATTTTTTAAGCGGGTATGTATGTTCTTCTAACCAAGTTTGTGAAGGTAGTTGGTAGAAGCTATCGGGAATAATGCTATTCTGTACCGAACAGTTGCGGGGTCCGAATACTACCAGGTCGTCCGGCCCGTTGCCGGTCGCTGGTTGCTTTGCGTCCTTGATGAAATTCTGCTACCCACCTCACGATTGTTCGGTATGGAGAATATTATTCCCGAAGCTTCTATCAACCCTCTGTGGCATTCTGTGGTATTTTTGGCTCGGAGAACGGCTATTTTGTTATACAAATGCTATTCTACTCGGATCACGTTTATCCTGTTTGACGGTTAACTGACAACTGATTTAATGTTGCTCTCTGTGCACAAAACATTACAGAGTTATATTGTGTTGTAGACGCACATTATGAATGCACGGCTTCCTTGAGACATACGATATTTTGTAATACTCTCCTTTATATTTGATAAAAAATAACCATTGTATTGCTATGGTGACTTCAAATTAACCTCGTATTTAAGCGCGCCTTTAGTGTTGAGTTTTTGGAATTACATATAACCAGTGTGTCATCAACATGAATATTATGAAAATTTAAGATACGTCTAAGAGTGTAAATTTTTCCGGATCTTGTGTTGGTCAAAAATAGCTGTATTGTTCACAAATGCTATTTTATTCAGGGGATATATCGGCCCAAGAATAATACCTCCTGCATGAATACATTTTTTATCTTAGATCATGCTGTTGATGCAAACCAAAAAAGTTGCTATCCAAAAAAGGAAATATTTTAGTTCTTAGATCGTCTGGTAGTAATAAGTGGGGTAATTGTTATTTTAATTCTTCGATTTTCACCTTATTGAAGATTCAAAAAGCTTGTTGTTTACTTTCAAGACAACGTTCAATTATTGTTACACTTATTTGTAATTGTTAAGCTGCAGAAATTTATCCTCGAACTCTAAATTAAACTGATGGGATTATGTTGTGCTCAGTTAATAGGGGTTTAAGCGTTTGCTGATTACGTTCTTAACTGAAAAATGAGCTGAAGGGTTGATAGAAGCTAGCCTTACTTCTTTCATCCTTGTTTGTGGAACACAAGGTGTGTAAACGGGAGACCCCACACCGTTTACCCATAAAACTACGGGTGGAGCTACCCCATCCTACATCCGTGGGTAACAGATGCCGCCTGTAATAACGATGTGGGGTAGAGGTTCACGCAAGTGACCTCGCCGGCAACTCGTCAAACGAGGCAGGAGAAATCCTGCTAACACGAGTACTATTGACTGGAGTATTTGCTACATCGATTAGGCCCAAGGCCTACGGAGACGTTAGACCACATGACGTTATCCCGTTAAAACTGTTATGCAGGCCATCCGATCCCACATTTGTGGGCAAAGGACGCCCGTAGCAGTAGCGATATGTGGTAGAGGTTCGCCCAAGCGACCTCGACGGCTGCTCGTCCAACGGGTAGAGGAAACTCTACCGAGACGAGTGGGGCTGCGTTTCACTCTACGACGCAGACTCGTAAAGATGCTTCGAGCCACCCTATCCCACAATAGTGTGGGTAACGGGCGCAACAAGTATCAACAGATGTAGAGTAGAGGCTCACGCAAGTGACCTTGATGGCCGCTCGTCCAACGTGGTAAAGGAAACTTTACCAACACGAGTGGGTAGTGCGTCTCACCCCGTGGCGCGAGATACCTGTAAAGATGACGTTGGATACCAAGTCTGACCTAGAAGTATTTTTAAATGAAAGTTCCTGTATATGTACGCTCTATATTTATCCAACTTGTCTTTTTATGGTCTGTTTTTTTGTCTTAAGTCATTGTCTCGGAACTTGACATTTTTTAAAATTTTTCTATAATATATTTGGGCGAAATGTTTGCCTGATTAAATAGAGTTTCTTGGGTATTGATTATTGGGAATGGAATTGCTAGGCTATCAAGGTTTTTCTGGATGTTTTCGCAATTGACATAGCTATTTATCATTTTTGAAACAAGTGGTTTTTAAATTAATAGTAAATGATATTACTGGAAGGTGGTTAAAATTTGATTCCAAGATAACTAAGTGATGAGCAGGCGAAGAAGAAATGTTAGCAACTATTATATCTAAGACGAAGAGAAAACATTCAGTTGCTATTCTTTTTTTATATATTTTTTTGTTTCTTGACATAACTTTGGTTCTACGCCATATGTATTTTCAAGAGAGAGTGCAAGTAAATAATGATTATCACGTGATTACCTCGTGTCCTTTCGTTTTACGTATCGTGATTGGTCGTTTGGAGAGGTTTTAGGTTTCTTGATATATGATTATCTGATTATATTTATATTAAAATACAACAAACTTCGAGTTAATGATTTATAAAATTATAAAATGCAACTTAAGTGGGAGTGTTAGAGCGAGGGACGTTTTATAAGACTATTAAAAGATATAAAAATAATGATAAACCAACAATTATTTGTGCCGGCTCAGTTCTTGCGTCACGTCCTCATGCATTCGATTACATTTGCTTTCTTGAAGATGAATACACTCTAGTCTATTTAATTAGACGTTGCTTTGATTTTAAGTTTATTATGGGCAGCCAATTTGTAATTCTAATGGACTGTTTATGGTTTAACTATTGTGATTTAGTGCCTGGTGGGCAATTTGAATAAGGCGTAGTACGGTTATTTGAAGCATAGCATATGTAACAATAACAAAAATCAATATTAGAAACATGGCTCAAAGCTATCTTTCGACAAGTTATTTAATTTTGTGCTAGTACAGTTTTGTGTCCTTGGAAGTCAAAACTCTATTTTGATTTTGTCCAGGTTATCGGGAAGATGATAGTTGGATAGCGCAAGGTCTGGACTAGCAGTGACAGAAGTTAAATTGTGTCAGATCCTTTTCTTGGTCTGTCGTATGGTATGTAGTTGAGCGTTATCTTGCTGTAGGTTGGCCATAGTTTGGTATTTCTGGTCCAGTTTAAAATGCATTTAGTCAAACTAAATACAATAGAGTTCGGCGTCAACGGAACGATTGTTGGGAAGCAATTTTAAGTAGACTACCCTCTTGAAATTTCACCAAATACATAATAATGGCTTTCTGGAGAACCGATCTGAGAACGAATTGATGTTGCTTGTTTGGATTGCTAAAGTAGGCCCACTTCTCACTGCTACCCACAATTTATAAGGAGTGTTCGATGGGTATTCATACGGCGTTGAACTTGAAATTTCGTTCAATCATGGGAGACTTTTCGCCCTTACTTGTCGAGAGCGTGAAGAAGCTGCGTTATCAATGTCTATGGTATGTTGAGTTTGGTTCATAAGTGCTGGTTGATGAATTAATTTTGATGGTTACACGCAGTTATTTCAAATTTGGAGTGCTTGAAGCATTTTTTGTTATGTTTCGCATATTTTTCTTGACGCTTCAGTTGCTGTGAAGTGTTATTTCCGACAATGGCATGAAAGTAATCGAAGAAGTAACAAGAACATGTAACTTCAATAACCTTAAAAAGTTGCACAAATACGAGGGGAAGTATATAAATATATTTATACAAATGTGCTGATTGAATAAGTACGTTTTTCTATATAGTCTCCTTTATTTTTAACGCACTTGGTACAGTCTGTGTGTTATTTTCAAGAAGAAGGTTTCCAGTTGGTCTCCTAATCATTGATGCACTGCTTCCTGCGTTTCTTTGTCTATAGAAAATCCATGATTTCGAAAGCATCTTCGAACGGTCCAAAGAGTCGGATCATAGTCAAATGAATAATAGTTTCAACATTATTGTATGTGGTCGTGTATTGTCAAGCAAAAACACTTATTCGACAATAGGTCTCGATGTTTGGTGCGAATTGCTAGTTTCAGAGTAATGCGTTTTTTTTCTAGGTAGTCTTCCGACAAAAGTCTTGTGGCTTATGGTTAGCATCAGATTTCTGCGGAAAGTTATACCTTGAATTTCTTTTTGTTGGTGATTTTTGGTATTTTTACTACACATTTTAGATTTCGACTTAGAGTAAAAGACCCACATTTCATTTTCTGTGACTGTTCTACCAAAAATATTTGCTTTTATTGTTGTAGAAGTCTAGTAAGTCTTGGTAAACTTCAAACGGTTGAGCTTATGCTTTTGGTAAGGCTTTATAAAAGCTAAGCTTGTAATGGATGGCTTGATAGACAAAACCATGATTATTATGCTGAGAACACGCTGCATTGTCGATAACTTAAGGTAGCTGGAATGTTCTGGTTAGTGATTGAATAGAGGAACATCTTGTTCTCTTTTCGTGCAACATGCTTATTTGGTCACTTTTATATTTCTTGATCCACTCATGCATATTCCTACGTAGTAAAGTATTGTCGTTGTATTGTATTGTAAGCATCCGATTAATTTTAGCCCCTAGCACACTTTCTGTGTATATTGTTAACTGAAACAAAACAAGAAAAATGACGTTATCAAGGTCAAATTTTAATATCGTGGTCACCGTAGCATCAACTCTAAGCATGTATGTAAAAAGGCAGTGTGACAGGTCTAAAGATGTGTTATGGTTAAATGTGGGTAATTTTGGTCAGAAAACATCCCAACTTTTAAATGATTCTAATACTTTGGTTAGACGTACCCCAGCTATATATACATGTATATATAAACATGTATACAATTATTAAGAGGAAGGGTTCAAGCATTTGATGCTATAATCGGAATTAGTCCAATGGTAAGAGGCATCGCAAAGTAATGAACTCATCCACGGATCTAATAATTTGAAACAAATGACAAATGGTTTTTGTTTGACACTTTCATTTACAGATTTAAACAGTAGATTAAAGTGTGTCCGAGATATTTTTGAAAACGTTATCAAAATAAGTTAAATTCGAAAAACAACAGTGCACAAATTCTATAAGTGTGAATTTTAATCTCAAATTGTTAAAGAACTAAAAACACCAAAAACAGTATCAAAGGAGATGATTAGCCTTTTCAGTGAAATTTAAACCTTTCTGTTTGAGTTGTTATAGATAAATATAGTGTTTCCAAGTCATAAAAAATGATCTAAAAAATTAAAAATACTGTTAAATTTTTCTTATATAGCATTTAGGCACTAAACAGGAATAATGTGAAAAGAAGATTTGTATATTGTACAATCAGACTTTAAATAGCTTACTGGTTAGATATTTTGGGTTATTGATCAGTGTAGTGCCATTTCTGATAAATTTACAAGAAAAATAACAAAATTTTACAAAATTTGTTAGGTGACAATGTGGAGAAACGGTGAATCCTTTATAAAAAAGGAACGATAAATAAAAATCATTATATAGTGAAATGCTTGGGAAAACGTTTAGAGTCTTTAATTGATCAACACGATGGGTCAGTAGTATTTTTTCCTGAGATCGCTTCATCACATTGCTATGGAAAGTTATGGATTGGTATCAACAGAACAACGTTCATATTGTTTCAAAAGATACAAATCATATATTTAGAAATATTGGGCTACCTCGAGATATAAAGTAAAAATAAACAAAAATTGTGATGAACAATAAAAAAAATAAACGGAATGCTGAGGTTACAACCGTAACAATGGTAATGGGATGACTTGGCATTTCCAAATGCGTATGGGCCTTCCTAATTGGATATTTATGAGAAATATGCAGTGATGGGCTTTCTGACATTTCTATAATTTTTTTTTCTGCAACGTACTATTTTTTCTTGAGATTTTTTTTCATTTTATAAATACCGATATTTCTAGTCATTTAGATTTATTTTGTGAAAATTAAATCTTAGATGACTATTGTAAACTGTTATCAAAAATTATATACATAGAAAGAGAGAGATTATTTTATTGGTTTTATTGACCAGATCGATTTACTAGGCAGTCCAAAGTTGATCTAATTAAGCTGATTCTAGATGTCCTAGAACAATTTTCTGACACTTTGACTTTGTTACTTCCTGATAGCTTGTTAACTGAATATCTCTCCTTTTTTTTTCAAAATTGTAGAAGCTTAGAATTTTTGATAAGTTTTTGTCGTCGTATCTATTTACTTTGTCAATATGATAAAGTGAAGAAAACAATATGATGTTTTTACTTTTTTTTTACTTGAGACATTATTTTAGGTTTCAAATGTGAACTTTGAAGACTTTTGATTATTTGTTATTTACTTACAATGATTTTAATATAATCTTTGCTTATTTTGAGAGCAATATACATACCATCGATCAACGATGATATTACGATTACTACCATCAGCCCTCGCACTATATCATTTCTACGTAAACTTCCACTATTGCATGACTATTGTTCTCATATTTAGCAGGTTTAATTAGGTTGTACTTGAGAAAAAAATGACTATCGTGAAAATCAACTTTTAATTATAATTATCGTGTAAGTAGAAGGTATGGTGGCATATAATACAAAAATTGCAATAAAGTAAAGAACTTTTGTAAGTAGTCTAGATCCCTTTTAAAGTAAGAAATTTTCTTCTAGCATCGTTTCTACTTTTCAAAACGTTCGAAGTTTGAAATCTCTTCATTTTTAAAAGTGATTTTGTCAAAATTTCGCACACTTTAATTTTTAGAATCCTACGGTTATTTTTTGCCAATCCCTGCTTGCTGGTATTGTGCTTGTTGCTGGTCTTCAAAATGTAAGTCTTTTCTAATAGTTTTTCAGATATTACTTAATTGTTTTTATTATGACGTCATTCATGATGCATTTATTTAGTTGTTTTCCAAACCCTTCAGAATCGCTGCTCTATTCGCTCAGTCATTGTAAATGGGATTACACAGTGCTTAATCACCGGCGTTTAACTTCCAACTAACACCAAAAGACCAGAGATTAAAGAGGAAATGGAGAAGAAGCTAAAGGACAAATTTAAGATGCCGATAAATAAAAATCCCAACAAGAAAACAAATTGAACTAAGACTAGAGTAATTTTGCGAATAAAAGGTAACATTGTAGAATAAGTACCCAATTCCAAATACCTAGGAATTCTTGTTAATGAAAATGAGATAACAGAAAATAAATCTGGTCGCGCGTTTAACAAGCTCAAAGAGCATTTACAAGCATGAAAAAGTTTTTCACCAAATCGACCTCAACCTCAATCTACGCTTACGAATGATAGGATGCTAGTATCCCCAACTTCTCTATGGGTGCGAATGCTAGATTTTGGATACTACCACAGAAATAAAAATAGAATTCTTTGAAATGTACATCTACCGACGCATTCTACATATACCCTGGACAAAAAAATAACAAATGCCGAAGTACTTCAACGGATGAATACCTATAAAGAGCTTCTATTAACTTTGAAGGAAAGGAAAATACAATACTTTGGACATGTTATGCGGGGTAGTAAATATGAAACACTTCTCTTAATTATCTAAGAGAAAATCCATAGTAGGTCAGTAGAGAGACCGAAGAACTCTAGGTTACAAGATATTCGTGCTGGCTTGATTGTAAATCCATTGATATATTTAGAGCAGCAGTGTTCAAAACAAAATTAACCATTTGGATTGTCAACCTTCTTAAGGAGATGACCCAATAAGAAGAACACAAACATTGAAGTCGTCCTTACTCGAGCATTACATTCCACACCGGCGGCTAAGGTTAGATTGAGGTCACACACACTGCTTTAATTATAATAATATTAGCTCCGTATTTTTGGTATAAACCTTGTACATTAAAAAAGTGTTGTCACATTATCTAATTCTGTTTGTCTTTTTTATTAGCGACAATTTCACGTTAAGACATAATACATTACCGAAATATTTCTGAAAAGTAGGTGCACACGACACCTAGCAAATCGTACGTAGGTGTTAATTGGTATTAGGCGAGGAAATACCCTGTGTTATGATAAATCTCTCGCCTCTTTTTTACGTGTTATTAATGTTTAACCAA
Organism: Sinelater perroti; assembly: GCA_036346155.1. Classification (NCBI taxonomy): domain Eukaryota; kingdom Metazoa; phylum Arthropoda; class Insecta; order Coleoptera; family Elateridae; genus Sinelater; species Sinelater perroti. The sequence goes on from JARFIY010000380.1 coordinate 357,192, forward strand.
ATTATTTATTCCTTAAATTTTTCTTCATTGAAATAAATCTAGTTGTCAAACAATTGTAGTTTACTAAAAAATTCTGAATTATGCTGACTTAGATACATACCATGGTATTTGCTTTTGTATATTTAAAATTTTTATTGTTCTCTACCATGGTGGAAGAGGTAGTGTAAAAAGTGTTTGTCTGAGTTCCAGGTAGAAAATCTGAGTGTAATTCTTGGAACAGGTTATTTGAATTTTCCGTTATTGCTATCGGTAAGCGATATACGTGAGTTATATAGTTTTTCAATTTGAAGAATACCAAAAGCCCTCCTTTCCCCCAGCTCACCAATCTTCAAACGCAGTCAATTGGAGTTAATCGCACGTATAAGAGGTTGACGTGCCAAATATCATATTGTAATATAATTTTTTATTATTTCGTAACAGAAACACCTGCATACACCACACACATATAGGTATTGTAAGCCGCATATAGATTTCATAGAATTTCAGGTATTTTCCGGGTTGACATTATCGCGAAAGATAAGCAGAAAAAATCCTATTTACTATGTAACTAGTCATAAATAATGATTTAGGGTAATTAATATGTTCTCTGTTGAACTTGGATTTTATTATTTGTTTTATTTTATGTATGTGTTGAATTGGGTATTTCTTCAATGTTGTTGAAAAAGAGTGCATCGCATAGACGATTCTCCTTTTCACAGACAAGAAAATGTTTATAGTTGAGCAGGCTCATCATGATGAAACCATAGTAAATTGTGCACTTTCAAGGCCATCTAATGGCGATGAATTATTTATTATGATATGGGGTGGAATCTGTTACACAGGTAAAACTCTTTTTTTCCTACTTAAGGATTTTAGGGAGTTTTGGGCTCAGGAACATTTTGGCGACCAGATTCAGTCATTGCGACACTTGCTCGCAAAACAAGATTGCAAGCAGAAGTTTTTCGATCTCATTAGCGCTGAAGAATGGCCGCCAAACTCTCTTGACCTGAACTCTTATGCAAAAGTTTTGAGAAATTTTTTTTTATCGGAATGAGACAACTTGATAGGTGATGTGCGGTACTTAAATATTTTCTACAATTACAGAAAATTTACTTCTAAGCTATAGAGAGAGCGGATTAACAATTGGAAGTCACAGTTGTGAAACCTGCACTGATAATGGAAATACGTTAAATGCTGTATCTTATGATTTAGACTACATTAGCCTGATTGCATGTGCGTTTGAATGGCATGATGTGGTAATTGCTGCACTAAAACCGCCACTGTTTATAAACTACACCATATTCATTTTTAACAGATAGTGGAAGTAAATAATGATTAGTGCGTGATCACCTCGTGTCCTTTTGTTTTACGCATTGTGATTGGGCGGTTGGGAAGGCACTGCAGCATATATACAGAGGTGGTTTTGGGTTTTCTTTAGTTAATCACATTTTCTTTGAAATACAATACGCTTTGAGTTAGTGATTGATAAAGAGATAGTTTAGAAATAATATTAAATCATCTTTCCTCGTTCAATTGTTTATATCCACTCTTTGTTGATAATTGCCACACTGTAGTTCTGCTTAAAAATGATATTCTTAATGATGGCTTCACGATGATTTTGTTCGCTTATATAATAATAATAATAATAGTAGGTGTATAAATAAGTTCTCAGATTTAGATTTCACAGGACGCAAATCACCGTTTATATGTAACGTATTAGTCCGCCATCTTGCGGTGTTAAAGCAATGACATTTGGTCTTTCGAAACATCATGCGATTTGGCGTTTGATGCACATAACCTCAATAATCAGCTGTGTTCACGATGGGAATCACAAAAGAGCATTTTCGATTTTCTATTCACTTCGCGTTTCATCTTAAGAAAAACGCTGCTGAAGCCACCGAAATGATTTGTGCTGCATATATATAATTATTTAAATATTTTAATTATTGTCTCAGAAACATGTGGAATGTTCTACACGAATGCCTGGCGTCTAGATTAGGCTTCGTCAACGAAGCTTTAAACAGCTTAGTTCACGGGATGAACCGCGTCTATTTTGAGTAGATTCTCGACGTTTCGGCATCGGCTTTGATGACATTTTCAAGAGGTTAGCTCTTTGCTCAGAGTCTCAATCTGCCTACTCCCTAAGGAGAGCTATGAGTCTTTGAATAAGAATGACCTGCTTGATCTTTTATAGGGCTGGAAGTGAAAGTTTGTTTTTCGGAAGATGCGTTGGGTTGGGGAAAGTTTGTAGGATTAAGGGTGTTGCGTAATTGGCGGTGCGGAGCAATAAGGGACTTCCACATGACAGGCAAACGCTGGCTGTCATCTCTTGTGTTGAGGCACTGTGGGCGTTTTTCTATTTCAATTGCCTCACGTACGGAAAGGCGATAATGGTTCGGCACTTGCCAAACACAGCAAAGAAACAGGCCACAAAATTAATTTCTCTGGGGCTAAAACCATTGCCCTCATTTCCCATTTTACCAGCAGAATAGACTGACAATTTTTCACCCGCCTTCCCTCAAATTTTTGCAAGGTGCGAACGTATAAATTTTTAATTAGACCGGCTTTTTCTCTGGATCAGAAACATGGAACAATTTAACGACCATTCATGGTGGACGTAAGCATAAGCCGCCCATAGAAAATACGTAATACGTAAAGTTGAATTAATGCAAAGCTTATGCGCTCGTTCATAATGCACTCCCGTAATTTTTACGTTTTACGTCATTTGCAGTAATTTTCAATTTTTCTCTAGATTAATGTTGGCAACAGTAACAGAATGTTTGTGTTTATTCTAAAATAGCTGTACCCGACCACGCATTGTTGTGGCTTTGCTTTTATGGCGCTGTTTTACAAAAAAAAAATGTTTTTATCTGTCACAGGTGTGACATCTATACAATACAATAATCAAAATATTTAAATAATTCAAAAACTGTTAAAGTTAGAAGTCTGATTTTTGCGCCGAATTAGCAAATATAGTTGTGAATGTGGTGTGCAAGTTTCAAGGAAATCGGTTGAAGCGTCTAGGAGGAGATAGAATTATAAGTTTAGAAAGAAAGAAAGAAAGAAAGTTAGGGAGATAAGACAATTATATTATAAGATGGGTCATTTTTCGGAAAATCGAACACCCCCACCTACCCATTTTTTAACGCACTTTTATAGGTCGATCCCTAGTGCAAATGAAAGCTTGAAGCCTCAACTTTATGATGCCGTGTGGCGCTTTTTAGTTCAACTCGATATACATGGTCAAAAACCGGAAATAAGACCGGAAGTCGGAAAAAAATTTGAAAACAGCGTTATTTTAAATTTTACTTTACACATAGTTTTCTACTTGAAAAAATACAAAAAATATTTCCCTTTTATTTTTTTCGTAGAGCCAGTGGATTGCTTGAAAATTCAAGGTCAAGTTTTTCCAATTTTTTTGAACTTTGAGCCTTTTTTCCGAACGAAAGAAGAGGTTTAGAAAAAAATTGATAAGAACAAAAGTTTGATTTTATTCAAAGAACCACCAAAAGAAATTTAAAACCGATTAGACTTGATTTAAAGTTTTTTCGATAAATTGGCTGCATATAGTGTCTCAATTCTCAAAAATCAAGTCGGATCGGTTTAAAAATTATTTTGGCGATTCTTCGAACACCCACAGCTACCCACTTTTTAACTTTTTTTAATAATGGGTAACAAATGAACCCGACACCCGTCTAGGGTAAAAGAGTTAAAAGAAGAAGAAGGTAACAAATGGTGTGTGCGTGCGTGTGTGTGTATACAACTAGTGTTAGTAATGTTTCGACTTGTTGGTTTTATCTCTTCCTTAGTTGCCTTGTTTATATAGAAATAAACATTATTAGTCATTTTACGTTCGTCTAATTTTGTTTTAGTTTTTGTCAATTTTTATTACTTCTACGATTCTGTATATATTTTAAGTATTCATTATATATATATCTGGACGTTTCGAAATTTGTATTGTAAATCAGCAAATAATGTTTTGAATGGGAACGGAAATGTAGCTACAAGTAAAATAAAGCCAAAGCAAGTGTTTCAATCTACCTTTTCTGTTCAAAGAGCAAATTAAATTTATCTCTATGGAATGAATTTGTGTTGACAAGGGGTAGGATATTATGACTATGATTATTTTATGTCACATGACTAACAGGTATTTCTGAGCATTACGGTTAGTTAGATAAGAGCGTGTTTGGGTTAATGTGGAGAAAACAATTATTTAAAAACATTTTCAAATGCGTAGGTACATTGTACTCCATCAGAGCAAAGATGCCTTAGTATCAATAATGTGTGCAGTTACAACTGGCGACGATAACTGCCTGGCATTTTCGAGGCGTGTTTTCGACCAAATTGATGGCATATTCATCCGGTAAATCTAATTGTTCCGAATTGCTCGTGTTAAATTCTTCAAAGTGAACATTTTTCTTCCACGAAGCTTGTGTTTGATGTATGCCTACACATTCTCAATCGGATTTGCATTGACCAACTGCAACGGCCAATCAAGTGTAACGATGCCAGATTGTTCTTTTCATTCGATGCAAAGCTTGCTGTGGTATTTGGGATCGTCATTCTTCTGCAGGACCCGGTCCTCGTTTTTCTTGATGAACCAACGTTCGGCAGTCGTTAACAAATCTTTCTTATAAATTTCGAGCATTTAGGTTGTACGTAAATATATGCAACGTTCCGAAACCCAGTTTTGACAGCCTCAAAGACGCACTTTTACTGGGTGTTTAATGATCCGCTGTACTAACCCGTTAGTTGAGGTTGAGCAGGTTGTAAGACGATAACATATCCCCAAACAGAAGCTTCGTCCGTAAGAATTACATTGCTCCAATCTCGGTCGATATTATCCTATGCCCAAGCGAGTCGCTTTATCACATGATTTTCACATAACAAAGGTTTCTTCACTGAACTACGGCATTTGGTATCATATGCACGGAGATGGGTTTAGATAGCTACGTACAATATATCTACATCTTTCTGTTTCAATTTTGTTGTTCCTTGACACAATGTTAAGCCCGAGTTCCGTGAAAACAAGTTTACGATCTTTTTTTGACTTTGCCTATCGAGCTACATTCCGGCAAGTCATCGATCATTTTTGTCTCTTTATATCGCTGCAACCACTTGCTGACGAATGTTTCCGACTTTTTCATGTAGTTAGCAGTCGTTGCATGAAATATTTTTGGACCTTTTGCGTGAGTACAGAGGAATATAGCATTGCAGTGCAACGTGTACATGGCTCTCATGGTGCTATACGCGTTTCTCTAGCAAGAATTTAATGCCAACTGAATTTTCTGTGACAACTCATTGAGAACAAATGTTTCCTCTATCCACTCATGAAAGAATTAGGGCGATACCTTTTACCAACTGCTAATTATGACGAACACGCTCTTACTTAACTGACTGCGTTTGTAAGTACAATGCTTCCAATGATGTTGTGGGTCGCTTTATCGACCTTTGTTCTGGTGAACCAGGTGCAAGGCAACAAAATAACGGAACAGTGAAACGAAAGTTTCTATTGCATGACTAAAAAATAAGACGTAAAGGGCGAACACAGCAAAATTGGAGCATTGAAGTTGAGACAATTTACACTAATTAGACCTACATAGATTACTAGGCGTTAAACTATAAAGTAGTTAGATAAAAATGATAAGGTGCCCAGAGCTACTTCGATCGCGACTCTTCGATGACTTGCGTTGTTGTATCTATTTTTGTTAATATTTCCTTCACGATGAACCAATATTGTTCAATGAGTTTAAGCTCTAACCTGTTCGCTAGACTCATTTGTTTTGGTATATAATACACATCATTAGAGTAGTGGAACATTGCGAAATCTGGCGTGCTCAGCAATATAATTGACGTTGGCGAAGCAATATGTCTGATCACCAAATCCAAGCACTGTATCGTGTCAATAGATTTTCGTACAACTCATGGGTACGGAACTGTGCTGTTTAAATCTGTTTTGCATCTCGATCAGGGGATATTTGAGAAAGAGAAAGACTGGGACACCTCTCACGAAGATATTTTCGGATTGTCTCTGTTCTTTCTCTTGATCTGTCATTCCAAGTTCACCTCCACTCCCTGGTTTTCTTTCCACTGTAAGTCGTTCCCTAAACTGTTTTAGCAGACGAGCATTAGTAGAATTATAATAGGATCATTCACTTTTCGAGCAAGTTGATGAGTACTCAGTTGGGATTGTGTTTCTGTTCGTGCAAAATTAATTTGTGGCGTTCCAATTTTTTAAACAACATTGTATCGATTGACCTTTCTAGACAAGTGATATTTTTGCGCTGACTGAGTAGTCTGTTTAAATAGGAAGTTCATAAACTACTGTACTTAAAATGTTATATTTAATCTTCGGTGCTTCAATTTTGCTGTGTTCACCCTTTTAGGTTAGATGGAAATATGCTTAGGTTGGAATTGGTCTTAGTGGAAGTGGAAGTTTTGAGCACTTCTATTTGTTTTATTTGTAGTACGAAGTGATACGTTTCCAGGCATGGGTTTATTCTATTTAAAATGTCACCTCTCAGTCTCCGATATAATTTTTAAGGGACGTATGACTGAAATTTTGAAATACCCTATATTTACATATACGAGAGCTATTTAATAAGTATTTTTTGGCACAGACGATCGTGGCGTATATTTAATTATAAAAATTTTACAACTGCATTAACGAATGATCTTTGCAAGGTGATTAAATATTCTCAGAAAAAAAGTCTATTACTAAAACAAAATTGATGTGTCGTTAAACTTAAATAAAATCTAAAGAACCTTCTCAGTAGTTTTGAGCATAAAATTTCGACTCGAGTGTAAACGACAAAGTATGGAACAGCAACATCCAGGAAACCGTTTTCCCGCAAATCTTGAGACTTCGCGAAGAAGATTATGGCGTCATTTAGTTTTGGGCAGAAGAAGAATATTGATGATCGACTACTTAGAACTTGGTCCGACAGCTGCTGGAAAGCATTATTTAACATTGAGCTATTAAACTTTGAGATTGGACCAAAGAAAAAAACGTGGAAAATTGCTGCTGGGAATTCTGTTCCGACAAGACAAAGTATATATGCATAAGAATAAAACTGGTGAATCATCGTTGTGTTCTTCTGATTTAGCTTCAAGTTACTTTTATTTATTAGCGAAGCCAAATAAAAGCTTTCACTGAATACAATTTGATGATAACGTCAATTTTCAAAAATTATTATACGGGACGTTTGAAAAGATCCGATAAGTGCAGTATAAATTTGTAGTTAGTTATTTATGACGATATATCTTTTATTTAATTGTATGGACTTCTTCCAGACATACACCTTTTTTATTTATTAAAAAATGAGATGTTACTTTTACTCGTTGGTTCAGTTTCGTGTATTTATATAGAAGATTTTTGAATTCTTGTAACAAATAATGGCCGCCAATTCCTAGATCAGGCCAATAAGGTGGATTAATATGCAGGAAATTCCATTGTAAATAATTTAAAATCTTGTCTATTCTATTGTAATCGTCGTTTACTCAGCTTTCTAATAGATTGGTTTTTGCTGCGAATTTGTTGAAATTGACAAAAAAATATTGAAATAACATTTTGGGGTAAACTTAGTTTTATTTGTGAAGTTATCTATTACAAGTCTAAATGAAATTCCAACTAGAATTTAGTTTAAAGAGACTACCGCTTTTTTAGTCAGTATCACAATGTCATAGCAAAAGATACTTTAGTTCGTAGAATAACGGATTATTGTTAAGCTTTTCACTATAGAGGATATAAAACTACTCGAAAAGTTGAGAAAATCTAAGACACACTTGAAGAACAACATCCTTATGAAGACTTCAGTATAAGTAATTTACGGGAGAATGAGAAACAGCCGAAAATGAAGGCTACCGACATCGCTGAAGGACCAGTGTGAGTGAGGAGAATATTCGCATTGTTTGTTACCTTGCTTTACGACAACGCCCGATATCATATAGCTCGCCAAATTCGGCAAAGTTGAGGATTTGTTTTGGACTATACTGAAACATCCTTTCTAGAGTCCACAGTTATTGCCTTGTGATTATCATTATTTTGGATCACTAAAAGAACAACTTTGACATAGAGAGAAGAAGCGTTCGTGTGCGATTGATTGATGTTACAGTCACTTTCGTTTTTCGATAGCGGGATCAAAAAACTATCGATCTTCTGGACGTGATAATTAGTGTCATTCCTAATGGACTTCAATATCTTTTGCTCATATATTGATTAGGCCAAAATTGCTTAAATGGTAGGTGGAAATTATCTTAAAATGTTTTTTAATTTTTTGTAACTTTTGCAGTAATCATCATATTTATATCAAATTTAGCACGCAAATTCTGTAGATATGTACCTAAATACAGTCCAAAAATGGGGGGACTGGACAAAGGAGTCGGGAGGTATGAGTGTAAATATTTATGATTTTTACAGTTAACTTTACACATGAAATTGCTACATTACGAATTTTCTACCTATTTCTTGGGGGCTTTGACAGAAGGGCTCTTTTTTAATGGAATATCTTTGAGAACTCATAGCGTTACTACCCAAAAAAACATTTGTACTTGCTAAGCGGTTGATCGATAACGATTATCGGAAATCCTATTAGGAGTTTTTTACAACTGGAAGAGCATGTCAATAGCTCTTGTTTCCCCCCTTTAGGTTCCGTCTGTACACATCATTTAATTATGAAGACTTATTGTGTTTACCATCATGTTTAATATGTGATCTTCGTTTCTTGTACTGGAAGGCAGAGGTTTCCCAGTGGGTGTAAAACAAATTTTTTCGGATGCATATTTGCTGTTACACAAAATATCCGTAATTGCTACTGGTTTCTTATAACAAAGTTTGTAGTTTAGGTTACCATTATATTTCTTTATTTTCCACAGGTATCTTTAAGGACTATGTGTCTTGTCAAGAGACCCTTAATGGCTCTAAGATGCTTTCGATTACACTTAAGTACAGTAGTTCTATGCTACCTATTAACGTTGTATGCTCTGTACCCCTCAGATAAATTTGTAGTTTATGTTTTAATTTGGCTTCTTCTCTAATCACTACACGAATGGGAGGGAGATCCAGAATAGTCTCTATTGCAACGATGGGCTTTGTCTTTGATTTTGTTTAGTATTAGTTTAATACTTTCCTGGTTAATCACTCAATATACCATTCTTGGTCTTGGATCTCATGGTTTTTCACGAGTTCGACTAACAACTGCAGAAGCAATTTTTGATTTTCATATGATTTTATCTGTATGTTTATTACAGGTAAGATTAGAATTTAATTCTCAAAGACTATGCCTCACCTAACTAAATGGATTTTCTCTGCTAATGTAGAAAAGTCCCATATCTCTTATATTCTACATTCGCTTAAATGGCATTTTGTTGATATCTTGAAAACTGACTGCATGATCTTTTCTTTTAGTTCATTTAACTGCCACATTCATGGCCCTATGCATACATTCCTGACTGTGTTATTGAATTTTCCTTCCACAAGGATGATAAAGTCATCCGCGTAGCCTAAAGGTGAGAAACTTTCATTGTTAAGAATTTCCATCCACTCCTTGGGGACTTCTTTTGTCATCCTGCCACTCGCTTTTATCTCGTTTAATAGCGACGTACATATAACAATTTCTTAGTATGCAGTCAGGTTATCTTTATCCATCTACTATCAGTTTTTTAATAATTGATCTGGTGCAGTTAAAGGATGCACTACCAAAACTCCTTGTATGCTCGAGGAGAGTCCTAAAAGAACCCCTTTATTATCTAGGGCTTTCTCAACTCGAACTCAACAACAAACTCTATAGGCATACTGATCTTATACACAGGGTTGTTTATCAATATTTTATTCCTAATGTGTTTCTTAATCTGTTTCTTTTTGATCTTTTGTATAAACACTTTTGCTTAGATTTCATAGCTAAGGACCATGCTTGTCCTTCTAAGTAGAAGGCCCGATCGCTTTTGCAGCATCCTTAGGAGGATCTTATCTACTCCTTCTGGTTTAAAATGAGTTCTCTGCCCATTTATTTTTAGATGGAGTTACCACTTTCTTGGCTCTTTGCCTCTGTGTTCAGATGCATCAATCAGGATCTAAATTTTGCCGGTCAAATGGTGAATTGATACTTACTCTGCTTTAAGTGTATCACTCGGAGAGTTTAAACCAACCAATTGGGTTGAAATTACACAACAATTTTCAAATAAACTTGAACTCCGTACTGCAATATTTATATTTATAGAGGTGGCACTCAGGATTTGATAACATATTGCCTGATTTTTGAACAAACGCCATAGAAGTCAAATTGTATTTTTTGTAAGTCATAGTTTATTTAAAATAATTTAGTTTCAGCTAAACCAACTACAAGGATATGGCAAGGCTTTATCCTGGTGGTAGAAATTTCAGTGAAAAGCCTTGTTTAATTGGTTTGTAAAAGCTTGAACATTTAAATGTAGAGAGCACTTATTAAAGTTGTGTTGAACAAAATTGGTCTAATCGTAAACTATAGGAATGTGGTACAAAATATGTCTTTCTTTTGGCGATAAGGAGCGTGTATACAGAAACGAACTTCTTATATTACGGAAGAACATCCTACTTTTTATGGTTTTACTGAAAAATTACGTTTTCACTATTTTATTTGCTTTTATAAATTATCATTTTATCAAGAAAGATAATCAAATTGAACTTTATGACTGTGATATGCTTTTTTTGTTTTGCTAATATTAAATATTTCGCTGTAAACAATCATGGTATTTTACAGATTTATAGAGTCTATTTATTCGGGTTATAATTAAAAAATCTAATGATGCTGCATACCTCTTATAGGTAATTTACAGTGTTAGTTATATTTCAGAAGTTGCAGTAATGTGCAATAGTGACTTACTCATTTTATACTTTTTACATTTCCGGTGAATACCGCACGTATCGAACAACTTACCTTTAACAGTCAGCGAGCAGCTATGCAGGATATTGTGGTCACAGTTTATATCAATATCAGCAGTCTTGAGACAAGACAAGATGAGTTTCTATAGTTGAAATTTGATTAATTGTGGATACCCACAAAGATTTGCAAACAACTCTCATTTATTATTTGTTTAGTTTCTTAAAGAGCATTTAGAAGGCAAGAGATTTTTAAAATTAATAAATGAGGAATTGCAGGAAGATAATGCTACAGGGGATAAGATAAATGTTAGAAAATGAACGAATAGAAAACATTAGGTCATAAGAAGAACTTAGAAGGAATAAATATAAGCGAAAATCATTATATATATATGGACAAATTATCTTTTTATATAGTCATATTTATATGATAACTACGTGCATACAATGGATACTGTTCGATGTGAATTGTATCTAACCACTTGTGCAAGTGACTACCATAAATGTAATAAAATACCGGGCTGGTATTAAATTGCTGAAGAGGCCGTATCATACGTAGGGACTTAAAAATGATAAAAACGTGCTCTTCCATCGGTCAGCAGAAGCATAAGCATACATACCAATTGTTCCTGCATTTGTATAGGTGAAACCCCATGCGTTCTTTAAGTGTTTGGCTACACCAAATGAATCATGGTTTTGACGTGAGAGACCAGAAAATAACCCCTCTAATGACAAGGTTCAGTCGACTATCCACAAGTAATGCTGTGTTACACTTAAAAGATGGTTTGCAACAGCTTTAGTCTTGATAACAGTTTATTGAGGAGGAAACATATTTAGTTCCAACCATTTTTGAATCGTGTAATGAACTTTGTGCGCACCCTCTTGCATTATTTAGTTAATTGCCTATTTATTTTCAGAATGATCTTAATAAGTTGTTGAATGAACGTTTAGGTAAGGTAAAAATTGTCATAATTTTTTTCTAAATTTTGACCTATCGTTCAAGTAGATTACTCTGATCTTGCACAGTCATGATGTTAAGGAGATATTTGTTCATGCGTTTTATCCAGTGCTTCTCAGTAGTGAAGGGTTATAAGTGTCCTGTGCCAAAAAGATCAAGCCACTGTTAATATAATGAAAACAGTTTGCATGGTCACGATGTAACCTGGCAGTCGATGAGAGTTTTCTGCAATACGCATGCGTGAATGAGGACGATTTCACTGATCATTATTAAATTTTGTGCAAAATTGAAGTGAAGGAGATGTTAGGAGAATTTGTGAGATCCCGAGGTGTCCACTTTGAAGGGAACTGAGACTTTCGTATCTTTTACTATTTTTACTACATATATAAATTTGTTATTGTAATTTTTTGTGATATAAGATTCAATGTTTTCAGAACAAATCCTGTATGTTTGGTAAAATTAAGAGCCTCCAAATTAGTGTACCTTTGATAATTATTCTCTTTAAGTCAGCTTTTAGTGCCTTATAAGCCATTATTGATTTCTTGTGTTGGTTAAGGTTTTTCTTATTAAATTGAATAATTTTGTAAGAAATTTGATTATCAATATTTGGTTTATAAAAAATTGATCGAGTAAAAATTTGAGGTTTCAGTACCTTCTCATTACCGTAATACAATTCTCATGCAAAATTGTTATTGTTTTAAATCTATTCTATGACTTATATTCAAACAGTTACAGCTTAATTTGGTGCCATCAGACCTAGCATGATTTCTTCTCCATACCCAATTATAATTATTCTGAATAATGTCGCCTCAAGACGCAATTATTTGGGGTCGTATCAGTTGTAATTTAAAATTAGTGGAAGGTGATTTTGCTGCGGCCCGCAATTTTACGATCGGTGAAGAGACAAATGAGAGCACTGTTGACCCCTACAAACTTTCTCCACCACAACTTATCAATTTGTAAAAGTCTTATAAGAAAATTACCTATCCTGTAGTACTATATTATAGTGCGATAGTAATCGCTATTCAAGAGACTGTGCTAAAAATCGAATTTTAACCTCTATTTGAAAAAACAATTTATCTCTATTTTGGCAAAGATCTAACAGAAGTGCCATCCGGTTTACCACCAATATCAGAGTTAAAAGAAAGGATCAAAGAGAAACACTAAACGCTATAGTTGTCTTTTTATTTTTAATACAAACAAAAGTACAATAAAACGATTGCCGAAGTCAGGACGATGATTGGAATAATAATTTAAGAGAGATAGTTAAAAATCCCCAACTGTAGCTGTCAATGTTATCTGAAGACTAGTTCTTAAAGCCGATCCTAGTTTTCCGTGGAAATAACGGCATCGTTTTTACCAATGTAGACAAACCTCAAATCCTCATTAAGAACATAATTGGACCAACTAAAACTCACTAGACTTTTACATTTTGTCTAACACGCAGAGCTGCTTATAATGAGAGTAGCGTAATCATAAAGGCTGTTTAAAAAGTAAAAAAGGGAATTTTGGCAACTTTCCAAAACCGAAAATTGCTAGACCATTCCATTAATGGACTTTAGTAGTTTTATTGAAAATAGAAACTATCAATAATCATTCAAATAGATGAAGAAACTGAGTTATATAGTGCCTGGATTGTAATCTTGAAATTTTAAAAATATGAGTGTCTTCTATGTTGAGTAGTGGTCTAGAGTTGAAAATTAATTAACAAAATGTAAGTAGATGTCGAATATTTTTGTCTGAATCTTTCGTCTTCAACAAAGACTTGGAGATCGCTTGTTGCGTTAGAGGCTCAGTTGATTTAGTAGTAGACTTGCCAGAAAATCTAAATCCGGAATTTGAGGGTAAGAATACTTCGGTGTCAATATTCAATTATCGGCGATAAGTTTGCCTATCATAAGATTTCGATCAGATCTTGCCTGGGTAACCATAGCAAGCTGCAAAAATGTTACGTCTTTAAGCACTGGGATTAAAATATAATTCTTAAAACTCATAGTTTTACTCTCACACAAAACCAAATACTCTGGAAAGGATTTTCCAGAACAGACTCGGTACATTATGTTTTATTTGATAGTACTAGTTGCTAAAATAGGCGATTGTCTCACTTTTATCTTACTAGCACTGTAAACAAACTCGTGGGGAACGAATAGTCCTCGTATAATAAAGAAGCATGTACAGTTCAGTTCGACCAGAAATTGGTGTTGAATTTTATTTAAATGATTGTTAGGTATTCTTTAAGAATGTTAGATAGCATAGTCATTAATGTTATTGCAGAGATGTATAGAACTGTCACAAAATTTCCTGTAGCTTGAGTCGTTATGCCATGCAGCGATCTTGGTAACAGTAAAAACTGCTATATATGGTATTTGTCTTAATTTTAATATTTATATTATCTTTATGAAATGTAGATACTTTTAAAAATCAACGATCGTTCAGAAACTTTATAAATTGTTCTTGAAACGCTGTGCAAAGTCTGGACAACGTTCTAAAGAGAGAAAGCAACTTACTCTTTACACACACTTCAGTAAAAAATTGACAATTTGTGTCGTTTAGAGCTCATCATCTGCTTCGATTGCAGTATTGCGGAGAGTGTGTTATAAATACACTACCGAAATGTATTTTTGCGAAAATGAACACTAATCAGGAATATCTTTAGGCTTTATTTCTTTAGATGAATGGTCTTCCAGCAGTTCCCAGTGGAATCTTGTTAGACTACAAAATATGGATAGCATTTGAAGACATGGTCTGCAAGAGGAGACAATCCTGCATTGAAAGCTAAGGTGCACTTTGTCGAAGACAGTGATGGATTTCTCACTAAATTTTTACAAATGGCAGACTTTATAGAGCTTTTACTACTAAATCTGAGTAATTGTATAAAGTGGGCAAAATTCTCTCTCTATTTTCAGGTTAAATAAAGCAAAAACGATAGGTGGTATACCATAGACAAGGTAAAGCTATAGAATTGGAAGTTTTATATAAAAAGGTATCGGCCAAGTTAAAGTCATATTTTGGTATTCTTTTCCGTATATATATAGGATTTCTTGATGTATTGCATATTGTGGGGCTTGAAAAGTTCTAATTAGTTAAGCAATGTCACCGCGTTGAAAAATGAGGTATACAGGAAGCACTTTCACAGAAGTTCTTGATTTGCAGACTGCGTCTCCATCCTGTTAGAACCAAACGTTTTCCAGTTGGTAAAAATTGTCAAATCGCTTGGAAGTGATTGGCCGCCAATCACTCGATTTTATTTACTGCACACCAAACAGTAATACTTTTTCTGGATATATCGTAAGTTGCTTTTACCCTAATAACAAATTTTTTTGTATATCGCTTCGTCGATAACGAAGACAACTGCGTTTCCACGCATTTACAGACGATTTTGCCTATTACGGAAAATTCCGATATGATAACCATCTTGTATAGGTGAAAACGAAGCTGCAGTGCGACTAGATAAGTGAAGAGCAACAGCATATTTGAGCACGTATCGCTTTCGAGACTGAAAACTGGAACGTCTTATTGCATCATTACAAGGCTTTTTATTTCTTCTTCTCACTACAAAACCTACTTTTCAGGTTTGCCACACACATCAAAATCGAATTTTCATCGTGTCTATAAAGCACGTTGTGTGGCTAGAACAAAATCATTGTTTCGAATGTATACTTCGGCAGCAAAACTCTCTGTTTGTTTATCCCCGATGCCTTGGCTATTAAGAACCTCTTTAGGCAAAACTTTCCGATTAACTATGTCTAATAAAATCACTCCCCCCATCCTTAGAGTGCTCTTCGATTCACAATCTCTCTTCGAAATTATTGAGGGAATTTTGCCCCATCCTGTATATGGAATTATAAGAGGACTAGTGTGTTTGTTTATTAACTAGTTAATTAACAATAGCAAGGCTATGCATTCCGTGTTGGAGTATAACCTGCGATTTAGAAGTTCAAGGCTTCCATATATTCGCCCGTACTTCCCAGTATCGTAGCATTTCTGATAAAAGGCGATGTAGCAAGCACCACTTTTTAGACAACCGATTACACAACTAAATTTAAGTATGTGGAACCCAGGATTGAACCTGGATCAATATGTATTAAATTAAAGTGCCTTGACCACTCAACCACGCACTGACAATAATGTCAATCTATAATTTTTGATAAGTAACGCAAAGTAAAAAAGCAGTGTATTTTTCTGATACGTGGCGTTGTTTGTTAACATGTAGACGTAAACATATTACTTAATACATAAGCAGCAGCAACTAATTGACTTAATTCGAACAATTCGCCGTTCGCGCGTACAACCTGTAGATGACTTAATGGGACGTTGGATGGTTTTTGCAGTTGATTCATGCTTGTTCATAAATAAACCCATTTTAAATAGAATAATAACTTATGACGAAAGCTAATACCCGTGACCCCGAACCGAAAGCGTAAAGTTCTGCTTGGAATTCCCCTCGAATGTTTAATCTCAATCTGCTCGCGGGAAGCAGCAGAGGGCCAACAGGACAATTTTGTTTTGTGTTTCAGCTGTGTTCTCCCAAAACTAATAATTTTCACATACAGTTACAGAATGTTTATAAATAATGGTCAAAACAGAGGGGGACGCATATAACATAAAATATTTTTGTTTAAACTAAATAAATTGCACAATTATATTCACGTTCCTTCTGTTTTTTATATTTTCTTGCATTAAATAAATAAATTCAAACAAAAATTTAACATCAAGTTAATTAGATATAAATAAAAGAATCTTGGTTGCAAATATTGGACGAGTACAAAAATTCTTGCCCATAAGTAAATAAGAAAACGCAACGTTTTAACGAAAAGATTTATATTGCTCAACTATTTAGTCACAATCACTCATTGTGATTTTTTTCTAACGTTTGATAAGCTCGTAAGAGCTGCATGGTTTTTATTGAAAAAGAGGGTTGTCGGAAAAGTCATAAAGGATTTTGCAATAGATGGCGTTATACGTATTTTTAAGTTAAAAGCGTCATCGCAATCTGCACAAGTGTTATATATTTTAATAGATCACAGTTTCAACTTCACTTGAAACAAATAAGTATTTGATTTGGTCACGTCCTTCAGCTCTTGCATTAAGTTGAAAATGAAACACCAAACTGTACATTTTCAGAATATTTTGCTATTTTATTTTTACACAAGAAAGAACGCCAGACAGGCTTGTGAAAAACTGCGTAAAGTTTACACAATGCTCTATAAGAGCGTCAGTGTCGAAGATGGTTCGCTAAATTTCGTGCTGGTGATTTTGACATTAACGATGGTCCTTGCAGCGGAAGGTCCGTTGAAGTTGATGAAGATCAAATAAAGGCACTGATTGAAGCAAACCTACTCGTGATATTGCGGAGACATTGAGCCTTTATCATTCAACCATCCACGATCATCTCAGGAAGCTGGAATTATTCAGCAAGCTCGATATATGGGTTCCGCATGGACTTAAAGAAGTTTATCTCACTAACCGCATCAATATAGTCGATACTCATCTTAACCGACCTGTTTTCGCCAGAAGTTTCTGCAGCAGGAATGGAGAGTTTTGTCCCATTCTCCTTACTCACCGGACCTTGCCCCATTAGATTACCATTTGTTTCGTTCTTTGCAAAATAACTTGAATGATAGGTCTTTCGATTCTGATGAGGCCATCAACGAGCATCTCACTTAGTTCTTCTCTGGTAAAGAGCAGTCCTTCTACGAGCGCGGAATCACGCAACTGGTAGAAAGATGGTAAAAGGTCATCAATCAAAGTGGCCAATACATTGTTGATTAAACTTTGTTATGTTATTAATAAATAAGTCTTGAAAATTACCCAAAAACACGTCATGACTTTTCCGACAACCCAATAGTTTTCGATAACTTCCATAGAACTAAACTTCTTGCCATTCAAATTTCTCTTCCGAGTAGAACAGATGAAAATCTAGAGCAGCAAGGCCTGGAAAATACGATGACTGTTGGGAGACTCATTTAGATGAACGGCATGCGTTTTAGCATTATGATAGAAGAGACTTTTTTTCATGGCATTTAAACAAAGAAATATTTATGTTACATCTAAGCGATCGCTATTTAGAGCCAGGGTTAAAGGTGAAACGTCAACCTTCTTTCCAATCACATCGGGAGTTCCTCAGTGCAGTGTATTAGGCCCAATACTTTCTCTCCTATATACCTTAGACCTACCAACATCTTCTAATACAGTAATTGGTACTTTTGCCGACGATATGGGTATAATTGCAAGTTATGAAAACTCATATATTGCATCCAATTACCTCAACATACAGCAGGATTGGACAAAAAAAACTGAAAAATAAATATTAATGAATCAAAGTCAATACAAATAACTTTACTTTAAAAACGACTTCATCAATATCATAATAAAACCGGAACTACAACAATTCTTTTTATTGCGTCGTCTCCTTACAAAGGTTAGCGATCCATATGGCTAATTTTGTTTTGGAAACTGCTGCTCTGAATATGACAACAATTAGGTATCTGGAATTATACTTACATTACGAACTTAGCTGGAAGCAACATATATAAAAAGATAAAACAAATTGATCTGAGATTTAAATAATTATATTGGCTTTTTGGAAGAAGATTCCCTTTATCCTTAAAAAAAGCTGTTACTTCACAAAAGTACAATAAAACTAATATGGAATTACGGAGTCGAACTTTGGGGGTCTAGAGAACTCAATCAAAAATCCTAAGAGCAATCACTGACGCACCGTGGTATGTATCAAAGACATTCAAGAGCTGATAAAAAAGAGATACAAAACATCTCCAAAGACTAGAACATCCGAGTCCCTTTTGATCACTCCTGCATCAACCAGACAGTAGAAGACTGAAAAGAAAATTACTAATCGATTTCAAGTGAAGTGTCGCAGGTCTCTTTAGTGGAATCACTCCTTATCATATTATTTCCTGGACTAAAATACTGTTGCTACTTTAGCCTATTACTAGCAAATTATCTTATAGGATACTTTATTCTGATTGCTAATGAAAGTTTAAAAAAATTACATACGCTATACCCCCATATATTGCGCTCAGAATGATGAAATGCGATCTAAATATAGACAAATTTAGATTTTCAACGATTTCCTTAATTATTATTTTTATCTAAACCATGCAAGATGCCATTATTAATATTAAAAGGCTCTTAAACTAGGGTTAATCGTCAAGGTTATGTTCATCATCTAGAAATCTGCCATACCAACTTCTCAATACTTTCAGAGCAGGAGCATGGTCCAAATAAATATCCCCAACGCGTTTTGTTTTAGTTTTAACGTTCATTTTTTTTTAATTCATATAAAATGTAATGGCGGGTTCATGGTGTGTATAAAATGTTCGATGAATGGTATCAGAAAACAAACAAAACAGATAACACGAACGTATTACCTCCCATGGGTTTTTTGAGAGGACCGAATAGGTGATAGTCGCAGGGCGATAGGTCAGGGCTGTAGCGAGGGTGTTCAACTGTGAACGATGCAATTTCTACTCAGTTGTCAGAAGGCGAGGCACCCACCTTGCGCAACACCTTACGAAACCCTAGCTTCTCTGTGATGATCGAAAACGTGCTACCATAACTTATTCCAATCTCAGATGCAATATCATCGATGGTCAGACGCCTGTTATTCTCAATAAATTGTTGAACGCGGACGATGTTTTCGTTGGTGATGCTGGTACGAGGTCGGCGATCATGGCTCTCATTTTCAACATTCTCACAACCCTCCACGAACTTTTTGTGCCATGCGAACACTCTAGCTCGTGACAGTGTCTCTTCCTTGAACTGCGCAGTCAACCTCCTCAGGATTTCAGCCGGTTTTACACCTTCCGTGGCGAGAAATTTAATGATAATACGTTGCGCAATTGACGGCACCTCCTACTCAGAAATTGTCACGACGGGTACTGACAGGAACGATCGAAATCGCCCGTCTGCTTCTCCCACTCTGACATGCCTACTCAACACCTGACGAAGCGAGAACTCTCGCGCGTTAATATTGCGCGCCCGAGATCAAAACTCTCGTTTATATTTGATTCACCCTCGTAGTAATGAAATTTTTAGAGGTTTACATCCGTTTGGATTTTTGGTTATCTATCAGCTTGTGCGGTACAAATGGGAGCAAATCTTCTGCCCATCCAAGTCTTTGCAGACAATCGTGTCTTTATTAATGCCCAATTGTTACAGGTCGACCTGAATGTAGCTCATTCTTAGCTATTTTTTTCTGCCATTTCGGTTAACATTTTTCCCAGTTTGTAGCAGAACTTGATGTTTATTCGTTGCTCTATTACATTGTGACCCCATCTTTCTCACTAATTGAATTCAACTACTTGCAGCGGTTTTACCTTAACGATTACGCATACTCAACAATAAGTGGCGTTTTTCGAAGTGTCTCTGGATAGTTATGTGAATGCGTGCTGAACTTTTTACACTCTACGTGTGAATCTTTCTGTTGTTCATTTTTTAAGTTTTCTTTATGAACAAATAAGTTTTCGCAATAGAATCTAAGGCCACGCTGATTTATGATATTACCACATGTTGTTGCGTATACAACATTAGTTGCAAGACAAATGCTAGCGTACGCACGGAGCAATATTTTAGTTTTTTGCTCTATATGTTTGTGTTTGTCGGCAGTACTGGTTAATGATGGGCTTAACTTAATTTTTATACAGTGCATAGTTCTTATGGTAAAACCGTGCATACATTTAATGTTTTTTACAACGGCAGTGCCAAAAAACTAAGGTGTCACTAGACTTGGTTTTATTATGAAGCGATCAGTGAGTTTGAAGAAGGTTTGGCTATGACTGTTACTAATGAGCTTTTGTTTTCCATGATTTTATCTATAAACTGTTGAAGATGTCAACACAAACACATCTGTGATATTGGTAGGATACGACTTCATTCATTTTGTGGAATTTGTTTCATAAACACAATCGTGATGGTCATTTAAATGGTGTTCTGTTTCTTGTACACTGTCATCGAATTATAATAATGGTGGGTACACAGCAAATGTAGTTTTCTTTTCTTTATTAGTTCTGTTCCGTTGTCCCTATTTTGTATTTTTCTAAATTTTGCTTGGTCGTAATTCAATTTTATCTTCAGTCTTTTTTTGATTTTTTGACTAGCTAGGATCTCTATTATTGTATCTTGTTTATCATCCTCTAACTAACGTTTATATACCTAGGTTTAATTGTCGTCACTAAAGTGGTAGTACCGGTTTCTATCAAAAACCACAAAAAATTATTCGGCCGAATATTCGTCTCTATTGCACATTTCTAACGACGCTTTTTTTTAGGGTTTTTTTGCAGTATCTGTATAGCCCCTACTATGCAATTATTAAATAATGCCATGCTTCTTTGAGACATCCACTGATTTTTCCGAGGATCCCAAGAGGTCGGGTATTAGCAATGCTGATGGTTTATTGCATCATTTAAACTTTTAATACCCCCATTCACTGTTAAGATGGTTAAAACAACACTAAACTGGACATGGATGTTTAAAAATGTTAATTAGCTGCAGGTGGTTTACAAATTTTGGAGAATTGTCTATACCAATTTGAATTACCAACTTTATTTTACTGCGATAGTCTAGTGTATTTTTCATAGTTTTTTTTTGTAAATTGTTGCATGCAGTCTGCATATGTGAAACCTTGTACTATATATTAATTAAAGACAGTTTTTTAGGACAAATCCTTTTATTTGTTAATATATTTCTGTTGAATGCTGCCAATACTGATCTAATTATTCTTTCCACTTACGTTGTCTGATTAGGATTGCCACATTTAAATACTTGTTTTAAATATCTATATTCTTCTATAGAATCAATTCTTTTATTTTTTGTCGATAAGCGTTAAATGTATATTTACTTGGGACATTCAAAAATTATCAGCAATTCATTTTTTTTCCTCCATAGTCGTTTCTTGGGAAGAAGTGAGTATGCATACCATTAGAGGTACTTTATCGCTCCAACAGATTCCGTAAAGCTACTGCGAGCCATTCTTTGGGTGTAACACGGTACCACTTGTGGACTGTCTCTTTTATTGCGTTAAACAGAGAGCAGTCGCTCAGCGCAAGAGTTGACTAATATAGGGCATGAAGTAGCACGTTGTACGCAAGAACCAACAAAGTTATAACGATGTGCTTCTATTTCCTGTAGCAACGTTGAATACGTTAACGGAGTCGTAGTAATTCGCACTACTAGTAATCAGTAATGAGTTCAAGAGACAGCAACCAATTCTTTAGCAGATTTTCCTCCTGACTCTGAAAGATAATGGTTATTTGTTTTGAAATAAGCAATCCAAGCTGTGGTTTCTTTGGGGCAGGTCTTTGAATGTACTGCCATTTTAGAGGCCATTATTTCTTTTTTGTTCCAGAAGCACGATTCGTCTGCCATGACAAGATATTTAAAGGTTTTCAGATTCATGCCTTACAACTACAGTAGCTGTTGGCATATCTCCAAACAGTTCTGCTGCGTGGTGAGAGTATAAGGAATTTTCTTATGGATGTTTTGTGTGACAGACTTATAGCACCTACTAGTGCACAGAATGTGGTTTGTCGGTTTACCATTATTTAGTCGGATATTCATCAGTATAATGTGCGGTTATGCGCATTTGCTGGACGTTCACTGCTTTTGCTTTTTTCAGCACAGTCCTTGTCGTTTTTGAACTGCTATATCTAACAGTTCTGCGACTTGGTGTTGCGTTTCCTCACATGAATGTTTAAAACCACTAACCTCTCCAAAGAAACCATGCTGTTGATAATTGTCAATGAAGGTTTGTTTCCAAGGTTTTCTGATTTTTTTCCACAGTTGTGTTAAAAACACTGCATGAATGACTCACTACATTTTCTTCTGATGATCTACATTTATATACGCACTAAGCGCGTCAATAATTTTGAACATCCTAAATAATTTGTTACGACTTCTATATTTTTGATTATATTGTAGTTCTATTTTTCTGATATTAGAACATCATCTACATATGGCGGGTGGTTTAGTCCACAAACATTTATGTTTATTCTTTTGTTTTTCTTTTGTAACCTTGTTCAATCATTTGTCTTATAGGTGTCGGTCTTGTTCTACTTTAATTTGAATATTATAGCTCACTGCAATAAGTTGGGCGCATCTATTCTGCTGTTATTTAGAACACATGTTTCAGTACTATCGGGGACTTTTTGATAGTCACTGAATATTAAGCGAAATCATTATATTCTGTAGCTTTTTCAATTAAGATTTCAATAATTAGGAGGTGGTCGCAGGCGCCATAATTTTTTTTGAAGCCGGCCTATTTTAGGGGTCAAATAATTCCAATGTATTCTATAACCTGTTAATTTTTTAGGTTTTCAGCTGTTGTTATTTCTTATTTTATTATTTTGGGCAATTCTTCTGAATTAACATTAACTGTTTTTTTGGTTGTTTGCCCATATAATAATCTGGTGGATAATTTTTTGTTCATATAGATTTTGATAGTATTTTTTATTCGGTTTTAATATTTTTCTCTTTTTTTTGTAATATATTTGGTTGTTTCTTTTCCTAGATTTTTTAATGATCTTCATAGTTTTATTACATTTTATAATGCTCATTAGCTTTTTTCTAATTGTTTTTTCCTTTAATTAACAATTTCTTGATAGTTTTTTTATATTTTCTATATTTTTTTCTTTTGTTGAAGAATTCTGTAGCTTGGCTATTCTAGACGGGCTTATTAGCTTTTTCTTTAGGCTACTTTCTTCTATTGAAAGGTATATTTTTATTTATTATTAATTTGGTTATTTATATTATTGCTCGTCATATTTTCTAGTTACTTTCAATATTGACGCTGTTAATGACTGTTGCATCTTTTATTATTTTTTTCTGTTAACAGAAAATCTCCGATATTTTCTTCATTTACATTTATTCATTTATACCATAATATGTTGCTAGAATGTAATGTTACACTGTTTTGAGTTCACATAGTCTCGTTATATGTTATTTCATCTGTATGTGCCCTTAAAAGTTATTATTGCCATTGTTGAGTTTCTTGATAGCTTTTTTAGGAATTTTATAACGCTTTCTTCTCCGTGAAGAAGTTTCAATACTGCTGCGAACCGAGAGTATTATTTTTCCTTTGTCCACTTACTAGTATTGCCAAAAAAGGTGTTTAGCTTTGCGATTTTACGTTTATTGCTACGAGTTGAGAAGGAGACGCCAAATTATAAATCGTCAGTAGTGTTCGGATTGCGTTTATGACAGCATACATATCTTCTGTAACATGATCTTTACATCCTCAAAAATTTTCCATACATTTCTTCACTTTTGCTATACCTTACGTTTATTTTACGAATCTGTTCAAGCTTGACTTGTACTTTAATCATAGCTTTCTTAAAAAGCGATGTTGTACTCTATGGAAACTATTGATTTCATCCGCGATGTTCTGCCGTAGCCTGGATTGCCATTTTTTATATTTTTATTGAATTATTATATGTTAACAATTAATATTTACTATTCGGCATGAACCGCCAGAGTGTTCTAGTGACTGAGGCACGAATTGCCATGCGGACGGACCCGGGTTCAATTCCCGATGCCTAGCAGGTGGCCTACTCAGTCACTAAAAATAATTGAATACCTGCGTTCACTCGAACACGAAGTAATAATGGCAGTCGACTAAGACGCGGTGCTTGCCACATCGCCCCGTATCAGAGATGGTACGCGACGACTGGGCAAAAGAAAGCGAACACATGAGAGCCTTAACCTCTCAGTTTGCAGGATATGCTCCGACGCGAGGCTTAAAGCCTTACCATTCTGTATGACGTGGCTGAAAATTGCAATTTACATCGCTTGATTGTATTTAGAACTTTTTTAGTTTATTGAGGCTCTCCAAAGTATTTCAAGCATCTCAAACTGCAAGTCTAGTGGTATAAATAATTGGTTTAGATTTTGAAACGAGTGGTATCAACTCTTATTGAGACACTTCGCAAAATGATGAATACTAAACTAAAGTAAGAATGTAAAGGACTTTGTCATTTTTCTAAACGTTACTCCATCGAGAGTTAGATAAAGTTTAAAGTTTCTACAAAATTTGATATAAATTTTTTTCGGTAAACGTTTTGGGCGAGTGATTCACTTTGGAGAAACCTTGGGCAGTTCTCATAAACTTTAGCCCCAAATGAAGTTAGTTACTTATAATTTATATTTACCTGTCTCGCTTCGTATTATTTTTGCCCGAAACTTTTGATTTAATTAATAATTCCGTATTTTTTAAAATTTGTTTGCAATTCCGAAATATATGCCCAACATGGAAATTGCACAATTGCATTATTTAGTTTGGTGAACTTTACAAGTAATTTTCAATGTAAGATAATTGAATTCATATTTCTTTTCGGATGAACTCGAATAAGGCAAGATATGATAGATATTGCATCTTATTGAGACAATTTTGAAACAGGGAATAAATTGTGTCTGGTAACTTTTGAACCTGCAGTTGCATCGATATAACCAAATTTGGATATAATAAGGATTAAGAGGCTTATTAAAGAACTTCCTCTCACATCTGAAGTCGGCAAGACCGGACACAACGCGTCATGTGCCCAAGAATCCAATGCTTGGTTAACCGCTCTTCCGTCAAGACGTGATGGTTTGCGCCTTATAATAACGATTTCCGCATTTTCACTGCGTTACGCTTATCTGCAATTGTGGACTAGATGTGCAGAGCACTGGAATGCAAGGGCCTCGCTGCTGACCATTTCATCCACATTTATTTTCCAGTCGTTCTTAAACCGTTTGGATTTCGCGAGATGATGGCACCTTGGGCGAATGGGTAGATTTTAGTTTGGGATGCATCACGCACTAACATTTTGACTCCTCATCTTGGAATAACTTCCACGACTGTAAGATTTGTAGCTAAAAGTGCAACATTATAGGTTCTTCAGGTTGTCGCATTGCAATACCTGACTCAGCGAATTGATAGACTTTATCACAAGATCATTGCTCTTTATAGATTATTCTGTAAAAATTATTTTTTTTTAAATTATTAATGTAATTTTTATATATAAGCTATCTCATATATAATTTTGATTTTAAAATTTGAATAATTAAATATGTCGTTGCTACATTAAACTAATATTTATTCTTCATCAAATTGCCTTAAAATGTCATCTATGTGCAAGCCATTACGTTGCTTGTACTAAATTATTACTGTATACTTTACATTTAAAAGCTCCCCGAAAAAAAAATCTACGAGAGCGCTAAATTATGTTACCTTTTCTTTGTTTGGATGGCTGGCAAAGATGTGCTTGAAGTGTATGACGTTGCTACAGCCTGTTGAAACCACGCTCGGTGTAAAGTATTGCGAAGCAGGTGTAAAAGGGTTCTTATCATTGCCACATATTATTTCAAATTCACAGTTACTACACAGCTTCTGTTGTTCTCAAAAAAGTAAGGACTAATTATCCCTTGTGCCGACATAGCGGTCCAAACTGTAATTTTAGGAAAGTGTGAGGAACTTTCAGACACATAATACTTGGCGTCTAAATTTCTTATAATAGGGCTTGAGATTGTATTCCTACCACCCTCATCACAATTCTATGTTCGCGAATCTAGCCATACAAATTTGAATTTATTTTTGGGGCAATTCGTATTATTTGTGAGATAAAATTTATTTAATTTAAAACTATCGACTACATCATCCTATGCAAATGAAATAAAAATACAATTCGAGTATCCTTCGGTAAAACGGAAATAGAATAATTGTGAAATTTTGATCTTAGGGCAGATAAATAAGAAGAGAAACACTATGCGATATACTTTACTTTCTCTTCTCCTATTCAGTTGTTGTCAAGTCTAGCCGTTTCTTCTATGTCTTTGATATTTGAGGTTTTCTCCTTGGTCTTTGACCTTCACCTGACACTTCAAATACCTTCTTTAGATATCCGTGTAGCTGTACCATTATAGTCTTTTTAGTATTGCGCTATAGGTTCATGACTTTCTGTATATAATATGTAGGACTATAAATGGTTTTACATGGTACATTTTTATTTTTGTGCTCAGTTTTTTCCTATAGGTTGGTAATAAACTTTGTTGGCTGATATGTGCTTTTTTATTCTTCTATCCTTTGTTGATTACTCATAGGTATCTACCTGTTTTTTAATGTTTCCATCTATGTTTATATTTAGCTGCCCTTCGTTCTCCAGTTTTGAAATGTACATGATTTTACTGTATTTATGATTATTCCTTTTTGTTTCAGATCGTTTTTCCATATGTCTATATTTGTTTGTGGTTGTAGCGGATTGTTCGATATTGCACTATGTTGTCCTCATGTAGTAGGTTTTGTGTAAGTTAGCTTTTAGCTTCTAATATTCTGCAGCGTTTTCCTTAACTCGTTTTTGTAGTTCTTGTCTAAGTACGACGAATTGTACGGAGTTTAGACTGTTTTTTGTTTGATCCCTCTAGCTATTTAGAAATATTCTTTTATCCTTTATTTTTATTATTGCATATGATTAAGGGCGGATTTTAGGTCTCAGATCTCTTAGATTCTTCTATTACAGCCCTTAATGTATATTTTATACTGTGTATATTTTGTCTTCTAAGTACTTCGACCCTCAGTCGTTTTTTAAATATTCCAGTGCTACTGGTGTCAGTCAAATTGCTCTATAATTTTGACGATTTGTAGATTCTCCATTTTCAAACATGGTGATAATGATATTATTTTCTTAACTGTTTGGTTTTGTGCCTGTTGGAAACTTATTAACCATTTTGTTTCTGTTAGTCCCATTTTTTAAAAATGTTTCAAGGTGTCTTCTGCCGGCGATTTTATATTTTTTGGTTTTTCTTGGGGATTCTTCTGTTTCTACTTCGTGTTCGTTGGCTATGATATATTAGAGTTTCCTGTGAATTTAACCGTCTTATACAAGTACAAAAGCATTATAAGCAACGAAATAAGTTTAAATAACAAAAAGGAAGACAAAGAAAAAAATACGTCAGGCTTAGAATAGAAAAGTTAAAAGAATGTACCTAAGTGGCAAAATGTTAAAAATGTGATAAAAATTAAAGCGAATTCTTAAAAAATAAATTCATGAAAGAAGGTCTAAAAATTAATAAAATTATTTTGTTGAACAACAGGGACAAAGGTGTAAACTGTTTGTAAAGAAGAAATTTAAGTACGTTAAGCTAATAACGATGATCACAAAAAAATTAAAAAGGAATTTATAAGTAAGTACAAACCAAAAGTGGTATCAATCGGTTAAAATGCAATAAAAAGTAAGTATCATAGAACAGATACCTTGAAATGGCTATAGAAACAAAAAAATCAATAAGAGAAGAAAATTAAAGAATAGAAACGCACGAAGAAATTTAAAAGACAGGAAAAACTTCTCTGTCTTACTTTTACTATTTATACATTGAGGTTGTGTAGTAAAATTCGGTTTTTTATAAGCGCATTAATTATTTTAAAGGAGATACAAAAATTGGAAAAAAATATTTGCCAGTGCGTTGTATAATATTCATCTAACTACGAGTTAAATTTCTATGCTTCATTGGTACTACTCTTGTGGTTTTGGTATTAGAGAACTGATGACACCCCTTTTCTACCTTCTGAAAGTTGATAAAGTGGTGTTTAGCCTAAAAGTGAACCATTGATTGGGGCAGATAGTAATTCAAGTGTGCCAAATCAAGTCTGTAGGCGGGATGGAATGACATCAATTCCATCGAGTTTTCCAATTTCCGGCTGGTTTTATGGGGCATATTATTAAAAAATAGCACCAATTCTGTAAAGCGACGTCAAAGTAAATCACACCTTTGTAATGCTCACTAGGCTTTTCTCTTAAAATTCTTACGTTTGAGAAAATTCTTTGTAGAGCTGGCCTCTGCTTTACCATTGATTTGATCTACTTGCGTCGCTGATACCAATTTGGCAAAGAATCGAAGATCCTAAGGACGGTCAAGCAATTGCCTGGTGCTCAGCTTGCTCTTGCGCCTGCATCGTCTGTTGACTTTCCCTAACTTATGCAGGTGACAGCTGGTTGTCCGTCGGGATGGTTTAAGCTCCTGTGGTAATTATCGGGATCTTTCGACAACAGGACGTAAAGCTTCTCGATCGCAGCCACGTTGAAGAGTGATGTCACCGCTAATGAGATTTAGAACGAATTTTGAGCTTTATTCGAGCCGCATCGGCCATATTTCCAATAAAGTCGAAGAACGGCCATAATTTGAACATTCTGGTCGGACATGCAGTTCCAATTTTAAGAAAGGATATTTAGTATAACCGAGAATAGTCTAAAAACTACGCTTTCTACTATAACTTGCCGAATAGTTAAAAAACGAAAATACTTTTGGATCTCTCTGTATTTTACAATTTGTTAAGAATTAGTGCTTCGTTGATAATCGCAAATTATAAACAATAAAATTGGAAAATTTGTTTAAAACTGTAATAAATATAATAACTATTTAAAACGTTGTTATAATTGTGTTTTAATGCATTAAGTCGTAGACTTTCATGGCGTTAATTTTTTCGATTGCAGCAACCAATCGCCATATTGCACATAAATTATTTACTCTGAATTTGTTATCGGTATTGTAAACTTTTCATAAATATCGTTAACAATCCCCACTTTTAATTACTAATTTCAGGCTTGCATATTTGACTCATGCGAAGGTCATTTTTTAATTATGATCCTGTAAAGAAATGCGCCCGTGCGCCTAATTAGCCGATTTGCTTGCTTTGTGTCGCCTTGATTGCGCATAGCCGACTCAAGTGCCTGCTCAGTTGAAAAAACGCGTTATGAGCTTTGATAACGGCTGTCGCGCGATTGGCTACCGACGTTCCGTTTCTGGGAAATCCTAGGCGGAGTTAAATTTTTCAAAAGCATATTGCACTTGCAGCTTCGAGCTTAGTCGACACTCACGCTTCGTGTTATGCGCCGTGCACGCTCTCTCGCACCTTGGCTGTATATACAGTATTAACGATAAGTGCCCTGTTTGTTGTTTCACAATGGATAACTTTTACGACGACATTTTTGTAAGTTCTTTCTTTAGAAAATTCAGGCATGTGGAGTGACTTTTTTTTAAAGAATTCCCCAGAATCCATCTTCGCGGATCTGGAGTTGACCGATACTTGGATTGCGAACAACCCGGATTTTTTTAAAGAAATGTCTGGTAAGTTTTTATGGAAACTACTGATTAAAAGAACGCGCTATTTAATTGGTTTATCGGTTGGTGCAACAAAATAAATAAAAGCGTCACGTACCCAGTTGGGGACTTCCCCGATAGTCTAATTATGTTTGGCATTACTGGTTTGTATGCTACGAGGGACGTACAAAATTTATTGTCCTTTATTATAGTCATTTTTCTTGTATTTCTTATTCTGTGCTTAATCAGAATAATACAATAAAGAATTTTTGATTATCAAAGAATTTCTGCACCGTGTTTTGTTTTCTAATGATTTCTGTATGGCTTAGAAAAAAATGTTGAATAATATTCACTACTTTGGTAGCCATCTTGTTGCCACGTTACGCAATTTTAAGTATACTACTAGACAGTCCTGTCGCCTTAGGTATACGGCTAATAATAAAATGAAGATTTTCCTTTAAGATGCCAGTTACACGCGCAATGCCCCTTGAGTAATTACAGGATAGGGCCTAAAAGCACTTTTTGCGTGTTATTAAGTTGTTTTAGTGCATTTGGACTGACGCGACCTTTTTGGTATTTGGTAGGAAGAACCAATATTTTCATGTTAAAGTTGCTTTTTACTGTTTGAGATAATTACTGAATGGAAATTTAATTTTAAGCAGCTACTGTAACCGTTTGTGTTGTATGAACACTCGAACTGTTTGGTTTAGTCTAATTAACATTTTATGTGGTATCAAGCCTTGTTATGTAAGCTTTTACCTTCAGTAACTTCATCATCCTGAGGCCACAGCAATTTTTCGCCTGTTGTTGAGGTATGCAAATTTGGTTTTGCGATTTGTTTAGATTCTGTCGGCCAATCGGCAGCCGTTTTGCAGCTGTTATTGTAAAATCATGGCGAATACACTATGCACGAGGTCAGCCGTCTGGAAATCCAGCGTGCATTCTGTAGGAAGTTGCGGTGAGCTTAGGCGTGACTATATGGATGCTAGGGCAAATCCAGATTCGGCTTGTTTTTCGCATGACCAATGCGAAAAATCCGCGGGTGTCTGAAGTCGGATGCTGAAGCCTACAATGGGCGCTTTTTCTAAGGTCCACGGTGTAACGCGTGATATAAAATAGAAAAGATACCGAAACGATATCGAAACGATAATATATAAAATTTTCCAGTTTCGAACAGACGTTAAGGTGTAACAGAGATTTAAATTGTAAAATTGGATGGGCGAGTATTGAACGGAACTAAGACAAAGCAGCATTGACTTGCAGCTGGAAATACAAATTTCATTTTGCAATAATTATAATAAAAACATTATGAGGTGCAGTAAAGAGAATTTTTGAATCTAAGCTTTATTTGGGAAGTGAATTTTTTGTGGATGTTGAATTTCAATATTTTAAGCTGTGGTAATCCTTCTCCCCACACATTGAGCTGTGACTCTTCTGTTAGACTTAGACATGGGCTTATCTTCATAAACCTTTTCTACTACGTCAGAGATGTTGGATGTTCTGTCGCGATTGTAAATCATTTCCCATCTTCCTCAACTTTCCACTAGAATAATGAATAATCATCAATATAAAATCTGGTTGATGATAGTAAACAAAGTCCAAGTGGAATACATTCTGAACTTCGTTCGAAACCCATTTGTGTGATTGAAGCCATTTATATTACTAAAAATTAGTACAAGAAACCGAAAACCATAGCTTTCCAAGAAAGCATACGACCAAATTTCAATTAATCTTTTGAAGTTGACGCTGATGTTAAAATTCTGTGTGTGTAGGTTTCAAGAGCTATAGAAGTGAAAAATTGTGATATTAAAAAGAGCCGCAATGTAATGTGCAGAAGTAGAGTGTGGAAACTGGTAGTAAAATATAAAATGATGAAAACTACAGTAACTGTGGCATCACGGAAACGTTGTTTGTTTAGGTAGGGGAAGTGGTAACAAAGCAATGTAAATACTGACCACAGTCTATTATAAATTTGACATATATAACAATACAATGGCCACAACGCCATTTGTTTAGGATTTTTTAAATAATGATAAATAATGAAACGCAAAAAAGGGAGAAGGATATATTTTTATTATATCTTTTTGGAAGGTACTGGATAATTTTGAAATATCGTAGGGCCAATGATGATAAACATATTATGAAGGCTAAAGTAATAGTCAGCTATATATTTGTATTCCATTCAATGGGGCTTGGAAAATTATAGGCCAATGTTTGTAAACCTCAGCATTGAGATATCCTTATAGGAAGAAGTCACACGGGGCAAAAGCCGGTCAGCGAGCTGTCCAAGATATGGGCTGTGGCTTAATCCTGTTAAAAATTGTCGAATCATTTCTCCATTTTGATTGGAAGTAATAGTAACACATTGGCCTGTCTCCTCAAAAAAGTACCAATGATCTTCAATTCATACCGTGTCACGCTTGCTGTAGAGAGGTCTTTCGTGTACATCTTCTGCATTTCTATCACTCCAATAATGAAAGTTTTGATTGCTGGCGCATCCTGACTAATGAAAATGCATTCCGCAGGTAAAGAAAAAACTGCGTCTTATGACACGCTTTCCAAAATATTTCCAGGTATTCTGCCAATTACGTTCGGAAACCTGCTGCACAATAACCATCTTATATGGATGAAAACGTAGGTTTGGTGCAAAATTCGCCATACATTACAACCATGCAAGTTATGAACAAAATCTTTCTGTTCTGGCTACTTAGGGGTTCTTCAGGCAAAATTTTCAGACTACCCGCGTTTAATGAATTTTTTCCAGATCCTAGGATTACTTTTTGCTTTTTAAACTTTCTTTGAAATTAGAAAAAGAGTGTTGCAGCACACATTTGGAAGTCATTTGCATGATTGAATGTTTGACACACTCAATTCTATTCCACATTTATATCAGAGCAACTTCTTCTCTGTTGATTGAGGAGGAAATAACGCAGACCTGAACATTTTGGGTTTTTCGGAATTAGGTCAACGTTACTATCAGACGACATATTGGACACCAGCTATTGTAGGTTGAGAAATCTTTCACCAAGGTCTTTAAGTGCAATTCTGAAAATATAAAGGGTTGCTGTTAAATTAATGGCTTGGTTAAAAACTTTAGAGAATTACTGCGTTGTTTATGGATGTGGATAAATTAGATATAAACCTTTTTTAATTTAACATCGCCGAATCTTTGTTTTCTAAAATTTTTTGGATGGTTAAACGAACGATAATCGCAGGATAATAAATCCAACTTGGTCTAGAACAAATTCACAATTTTTTTATAGAGTTTGGGCAGCTGTATGGGGTTGCCTGAGCACTGCTATAGCTTATTCCGACTTGAGAAACAATTGTAGTGGCCGTTAATTGGCGGTTATCTTCGAGAAAGCGGCGGAAAATGCAAATTTTCTCCTCGGTCGCATTAATCCTTATTTTCAACGTTCTTCCAAAAATTATTTTGACTCTCTTTAAAGATGTTATTCCCGAACTGTGCATTATGTCTTCTCGAAATTTCGGGCTTTTTTTATATAGTCTGTCGTGAGAATTTTCATTATAATCCGTTGTGCTCTGATATGGTGGATGATACTGACTGAAGCTGTGGTAGTGCAAGATAATTTATGAGGGAATTTCCTTCAGGATTTCTTCTTTACAACGCTTAGAAGCCGTACCCTATTTTCCTTCATCTCACTGTGCGTAGAAAATAAATTTCGGTTTAGGTATTAGTTGATCTGCATGATCTTCTGTCATTTTTGCTCCATATGACTTGGTAAAAATAAAATCATTATCAAAACTTTTGTCAAACATCTGAATGATACCAAAAATTTTATCGAGGCTGTTGTGTGTTGTAGGAAGAAGACCAAGTCTCCATTTACACTATGTAGATATACATCGTCTTCGTAATTCTTCTGGTTGTCAGCGCTCAGTTAGAACTTAAGAGAAGCTTTGAGATTATTCCTAGATTTTTCTTTTGAGTTTAACGCCACTAAATGACCTTTATCATGATCTTCTTTAAGAGCAATACTTTGAGTTTCATAAAGTAATTATTCCCTATTCTCTCGCAGCTCAGTTCCTAAATTTTTTCGTCGGAAAGTATGGGCGCTTCTCTTTTTTCTGTTTTTAGCTTCAAAGCCCACCAAGTTTTCAACATAACTACCTTAGTATTGACCTATCAGAAATACGAAATTCAGAGGTATCGAAAGCTTCAGAAAGATGATGAACTTTAATTGTGAGCATTATGAAATTTAATTTGGACGAGCCTTTATTATTTATTCTTTGTTTCGATATTTATTTTTATTTTTGATTTTATAAATTGAAATAGAAAAATAAATTAAGGTCAGAGACTATAACGAAACTTAAGAGTTTAAAGGAAGAAACCGAAAGATTGGAACACTGGAAGTATTGCCTAGATTTTGGTAGACATATTTGCATGTTAATAAATGGATGGTTCACATATGAAGAAGACTTTCAGTACTGCTGTACTGATAGTTCGGTATACATGTCTAGGATGTTTGATATCGCCCTGAAGGTTAGATTAGTAGCTATTGGCGTAAGTTAGTGTGATTGCACAACCTATTGTTGTTGAATTTTTGTTTAACAAACTGATGAAAGGAGTTGTTGAGGGCTAAATTATTTAAATGACATATGCTGTTTTGTAGGGGTTGTACGCTAGTTGAGCCTAAGAGAACATTCACCGCAACCATGATCTCATTTTTGGAAATGGTACATCATAATGTATGTCATGATTGCAACGAGTGCTAACAATTATGTAGACAGGTCTAAAATTTCAAAAACTTTTGTTGGGCGCTGATCAAAGTCATGCAACATAAAACTTCTCGGAGATTTTTGAACAGAGACCAAACAGAGAGATTGTTTCTTGAACCGTATTTTAATGTGTGATAAGTCTTAAGTACACACTATAGCAACGTTTGATTATCTAGCGATTGTCCACAATCAAACTGCTTGTTATCATTTTTGGAATTGCAAAAACACTGTACTTACAGTTTTTCTTCGCGAATGCCACTTACTATTATGAGCTCTTACAAAGTGTTAGAGTTGCGTATCGATCAAAACTGCAGGGTGTTCTAATTCGTAGTGTGATACAGCGAGCCCGCATACCGTCGCACTAATGCAAAGTCTATTGGAAAATCGTTCTACATTTTCGACTTGCCACAGCTTGTGTTTTGATTACTGAAGGGGGCAATAAGAAAAATTTTTTTGGTCTGCATTTACTAAATCTTATAAACCAGTAATGCCTCTTATGCCGTCACTTTCAGTTAGATCTGAAACACATGAAAGGCCCACTATTTTCTTTTGGGTACATATCTTAAGGCAATTTTGCGATATTTCAATCTGTTAGCCTGTATATGCCTTAAGGAATAAATATTAAATTCCCAAGCCTTTCTTGCTCTTGAAACGTTATCTGATAAATGAGGAATAAGAAGTTGAAATCCAAAAAATCCCCAAAAAACTTTGTAGTCGTATAGTTTTATTATTTACCTAGTTCAAAGTTTTTGGTGATAGTTGCACCTGTGCAAATATTAAAGAAAGAAGTAAAAATGCGTTTCTACGACTTCAAGATACCCTCCCGTACCAACCAAATTCCTGGAAGGGCAAACCCGTGCAAAATTGGCTAGAAGATGACGTCCTCCACTGGATGGCCTCCGAAGTGACCACCAACAATAAGAACTACGAAAACGTCAAGCTGCAGAACTTCACGGACCTGACGGGCGACAAGCTGAGGGACATGTCAAAGATCGACTTCATACAGCGGACCGAGTCATGCGAGTACGGCGAGCTCTTCTTCAACTCCAAGGAGCAGCTGTTCAAGCAGCAAGAGCACTGTAAGTGTCCGTCGCATTGCGCCGCCAGTTTGTGACATTTTTTGTATGCAAGGTGCCATCGTCGGAAGCCAAATAACTCAGGGCAGCGAGCCGCGGCTCGCGGGCGCGGAGGAAAGCGCGTCTCGCCTGTCTTGTTCCAGTAAGTAATTAACCTTGCTCATGAGTGCCTTTTTACCGGAATTGTCACTTTTAGGCAGCGAACGGCCACCTCGCAAGGGTCCCGGCAGGCCGAGGTCCTCCAACGTCATTCGACGAAAACCTGGTATGAGCCAATTTACCGTGACCACTCGCATGCCCTCTTGCTTTATTTATTTCCACGCGTTTTGTTTTACAAAAATAACGACAGAGGCGTACAAAGGTGCAAATATTTAATTGCAAGAGCTCCCGATGTGTTTCCTTCGATATCATGCAGCATTTGCACTGTACGGATTATTCATAATCGATATGACGTCACATTTTCATTCCAAAAAATTTACTAGAATGTGTATTGTTAGAGTTTGGTTAAATCTAGGTTTCGTAACCACGCCGTTTTTAATGTAAAGTTAATTTTGCGATTGTTCATTTGTATGGTATACTTTTTAATGACGTCACTTGTTTTAAACCAGTGATCTATGGAGTGGTAGAGGAATTTTGGACCCAACTAAATATATGTAGAATATGGTTAAATATTTCGATCCACCAGTAACTGAAGTTGATGGAAAACGAGAAATCAACCCCCAATTTTATTTGCAGAGAATAGGACAGGGAAGTTGTGGGAGTTCTTAAGGAACCTGCTCCTAGACAACAAAACGTGCCCCAGCCTGATCAAATGGGACGATTACAATGAAGGCACGTTTAAGTTCGTACAGTCTGACAAGGTTGCCCAGCTTTGGGGCAACCGCAAGAAGAACCACAAAATGAATTACGAAAAGCTTAGTCGTGCCATGCGGTAAGTAATGGAGGCCGGGTAAAATTGCTTGAGTAAAATGCGACTTTGTTGGCTTGGCTCAATTTTTTCTCCTCCCCTCCTGTCTATTTTACGTTTTCCCCAACCGATCAAAATGCTGACCCCAACCACCGCTTTCAGTGCTTTTATGCGTAATCCTGTAACTTCTTTTGATGTCACTTGTGATTATGGAAGAACTCTATGATTGATTTTTATGTATCGTTTTTGCCTACTTCCGGATAGGTTGGTAGACAGTTTATTAAATCCCAAAAAATTAAATGGTAGGTTGAGTCAAGATAGAGTACCCCTTCGCAAAGAAGGAGCTGACTTTCAGTCTGAATAACTTAATCCGTTTATTTTCTATATAGGACTGGTTATAACTATGGCTCTGTTTTTTTCTCCATTAGTAATTGGATTTTGTTACAAATATTTATGTCTCTCATCAATGCTTCAGCTACTTGTAAATATTTTCTGGATGCTAGTAATTGATCATCGAGCGTTTTGTTCCAAAAGACGTCTTTTTAAGTTGCGTGGTATTGGATTTGGCATGGGTTAATAAAAGCTGAAGATGAATTATTTTATATTCAAATAAAATAAACATCTAACGGATTTTCAATTTATTGACTGATATGAAGAGTGATAACCAGAGATGGACTCGAATAATAATTCTTTTTCTAATAATTTGACAGATAATAGGCATCATCATTGCAGATAGTTTTATCTGCATAAAGATAATGATGAAAGAGTTATTTTTTAAGTAATTCCTCAGTTTAAAAATATGGAAATTGGCGTGGTTAACCGCGGTAGACAAGGTAAACATTATCCAGACAAGGAAAAGAGAAGAGAAAATTGAAAAAATGCTATATTTCATGATTTAGATTATTGATTTTAATGGCCGACTGATGGTTTTCATCTGCATCAATAGTTAATATACAACTTTTCCCAGATGAACATTAAAAATTGAGACCTAAATCTCTTACAGGCTTGTGTAAATAAGAAACTGTTTAACGAGACAGTTGCTGTTGATTAGCAAATATGTGAAGCAGCTGCTGTTCGTCAAATACAAGTGAAACAAATACTCCGAGGTTAGCATTGGAAGAGGAGACGATTAAATGGGATGCAGAGTTGAAATAGAAGAAATTTTGGTTCAGCAGACAACTGTCTCATTATGTTGATACATCTTGTTTTTGACCACTTTACTCGCTTTATTAATTTTTTGTGAATTTGTTTATATCTTTCTTCATTCACATCCTTTCTCATCACGATTAAGGTTTCGTCAGTCATCCAAAATTTCTTCCATACAAGTTTCAGGCGCAAATTTTGATGTTGACTCCTACAGCGTCTTTTGAACTTTAAGTCTTCGTTTTGACACTAATTTTGTTCTTTGTGTGCCCTTGTGCTTCGTGCCTTATTTTGTTGTTACTCAATTGCTTGCAACTTTACCATGTTTGATTTTCTTCAACCGAAGTTATCGAATTACGACATCTTTTTTTGTCATAATACAGGTAAATTGAATTCTGACAACATGGGTGAGGTGTCTTGTGGCGATTTCAATAATTGTCTAGATGGAAACTTGAAGAAGGCATTGTTGACTACTAACTGCTCCTTTTTTGCAAGAGAATTTGGTCAGTCACCACGACTTATTTTCTCATTGAAGATATCTATGGCCAGTATTGTCTCATTTTGATAAATTCGTTTCGGTATTTTCTTGAGGTTTAGAATTATTCGCTTTTGAAACATAGCCTTGAATAATGTTAGTGTTAACAGGGGATGTGTTAAGTTGATATTGGAACAAAGTTGATTGTGAACACGATAGATTCTAATATGACGGTATTCGGAATTTATCGAATGCATTTTACTTATACTCATAACTCAATTTGGCTATGTTTGATTTTATTAGAAAATGAAAGACGATACCAAATAGGATGTACAGAAACAGTAGGAATAACGATATGTTTCAGTGTTTTAAACTGAAAATCAGCTAAAAGAAATAAACGGCTACGTTTTGGTTGGAATCAGTAAAAATGGAACTTTAAATCAGTTAAGAAGCTCTGGAAGCTATTGGATAAGTAGAGGAAAATAACAGACTCTCAATGAGGTTTAAAGCATTTGCCACTAAGCGCAAATAATGTGTTGGCATCATCCTTGAAAGGAATGAGATAGCAAGAAAATTTCTTGGATTTGTATGTAATGTTGAGCAGGATAATGAAATAGCCGTAAGCCGCAATATTTGCAGTTCGTGGTTTTGGCGCAATCATAGATTAGCCAACAAATGTTTCTCATAGGTTTCATGACAAGCATTAATCATATTTAAACATTTCTTACTACGCGCAATCAGCCGAAACATTTGGCAACTGTTGGTTTTATTGTCACATGTGCTTTATGCTAAAATGATTGGTATTCCAAATATGTGACTTCTAAAGGGGCGAACCACAATGTTATCTATTGCCGTTTTAGCCTTCAAGGACATTTCAAAGAATCTTGAGAGTTCTTCAATTTGTTCAGCGTTCAGTGGACGAGTCTCTTGCTCTTTTTTTATACATCCTTTAACGGTTATCTGTCTAAATTCCATAGAACATCATATCGTTGAGCAATATTTTGAATTGGAATAGCAATCATAAAATGAATGTTAAATCAAAATTTACTTTTTAGGTACTACTACCGCAGCAAAGTGCTCCTACCTGTAGTAGGAAGAAGGTTGGTGTACAAATTCGGCCCCCAAGCGAGCGGTTGGAGAACTCCGAACCCCATTTTAGAGAGCCGCTCGGATATATAGTCTGCCAATATTTGCTTTAAATATGCGTATTTGCAACAAACATTGTATTGATAACTTACAAATTGTATTGAATAGTACGTAACATTTATTAAAAGTAGATTTTATTTTACACTTTTGTATGTTTATATAATTATCATTACATCATGCTATATGTACAAAATGATACAACAATAAAAAATAGACACATATACATCGAACACGCTTCCTTAGGTTATAGTGAGTATTCAAGTCGAGTCGCTCATCGAACGGGCGTGGTGAAATGGTCCTTTATCAATTTCGGCGTTTATGAAATGTAAATGAAATTCACTAACTCTGCGTGCGCTGTTTTAAAGCATGATATCGATTCTATTGGAACGCCTTGCAGCACGAATACGAGGGCCATTAGAACTTTTTAGGTGTAGGAAGCATGAGATCGTTAGTACGCAAGCAGTAACTTGATTTTCTAATATGGGGCTACAATCTGCTTGGTGGCGTCATTTTTCGAATAAAAGCAGGCCAAATTTGGGGCTAGACTTTGCAGTGAGCTTGAGTTACCAGAGAAATGGAGAAGCTACCCAAATAAAGGTGGAATTGGACGAAGTTCCAGAATGGGAATGACGCTTAGTTAAGTAACTGGGGCATATGTAGTTGAACAAATTCACGGGTATGGAAGATCGACGAACAGAGTACTTTTTATTATAAACTAAACCTATGTTTAGCAATGTTGAACCGTGATTCCAAGGATTTTTCTCGACAATTTGTTACCATAGACGGAAGTTTCACCAACCAGTAGGAACAGTGGGGGAAGGCAATAATAATTTTATTGGTTGAGAAGGTGATGACCACGGTTTTTGGGTTTTTTTGAAAAAAGAACTCGATCACAAACGGCTAAGTGTTCGTCTATCAAGACAAACCTCCACAGTACAAGTCTAAAGCCATAATGGCAAAAGTAAATGAATTGGAATTAGATTTAGCTCCAAGTGACCTCTTTCTGTTTTCAAATCTGCAAACTTAGCTGGTGGCAATTAAATTTTGCCTAATGAAGGTGTTATAACCGCCCCCCTCCCCCCCATATGAGTATTGTGCAGTCTTTGAGAAAAAGAAGTGAAATATAAAATTGATTTTATCCCCAAATGGTGTTTGACTTGCCTTTGTACTATAATTACCAAGCTAATTCATACTTCAGTGAGATATTTTAAATTGATTTCGGTAAGGAATTGCTTTCCACTGTTGATATAATGAACGACACCGTAACTCTGCATCCTGCATCCTGCATCTAAAAATTTAAATGACTCACAAGGCGGTGGTGCATCATCACTATGTTGAAAACGCGACTAAAAATTAAATGGTACCTGAATTAGTGCTTCAATTATTGCAAAAAATAATAAAAAATGATAAGTTAAAGCTCAGTGTTAGCATTCATTTAGTAACAATTTTACAGGTTGTTTAACGATTATAAATAACTCTGAACAAACAAGAGGATTGCACTTATTGTCACTAACTAATTTAGTTGCCGTTTAAAAATTTTAAGCTCTTGTCATTTTTGTTTTTCTGTGTAGTTAATCATTTTAATAAATATCAACAAATATTATACACGTATTTAAACTTTGAGTTAAACTATTGTACAAGTATTGTTTTGCAATCTGTGCCTGCCCGCCCCAAACCCCGTGCAGCACTCCTGCGGGTAGGGGGGCTTGAAGCTTTGGCTGTAGCTGTTCGGAACGCTGCTCAACAGGTGGTTCTGACTGATGCCCACGATGTTGCCGTCGCTCTTGGACGACGTGTGGTGGGCTTGACTTTTCTGCTGCTGGCTGCACCTGCAGCAGCAGGACGACTGGGGCGTCGTGGTCTGGTTAGAAACCTGATTGTCGGATGACTTCTTGACGAAGATCGCTGGTGGCTCCGGCTGGAAGACCAGCTCGGACTTGCTGCGGCCTGCGGCGGGGGGCGCCTTGCAAGTTTTGCTAGCGAGGCTCTTCTGCTGGGCGGGTTTCGTCTTGGCCAGAAGCGACTCGTCCGTGAACAGCTCGCCGTCGTCGTTCACGGCAGACCCGAAAACTTTGGAAGGGGTGTCGGCCTTTGTGGTATAGAGAACGCTCATGGAATTGGAGCGGGAGTCTGAAACCGAAAGAGTTATGTAACTTTAATGGCACTGGAAGCGGCAGTTGTTACCTTTAATGTAATTCGCGTCCTTAATGGGCGAACTGGCAATGCTGCGGCGAGCAACGTCCTGGAACGTTATGGGGGAGTACACTCCGGCCCGGCGCCCTTCTTCGGGGGGTTTTGCGGGATGCTCCGCGGCTTCGTTTTCTGTTTCTGCCGCAGGGGGGTCCAGAGACCTGAGGAGCGGCGTGCGAGCCTCTCTTTGCTGTAGCCAGTAAGTTTTCATAGAACCTGCAGCGAACACGCATTACTTTACCACATGGTTATTGATAAATTGTTGCTAGGATAAAGTTGAAAGAATTCTAGTCGAAATATTAAAGCTCATTTTTATTATAAATTTATCGTTTGTGTTGTAATAAAAAAGTATTGAAACTGGTTTTATTCTAATGACTAAATTATTATACCATTCAGAGTGAACAATTTTTTAATACTTTGTTTTGTTTGTTTTAGATTATTGGACTTCTACTTCTACTACAGAATGTGGCGTTAAAGGGTGAGTTAGTAAATTAAAATTGTTTATATCCAAGGATAATTTAAAATGCAAGTCTATACAGCTATTTACCCATAATTTTTGATATAAAAATCTTAAAATTGTCATTCCTCTCATAGAGGTCTTGATTACTAACAATCACGTCTTTTTACTATTTTAATAACAATAACAAAGGCGTTTTAGTTGTTTCTTCTTAAAGAGCTTTCGGTGAAGCGAGTCAGATGACGCTAGTACATCTGGAAATGTTTATAAATTGTAACCATAACCCAACTTAATTGCTTACCCGTCTTGAGTTAACCTAACCTGATTTAACCTAACCGGTCCGACTCCTCTCGTACGTTGCCCCTCTAATTTTAAATTAGTTTAGGTGTTCTCGAATATATTATGATTAGAGAAGTATTTTGGCATTAAAAATTTTGCTAGAAACCACTAGGGTAAATGGTACAAGTATCCAGAAAACTTAAATTTATTTTAGGACAAATCGAAATTGAAGTTGGTATTTATCTAATTCTGACTAGCATATTTTAGCTTGGGAAGCAAACGGTTACAAAGTTACACAACTTAGATATGCTCACGTGTTTTTTTTTATTAGCTTAAGATTTTAGTTAGGTTAAAGTGGATGATTATAAAATTGAAGGTGGTCCAAGGGTGGGAATAGTAATTTAATTAGATACCGGTAGTCGGGAAGTTTTGCCTAGAGGAGCTCTTAATGACCAATATGTCGTGAACGAACGAAGAACAAT
Source organism: Sinelater perroti (assembly GCA_036346155.1). Classification (NCBI taxonomy): domain Eukaryota; kingdom Metazoa; phylum Arthropoda; class Insecta; order Coleoptera; family Elateridae; genus Sinelater; species Sinelater perroti. The sequence goes on from JARFIY010000380.1 coordinate 399,963, forward strand.
GACTTTGTTGTGACCTCATAATGTGCTTTTTGGACACGCTTTTAACTTCGGTCCTCTGCTTTCGATTGAAAATCGAGTTAGATTTGGATAGAAAACTTCAGAAATGCTCGTTCTGTAGTAGGATGGCAAGGAGGAAGGTCTTGCAGTGCGCGACCACCAGGAAATGTCCTTGCAGTAAGATGTTCCATGTTGCAGTCTCCGAGACGATTTGCGCGCAAACGTACCGTTGATATTCGCTTGTTTAGTTGTGCTTAACGGCGAATTCTACACTAGGATGTTTGGTTTTATTCATATGAGATGGTTGTTGCACATGAAGTAACTCACAAAATCGTCTGGGAATGTTTGAAAGCGTTTTCTTTGCCGACGAAGCGCATTTTCACTTGTCAGGATGCGTTAATATGCACAAATTTCGTTATTGGAATATTGACAACCTATTAGATACCGAGAAAAGACTTTCCACAGCAAACGTGTCATTGTTTGATGTGGGGTGAGTAGTTAAGATCATCTACCCCTACTTTTTTGAGGAGCATTATTGTTACTTCTAATTGACGTGTGCAAATGATTCGACTTTTTGCATCGAATCTTGATATATTCTAACTGGAAAACCTTTAGATTCAACAAAATGGAGCTTTGTGTGATTTTTTCTATAGAAACGTCTTAAAGCTAAGGTTTACAACAGCACCTTAGGTCCTTCTAAGCCTCAAGAAATAGAATACGTAAAAAATTAAGCGTATTGCTCAACACATGTTGTAAAGAATATGATTTCAACGATTCATCGAGAAATACACAATCACCTTGCAGAACTTGCGGCTAATAGCGGGGTTTCCGTTTTTTTTTGCCGCCGTGTCGTTACGGTTGAGCGGCGAAAGTAATTTCTTTTATTTGCGGGCAGCTACCGTTGAGACACCTACTGTGCTTGTACTCGCGTGAGGTCTAGAAAAGAGCGGAATATTCTGGAACATTCCGGTGCGACGAGAACAGGTCCTGAAAGTATAAGTAACACAGCGAAACAGCTCTCTGTTGATTAGTTAACATCACCCATTATCCAGTTAGCCACGCCCATTATATAGTTTGCACTACCCATTAATTACATATCTCTCAAAATAAAGAACTGATGAGATTCTTAAATTAATCAGAAGACAAGTTGCTGTCACAAAAATTATAAAAGCGAACTACAGGCATTACATTTTTTTAATAAACTTTTGTTAGGTTTCTGTAGGTGTAGAGGCTAATATCAATGTATTTAAATAATCTAGTATTGTTGCGTTAGGTGAAGGCATGATTTAAGTAATTGGAGATGATTCTTTTTTCTACCAAGTAATAAAAGCTGCACCGTGTGAGTTCAGTTGAGATAGAACTAGTAAACTTATAACTTCTAAAAGGTACTGTTCAACTCAATTTTTCAATGTTTGAGGGAATATAATATCATTGCTTAACGATTACATATACAGATAAAATAGCAAGTCTTTTTAATAGTGAAATTGGAATACAACAGTAGAGGAAATATAAGTTTGCCGCTTCACTGATGATTAAAAATGTTAAGGTACATATCATTCCAGTCTTTAGTGGATAAAGTTATTGCCACCATCTGTTGGGATGTTATTGACGACAGAGTAAACACTAATTTCTAAACCAAGACGAGGGATTCTTCAAAAAAGGCGTTACTATGCTTGTATGTATAAAAAAGGACTATTAACTATGAGTTAGTGACAATAAATTCTGTATGCCCTTTGTTACAGAATGTCCGACTCACATAAGCGCCTTAAATGTCAAACGAAGAAGGAATTCACAATAGTATTTCCACACTTTCTTGAGGAGGCCAACTATGTATACATGACACTGCGACATGCATATGAAATATTACGTGGTACTTCTTGCAGCTGTTACAAATCCGGCACTGATTACTGTCCAACCCTAAAGCGACCCCTTTGCAGGCGCGACTGAACATAGTGATTTTCTGACGCCTTGTAGGAGGTGACACTTTTCGGCTTCCTTCTTCAACGATTGTTAAACGACGCCACAAATAAATTCTGACAAGTTAAAATCGGTTTGTGATAGTTAAGATGCATGATAATGTAGCAAAAAGACAACTGCAATCCCATCTGAAGTTTTAAAAGGTTTTTTTGTTTTATAATCTCCAAAAGTCTTACTTTTTCTAAGGTTTTTTTCCCGCATTATCCTTTTTTTTATTGCTAATAGCGGTATTTAACTGGTCAAAGGGATCGTTGAAAACTATGGCTTGAGGCCGAACCGTTCTGAATCCACTAGATTAGCTATGTATATTATTTTTCTTTTTCATTTACGTTTCTTGAGGGTATAAACATCGTAACAACGAATTTAGGTACACAAACATTGACCAGCACTTGAATTTTTATAATTCAAAATGAACCAATCGGTACTTTGACACTCGATCTATGACCAGCTTAATTTTTCCTGTTCCTTCATTGAAGTATAATTTTTTTTATTAGATAAGTGAATTGCCACCCTAATTATTGAATGAGATTACTTATGGCGTTCACGTAACGACAATTGTGAAAATTGGTTTATCTCGATATTGACACACTTACAAATGAACTTAAGTAGGTACTTGATGCGTTTGATCGAAAGACAAATTTCCTTGTAAATTTCCTAGTAATTACATTATATATTTATAAAAATTATAAAGGGTAATTCAGTTGTCAGGTTAAGTTACATTTCTATTACTTCTTAGGGCTCTTTTGTACATTTTCTTTCTTCATACATACAGCAGAAGGCATGTTATTTCTTCATGGTATATGGATCATGCAATATTTTATATTATAAAGTATAACACCGATAATATTTGTTTCATTAAATTTTAAAACTAACTTATTTTGAAGAGAATTTGGCTTCCATTATTCCTTTTATTTTCGCATCGAAAGCTCTTGTAAGAAAATTGTGCTTAATGTGGTTTACAACGATTTTTCCTTAATTTGGACAACAGCTCATAGGTTTTCTCAAATTTTCCATGCCAAACATTGCATTCTGGTAGCGTTTGGTGTATTGTTCTGGAACACCCTCTAAATAATAATATTAATATGATTATCCTTCCAACACCATCAGCACAACTTCAGTTTTTGCAAATTTATTCTCTGCTTCTAACCTTATTTACTTATAGGATGAAACTTAGACTAACTTGGAATAGCAATTTTTTTTATTAAAAAATTAACATTCTTCCCATCAAAACCAAGACTCATCCTTAATGTTCTGGAAGATTGTAGCAACTTCATTCCATGTATGTGGGTGTATAAGGACGTTTTCGATCTTGATAATTATCTTGAAGAAACGTTACCATTTTTAAGGTGTTTATTACAAAAAATGTAATGTGAGTGTGCTCGAACAGACAATTCCTTCAATTTCTTAAATTCCGTCCGATCAAACCAAACCCAATAGAAACAATAAGTATGTGTTTGTCAAGGGTATCGTTTGACATCTCGTTTCTATAGTTGTTTGCAGCTTGCGCGCCCAAAATATAACGATCTAATTACAGTTATTGCAAAAATTACTTTGAGATTTTTTTTATCTAGATGCCACATTTTCACCCGTTTCCTTTGCAAGAGTGATTACCTTCAGATGCGAGCCATATTTAATCAGTTCCAAGAGAAACTTTCAAACTTTAGTTCTGTCGCAAACGAAAAGATTAAGCAGTCAGTTGCCTGTACAAAACATTTGGAGGACGACAGGTTAAACGACTATAACTTCAATTCAATTGAGCGGTATGTTACCGAAACTAAAGCAGAGTTGAACAGTTCTGAGGTTACCCAGCTTCTTAGATTGTGGAAAATTGCTTTGAAGGTCGAACCAAATATAGACAGTGCTTTTCATGAATTTTTGAAGCTTACGTTAATAGTCTGATTTCATAAACTCTTGATTATCTCGTTTAATGGGTTGTCCTGATAAGAGTTAGGTGTCCAAGAACTTCTACTTCTCTGATGGGTATCGTGATGAACTCATTATGGTTTCTAATTTTTTCTTTATGTGCTATAGAAGAGCTACTTGTTGCTTTCAAATTTATACTAGTTGGTAAACCTTCAGATTACTGATACAGTAACTGGTATGGTTTGATGTAAATTTAATGACGCATACACCATGAGAGAGATCACAAAGCGCACCCCATTTTAATATAACGTTAGACCTAGTGTTGTCTTTATCTTACATCATTGGGTATCTAGTATGAAGATGAGGCGAAAAAGAAATAGCTGGTGATCTTGAGTTGAGCGTACAGAAAGAAATGGATTTCTACTCACAATTATGAAGAAATCGTGTAATTAACATGTGAATATTTATTTGGTATCTTAACTTAGTAGCAATATTAGCAATTAGAATAGACTTGATGAGCTTAATCAATTTTTTGAAGTTCCAATTTTCTTTATCACATGGATCTGTGGTGTGTTTAAGCATATTTTTGTTTCCTCCGCAAATGAAACTTTTTAATTATTGTTTCATTAATGGAATATGATTTAAGCCCATAGACTGCGTTAGGTTACTACAACATAGGGATATTGCGATAAATGTCGATCTACAATATTTTTTGTTTTGCTTAAATACTTCTGCAAGAACCCTTTATACAAAAGGGTATGCTTTTATCTAGATTACTTCAGTAACAGCGATTACGAGTAAAGCTCTATACATTTATAGGGGACGTGGCTGCCATTGTCTTGATAGAAGCTAAAACTTGTTTAAAATGTCATTATTGAAACTGAAATTGACGTTCATGGCTAATTTTACGCTGTCCAGGCTTTAAGGATAAATGAAGCAGCATATAGCGTATTGTAAGCCCAAATATTCTCAACCGACGACCAATATGCAAGGGAGGGCTGTTGCAACTTTTATGTGTTGCTAAGACTTTGCAAGAAGTAACATTAAAACATAGATATTTTTGTAGTAGTAGTAGAATTCCACTCTAATCTAAACACAACTTTGCGAATCCTTTTACCTTCTTCACCCAGGCCTATGTACCTGATAAGTTGATTTCATTTAAATTTGAAGGCAGACAGTTAACCGAGCGCATTATTTAAGCGTTTATTCTCTATCAAGGCACCAAATACTTATTTCCTCTTCTCTTATAACTTTTCTAAATGAAATGAACCTGTTATCAGTTGTCATAATTTATAACCCTTTTCTGTGTCTATATGGCGAATAAATTTGGATTTTACAGCTGTATACCTTCTAGATATTGTATTTTCTTAGTCATCAGTGTATACTTGTTTATTTTCGTTCGCCAAGCATCTATTCGATTCTAAGTAGTCTTTAGCGTGCTTTGTAAGTTGCTGACGCAAACACATACTATTATTGATCTTTATAATCTTCTAAATTAGAAATATGTTTTTTCCAACGGATAGGCAGTTCTTTGATCCCGCATTCTTTGATCCAGGCAATTGCACGAAAATACTTTGGCACCAGTATATTTGGTCTTCTAAGATTTCTTGCAGCCACCATTTGCTTTGGTAATTTTAGAGGGCGAACTGTTTTTCGTGAAGGTGAGAAAGTTAGAGTCGTAAACGTTACAGTTGCTATGTGCCTCTTTGGTAGTGTGCAATTTGGTTGTAGTAAGATCATATTTTGGTGATTTAGGTAGTTTTATTATTTCAATTTTATGTTTTATTTCACTTGCAGATTAACTTGAAGGAGAGGTTAGAAAAATTCAAATACTTCTTTGTCTACTTTTGATTCTTTTTGACACGTTCGGTTGAAAAGTAACGACTAGATGTTTGCTAAATGCTTTTGGCTTTTCTTTTTTAATGAGGTACTAGAAACCGCTGCTTTTACAAATAGAAGGAACCAGAATATTGTGTTTTTCTTCTGGTTGTTTGTCATAAAGGACGGTTGCTATGTTGACTAGGCGATTGTTTACATAATCATCGAATGTTGTGTTATTCAATTTCTATATCAACTTCTTTGTGTAATTAATATAAATTAATGAATCAAAAATATTAGTCTGTCATGCAGTACAAATATTAAGTGGTTGATGAAGTGGGGCGGAATTATGAAAAACACAGACACCTGAATAAGTGTGGAGCAGAAGAGAGGGACAGTGGAGATATAAAGGATACATGAGAAATAAAATAGTAATGAAAATAAATATATAATATAAAATAACAAGAAATACAGACCAAGTTGAGTGAAATTACTGGATGGAAAGAGAGGAAGGTAAAATAGTGAAAAATGGTAATTAGAAACAAAATCAAGGAAAATAAACTACAATCTCCACAAAGAAGAAAGCAAAATGGTCTAAAGGACAGAGAAAAAGAGGCTAATAAGAATCTAACGGATCGTAAGGGAAATAAAAGAAAAAGAAACAAAACTGATAATTGAGTTTGATTAATAAAACCGAAAAAATAAAGAAAGCGAATATACATTGCTTGATCAAGAACACTGAGAGTTAAGAAAAGAATGTGTCAAACCCGTATGCGTTATAAAGCAATGGTGAAAAATATTGGTAGTCGAAAAGTATAAAGGTATGACAACGAATAAGCATAGTAATTTATATGAGCCATATAAGAAAGATAAGTCAGATATTAGGAAAACACTTTAGAAACAGTTGGAAGGGCTATTAACAATGAGTACAAAAAGAGATAATATTAATTATAATACACATATAGGTAAATCTAAATAGGACCATGTCACAATGGTGGGTAAATAATCGGAAGTTAAATTGAACAGTAAGGGCATAAGATCAAAAATAACTACATATACAGAAAAAATAACAAATACTTAAAAATCCAAAAGTTCTTGTGCTGAGCTCGTTTTTGGGCGCGTATTTTGATGTATAAATTGTTTATTTTTTTTCTTTGTGAGCTAACTAGAGAGCAAAAACGTCTGTTGTTACATTTTCAATGGAAACTGGGCAAGAATGCTTCGGAAACCCCCAGAACTCCGTTTTGGCCAATCCTTTGATTACGGGTGATGAAAAGTGGATTTCTTTCAAAAATCCGGATTCGTAGCATGAGTGAGGTTTGCCAAATGAAAAAGCAACTACAACGCCAAAGAAGGATTTTCGTCAGAAGAAGGTATTGGTTTGTGTTTTCTGGTCGGTACGTGGAATTGAGCACTGGGAACTTTTGGAGCAAGGTCAGACAGTCAATTAGGAAGTGTATTGTCGCCAATTAGATAAGCTGAATCAGCGTTTGAATCGCCACCGTCGAGCTCAAGTTGTCTTTTTGGATGAAAATGCACCGATCGCGATTGACAAATGCAAAGATTCAGGAATTTGGCTGGGAGCGTGTCTGGATTTTGCCCCAAGTGATCATCTTTTTCGATCGTTGCAGCACTTCTTGAAAAGATAGCGCTTTGAAAACGTTGCTGAAATTGGCGAAGCACGTGAAGAATTCTTTGATTCGAAAGACGCCGAGTTTTACCGCGGGGAATCATGAAGTTGCCGAAAAAGTGGAAGGAAGTGATTGAAGTCGATGGAGGTTGCTTTGATTAAGCATCTGTTATTATTATTTGTTGGAAAAGTTATATAAACTTTTGCATCAATTCATTAATATAGGAAATAATGAAAACTTGTAAGTCAAAAATTACGAATTTGGATATTGGCTCATGCGAGTTAAATAAAATTGGTACAAGCGTTATAGCATATACCGATGATTTAGTAATTCTTATATCAACAGGAGAAACGTTATAATATAACACTAATATTTAGAAAAATCAAGATTTAAATAAAAGAAACTTTAGTTGTACCACTTATAAGTTTTAAATGCTTAGGGGATTACAAGGATATCATTGGAATGGATGTGGAGGCGAAAATAACAGAAAAAATAAAAGTATAAATATTTTTAAAAAAACTTATAGTAGTGAATCATAAAAAAGTAATTAGAATTACTAAGGAGGATGGAATAAGAAATAGGGAAATAATGAACTGTCTTGCTAGAACTGAAAGAGATCAATTACGTTGTTTCGAATATATATCTAGAATGACAAAGAAATGACTAACAAGGAAATTATGGGTATGAAGACCATATAAAAAAATGGTGAAGGCCGTAAAAATATAAAGAAAACGTTAAAAAAGAGAGAACCAGATTTCAACGACAAGGACATATTGCCAGGAACTAAAATCGAATAGACAAGAACATTTAGAAAATCTTTATGTTCTCTCAAGTCAACTGGGTTATGTTTTATTTTATTTTGTGGGGATACCCCCCCCCTGCTAGTGGTCAACCGTAGTCAATGTGAGAGGTAAGGTCATAGTGCAAAGTTTTGCTACGAAATCCAAGGTTAAGGTTATATATGTATGTGATTCTTAGAATATTTTTTCTCCTTTTTCTATTTTTTGACTTAATATTTACGCGTGTGTTATAGCATTTCTGTTAATTTTTCCGCGTCATCTATTTTTGTTGTTCTGCGTTATCACCAGATAAAAATATCAAAACATATTTTAGAGATTATGTAGTTGTCATCTTTTACAACGTTTTTTCGACATTTGATAATGTGGATTTATCCTTCGTATAAATTGCTTCATTTTTCTTTAAAAACCGTGTGTTGGTTTTTGACAATATGCATACAATGAAACAATTTGTTAATAGACTGTTCTACAGAATACGGTGGATGTTGAAGAATTTCCAATTTTAACGTTTCAATTTTTGCAGCGTAAATTAAAATATTTGCAATCTAGTGTTGTAAAGACACCTTTTCGATTATTCACGCTCGGAAAATTTTACAAACCAGAGCTATTGGTCTAGGTTACCATTTTAAAATTTACCAAATCACTTTTTTACTAATGTTATACTGACTTGTGACATTACCACCTTCGATTTGTACATGATCATAAAACAAACGTGTGGCAATGCTTCATTTATAACCTCAGTATGTATATTATAGTAAAATTATCTGAGTTTAAATCTTAGAAGTCGATATATAAATAGAAATAGAAATGATATTTTTTGATAATTCTGCCAGTGGATATTCATAATTTCCGATTTATCATTAAATAGTTTTTTAATAGAATACTCTCATATTTTTATTTTATTTTCTATGTATAACTATACGTTGTTTCGATTGCAGCTTTTTAAATGTTTTTTTAAACTGTCGTATCCCTTATCTGTTCATATTCTTTTGCAATCATTTTCTCTGAGTTTCTTCAACGGATTTATTTATAAGTCTGTTTAACTGTTTAATATACTTATTGTTAATATATTCACAAGGCCGCAAAGCGGCCTTGTTTTTTTTAAATAATTTAATAAAAAATTATAACGTAAAGGCTGCTTCGTGGTCTTGTTAAAGTATACTTCTATGTATGGGATGGTAAAGCTTTCGAGCGGTGTGCGTTGAGGTACTTCGCGCCTTGTAAGAAGTGCAAGCCCTACCTTATTCCCCACTTAAATGTAGCCACTGGCGTATAAATCTGAAAGAAGCTATTTTTTAGGCAACTTGCACCTGTTTCCTTAAATTTCTGGTCGCGGATTCGGATTCTACGTCAAATTTGGCAGTCCCTTTTGTTTTTTCCAGGGGGAACCGGTGGCTAGGGGATTGAATGTGCTATCCTTATTGTTTATAGAGGGATTTTTGATTTCTACACTAGGATTATTTAAATTATATATAATGTGCTATTTTATCATAGATTCGTTACAATCTCTACCCAGTTTTAGATTTTTTTGACACTGTTATCTTTTTTAGTTTTGGTGTTATTGAAGCTATGTACTACTGGATTATGGTCTAATCATATATCCGTATCCGGATATATATTTGTAGCTAAAGTGGTTTTTAAACCTTTTTTATCAGGATATAATCTGTCTGATGTCTGACCATGTGGTCTTCATAACGTTTTAGTGCAATTGAAACCACGCATTTATTATAGTTAGGTCTGTTTCCTTACAAAACTGAATCAGTCGCATCCTTACTTTTAAACATCAGTTTTTTACCTTATCGTTAACCCATAGAAATGGTAAAATAATTTGCTCTTATGACACCATATTTGTTTTGCTGTCATTTACTGACGATAATCATCTATAGTCTCTATTATTCCATCTAACTTCTTCCAGCTCTAATGCACTTGTTCGTAATATTTTTATTTCTTGTATTATATTTGACAGTTTTTTTTATCAAACTTTAATCTTTCATAAACAAAAATTACCTCCTAGAGGTAAGTTGATTGAGTATACTCTTAGCGTGGGTATTACATGTAGACTGCCATTGTGTTCTGGCTTTCCTTCGTCTATTCATATCACTTATTTCTTTAGTAGCGTTAACAGAGTCTGGTTTCAGGGTATGTATGGTGTAGCACTCCTTGCTGCTTCTTGGTTTTTTCTTATCAGATGCTTTGCTGCTCTTTTAAGATCTGTTCATGTGCGTATTGTTTAAACTTATCCCAGTTAGTTCGATTAATACAAAGTACTTATTGGCTTATATTGATTTATAATTATTGTAATAGGCATGTATTGGAATGCCAGCAGTTATATAAAAATATAGTACAGTTGCAATCTTGTTTGTATCAGTAGTCCTAATAGGTTGGAGTAACCAGTTGAGAGCTATGTATAATTGTTATCAATAATAAACTGGCCAAGTTGCTTATCCCTTGTAGTTATCAGCCTAGAACCCCATGCTTGCAGTTGAAGTCCTCACCAACTAGAGATTTTTGTCTAAGTGCGGCAAAAATGGTTTTGGCATGCCCTTGATTAATTTGTATTTTGACGAGCAGTAGACAACACCTATTGTGAATGGACCCGAAAGTTTACTAACTTCTATATCTAAAACTTCTAGAAAAGCTTCTTCGTACTGGAGAAACTCATGGTGTAGTAGTTTTAATTGGTGTTGTCTTTGTTTTATGTTCATGGTGTTTGATTTTTTGATTCCAATTTTGCTATTTTATTAGTTGTTGGGATTGTGAGATGTAGATATCGTATAACTATTCTATGTTTACGATCCTGTTTATCTTGGTACGTGTGAAGGATAAAATTGTTTAGAAAATGTTTGACAAGTAAGAGGCAATGGTATGGACATCAATCTTGACTACGTTATGAGCTATATCTTTGGTAGTTCATTATTTTTGTTCAGTTATGTACGTTATACTGTCTACCATTTTTTGGTATTTTATTACTTGAAGATAGGTAGAGGTTTTAGTAGTTTTGATAACTCAGAATACTTATTTGTTTGTTTGTTACTGGATTTGGCTAGCCTAATTACTTTTTGTCAAGTATTCTGATTGTCTGTCATATGTTTATCTTTTGCTAACTAGCATTACTTGCTGACCTCTCTGTATCGAGATACATATGTGCGGATATTGAATAATATTAAACAGGGGGTGTAGAGTTCAGTGTATTACAAAATAATCTTTAACATGCATAGTTTCGCCTTACGATACGTATGGTATCGCGAAATTGTTACCATGAAATCTTTTGAGGTATGCATCGCTGTTGAGATGAATTTCAAATCGAGTCACATTGTAACATCGTTTAGGAAACACCGCTTTACGAGATAAAATATAACCCCAAATGGCGAAAGCGTAAGGGATGCGTAAAACTGAATGAAAATTCAAGATGCTGGAAGTAAATCTAATTCTCTCTTTGTCGGGGGTTATAAAATTTTAACTTCCGATTTTCCCGCTTTCACCTTCATCCCGCCCGCGCTGCAGGGTGCGCTGCCTAACCCCTAATTAAATTCGCCCTTAAAACTTCCGCGACTTTCCTTGAAGTTCAAGTCTTTAAACGGCGCACTGGAGCATTGTGACTCACCTTTGCCTTTGACCTGTATTTCCCCCCGCTCCCTGACTCGGTAAGTATCCGGGAGCAGTTCTTTGGTCGAGTGGGATATGTGTATTTTCATCGCCTCGCTGGTGGACTCCATGCGCGACGCCGTGTTGACGCTGTCGCCGAACAAGCAGTATCTGGGCATTTTCAGGCCCACGATGCCGGCCACCACGGCCCCCGAATGGACGCCGACCCTTATTTGCAAGTGCTGACCTGCAAAACCCGACAAATTAAAATTCCGGGCACGATCAGTGGATGAAATTATGTAATTTATAATAGATTGGATCGAAGTGATAAAATTCCGCAATATAGATTTATGAGGATGAAGCAAATATAAACCAGCATTTCTTTTCTTACGCATCCTGAAGGGAATTATCTCATAAGGTACTTCGTACTATTGTTTCTTTAATCAGGGAGGTATCTTTGCCTGTTATGCAACGGATTATTGTCAAGTTTCTCACGGCAGAGGGAGTAAACCCATCCGGAATTTTAGGAAGACTTAAATCGCAGTCCGAGGACATCACTCTTAGAAAAACTTAAGCGTACGTGTAACATACACAATTTTTGAGAAGATGAGAAGCAGTTGAAAATTAAGGTTACCGAAGTTGTCGGAGGACCATCGTGACTAGGAAGAACATTCGCATTGTTTGCTGTTTTTTCAATTACCACCCCGATGAACGGTTACGGAAATTTCTTTTGAGGTCTGACTAACTTATAACAATGCATAGACAATTATTACTGACAATTTTGGTTTTTAAAAAGTGCGATTATCATTTGTTTGGCACTTGCCAAGCGGAGATTTGATGATAATTTTGCTGTTGAATAAAAAAAAATTCTGGTTTATATATGAGTCACTCAAATATAACGTAACGGTATATCTTATTAAAGCAAAAACAGCAATCGCTTGAAATTTTAGAGCAGCGCATTAAATTTAAATTCTCGAAGGGGCGAGCAAAAATTTTCAATTTTGCTATATCGCGCTTTATAAAACGGGCGTTCTGGAGACAGCATAAAATATTTTCTTAAGTATCCTTGGAATGTATTACAGCTACTTGATGAAACTAGTCATTTATATTAAATAATTGTGCTGCTATTATTGCTTTTTCATCACAATTATGGTATTATAAGTTTTAAATATTATACAGGGTGGCATACTTACAAGTATATAACTTATTTATGCCGCCATTTTGTTTTGTCGCTAATTTTGACAATTCTTGATTGACCATTCATTAGTGTAGATGTGGAAAATTCTTAATGGAGCATTTTTTGTTTGTGCAGCGTGTTTTAATTATCAAAATGTTCTACGCAAATCGATCTTCTGTTACCGAAACACTTATAAAAGTGCGTCCTATTTTTGGTAGAAACCACACACCTTCACGATTAACAATAACTTGTTTAGTGGATAAATTTGAGCAGCATGGCTGTATAATAGACCAAAGAGTTTTTCGTCGTGCCAGAGTGCTTCTTCGGAGCAAAATATTGAAAATCTCTGTAAAAGAATAGCTAAAGGTCCTAAATTACCAGGCGATGTCCTCAACAACTGAGAATTAAGAGGATCCCTCTATAAAATATCCCGAACAAAGAATAAAATTCATTTTACTCAAAAACTTGAATCTCTTGTCTATGAACGTCATTGTAACTTCAGTAATTGTATGCTACGAAGATTGGATGATGATCCAAATTTTAATAAAAAATTATTATGAGTGACGAAGCCCATTTCGACCTCAGTGGATTTGTTAACAAACATAATTCCCGCTATTAGGGTGATGAACAACCTCCTTTAATTCACAAACGACCATTACAATCTCGTCGAGTGACAGTGCGGTGTGGAATCTTGAAGACGCTGCAGGTGCTGTTATAATAGTGACTGATTAATAATTTTTTACATCAGTTGAGTCTGGTTCCAACAAGATAGGGCCACATCTCATAGGACACGAGATACTGTCGGAACGTTGAAAAGTCAATTAATTTTAAGAAATGATGACATTGATTGGCCGTTAAGATCTCTAAATCTTGACTTTTTTTTTGGAGATATCTAAAGAAACAAGTGTATGCCAGCAAGCCAATGAACATTGACCACCTAAAGCAGAATATTCGATGCGCTGTAAATATCGCCGGAAATATGCAAAAAGAGCTCGAATTTGTACTGTACGAAGAGATGAATATTTGACAGATGTTATATTCCAAAGTTTAAATAATTATTTATAGAATAATATTTGTTATTTTTTGTTTGACCTAAAATAATTTAAATTTGAAGTTGCATTGCCCTCAGTTGGCCACCCTGTATTAATATTTAACTAAATGGTATATATTTTATACTGGTTTGACAAGATTTCCTGTTTTGATCTTTGTACTTGGTTTCGGTTGAATAATTCTTATTTTTTTGTCTTTAGAGAGGTTAAGATACAGGGAACAAGGATCTCTACAGGGTGTTCCAAAAAGATGGGCTCACATTTGTGATTTGTGATTCAAAATTAGAGCTTTTTAGATAACTTCTCTGCGATTCCGTTAAAGAGTAAGTGCACTTGTCCACGCAACTCTTCCTAGTATTAAAGGAAATTTTTTTACTTAATTCTACAAAATGTTCACCATGTCCTCCGCATATACTTACGGTTGCGGAAATAGCAGGACTCTACCATAAAACGTTGTACACTGTAAGAAAACCACTTATAGAAAATATGCGACTAGTTGGAAACCGAAGCCAACCATATAATGTTCAAAGACTCAACATTAACAGAAAGCTACAGATACTTGGAAAAACCTTGATAGTAGTAGATGTTATAAAAGGGTATTGGAAAACAAATGGACAATTAATAAATAGGGCATTATTGTGTACAAACAATGATGCAGTTCTAGGATGTAACACTGATAATGACAGAATAATAACAGTAAAACTACAAGCAACACCTATCAACTTAAATATATCCAGGTTTATATGATAATCGATCCAGGGAAAAATTGGTAACTTTGATAGTAAACGAAATCATTAAAAATATTAGAGAATCTCTACTGGTGACTGATGATTTTAATGAGAAGATTGGAGACATTAATCAAAATGTCGTCAGGAAAAAATAGGCAGTTAGAAACGTTTCTAGATTTTTAAAAGTAATAAAGAAATTGTCACTTTCTTTACTGGCTGCGGTATACGCCTATTGCGCTGGACCTTTAAGCTTATTGTGCTCCATATTCTACCACATTTATATCACTAAACAAGTTAAGATACGGTTTATCAGTGTAACTGCCATTTTGTTCTATTCCACATATTCAGTCCCGAAATACTTGAATCTTTGAGCCCCGATAGACATTCATATAGTACTAGTGCTTCATGTTCTTCTTCGTACAGCCTGCAAGTTGGATCATTAACAATAAGCATTATGTTAAGATACTTTGTAAAGCTACATTGTCCTGTTAATATCTGTTATACGTTTGTTCTCTTATTTAACAGGGACATCATTAGCGCTTTAGCGTGATTGTCTCTGTATCTGTTCCTTCAGTAAGTATCTGATAATTTTCTTTACGCTTAGATAAGAAACTCCTCATAGGGGTTTGGGATCTATTAGTCTTTGCTCAGAAACTGATTTTACAAGTTGGCCAACTCTTTCGTTACCTTTATAATCTTGGTGCTTTGGGTTCCATTTTAATCAAACTCTGTTGAGCTCGGTCACTGTCACTGGTGTTTCTATATAATTAAACAGAGCTTTGAGTATATTATAGTGCATTTTAAAATCTTTAACGCCACTTAGTTGCATGTTAATATGAATATTTTTATGTTTTTATAACTTCTCTCCAACATACTTTTTGCATATTGATATTGTCCCTTATTCTTGCCTCAAAAACTTCTGCTCTCGAGTTGTGTTCTTTTTTTTTGAACTATTTGTGTAGTGCATAAATCCTTGTTTTTGATTCAACTTTCATTTTCGTTCTTCATCATACCTCTCCCTTAAAAGCCTTTTTGAAGTCCCAAACGGCGTTGATTCTACCAGTTTTTCCAGTATGTCGAAGATATTGGGTTTGTCTCCCGCTTTACGGTGCGTTTTTTGATGGTCATTTATTTTTAGCCTACATGCTACTTCTAAATCTTGGAATTCTGCCTCTAAGTGAAGTAGAGCAAGATTTAGTATCGTTTCTATTAAGGCTGTAGGCTCTACATAGACAAGTCTTTATAGTTTATTCAATTTATTATTACTATGTTTTAGGTTTTGCGCCACCACAAAATAGAAGCATGTGATTATTGGTATACCCACAAAGCCATCCTTCGTTTCAAACCTCAAGTTTTTCCTACTGCCCTTCTACAAGCCAGTAAGACGTTTGCGGCTTTGTTAGTAATCTTTTCTAAATGACGATTGAAGGTTATTTTGGTGTTTAGAGTGATGCCCAAGTATTTTACTTCTTTTGCCATAGATATTGACTGTTTCATAATTCGCATTTCTTTGAAAAAAGGTTTTTTCTAAGTATATCGACATTATTTCCAAAAAAAAACTCGTATGTATTATAGTAGTTGCTAAGTCTAAGCACGCCAACCCAACAATTTTAATTTCTAATTTAAAGAATTTTTATTATTAATAATTTACCTTTGTAGTAACACGGTCAATGTTATTTCTCTATTCTAGAAGCAACGGCGTTGTAGCTCTTAGATCACACGGTCGGGTTCTATTTAATATTTCAACGGGAAGAATATCAGTAGACAATTGGTATTCTAGATTATTGGGCTGACCATGGTGATAGTTCTGAGTATATGGAATGCCGAGATCCTCGTGCAGAGTTTGGTTTGATTTATACCAAGGTGCATCCACCACGACACGGAGGATTTTAGACTTAAATTGCTGTATGGTTTTTATTCGAGTAGCTTTAGCACTTTGTATATCCATATTGATTTCAGGATAGTTTTACAAAGTAGTAGTTTGACAGATATTGATAATTTGGATTTCATTTCCAATAACTAATATATGTGGCGGAACTTTAAAATCATTTGTTGAAGTTTAGTTTGGAGATGTTTTTTCCACGTGAGACATTGATTTAGGTGTAATCCTAAGTACTTGGTTTCTGTTTGATAGGGACTGATAAATATATTAAATCGGATGGTAAGCCTCACTTGCACTGATTTAGTGGTATTGACTTTCATACGCCATTTCGTAAGCCATTAATTTAATATGTTTAGATGATGCTGAAGATTTTTGGTTGTTAGTTGAGGATTGTGTGTAGACAGGATGACAGTATCATCACCACCAATCACGGTGGTTACATCTTTTTTTAAGTCAAGTAAAGGACGGGGCCCTAAGATGTTACCTTGGGGGACACCATTATGAAAAATCTGTCAGTAAGGTAAAACTTAAACTTGGAAGAAGTCTTTTATAATGTGCAAAGTAATCCGGTGTATGAAATGTTATCAGATGTTTGGTCAAGTTTGTGCAGTATTTCTTTTCTTCAAGGCTTCTTGAAATTTGATTAACTAGTCTAGTGCTTGTTATGTCATCAGTATATTCATCAATGCAATAACATTTATAGCTGTTTGTTATGATTGATCTAAAGAAGTTTAGAATTTTAGTCTCATCCAATAATAAAACTATTTTCGAGAGTGTGAAAGAATTTTGTATACTCATCTGTAGAAAGAGTAAGCCTAATTTGTGTTGTAGATGGAGTAATTAGATGAAGTGTGTGTCTGATATTGGCAATAGGTCAATTTTATTGAAATGAAGGAAAGTTATCATCTTTTACTTATGGTTAATGAGACCAGTTGCGTTTCAAGGAACAATTCGCATTACATTACCCATTATGGGGTTAGTTTTGTGATTAAGGTTGACAATATATTGAGCATGATGTTATATTGGTTTATAAGTTACGTGAAGAAATTTTTGAGCTCGCTTAGAAAGGCAGATGATAGGAGTGCAGTTTTGGAGGTTCTCATTATTCGATTGCTGGGGTATGAAGTAAGTTTGGTGGTTGGAATGTATTTCGGATTGGAGACGGTTTATTGGTTGTTCTATTTATTGCATTTATCATGACTTGGTAAATGACTTGGATATGACTTTCCTTACAGAAAGCACACTTAGCCGATGATGTTTTATGTTTATTACAGGTTTTTTAATCATCTTGGTACCACATGCCGCACACATGTATTGTCTAGTACAGTATGTCTTACAGTGACCACAGTTTTGGCATCTTGTGCACTGAATTATTCCTGTTTTTATGTGATAGATTTTACTGTTGCAGAGTAATTCTATGTCGAAGATTTTCTTATAAAGATCAACATAGAAAAGTGGAAGTGGATCTTTAGTTACCTTATGTATTATGTTCATTATGTTTCGTACTTTGTGTCCTGCTTGTTCAAGTTTTGTCTTAATATTCTCGGTATTGAATGATGAATATGTATGGAAACTATTTTGTAAGCGTCTTTAGGTTGATATGTGTCGTGGATTACGTTTTCATCTCTTAAGTGTTTGACAATTCGCTGGTGTTTGATGTACGTGCGTTAATTTTTACCGTATTATTTCCTAAAGTTTTAAATATATTGTAGCGATTGGTTGTGATTTGTGACTTCAGATATGTAAATTGGGGTGGTTCAGGGATCTTTCGAGTGTTGCCGTTGCTATCTATTTGCAATTTGAATCCACATTTAGGAGTTGCGCTATAGCTTCATATATATTTTTGATACTGGCAAGGGATTGATCAAACACAATACTTTCAGCACTCTTTTTTTTTTTTGACCACTTGCCTGGCATGTGTATTAGGTAATGTTTTGTCGGCTTCGTTTATAGCGACAGGTGCTTGGTCATTTGTTAGCATAGATTGATATGTTTTGATTATAACCGAAAAAAAAGTGCTAGTGGATGGATTAAGTGGAGGATTTTGATATGAAAAATGAGGTGAAAAGATTTGCCGACTACCAAGAAGCATTTTATGTAGCTGATATTGGTTTGGTGGTTAATTGCGGGTAGGTTAGTAAAGTACCCATAAGTGGCATTTAGATTACCAGTTTGAATGGGTAAGATAATGTTTTATTTGATGGCTTAATATAAATTAAATGTAGAATTTTTCAAATGAACTTACGCTAAAATTAATAGGCAACGTACTACTATCGTATGCACTTGATCGCCAGGGTCAGAACGCTGCACTTCTTTAATCTCCAAAAGTCAAACGTGAACATGCCGATATTTAAGTCAGAAGTGTGCTTCTTCCTCTTTATAATAGTCATGTCATACTGGCAATTATTTTATTAGTCCTCTCAAGGTATTCTAAAGGATTTTGACAAAATTTGCATATAAAATGAGGTTTAACTTATTTTTTGAATGTGTTCATCACCAAGACAAATCATAAGTTATTAGTAAAGGATACTTAGCATAACATTAAGAGAATATAAAAAAATGGCGGTTAACAATTTAAAAGGTTAAACTGAAAACAGGCTCTGAATATTCTTTTGATCGCGATACTTCTTAGGAAATTTTTGCAATTTATTTTGATTTACAGGTAGTATTTTTGCTTGGTTTTCTTTTATAAATAAACAAACATTAATTTTAAAAATGCGGCCCACTAAGGAATGAAAAATTGAAATAATCTGAAAAACGAGGCAATTAAAGGAATAGCGATTTCGAATATGGTATTCAGGAAATTTGCGTGCTACAAGCACGTTATAAGAGGAATTTGAACATTTCAATTCGAATTTTCAAGACTGCGGAATTTAATAATTGTAATGTAAAGGCAGATATTTTTTTATTGTTTCGAGCTTTAATGTATTGGAGGCATTATAGTTTTTTAAAAATATTTTTATTACTCTATATTTGATTACAATTTACCTTGAAGGTTATAAAATTCTTTTCCTCCTAAGCTTCCAAGTACTTAATTCGGGAAATGCATTAGAATGATATAGACATAACCAAAAGTAGTAAGTGGAATTCCTACCTGTCGATGGATCCTTCAGGTCCGTGATAGCATCTATCATGTCGAGGGCCATATCACAAACCCTCTCGGCGTGGTTCCCGACCTTCTCGGGCGCCCCGGACACAACCATGTAGGCGTCTCCGATGGTCTCCACCTGGCGCCGCAAAACAGAAACATCCTGTTCGTAATCCTTACAGGGCATCGCGAAACCCTAACCACCAACACACACAGAAACAAAACAAGAAGAACGAAACAGTTATGCAGGGTGTTTTGCACGCCACATGAAGCGCCGCGATCTCCGAGCAACACGATCGCTTGGAATCAAAGTAGGACGAGCAAGTGTATACACGAGTTTATTCGTACAGCTTGTAATGTACCGCGGAATTTAATTGGAATCGTTAGCATAGAAATGGGCGCTAGAGATTGATTTGTGGCGCTCTTCGGGGAATTTTCCGGCTGCGCATTTTATTACTTTCACTCCATGATGTAGCCGCACATTTTTTACTCCATTGGGGGATTAATAAAATTTCTTATAGGAATAAATCAACATATCAGACATTGCTTTAAATGCCGATATTTCAATCATTATATTACAACAGAAGATATTTTTACACTTCAGAGTATCAAGTAAAAAAGTTAAGGGCGGTTTCAAAATAAATCACAAACTATGTCTTTTACAAGAAGGCGAATCAAATATAAGCCGAAATTATTGTTTTTTAATTTTTGAAATCTTGGAAGTAATTCCAACAACCGATGAACAATTCAAATATTCTCTTAGTAACGATGACTCTCGGGAACGTCGGTAACCATTATTTTCAACTCCCAAAAAGTTGTGTCATGCATACAGTCTTCTTAAGGGAATTTTTTTCGGACTGTGTCGTAGGTCTTCTCAAAACGTTGAACGGTCTTACACCATCTATTGTGAAAAACTTGATAAGAATTCTCTGCGCAACCGACGAAATTACCTTTTCCTCTGACACCGTAATACTGACCAAAGGCGCGGTAGTTAGATGTACCGTTTGGGAGTACCATCCTTCAGGTATTCTTACCTATAACATTCAAAACTTGCTCCCTCTTCGTTTGCCTCACGGCGCGTAGAAAAGAAATTTCTGCCTAAATTTGACCCACCTTCGTAGCTGTTTGAAACAGCTAAAAGATTATATTTTACTACAAAAGCAGATTTCTTATGATTGCAAATTTTGAAACAAAAAAGATAAATAAGGAAAGACATGGTCTAATTTTTTATATTAATGCAGAGCGAGTAAAGAACATGGTCTGCTAGAAAAAATGTTCCAATAGCACAATCTCTTTGGCATAAATTAATGAAAAAGCTTAAAATGCTCATTAGAAAATTTAGTCAAGAGTTACAAAGTTGAAATTAAGACAATCAAATATATTGACTTTCTTTATTAGATACTTAGACCCCTCCATTTCCCAAAGCGGTCTTTTTGCAAGTTTTGGAATAGCGGTAAAATTATTTACTTGAGTTTTTTATAAGTGTTGTATATCGCAGACTTTAGTTGACTTTTAAAGTGATGAAAAGCGTTAAAATCACAAGAGGGATGCACTCAAAAATAAATACCAATTTTGGCCAAATATTCGCCAACAAAAATTGCTTTGACTAGGTGTAGGTCTAGAGTTGTAGTAAGGAAATGTAAGCTTAGTAGCTTTTTTATCCATCGAAATAAGTCTTGAAACTTAACCAGATCCAATCTGTTCTTTATCGAACCGGCCACCAAAATTAATTGCGAAAATCAGCTTTGACTTCTCTTCGTCATTTCATATGTCACTATATTTGGTACCTAATGTTTATCTTCTAAGAAAAATTTATGTTAGTCACGATTTGATAATGAGTAGAACCTTAATCCAAATTTAATCTTATTAACAATTTCCATTCTCTAAGTCTCTTGGTCAAGGTTAAATCTTCGTCCATCATGCGAAAAATACATGTTTTTGGAACATTGACACTAGTGGCTAAAAGTGTAATTGTTAATTTTTGGTTTATTTTCTACTTAGTCAACTCTTTACAGTCAGTTTTTTCGTTTCTGACTCGACTAACTTATCTTTTTGTCGACTTATACGGATAACCAATCTCTTTCACCGTTACCAACTGCTTGGTTGAGAAGATCTTAGCTTTTAATTAAGAAACTGTCTAAAATTAATTCCGGCGAATTAATGGCTTTTCTATCCACGAAATGAATAAAATCGCTTTCAAATTGAAGATAATTGATTATTTACTACGCGCTATATAGCATTTGTTTACCGCCAGTTGTTTTCTAAAAGTAAATTTTGATGGCGCTATTATCTTCTTCTTGTCTTTTATTTGTAAGTATAAATATAAAATCTTGCTTTATTGTCACGTCAATATCATACTATCTATTTTTAGGTCTTCCCTTGGTCTATTTGTATCAGGTTTCCATGTCATTCCTTTAATTATTCTCGAATCTTTTACTCTCACTATATATCCAAGCCATCTAACCCCACTGTACCTTCATTATCTTCACTGTATCCTGTCTTGCCGTAATTTCCAAAATTTTATAATTTAGTAATTATAATTTTATAATTCAGTACCGTGCTCTCCATTTTTTATTCCTGTAATTTTCCCAACATATAATACCACTAGTCTAATTATTTTTTATAAAGTCGTATTTTACTTTTTATGTTAATTTCTTTTTTCAATATGTTTAGATTTCCACATAATGTTTTGTACCTTATTTGGATTCTCTCCTTGGTATCCTCACTACAGTCATTATTACATGTTAGTTATAAGTAGTTATAAAATCGCATTTTTTTCTTCTCTCTGATGCTTTATATGTTTTGCTTTGTTTTAATTTATTTCGAGTCCTACTTCACTTGTTTCTTTTTCCAAACTTATAAAAGCTTCCTTTAGTTTAGTCTACGTCCTTGGTATAAGAACTATATCGTCTGCATAAGCTATGGCTTGTGCTTCTTTGTATGTCTGTTCCTCTTATTGCTTATTCTAATGACAAATTAAAGAATCTCATTGATAGTGCATCTGCATGGCGGACTCCCCTGTTTCTTTTAAACGTCGATATCATACCAGAAGAATTTTGTGGATAAAAACTACCCTCTTTTATTGGCTTTGCAGGCCTATTGTCTCAAGATCTTTATCCAACAGAATCACTCACTTGTTTTTGTGCTAATGTTTTTACTTTTTAGTATTTTTCTGATTATTTTGTCCTCTAGTCGTCGCATTACATGCCCTATCCAACGCATTTTTAAAAACTTTCTACACCTCTTTATATGTTTTGTCTTTATATGTTTGTATAACACTACGTGGTATTATTTTTTATTTTTGTCCTTATTTTTCCTCCAATTTCACACATTATTGTACCGAGGTACTCAACTTTTTCTTTTTCGAAACTATAAGTTTTTCTTCATTCATCGTTATTGCTAAAAGGTGTTCTTTTCTTTGCTGTTGTATTATAGATCTCATTCCCATCTTGTATATGGTTTTCTGGTTGTTTCTACTGTTACAGTCGTGATTTCCATTCTTCTTATCACTTTTATTATCTACCGTTATTGCTACATAATCTGCATACCATATGCGCTGATAATCTTTATTGTGTATTGTTTTCTTTGTGTCTATTTTACTTCCTCTGACCACTTTCTTTAAGTAGTATGGTGGATAGAGGGTGTGTTTGTCTGAACCTTTTAATTATTTTGAAATGTTCGTTTTTAATTCTATCTGCTCTTATCTTAAACTTTGCTTGTACATGCCCCAGTGTATGTATTTGGTCGACTGTTAGTTAACTTTCCTGTCCCAAAATAATTTGGATAATCAACTGTGATTCTTTCAGCTCATTCTATTAATTTCTCTTATATGTTACGTTTAGGAGTTGTGTTTCCTCTATAGTTTTGAAACCTTTATCTACTTTTTTTTTATATTTCCCGTAATATTGACTACTTCTATTTGTTTTGTAATTTTTCGCTTTCCAGACCTCTGTCTTTCTATGTATAAATCTATAGTTTTTCTTTATCCTATTTTCTCCAGGGTTTTTATTATTCCTTTTTTAGATATTTATTGTATCTCTGGAAATGCTATACCTAATCTTCCTTAGGGCTACCATCCTTGCCTTTATAGTTTTTGCTTTTTCTTTTTTTCGTAAATCATTTTTTACATTTTCTTTTACACTTGTCATTTCAATATTAATATTAATTTCAAAATATGGTTATTGCTTAATAATAACACATATTTCCATTTATGTAACTACAAATTCTAAAGTTTGTAGTTGAAAAAGTCAGTTTAGTTGATGTCTGAGCAATTACAATAT
This sequence comes from Sinelater perroti, assembly GCA_036346155.1. NCBI lineage: Eukaryota > Metazoa > Arthropoda > Insecta > Coleoptera > Elateridae > Sinelater > Sinelater perroti. The sequence goes on from JARFIY010000380.1 coordinate 423,835, forward strand.
AAATCTGAAAGTAAGCAAAACATGCATTTTCGTACCTTCAAAGCAAGGGAAACAGCTGTGTAATATTTGACTTCGTTAATATAAATTAACTTTTAATAAAAATATTTACTAAGCATTTGCGTGAAATTGATAAAGTTGCTGCTCGGCACAAGTTTTCATAATATTTTAGACACATTTTCAACCTAATGAACAAAATGTTTCTAAGGGATTATAACCAAAGCTAATTTGGAACTCTTGCGCGCTTTAAACACGATTTATTTAGTTTTGCGTTGGGGCTTTATAAAGAAGAATTCTACAATAAAAGTAAATTAATTATTTAAAACTAAAAACTTTAAAACAGTAGCTATCACAAATTTTTTGTGATAAAAAATAAAATGGTAATATAGGAATCCAAGCAGTACAATAGAAAATATTTAAATATTTTTTCATGTGGTGTTTCTATTTCCAAGTTTTTATATTGTGTATCTGATTGTATTTTATCGTTTACTTATTTTCTATCTAGGAACTCCATGAAATACTGTCTCCATCTTTCCATTATTTTGTTCTCCTTTTCTGTGATGTTTACTTCTGTACTTTTCATATTTTTAATTTCAATAATTTAATTGTTGGGGTCTTTTTCTGATTGATTTGTCTTAAGAAGAATAGTTTTTGATTTTGTATGTTTCCTTTTCTTCTTTTGCTAGTGTGTATTTTTCCAATAAGTTTGTTTTCCAGGCAAAGCTCAACAGTCCTCTCTTCTTCATTATTTTTCCCATTTTCCCGATTTTTCTCTAAACACCATTCAATCTACTGGTTTTTCTGAGTATCCCATATTACTTTGTTGTTACTTTTGTAAATCCCGTCTTGTAGAAAAATCCATCTTCTTCTTTGCATTTTCGTTCGACTTGTATCCCATTATTCTTACTTCTTCATTTTCTCTTCTTTCTTTTATGTTTATTAACATCATGCGTTTATTTACAAAATCTTCATGTCTTACGTATTTCATCTTCTTGTTTTTAATTATGAATGCTACTACCGCCTTAGCGGTATCTTTTACACCTGCTCTTTACCAGTATGTCTAATATTAGTTTGATAACTTTTTGATTATCTATTTTTTTATTTTTGTGATTGTTATGTATTTGTACTTTTATTTTTATTGGTTTATCTGTTAACTCACTCTCTTTACCATTTATATTCTCTCTACTCCATATTTCTAGTTGAATAATTTATTGCTATTTTGTTATTTCAGTATTCGTATTATTTTATAGATGTATTTCTTATTCCTACTCTTACTACACCCACGTTTATTTTATTATTTACTGCGCTTCATGTCACTATCATTATTATAGTTACTCATTTTTTTAAGTAACTCTATTTTTGTTATTAGTTTTTTGAGGTTGTTGCTTTATTTACTTTTATTAGTTTTCTTTCTTTCGTTCTCCATTCCTGTATATAATTTTTTATACCTTGTTTTTGTAGTTTTTGTGGTTTACACTTTTTTAGGTTGCTCTAGTCTTGATTTATTTCTGTGTCTCTATCATATTTGAAGTAAACATCTTTGATGAATAACATTTAGTTTGTCTTTGTTATTAGTTTGTTTTTATTCTGTATGTCTTTCTTGTTCTCTATCTGATTTGTAAGTAGAACCAAATATGCTCCGAGTTTTACTGCGCTATTTACATTGCGTTCTTTAATTTTTATGGGTTGTTTGTGTTTACTTTTATCCCTTGTAGCATTACGTTTTCTTTTTTTTTTGTTTTTAGGTGTTCTTTTAAAATTTGCTTAATTTTTATATTCTCTTTGCATATTTTTTTATTTTTGACTCTTTACTTTTGAATTTCTTCATTATTTTTTTGCTCTTTTCGTTTCCTTTTATCTTTATGGTTACTATGTTTATTTTTTCTCTCATTACTTACACCATGTTCATCATCACTTCTATTTTTCTTTTAGTTTCTTTTGTTCTTTGGATCGTTACTGTTTATCTCCCTGTTTTTCTGCTGTTTTTAAATGTCCCTTCGCCAATCTCTCCATCTTCTTTGCTATCAAGTTTTCTTTTCTTATTTCTGTCGTCTTTGCTCTGTATATCAATATTATTTATTTTTATGACTTAAATATTACAAAATATTTTAAAACCTGTTTTTGTTCTTTTATACACACATCACACGGATTTTGTGTTTAAATATTCTTATCTCTCTATAACCTGTCGGATTTTGGCTTCTATCGGTGTTTCTATCTTTTACAAATGTTTATATTAAAGTCAGCTGAAATTATGTATTTCAAAACAATCTTACTCCCTATTACTTTCTGAACCATTTGCTGTAACACTTTGTGTATCTACTAAATTCACTTCCTCATATTTTATAGTTTGACGAAGGAATTCGTCATCTGCATCAATTGCATCTTTGTTCCCCAATTTTGTGGACGAGGAGAATCAGCAAGGGTTTCTTCTTGATGTTTGTACAGTCTCGTATTATGCAAATTTCGTTGAATAGTGATCCTGTTTTTTCTGACACCTACACCACCGCTCATTTTGTTTGCTGCGAGGGTCCTAGGAGGCCAGGTCTTGGTAGGGTTGGCCATTTCAATCATTTTTTAAATTAAACAATAACCCGATTTTCTATCGACAAGCGTATTTTGAAATACACACTTGCCAGACAATACTACAATATGCACAGATGTTTACAAATTGTATTTAGCTATTGCAAGTTTACTCTTTTTGCCGAATTTACTATATTACTTTGAATTACCAACCTTAACTTAGTGACACTCTAGTGCATGTAATAACAAAGTGCGATTTAAAATTATCTTATTGTAGACCAGTGCTTTTCCAACTTTATCGACTCATGAAACTTTAAATACATTTTTTGTATATCGATTAACTATTTACATTTTAGCAGGTTCAGTTAAAAGACCACTGTTCTAGAAATGTTCTAAATTAATGTTAATTGTTGTGAGTAACGTGGTGTATTTTTAGTACACAAAACTAGATCATTGTTACACGAGTTATATTACAACCACAAATGAAAAACGTAACAAATTGCTCTTAGCTTTCATGTGGCGTTTACCCTGCTGTAAAAGTTAATTCGAAAAGTTGTTTCGGAGCAGATAACCCCGGAACGAGTGAATTAATGGCAGTAGTAGTGATAAACGTAAGCTTAACTTACTTTGTAGACTCGGTTGCGCTCCGTCAAGGTGTCGAATATCGAGTACATCGCGTTGAGCATGGATACCACTTCCATGGGCGTTATGCGGCTGCATATCTCGGTGAAGGTGACGACGTCGGAGAAGAGAATCGACACACTGTCAAACATCTGAAAAATGGTTATGGGAAAATAAATATTGCGGTATTGCAAGGAATAGCTTTTCTGTATTATGCGACGTAACAGATTTTTACGAAAAATAAAAAGGATTTCGTTGGACCCTGCAAACAAATTTAGGCATCTATACGCGTGCATCGGACAGCATATAGTAAATGAAGTCAACTCATGAGGACTAGAGTCCGTTAACATTCGGTAAGCATACGGAACGTTATACTAGATTTGGACTGACTCAGCCACTAAAGTTAACGAGATTATAATTGCAACAGTAATCACCATTGTTGAAAAAGATCGTTGAGTGTAAAATATCTTATAGTAATACGTTTTCTACTGTAGATGGTTTCCTACACATATGACATTTCTATAAAAGGATGAGTAAAAATCAATTGGTAGTGATATATCGAAAGTTTTAGAGTGGGTGAGGAAACAATCAAAACTCCAGACACGATCGAAAGCACGAGAACTGCAACTATAAGAATGGCCATTAACTCTGTGATTGTTGAGGGAGGTCGAAATTGGTTATTGGTTGAATGCGCCAAATTTTCACATAAATTGGCAATTGATTCTAAAATTGATAGAGAAGAAATTAAATATTTACAAAGAAGATTTGGGTAAGCCGAATATCTGTTCCCAGTTTGTACCACACAAGCTGACAGACAAACAGAAAGTAAAACGAGTGAAAACCTCTGGAGATTTCATTATCATGTAGGACTAGCATCCATACGTTCTGCGAACCATTGTCATAGGGAATGAGACCAAGTGCTACCAGTTCGATCCGGAATCCAAGCAGCAATTGAATGAAAAGCGTTCATCCGAAAAAATCCAAAGTCAAGATAATATTGATCGTCTTCGTTGACAATAATGGCATTATTCATAGGGAATTCGTTCCTTTGGATATTATGAGGAAGTTTTGAAACGCTTACTACAATACAAGTGCCGTATTTAGTCAGAATAGAAAGAGCAGTAGATGTTCCTGCATAATAACGCTCTATGCAATCGTCGTGCCTGTTCTCGATCATCTATCGTATTTGATCTGCTACGTGCAGGCTCTTTTTGTTTTCCTGCTCAAAGAGCGTTATGAAAGGTGCACGTATTGCGGACGTGGCGACAATCCAAAAACTTGTGGTAGAGCTTGTGTGAGCGATTCCTAAAGAGTCCGTTGCTAACAGTTTTTAAAAGCGTTGTAAACATTACCAAAGATGTGTTATGAGGAATAAAGATTATTTTGAAGGTCAATAAAGGTAATTTGTTTTATTTACTTTCTGATACCATTCATCGAACTCCCGCTCTGATGAAAAAGATAAAAAAATGAAGGATGTTTATTGTGAAAAAAAACTATCTAAAGGAGATGTCAAAATTGTCACCGGAGATTTTGACATCAAATTAGGAACAGATCAAATATACAAACCGGTTATAGGAAATTGCAGCCAGCATTTACTTAAGAAATGGATTTAAAAATCGCATCAACGTACTTTCAACATAAGAGCATCCCCAAGGGCACGTAGATATCAATTAAATTGACTATATACTTATCGAATCAAAAAAGTTACGGATGGTGAAAGACATAATGAGCTACAGGGGGGGGCATGTGCAGATTCCGACCACTTTTGATTAGATCAAGAACAACGGGATCGAGACGAAAGAAATTCGAGAAGAGAAAGGAGAAAAGAAGATTGACAATTAGGAGGTTGGCCAATGCTACAGACAAAATTTAAAGCCAGAGCTGGAGGATAAGGAATTTGCTCTAAATATAGAAGAAGAATAGAATGTGCTAGAAAAGGCAATATTAAAATGATCGAAAATGTTATTGGAAGAAGGTCAAGAGAATAGGCGGGTTAAATGATTTGATGGCGAGTGTAAAAGGGCCATTTAAAAGAAATAAAATTAAAATAGCACTGCTTACGAATACTGCAGAGACAAAGATGAGTAGAAGAAAAACAAACCGAATCTGCCAAAGCAAAAAATAATATGAATAGAACAACAACTAAGAATAACAAAAGAAAATTTGATTAACAAAGAATTAAGAAACTTTTATCAAGGGGTAAGAAAGAAGTTGTTAAAAGAGAGTTTTTGTTTTGTAAGGACAAGGAGGTAAAACCAAAGAAAAATCAGTAGGATGGGCTGACTATTTCAGTGTAGTACTGAATGATGCACCGGAGTCAAGCAGGGAACAAATAGAAACGATAATGAAAAGACAAAAGAATGGTAAGGTAGCGAGAGAGAATGAGATTAGGTTTGAGCTTCTAAAAATAGCAGGTGACAGTCTGCTTGCAAAATTGCATAAATTTCTAAATGAGATATGGAAAAAGGTGATCAGAGACAGTGCTATACACAATTTACAAAAAAGGGGATAGAACTGCGTGTGGCAATTATAGAAGCATCGCGTTACTGGACGTGGCGTATAAAGTGCTAGCGAATTGTATGAAAACTAGAATAAGTGAAATATCAGAAACGATGATTGGAGATTAGCAATGTGGATTCCCAAAAAGCAAATCGGTGAATGATTTTTGTTATAAAACTTCTAATTACGAATAGCTACAAATATGTTACACATGTTCCTAGTTTTCATTGATTTCAAGCAAGCGTACGATAAAATTAAGAGGAGTAAAATATTGAAGGCACTAGAGGAGCTTGGTGTTCCCTATAAATTGATGTTGAGATAGATCAATGGGTAAAGTACAAGTAAAGGGAAATATGTCAGAACAGGTTACAATAAATTAAGGTTTGAGACAATTTAATTTTAGAAAAAACTAGAGACATGAAGTTTAAAACTGCGAAAGGGGGATAATATGTGTTTAAGGGAGTGGCCAATTTAACTATCTGAGAAAAGATAAAAGGCAACGCTCGTTTAGTGAAAGGCAGTAAAAGTGAGGGAACATTTCTAAGGCTATATTATATAAAGGAGAAGATATATCAAGAGAGACAACAGTGAAGGTGTCATACGGTAGTGAGACGTGGATGATGAACAAAGGCGATCAATAGAAAATGGACATCTGGAAAGGGAAGATTTTAATGCAAATATTTAAGGGCAAAATGGTGCATGGTGAATAGAGAAAGGAGGAGAAGATCAAATGTTGAAGTGATGGAACTGTACAGTAATCCAAGCTTACTCCAAGAAATCAGGGTCCAAAGAGTTAGACGGCTGGGTTATGTACAAAGGTTGGAGAAATATAGGGCAATTAAAACAATATTGAAGCATGGAACAGAAGAAAAATGGGAGAAAGGTTGAGGAATAAATAGTTAGACTCGATGCTAGCGAACCTGAAAGCAGAAGACTCCGGACAGGAAAGAACAAATTTTAATAATTGCGTTCTTTCTGTACATACTATTTAAACAGATATAAGTATGAGTAATGAAAAATACTTTTAAAAAAATTAAAAATAGTGTGTAACAATTGTAAACTGCTAAAAAATTAAAAGTTTTTACAACTACCTTCACTTAGTATCTGTATTTTTTTAAGATATCGAATACATCTAAATTAACTTTTGGAGTTTAAGAAAAACGCATTTGCGTTAAAACATTTTAGATTTGGCCCATAAATTTTTTGTTTGAAGCGGGTCGACAGGAAAAAGTTCTTTCGCACTTTTTAAGATAAAAATGCAAAGTTTACGGCTTCCTCGTTTACTAGGTTTCACCTTGCTGCATCATTAAGCAGCAAGGATATTCGTTAACTCAAGGCGATTAAAACTTTTAAGACTCCATCTAAATAAATTTTCTTCTACGGGCACATTTTTGACGTGACACTTATTATTATTAACTGCTAAGCTTTAAAATACAAATGCAGGGAAAACTTTTGCAGAAATCGATCCCTAGCCTTATGGTGCATAAGTTTTGAACAAAGACCCAATTTCAGTTCCGCCAACTAAAGACCTCATTATTCCCAAAAATTAATCCTATCATTACTATACGCAGCATTCATGACTATAGTATATGATTATAATGGTCAGCGAAAGTTGAAAGTTTTATTCTGTTAATAAAGGACCGTATTATTGTTGCCGTATTACATAATTGTGAAATAGAAAAAAAGGTTATCTTTAAGATTCTAAACTTCTCAAAATCAGTCGTATATTATGTATCGAACTGGAGATGTCAAAGATTGTCAAGAATTTGAAAGACCAAGTTGAATTTAAACAACTTAAGTAGTCATAGGATAGATTTCGTAAAAAAATATTGAATATTGCTCATTATCAAAAAAGACCTAAAACTTTTTTTTTATAAAAGACATACAGACATTTCTTGACGGATGCTTTGAAGAAGACTTACATTTTGATTTTAGTGAGTATGTGTATGATAGCCAGAGAGAAATCTGCTTATGGATGAGAAATGTTTAGTGTAGAGGAGTCCTTTAAGAAACAAAACGACAGCATGTATTTCAGGTCGTCAAAAAAACATTTTAGTTAGTTCCAAATGTCTTAAAACATCTGTAATGGTTTGGTAAGAAGTCTGTCACGATGGAGTGATCGATGTATATTTAAAAAGGAACGAACTCTTTAGGTCCCATCTATTAACAGAATATTTAGAAGATGTCAGCTTTAGACCTTTAGCAAGTAAAGCCAACTAAGGCTTGGATGAGCAATAACGTACCTTTATTTTTTACTCTCATTTTTAAGTATCATACACGATTATTAACTTTAGAAGGCGTAGTTTACTCGAGAAGACATAACCGTATTGACTTTTTTAAGCTAGCCCTAACGGTTCTAACAAATGGGTGTAATGTATGTCGTCATAGACAATTGACCTGTAGCCTCTTTATAATAATGATAATAATGGTGAAGTTCTAACGTCCCGCGTGGGAGTACGCGAATTGAGAGGTTAAGGCTTTCATATGTTAGCTCTCTTTGCCTGGTCGTCGCGCACCATCTCTGATGCGGGCCGATGTGGCACTGACCTCTCTAATGGTGGCTATCCTGAATAAACATAAATAAGCATAAATTAAAATTACCTTTTTATGCACTGTGAAGTGAATCGAGAAAAGTCCAGTTTCTGAGCATTGTAGATAAGAGTACCTCCAGTTAATTTCTTCTCTTATAAAGTACTTTGCACTGTAGTATTCTTTTATCTTAAAGTTTAGGGGAAACACGTTTTAGAATATTTCTGTGGGGATATGAAACAGTTGAAAATGAAGATCGGCGACGTTTCCCAAGGACTAACGAGAATATTCGCATAGTTCGCCGTCTACTCAGCGATTAACGGTTGTTGAAACTCCCTTTGAAGTCGATATAATCTAGGTCAATGCTTAGGAAATCTAAGACATTCTGCTTCGGTCTGTATAGTTGTTCAAACTGGACAAAAAATTGAGGATTTGGTCTGGACTACACCGGAACACCTTTCCAAGAGTCCGGACTTATTGCTCTGCAATTATCAGTTGTTTTGATTGCTTCAAATGAAAATAATTTTTTTAACTATTTTAATTTATTTTCTAAATTTATATAGAAGATATGAATGTTCGTCTAACTGATCTAACTGTAAAAGAGCTAGCCGTTGTATTTGCGAAAGTAGTGATAATATAGGTGAAGATGTAAACTATAGCAAGGATGGAGAACATTTAAACGATGAAGGAGACGGCGACATGAAAGAAGACTACAATAATAAACTACTAAATAATTCGGAAACATTTGTTGGTAAAGACGGTGCCAAGTGGAATGCTACGTCAATTTCGAAGAGAAATAGTCGTACATGCAATATAATTGCAATAATTTTGAACAAGATGAAATTTTCATCTGGACTACATGTTAATACTCCAATTTATGCATTTGATGGTAGTTATTGCTGTTATGGTTATTGTCACTAATATGGAAGAGGGGTTCCTGTTCCTAAATATTTGGGGAAACCATTTGATGACGTTGAACACCAACTAGGGATTTGTTGGCGTAAAATCATCAGCATTTTATGAGAAGACTTAACATACAGTTTGGGGAAAACACCCTTAAGATGACTTAAGTGTACGCGTAGTATAAACAATATCTTTGGGGGATAAGAAGCAGGTGAAAATGAGAGTCGCCGGCGTTGCTTGAGGACCAGCTGAACTGAGAAAAATATTCGCGTTGTTCCTCCTTATGGATGACCACCGATTAATGGTTGTTAAAATTATTTCTCAGGTCGGCCGTATATAACCTCCCACACTCGATAAAAATTTGAAAATTTATTTTAGACTACACTAGAAAATCCTCCCTGTAATTCTGACTTATTGTCCTGTGACTTATAGTTTGGAAACTTCTAAAAGAAGCACTAGAAGGGCGGATTTGACGACGAAGTTGTTAAAGTATTTGTGTGCTACTGGTTAGTGCCACAACTGCTTTCATTTTAGGACAATGGGATCAAAAGTAGTACTTTGATCTCGGACTGCACTGGAATACCCCCCTCCCCCCTATAGTTCGAACTTAATGCCCAGTGATTATCATATGTTTAGATCACTAAAAGAACCACTTGGACGGTACAGACTTGACGATAATGTGACTGTGAAAGTGTTCATGTACAAATGACTAGTGTCACAACCACCTTCATTTTAGTTTCGTATGTTTTGTATTTTTATGCTTAAATAAACTTAAAAATGATTCTGGTTTATATTTGACTCACTCATGTAATATGTGGAAATATCTAATTGTCCTACTTTGGCCTTTTAATGAGTTTGCAATAGTATTTATGATAATCCTATGTACATTTAAAGTAATTTTAGGGAATTGTGACAAAAATTTACAAAAAATACATTGTATTTGGTTCCAATGAAAAGTCCTGACGCTGAAGTGACCTTCATATTTTGTTTGTTTAATTTCAAAATTATAGAAGTCACAAGTCGAAGGAATTAATGTTTCAATTAGTACTTATCTGTTACTCTACGACTTATGTAAGTGTCGGCATTTTTTAAACAAACTTATTAAAAATATGTTGAGCATTTTGCAAGAAAATCATAATAATATCATTATAACTAAAAATAATGCATCATTGATGATATAATCTTTTAACTTTTGATTAAGTGCGTGTGCGTTACTAGGGGGCGTTACCTCGCACGTGTCGATAGGGTTTTCTCCGGTTCTTAAGCGGTCGGCCACTTGTTTGGGGATCATCTGATAAAGTAGCTCGTCCGTTCTCCTCATCTCCTCGTCAAGTTTACGCATCGATTCCTCGAGTTTCTTGCTTTTCTGCTGCTCTTGGTCGAGAGCCAGCTTCAGCTCCACCGACTGCTGCGTCCCCGCCAGCATTAGATCCCTGCACAGATCAAAATGGGTCAGAATAAGCTTCGATAGGTTTCGCGTTAGATTAAACGATGTTGCGCTGAAAATATAAGTATTTTGAAACTCTTTAAATGTACAAGCTTAAACAACGTCTGCTGACTTTAAAACAATTTTGTAGTATTGCATGTGTTTGCTACTTTATTGATTAACCTTGTATACAATATTTGATCTGTTAACTATGTACTAAAACAAAGAATAATTTTTGTAAGTCGCTTTTGCATGTAAAAGTAAAAAATACAAAACTGAATTTTATTATTTTAAATGTAAAGCTCATTGTACTTAATTGACGTTTGAATAAATGTAATTTACGTAATGTATAACAGATGGTTACAAAAGTTCGTGCCCGATTTGCTTAGGCGGCAGAAGTATAGCCGCGAGGTGGCGTTGGTGTCTCTTTTATGGCCAGGCTGTGTACCGAAGAATAGATTTTAGCATTACGAATCGGTGGAGGTCAAAGTCGATTTATGCGCGAGAGAAATTTTTCAAAAGATTAGACATTACTGGAAATTTAACGATTTCGGAAAGGAAACAGTGAAAATATTGTTTGGCAGATTTTAAAATGGCGATTTTATCCTAGATACTTCCAAAATAGCTGATGACGTTATGCGTACTTTTGTGGAAAATAATTAGAGAGGATAACTGAAGAGACTATTGAGAGTCTAAATATTGATAATGCGTCTGCAATTTGCTGTTTAAAGACACTTGGATTTATTTTTGAGTTTCCAAAAATATTCGGCGGCTAGTTCTTTATTTAAACATTAGAAATAAGTGATGAAAAGTAGATTGTGTAAAACAAAAAGGGGACTGGATAAAAGCAGGTGAAAGTGTAGAATCAGTGACAATATAGCTGTTGGTATATGTTTGAGTGTTGTAAATATAGAGTTAAAATGGAAGATCCTTCCACACCCATTATATGATCTAGACCTTGCTTCATCCAAATTTTATCTGTTCCTAAATATGCAGAATAGTCTAAATAGTAACAAGTTTGATTCTATGAAAGCAGCTTTTTGAAGAAAAGCCCACGCAGTTTTTACGAAGAATAATCTACAAGCTACTAAACGTTTGGAGGTGATCGTAGATAATTATGGTGATTATACGATGTCTGGAAAATATACAATCAATGTGAATATGATGTAATGCGCATGCGTATACGAGGACGATTTTAAGGGCCGGATCTGTTAAGAGTAAGACGCCAGTGCGTGAGCACATGTGACGTGTGATGTACGCATTTACCATATCTAAAGGAGTGTAGCACCAAATCTCCATCATACAAGCTCGCTAAACGTTGGAAGGCCATTGTAAAAAAGGATTAATTAATTTTTTTGTGATCTTAATATTTTTAAATCGGACACGGATTTTTGCATCATCCAATAAAAGCAAACGAAATGTGTTTTCAGTTTGATGTAAAACTTTTAATTTGAGCAGCCCGCAATGTTTTGAGGAACAGCACTTTATGTAGCCAAGCTTCAATCCACATGTACTCTTCCAAGAAAAAAGCAAATTTCGCTAACTACTAGCTGCCCACCTTTTAAGTATATTAAACTACGCTCTGGCTTACTTTTTCTGCAGCACAGACATTCGAGCTGAAAAATCTACAGTTGAGCTACGCTCTTTCAAATTATTACCTGCTGAAATCGTGCATGGAGAGGTCGTTGATGTAGAGGCCAGATGAAATGAGGGAGTTGAGGTCGGGCATAACCGGCGTCCCCAAGTACATTATCATTTTCCAGCCCTCCATGTAGATCATTTGACCTGAAACGCATCGGCGATCTGAAAAAGGCGCAACGAGACCCGTTTCGGGTTTCCTCCGCGCAAACGTGCACGAAAGCTGCACCAGCCGGTCGACAACAAGCCGGAGAATATAAGCGTTTTCCCTGCCTCGGAAATTTAGCCAATTTTCAGGAGCGTTTCAGAAAGGTGGTGTTCGAAATAAACGAAGCGCCGGCCATGCTTTTAAATTTACTAAAACGTACCGGACTAGGTTGAGTATTAACCCACTTTAAGTGGGTTTGAATACAGACTCTACTACATCGGTTTTATGTAAAGTGCGATTGTCTGCAGCTTTACCTAACCGAAGTACTGGCAAATTAATTGAAGAGTTTCCATTGTTTCGCTGCTTTGCAATCGAACTACTTTAGGTGAGTGGTTCGAACTTTGATTACCTAATGAATTAAAAGTGGTTTTAACTAATTAATTTTCAGTCTATTTAACCAAATATTAATACCATTTTCTTTAATTATTTATTAATTTCTTTGCATGTAACTAGAATGCAACTAAATTTAAAAAACACCTCTAGCATTAACCCAGGAGGGCGTAAAATACTTCTTGTAAATAACTGCTCTCGTATGTCACTTGTATGTACGTAGGCGAATCAAATATTCATCGGGATTTTTTTACGCGCCATGAGGTGCACGGAGAGTTGAAAGTAAGTTAGAATTCCTGAAGGACAACGCTTGGTCCTATACAGGTACCTCAATTTTATAGAAAATTGAATATTTGATTGCAATGGAATACCCTTTCTACAGTTTGGACTTATTGACTCGTGATTATTATTTGTTTAGTTCGTTGTAGAATTGGTTAAATGGGCTAAATTTATTACATTTTATTATATTTCTTTATAATTGTTTATTTTGCTAATGTAGGTATTGTTAACTTTAAAATCGTAAACTATCTAATAAAAAAAGTCAAATTTAGAATTCAATGGTTAAATTCATCTTTTTGATGAGTAAGATGTGTTGACCTTTGTGCTCACTGAAATTTAAATGCATCGCCATAGTTTACGATCTTAAGGAAGTCTAAAGTCTGAACCAAGCGGACAAGTTATAAAGACATAAGTAATTAATTCTTGCTCCTCAAAAATTTGAAATTTAAAATGTGCTTTTTGCCACACAAATTAATTTTCTTCTGCAACAACCAGCCCCGTACACTTCTCAACTGAACATAGCAATTGTAGGGATCTTTCAAGTTAGAACGAATAACCCAACAGACCATCTTTATTCCAGAGCAGTTTTCAAAATATCATGATTCAAAAGATAAACAATATAAAACTAGAAAGAGATTAAAAGCTTAAGGAAAAAATACAAAAAAAAGAGTAGAAGTGAGATCAATAAAAAGAGGAAACAAACGCGAGAATACAAGTACTAGAGCGAAAACTATTGAAAGGAAGAAAAAAAAGAAAAAAAACGACGTGGTTATAAGTTAGAATTGAAAACATACAAAAAAAATGAAAACATGATGAACATAGAAATAAAACTTAAAAATGCTTTTAATATAGATACGAAAAAATACAGGTGAATGATAAACGATTTTACTGGGGCAATCAAAAAGGGGGGATCGCAAGAAAAAAGGAACTCCTAACAGGAAAGATCAACAAGGCAGGAAAAGCAGGCAAAAAACACAGTTGATGAAACGGACAAAAAAATAAATGTAAAAAATAAAACACTCCCCAGTAAACTGGTCAAGAGGGGAGCGGGAGACCGTACCCCCTAAACACTGAAAAAGGCAAAGAAATATATATTGGAACATTAAATGTAAGACCACTACTCGGAGAAGAAAGGGCGACTGATTTAGAAGAAGCGTTCGGGAAGATTTGAAGAACAAATCATAGATGGATGAAATGAAATACTTCTACATCACACTTGAAGGAGTTAGATTTATAGTAAACAAATAATTTAAAAATAAAATTCAAAGTGTCGAAGACTTTTGAGAGAGAATAGCGGTGATGCAAATTAAAATAGATAAGTCAATCAAATTAAATATTATCCAAGCATATGCTCCCTTACACCGGCACTAGAAAGAGGATGAAAAAGAAAAATTCTACCAACTACTAGATGAAGTGAATGTGGAGTATAGTAATAATAAATAACACGTTATAATCATTGGTGATCTTAATGAAAAAAAGGAAACTTTTAAGAAGGGGAAGAAAATATAAGAATAAAATATGGCCACGGGAACGAAATGTAGGAGGAAATAAAGTATTAGATTTAACTGCTAAGCATAGGTTAGTTATAGTAAATACTCTTTTCAAAACACAAATGGGAAAAAATGGACATGGAAAGCAACTAATGGACAAAAAATGAAATAGATTTTGTTAACAGAAGAAACAAAGTATGAAATATTAAGTAAAAGCGATAATAAATAGTAAATAAAAAACAGCACAATTATTTGCTAACCAAACAAACAGAAATATGTATGATGTAGATGAGAAGGAAAATACAGACGAGCTAAGCAAAATGGTTTTCCAATAGGCTTACGTACTTGATCGTAAAAGGAATACAGAAGGCAACAATCCTGCTATATATTGGAAAAGGCTTAAAAAAAGGAGGCTCTAAAATAAAACGAGAAAATGATTACAATATGGGACAAGAAAACGGAAATCGAAATACCAGAGCAATGATCAAATATTGCGAATTCAACAAAGCAACCAAAAGATCTATAAGAAGAGATATCCTGAAATATAAAAAGAAATTATTATAAACATTTTAGAGACAAAATAGCCCCTTAAACAAGCTATAAAAGAATTAACCACAGGGAAGCAGTAGAAGCAGTTGATAAAAAACTCCCACAACAATAGAAAAAAGTATGATAGAAGGAAAATCCTAGAATAATAACAACCTCTACCAGAAATAAAAAAGACATAAGATAAGGAAAGCAATAGATCAACCAAAATATGAAAAGCTTAGGGAACAACAAAATAACCAATTAAATGTTGAAATTTGGAGGTGAAAGGGTAACAAAACAATTATTTTCGCTATTTAATAAAAATTGGGGAAAGAAGAAATTCTAAAGCAGTGGTGTAGGTCCACAATGATACTGATACATAAAAAGAGATAGAGACAAATACTCATCTTTAACTTTTACAAAATTTCTGCAAACATGCAAAGTGCTTCAAATAAGACCGGAACTAATTTCTTTTACAAAAAACCACATTTCCAAACACTTACTTGCACATGTCAGTCTTTAACGTTGTCCCCTCCGGACAACATATTTTTTCAACATTCTGGAAGCATCCGAAGCCTTCCGAACAAGTATAAATCACTTGAGGCCAAATTGGAACTGTACGGTGGATGTGGTAGAAGGTCCTATTTCAATTTTTGGAGGGTTTTTATTGTTATTTTCACCGTATGGGGGCTTGCATTGTCTTGAAGGAAGGCTACTCGCTTTCTACCTGTCTTCCGCTTGAATCAGATCTTTTCCTCCACGCCAGGAGTTGCTGCCAGGAGGTCTGAGTAATAAGCTGCATTGACTGTTCTGGAATCCGCCAGAAAGTATACATGGATAGTCTCCTGCCAGTCCCAGAAGAATGTTACCATACGGGACGTTTTCTTCAACGAGGAACTTGATCACAATACGTTATTCCACGTTCCGCGGTACCTTCTGTTCGCTCACCTTACTAGCAACTCCCAAACAGGACTGAACAGGTCCTAACCCGAGCAGGGGGGAGGATAGACATTGTGGCTGCGCTCTCTCAAGGTCGCAAAGCTGCTGCGCAGTGCGGCTTGTTTCCACCCAGTCTCGGTTATATTTGAACTACATTGTATTACAAATAAGCCTAAATAAAAACCAACCCATACAACAACCTGGTTTTACTGCAACTTTTTCATCCACCGAACACTTTCACAATGTGAACCAAATAATAGAAAAATGCAAAAATTTAATACACCCTTATTTATAGTAATTGTAGATTATGCCAAAGCTTTTGACTCCATCGAACATAAATTTATATGGCTAGCAATACAAAGACAAAATATATGAGAATACTGAATATCCAACCTGAGGTTTGTAGACGATGTGTTAGTTTTAGCTCCAACACGAACAAAATTGGAAAAAATGATGCAAGAACTGAACAACAAAAGCGAAACAGTAGGGCTAAACATCAAAGTCAAAAAACAAATATCCCCACAAACAGATAAGCAACACAGATAGAAATTGAGGGGAAAAAGTGAAAACAGTAGCAGAAACGATATACTTCGGATAAATAATATCATTTGATAATAAACGAGAAAATGAAATCTGAAGAAGGATGTATCAGGGCTGAAAGAAAAAATGGCGTCCAAGAACGAGATGAAAAGAAGAGATAGAAGCAGCAGCAAGAATTAATTGGATGACCAAAGCAATGGACAAAGATGAATAGAGAATTATAGGGGAAGTCTTTGCCCGGAAGCGGGATTCTTAATGTTAAGTAAACCAGGAACAACATTAAATGCATATGAAGCTCTAGAAAAATTAGACGGTGAATAGGACAAGCAGATACAAGAAGAACAAGTGAATAAACCCAACGTCAGCGAAATATCCATACCTATTTTTTTTTTGAAGGAGTTCTATTCCTTCAGTAGGTTTAATTCAGTAACTAGACTTTACTTTGGCAAACTAAACCACGATCAAATCAAAGTTTAGACAATGTTTTCAACATTACGCAACAATAATCAAAGAATTAAATTTCACATATAGCTAGCCAAGCAAAGTGATCTTTTCGTGTGGCAATACATAACATCCACCCTCAACTGAACTAAAGAAGAGTTAGGATTAGTTAAAATCAAAGTACAGCTTCCCCATTCTATGCATATAACACCACAGAGTCAAGAATTGCTATCATAACCTGAGATGTGGATTGCGATCGCTTTACCGAAACTGTCGGAGCAATAGCAAAAATGCATGGACATTGAAGGAAAATGCCTTTAATGAAATGTGCACTCACTTCCTCCCAATAAAAGATTAGTGAAGAGAAAACAATTGTGGTGCCAATCATTGTTATGTGAGAACTAAATGATTCCAATCAATTGTATCTGCGAGTTCATTTCGTTTATTTCCTAGTTCTTGAAGTACTATGAGCTGTTTTTACTTATATTTTTACATTAGAATACCTTTGTGGGAAATAATCAAATTATTGTGAGTAATCGTTACATAACTCAGATTACGTTCGGCATTTCTCGGGCTCCATTTAGTTCTGTTCGAAGCAAACATGCATTCGTAAAAGCATGGCGCAGTAGGTAGCATCGTTGCAAGGAAATTGAATGCAAAGTGCAGCGAGGTTCCCTGTAAGCCCGTATGATATGCTACAAATAGCATCGCTAGCGTGCGGAATAGAATTGTACTAAATTCATTTAATGTCTCTTCTGGTTGGCATGAACCTGAAGCCGTACACAATTAAGCAAATAAGCTTTATAGAAACTCGCGCTAATAGATTTTGCTTTAGTAGATTAATTAAATTATTTAATCGGTATAAAGGGAGCAACCTAAGTTTAAGGATAAATTTAATTTTATAAAGTAAATCCCATTCTGAATCAAATTGACAATGAGTTTTGTAGGCTTTGAAAGGGTAACATTACAATTTATTTATTAGGCGATAGCAAAAATCAATGTTTAATTTGTTATAAAAAACGCTAGTGGTTACATTTTTAAAGTAAAATTTTGTTAATTAATTATACTTAATAATAAAATAATGGTATGATTCTAAGCTCCGCGTGGGTGCGAACTGAATGGTTGAGGCTTTCATATATCCGTTGTCATATGTCAGTCGACGATCTTTCCTGATTACAGCTCGTGTATGTTTATTAATTTTCAGTGCTCTGCTCGTTGCTGGTCATCCAGAACAAGGATTGCTTTTAACATATTTCCAGCCTTCTCTGAATCCTTTAGTTTTTGAATCATTCAAATAGTTTCTGCGAATGAATGTTCCAGCTTTGTAAAATTTGACGCAGATTCGCTGTTCATGTAAATGTGACAACTACATACTGCACGTACTCACTCATTAACGTCTAGCTCTCAAGTAAGGGCTTCACTCACGCATGCGCAATGAATACAGTCTATTCACATCGTTGGCAAGCGAAAGGCGGTGATAAATAGAGCTATATATTTTGTGTGCTTTAGATGCTAAATAACACATATTTAAAGTTGCTAATGGGTAAAAGTTATAAATGACAGGCCGAGTAAATAACAACTAAGACAATAGCAATGTAAAAATAATATTAGACCGTATTGAGTAACACCTAAATTGTAACTCTGATAACAGTCAGCCCTAAAACGGGTTGGCTGGTTTAAGTGAAAAGACAGGGCTGTATTTGGGAAAAATGAGAAGTAAAGGGGAATTGAGAGATGATAAAAATAAAAGAAGATGCCACAAGAATGGTGAGGATGGAGAGTAAATATTTAGAAAAAAAATAAATGAAACAACTGACAGAACTGAGAAATGGAAGAAATAATAGATAATCAAGAACACAAAAAAGAAAAAAGCAACATAGTAATAAAAGGATTGAAAACCGGCTAACGAAGATCAAAAAAAGAAATAGAAGATTTTTGGAAAAAAGTTAGTATACAAGCAAGAATAAGAGAAACGTATAGCATGAAACAAATGGCAGAAAAGAGAATTATCGTTGCAGCAGTAGAAATATTTAAGTAAATAAAAAGAAACTTAAAGAAAAAAGTATTTATATAAAAAATTATTTAACAGAAAATGAAAGAGAAATACAAGCCAGAATAATAGAAGTGACCAAAGAAGAAAAACGAAACGGGAGTAGAGTAATAATTGGATACCAAAAACTAGCAATAAATAACCAGCTGTATCAATTGAACAAAAAAGAGAAGAAACTACTATATCCTATAACGGAAAAATGAAAACAACCAAAAATCCGGTATTGCAGAAGCAGGAAAGGCCTAAACAAAAAACGACCAAAGCTAGGTTGTGGACACGAATAGGAAGCAAATAAAAAGAAATAATAAAAATAAAAATAACAAGAAAATGAATATAGCAGCATGGAATATAAAAACAATGCTAGTACCTGGGAAGATGATAGAAGTAGCTAAAGAACTAAAAAAACATAAAATGGATGTATCAGCTGTCTAAGAGATAAGGTGGAAAGGACAAAGAGAGATTAAGAAAAAGGAATTTACGTTGCTATACTCAGGGAAATCAAAACATAATAGGATAATTGCAGACATCAGGTCACGTACGAGTGCAAATGCAGACACAGATCATTACATGATAGTTGCAAAAATTAGACAAGAATTTACTATATATTTGAAC
Organism: Sinelater perroti; assembly: GCA_036346155.1. Classification (NCBI taxonomy): domain Eukaryota; kingdom Metazoa; phylum Arthropoda; class Insecta; order Coleoptera; family Elateridae; genus Sinelater; species Sinelater perroti. The sequence continues at coordinate 443,385 of JARFIY010000380.1, forward strand.
ACAAAGTAAACAAAGACAGACAGCTGATATGAAATGTGGCGTGGCTGAGCTCTGAGCATACGTTTGGTTAGTTAGTGGATATTTCGTATTTTTGTAGCTGCTGCTTGCTCTTAATGAGCTTACAAATTTCAATCGCTTTAATTTTGGTATTAATGGCTCTTAACCAGTACACATTTATTACATTTTCGACCTTTGAACACATGACCCATCGATAACTTGTCTTTACTGTGCTGTCAATGTAGTTTGGGCAGAATATATATTTTAGACTTTTAGAATAATATAGATTAGCCACATGGGTACGCCATAACAATAAAATCAAATTTTATAATATGATAAGAACCGGACCTCTGAGTAGTTGACGCTAGTAACGACCATTAAAATTGCGAGCAAGTAGGCAACACATATAGCAAACAACTGTGCGTAACGTAATAAAATATAGAGTTGTAAGAATAAAAGAACACAAGAACCAAATGTCACATTTTTAAAAACCCTGGCGGTATCCCACTCGAGCCAGGAGTCTTAAGTGAGAATGCAAAAAACAAAGCAAAAGTACTATAGGAACATCAGACGACGAATTAAAAAGTATGCTTAGAGAAACGATGACAGATATACCAGAGGCCAAAATAATATAATAATAATGGTAAACTTCAGGCCTATCGGCCCGTAGCAGGCAGACTGTTCTCATATGTTCGCTTCCTTGGCCAGGTCATTGCGTACCATCTCTGATACAGGACGATGTGGCCAGCACCGCGCTTTAGACGACCGCCTTTATTACTGACTATAGGCCACCCACCAAGCATCAGATAGCACCGGGAATTGAACCCGGGTCCGTCCACATCGCAGCCCGCGCTTCAACCGCTTGGGCCACTCTGGCGGTGAGAGACCAAAAAGGAATAAAAATATAAGAGGACTAGGAGGTATAAATAAAAAATTGGAACCTTTTTTAAAGAAAAATTGCTTCTTCAAGCGTACAAGAAAAAGCAAAGTAATTAAGTTAAAAATGAGTACACCAAAGGCGGTATGTATTTATAAATTACAATTTTATACTGATATAGATGGAAATATAGTAGAACATAAGAAGGAAAGGCAGACAAAACACTCAAAATTGGGTACCAAAAAAGCTAGTGAAGTGGGGAATAGGAACAAAATAGTAAATAAAATTGAAAAAAAAAATAAATACAAAAACAAAGACAAAAAAGATGAAAATTATTATAAAACATGGGACCAGTAAAGAACGAGATCTAATTAAAGAGATATAAAAAGGTAATATTTAATACATTAGAATTACCTAAACGAAAACCAAAGTAATAGGATATAAACTAATATATAAATATTACATGAAAAAAAATATTAAACGTGAAGTTAGAGTTTGAGGAACAATAAAAGTTTTATATTGTTATAGTAAGGTACGGACTGAATGAGAATTTAGAAAGTTAGAAAAAGATAGGTTTCTTTAAAAAAACATATAGTATTATGGATGATATAATTGGAAAAATAAAAATAATGGAAAATCTTAACGAAAGAATTAGGAAAAACAATTAAGGAACAGAGGAATACGTAAATTTTAAAAGATAACAATCATAAAATGGAAATGGCAAGATAATAACATAAATATGTAGAAATAGTTAACTAATTTTATCAGACTTCAAATTCAGATCTAGAAATTTGCAAAAGAAAGGGAAAATAGGAAAAATCAATTATAGACCGTTTTTGATCGATGAAGAATTATGGTCTAAAGTAAAAGATGTCAAGTATACAGAAGATAAAAAATAGGAAGCGATTATTATTTTCTAACAACTACATTAGGACTAAAAAAGGCAAAAATAATAAAAAAAATTAAAAAAACGTGTATGAAGAAATTAGGGAATATACAAGACTAATTAGAAATAAATATAGAACTTTGATAAAAAAAGGTATAATTAGTATAGTAAAGATCATACCTGAAATATATTAAATATAAAGGATATTATAACTAAATTATTTTTTTCCTGATTTTTATCCATTTCTTTCTGTAGCTTGCTAGGGTTTTGGTCTGCTTCCACGTTAATCCTTTATTTTACAGTTATTTGCCACTTCATTACCCCATGTCTGAGAGGTCTTCTTCTCCTTCTCTTATCAGTTTTCTTTGTTTTCCACATTTGTCCAATTTATCCTTTTTAGTTTAGTCTATTCATGTGTCCCGACCACAGTATTAGTGCCTTCTCGATATATTTCCTAGCGTTTTCTATTTTGAAGGTTTCTCTTATGGTTTAATCTTATATGTTTTTAATAATATAATGAAAACTATACAAAATCAGATTTATATCTTTCAAGAAGTAATTTATAAAACTGAAAAAAGGCATATTATGCGGAGGTGGAATAAATATTTTCTAGAACTACTGACCAACGAAGTATCTTGAAACTACGAAGAAGAATTGAATCTACTAGTAACACATGAAACAGACGAAACAAGAACTGGAATAGACAAAGCTGAGAGATTAGTTAAAACTAAAAATAGGAAGATCGACTGAGATAGATCATCTCACTTCAGAAATGATAAAATATACAAAAGAAAGCAGGACATAGATAGAAGACAATGAAGCTTTGCACAAAATTATTCTCGCTTTCTTCAATATACGACCCCGGATTTTACTTTTGCAATTAGCTCAATATTTAAATGACGTTAAAATGCACGGTGCATTATGAACTCACGGATACAAAAATATTGTGTTGCACAGTAGTCAAATTGTTTACAACTAGCGCTGTACGACTAGTAGTCTTTGATACATTAAAATTCTTTCTCTCCTTCAAATGTTATGTACATCGTTCACATCCAACGCACAGTTTGGCAAATATAGCTGTTTGAATTTAGTCTAACTTTTTGAATCACCCTATATTGAAAAGCTAAGGTATTTATTAATAAAACACTTTTTAATATTTGTTTAAATATTATATTACACTTTTATTTTATATTAATGTAATAAAAAGCATTTAAAATTGCTAATTATTGCGATTTTTATTTTTGCTTACCACTAACTTTTTGAACAAATTCAAATGTTTGAGAGCATAACTGCAAATGCGGACAACGAATTTAATAGTCTGCTTTTCAAAGCCTACCACAATAAATGAGTTTTTAAAAGCAAATATAAAATAACAGTGGTGAAACCTGTAGAACTACGTAAATTTGATTTTTGAAACTGCTCTAGACCGGATATTAACAGTAGATGTCGGGTGGCGATGTAAGACGGATTATTAAAATTTTAAATTTAAGGGGGCCATCTTTTTAATTACGTTTTGAAATTGTTGTGTTATATTAGTTGAGGGCTAAATTATTAATTGCGTTATACAAATATAATTATCATATTTTTTTATAATAAACGTTGCTTTATGTGTTAATTTGTAATTTAATAATTGTATATTATTAAATAAATTCACTTATATTTAAATTGTCAAATTATCAAAGAAAGGTATGCAAAGAACAAAATGGTCAATATAAGTGGAGTGAAACTTAATGAAGAGAAGTCTATAACAGAGCCAAAAAAAGACTCTGATAAGTTATGATTTTTGTCAGTTTTAAAATGAAAGCAAACGGGAGGAAAACTCATTAAAAATGCGGAAAACCGGCATAAGCTTTCTGGAGGATTGTTTAAAGAGGAAGAGAGAAAATAACGATAAAGAAGTCGGAACAGAACTTTTAAACTTTGTAAAATATTTAAAAATTTCTCTTGATGACAGTAAATATAACTGCAGCATTACAGAGAAACGACAAAGAGATCATGAATAAGCTGCATATTGTTACACAAGAAATGAGAAAGAGATTGAAGGAAAAGATAGAGATTGTTGATATAAGATACAAAAAAATAAATATTTTACTTACTTACTTAATCCTTATGCCCTTTTTACCGTTAGGTGTAAGGCAGGTGGGAGAAGAGTTTGTTATGTTGCTGTATATTTTTTTTTCCATAGTTTTCTGTCCTGGGCTACTTGTTTTATACCTTCCCAGTTTATTGCCTTGTTTGCTGCTGCCTCTCTTATTCCTTCTTCCCAGGTTTTCCTTGGCCTTCCTCTTTGATTTTTACCCGGCACTCGCGATTCATACACTCTTTTCACTAATCTGTTTTTTGGCATACGACACACATAACTAAACCACCTTAATTATCCTTCTTCTACTTTTTCCATTATAGGTTTTATCTTTAAGTCTTGTCTATACGTTTCATTTCGGATTTTATCTCTTTTCGTTTTATTTTGTATCCTTCTTAGGAACCCCATCTCCATTGCATTTAGTCTTATTTTATGTTTTTCTGTCAAAGACCACGATTCACTACTATACATTATTGACGGTCTCACCACTTTTTTCACTGCTTCTGTTTTTATTTTTCTTGGTACTTCTTTCTTTCCTAAAAAGTTCGTTTTCAGAGTATTGTAAATTCTCCCTGTTTTCTCCATTCTATCATTAATTTCTTTATCTATTTTGCCGTTGTTCTCGATCCCAATATCTAAAACTTTCTACCTGTTCAATTTGTTTTTCTTGTATTTTTATTTTGTGTGTTATATTCTCTCTTGCCACTACCATACTTTTAGTTTTACTGTGTTTATTTTCATGTTTATTTTCCGTAGCTCTGTTTCTAACACCTCTAGGTTGTATTTTAGATTCTCTTCTGTGTCGGCTATTATTGTCATGTCGTCAGCGATCATCAGTTCGTTTATTTCTCTTTGTTCCATTTGCCAGTATCCCAATTTTATCTTCTTCATCTTTTTCTTTGCATTTTTTATTGCCTCGTCTAGCACTATTGAGAACAGCAAGGGGCTCAGCACGCATCCTTGCTTTACTCCTATTTCTGTTACGAACTCTCGTGACTCTTCATTGTTAGTCCTTACTACGTTTTTATTACTTATGTAATTTGCTTTTACTATTTCTATCGTTCTTTCCTCTATTCCTCTTTTTTCTAGTGCTTTTCATTTTTGTTCTCTTTGTATTATGTCAAAAGCTTTTTCTAAATCTATAAAGCACATATGTATTTCCCTTCCTTTTTTAATAAATTTTTCGCTGATTTGTCTAATGATGAATATTAAATCTTGTGTTCTTCTCCCCTTCCTAAAACCACATTGAGTCTCTTCTTTCTATTCTGTCTCTTATTCTTTTCTCAATTATTCTGGCCAGTATTATTAACGTAATTCCTCTATAATTACCACATTCTCTTTTGTCACCTTTTTTATGTAGGGGCAGTATGATTTCTATATTCCAATCCTTTGGTATTATCATTGTCTTCATTATTTCATTTAGCAATTCTGTATATTTAGTTATTCCTTCATTTCCCATAAACTTTATCATTTCCGGTGTTATTTTGTCTCCTCCTGCTGCTTTTCCTAACTTAATTTTCTTTATAGCCTCCCTAACTTCTTTCTCTTGTATTTCTTCGATTTCCTCTCTTTCGTCTAGTTCTTTCTTTTCATCTGTTGTACTGTTTTCTGCTTTTGTTAGTTCTTCGAAATGTTCTTTCCATCTTTCAATTATTTGATCTTCTTCTGTTATTATTTTTCCGTCCTTTCCCTTTATGTTCATCATATTATATTCCTTTTTCTTCCTAAGTTGCTTTAAGGTTCCGTAAAATAGTTTTTGGTTCTCCCGAAAGTTTTCTGTCATCTTTTCTCCAAATTTTATCCATGATTCTTCTTTTGCTTTTCTCACCGCCGTTTTCGTTTCTGTTCTTGTTTCTTTGCATTTTTCGTAGTCGTCTGGTTTTTTTTGTACTTAAGGATCTCTTCCATGCCTCCTTTTTCTCTTTGATCTTTGATTTTATATCTTCGTTCCACCATGCTGTTTTCTTCATATTTTTATTATCTATTTTCTTTGTCCCGCAACTCTCTCTCGCAGCGTTTAGTATGGTATCTTTAAATCTTTCCCACTTTTCTTCTACCCCTTTTGTATTATCTTTTGCTCTAAATTTTTTGTTTAGAATTTCCCTATATCTTAGTTTGGTTCTCTGTTTCTTTTAGTTTATATGTTTTTATAGATTCCACTGATTTCTTTCTCCTCTTATCTTCTTTTTCTTCTTTTTTATTTTTTAGGTCCATCTTTACCAAGTAGTGGTCGCTTCCTATCTCTGCTTGTCTTGTTACTTTGACGTCTTGTACCTTTATCCATTTTGGTTTACTTATTAAGAAATAGTCAATAATTGACTTCTCGTTCCTGCTTTCTACTACTCTTGTGAATTTGTATATATTTGTATGTTTGAATTTTGTGTTTGCGATCACTAAATTGTTTTCTATGTTGATTTCTATGATTCTGTCCCCGTTATTATTTCTGGTCGTTTCTCATTCTTTCCCTAAGTACTTTTCTATACCTGTATTCTGTTTTTCGACTCGTCCATTTAAGTCTCCCATAACAATTACATTTTCTCCTCCATTATCTATTTCTCTTTGTACTTCCTCAAAGAACTTATCTTTATCTTCTTTTCTAGCATCTTCGTTTTCTCCGTATGCTGTTATCACACTCCATATTTCTTCTCCTATTAGCTTCATTTCTAATCTTAAAATCCGTTCATTTATGTATTCTTCCTTTATAATGTCTTTTAGCATGTTTGAATTTATTATTAATCCTACCCCACATCTTGCTCCTCCCGTTTCCTTCACTCCTGACCAAAATAGCCAGTATCCTTTATGGATTCGTTTTATACCTTTTCCTTTCTTCTTGGTTTCTGTTACTCCTAGGATTTTCACTTGATGTTCTATCATTTCTTCTACTAAATCTTCTTCTTTGTCTTTAATGCTCCTCACATTCCATGATCCTATTCTCAACCTTTCCTGTTGCATTTTGCTTACTTTCCCCTTATCCTTTTCTTTCTCTTTACTTTTGTCTATTCCTACGCTCTTCATTTTGTTGTTCATCTTATATTGTTTATCGTCGTCCATGTCCATCGCATATTTCGTCATAAGTTCGTCCTGGTTCTTTTTTGTTATCAGTTTTTTGATTTCTCTATAACCCCTTTTTCCTCATCATCCCAGACGTATTCCACTCCTTCTATGATGATTTTCTTATAACCGATTTTCGTTCTTCTACCTTTACTTCTTTCTTCTTTTGCAATTTTTCTTATTTCGGCCTGTATTCCTCTCTCTTTTGGCGTCATATCATTTTCTATGTATACGGTGGATTCTCTCAGTTTATATTTGTTTGTTTTTCATGATCTTCTGTTTATTATCCCAGTCTTTCATTTCAACCAGACTTGTAATTGTACCTTCTACTCCCAATTTTTCTGTGAGTAATTGTTTTGTTTCTTCTTCTTTTCGATCTTCTACTAATTTTACACCCTTGATTATCAACCTAAACTTTGGTTTTTCTTTTTCTATTTTTTCAAACTTATCTTCCAGTTGTTCGATTCTTTTTTGGAGTTGTTTTTTCTCCGATTCCCATTTTATCTCCCGTTTTGCCATTTCCTCTCGTGGTTTCTGATTTTCTTCTGTACTTTTCTTAATTTCACCTCTCATAATTTTAATCATGTCTTTAATTTCTTTTAGATCTCCCATTTTTCTTTTTTTTCTGTTTTTAGTGTTGGTGATCTAATTACTATTTTACTTTTCTTAAAATATATATGATAACTCAAAAAAAATGTGAAAAAAATTCTAAAACCCAAAATGAGAAAAAGAAGTGGAAAAAGAAAGTGCAAGGCCCCAAGACTAATTGCAAGATAGAAAAGCAGGAGAAAGACGAGAAGAAAAACAATATTGTTAAATAAAGATAGAAACTACAAATAAATGCAAAACTTAAAACAGTGTATAATTTTAGTTCTATTGTTCTAGCATAATGTTTTTATTTATGGAAAAGCCTAAAATTATGAGAAATAAAACTAGGCTAGAAGAAAATAAAATTTACACAGAAGACTTTTTAACTAAATAGAAACAAATGGTTTACGTAAAACGTCGTACAGGGGGCGGGGGGAATTTTCGCTAGTTTTCTTATGGCTTTCAGCCTTCCTCTGTTGAACGCTGCCTTTCCGGTTGTCCTCCGACCAGCAGTCTTCAAGTATAAGCCGTTTTAAACTCGACCGTTTTGGTGTCGCTCATAATTTTGAAATGACATTTAGTATTCGTACCGAACTTAAAGGCGTTTTTACATCAAAAAAATGAAGGACATGCAAATAGGTTACAGAAAATAAAACATTAACAACGTAAAATATGAATAACCAAATTAAGATGGGGGAATTCTAATAATAAAAGTAAACTAATGAGGTAGAAACAAAGGACCAGGTCAACAAATACGGCAATAAGTAAAGCTAAAAACTAATAGGAAAGGGAAAAAGAAGGAAAACATAGGGACAAATACAGGGACACTAAACAAACATTAGTTGAAGTTTTGTAACGTGAAATGTGAGAGTAATTAACTACGATCTAACCTTAGAACAGCTAATATAAGAAACTAAGAAAATATAAAGTGAGAAAAAAATTACAGAAATAAGTGAATGCAGATTAGCTTAGACTGTTCTAGTGAGAAAGTGAGAACGACGAAATAGGCAGAATTTAACAAAAAAAGCGAAACGTACACTTGCTTGCTGAAGATGCAAAAGAAAAAGTAAAAGATAAGTTTCGTAGAAAACTATAAGAATTGTATAATAGAATAATATAATTAAATTAAACAACAAAACCTCCCAGAGGAAAAATAAAACGAATAACCAAGATTATATAGTAAATGAAATAGAAGGAAACTGCAACAAACAGGACGTGAGATCAACCGTAAACCAATCTGTACCAAGACAAAATTGTAGAAATAAATGACGGAAGTGAAGAAATATTAAAAAGATGAAAAAGATATTATTAAGAAATTTTGGAGAAGGATGAAGGTCAAGATATTAAAAATAAAGAAGAAGAAAAATTACAATAAATGCTACATGAATGGAGGAGGCGCTAGTTAGCCCCATTTATAAAAATTAGATAGACTCAGTTGCTATAATTATCGACTGCCACTTATCATACCTCCTGACTACGACACTAAATAATAAATTTAAAAAAATAACAGAATCGGATAATACCAGCGCGGCTTGAGAAATAATTGATCGATTATGAATTAAAGAAGAAACGAAATCTTGTCCGTGCTTTTTACGACAGTTTAAAGAGGAATAAGTTACTTATGAAAGATTTAAGGATTTCAAAAGGAATGATTGCTTTGGTCAATATGAGAGAAGAAACTTAGAATGAGATTAATTTACAAGAAGAAAGCTCGCACAAATATAAGGCACCTAAAGGATTTAGCCAAGATCAACTCTCCACAACGTTGTTTATTATAGCCTTGAAAGGGGTGATATGAAAGAGCAGAACAAGCAAAAACGACATAATTCTAAAAAATACTCATACAAAGTAAAGAATTATTTAGACAACTTAATAATTATTTCCAGAACTTAAAACATTTTTTAAAATATAGAAAATATAGAATAAATAGCAACAGCATATGACAGGCTAAAAGTGAATAAAACAAAAACAAACCATATAACGACGATATTCTATAGTCTTAATAAATTTGAAAGTGAATAGTATCCAGAATAGTAGACAATACAAATTTCAACAAGTGGATAGCTGCATTTATTTAGACGCAGAAATCAATAATAAAAATAATTTGTCTATTGTAATGAAGTGTCGTATCTTTAAATAAAGTGATCCAAAGTGAAAATACCTTTAGGACAGATAAAATTACGTTTATAGAAACCTATAGTACGACCAAGGGTACACAGATTTAATGTATGTACATTAAATCTATAGTATGGAAACAAACCACTGATATGGTGAAAAAGGGAATTGAAACGGATTTTTGGAATGGTAAAAGAAGGAGAAGTTTATCGGGGAAGAACAAAGAAGGTTCAGGAGCTAGATCCAGAGCCATAAATAATAAATGTAGTAAAATAGGTAAGACCATGGTGTTTGTGCCATTAAGAAGTCCTAGAATGAAGAAACAGGAGAGGACGTCCCCAAAAGGAATGGACCCAAGACTTAAAAGAATTGAAAGTGGAGAAGTGGAAAGTATTAGCAATTAGAAGAATTCAAAAAGCCTTAAAAGCCTCTCGTGTTTATATACCTTGTAAGATATCATCTCCTCGCTTTGCTTTTTTAAACTTTTGATGCGTATTTTGTGATGTCCTTGGTGTGGTGGTACTATACGTTTTGATAGACTTAATTAAATTCGTTCTTATTTTTTTTACAATAACGAGGTCTGGCAGCGGCCCCCCGGAGAGCTTGTCCAACTCCGACATGCTTGAACCCCTTCGCATGGTAGTTTTTAAAAATAAATAAAAACACGATTAAAAAGCTCTGTTTGACATAATTGACGTACGCCGTTGCCATGACAACGCATTTACGTAAACCCAGTTAGAGTTGAACTTTGACCTTTGACCTTTAACCTGTGTGACAGCACTCATAATTTTTTTTTATATATAAGTGCTTTATTACCCGCTCTCAAACGAAAATTTTCTATCGCTTGCGGTTCCGGAAATATATTACCTCGGTCGCGCCTGCCGCCGGGCCGAAATTTGTCCTTCGGAGGCGCTCGGGTCGGCACGGAAAGGCACGAACGATTTGACCTTTGACCTGTGTTACAGCAGCAGCAGCAGCACTCATAATTTTTTTTATATATATAATTAAAAAAATAATTAAAAAAATTAAAAGAACCACCCACCGGAGCAAAATTTTGCTTTTCGCAATTGCTTTAGTTTTATGGTATGCACTTGAATCGTCATTGAGATGGGGGATTTTGTCTGTATAGCTCATATCACACTGTTATTTTCAATGGATGATTTACAATAAAATATTTCTTTCTTTTTACGAGGATTGTTTGATAATTTGGGTACAAAAGCAATTCGAATGCCATTTTTTGGAGAGTATCAATTTTATTTTTTATTACAGGGTCTTTTGAGGACTACACACTTCGTCCATGAGCTTTCGACGTTTACAAGCCGCAGGGAAAATATGTTCTGCCAAAAGTTTAGTAGTGGCGATGATGGCATCTTCAGTGAGCCAAGTATTTTAAAATTGATAACAAAAAAAGTCAATAGGAACTAACACTGAAGAATATAAGGGATGAGGGATTAGTTGGAACCCTCACTCATTAATTTGGCCATTGCGATGATTGACTTGAACGACAGCGCGTTTTTACATGAAAATGTTCTTCTTTCAGAAGGTTCTCTTACTGTAGTTGATTAGAATGGCCTCTTAGAAACCCTTTCCAGCTGATAAAATGGATTTTGCCTTTTATCATTACCTTGTGTTGATTATTGTTTTGACCATAATTTTGTTTCTGGTATGTACTGGTAATTCTATATTTCGTCTACCCTAACGAATTCCAGTACAATTTTTCACTCAGGATATTACGCACTCGTTCAGCTTATCATGTCAGAAATATCATATATTTTTTAGTAATCTTCCATAACTGTACTGTAGATTTTTAAATTATATTCTTGTGATGACTTCAATTGGACGTCCTTAGTGGTCATCGTTTTTTATGTACGTTCGGCTACATATAAATTTATTTTCAACGATGGTGCAGTGTCTATATACTTCGCACAATTTCATCTTAATTTCTATTATTTATTTTATCTCTGTATGAAATTCGTTATTATCATTTTTTTTATAATTCGTTCAATAGGCACTTCAAATGTCTGTAAAATAAATAATGCTTTGCTTGTGGCGCCATCCCGCAGAAATTTACCTTAATTACCAAACAATCTCGTAAGCTATGATTTAGGATTCTTTGAAAGTGTGTTTGGTCTTACATATTTTCTTTCATAACCTAATTATCTCACAGGCGAAATATTGAGAACAAATGTTATATATATATATATAATGAGGCTAATAATTTGGACATCTACTGTATATATAATTTTTTAACATGAGCAATTACAGATTTTTCAGGAAAAAACTTTTGGGAAACCCAAACATCTCCAATGGGAAATTTATGACGCTTCGTTTCGATTGTACTCGTTTAGCTTGAAAATCCTACTTTAATTTTAGCAAAAAACCCAGAGCAAATAATGGGAAACGTAGCCGATTTATTCATAACTGGACAAATAACGAAAATTAATCACACGTTTGCCCCGAGTCGGTTTCGTTTGTGCGGCCAGCTAATTAAAACTTTAGGAAGCGAAATGATTTACCTTTAAGGCGCAAGTTCTTCTCCTCCTGCACCTCGTACTCGTCGCTGAGGAGGATGTCCCGCTTGGACCTCTCCGTCGGCTTGTCGTTGAGGACCGGCTCCACGGATACAAGTTCAAAGATGTTGTTTGTTCGGTTGAGAATCTGAAACGATCCGTTTTGCAGATCGGCGCTGTTCAGGTGGAGCTTTTTGCAGGCAAAGCTCTAGTTCGCTAAATGCGCAAAGAGCAAAAGGGGAGAACTGTCTAATATTAAAGTAGTAAATCTTTTGAGGTATTTAATAAAGATGAAACGAAACGGTTAAGTTAATCTCCTGTTCAGGTAAATTGAAATCAGGTGCCTTTTCATTTGTAGTTAGCGAACATCAAAAAAGTTATGCTGCCTGTACAAAGGCACGTCTAATTCAAATACAAAGTAATTTTTAAATTATATACGCTTCTTAATTAATTAAATTACTCCTATTATCTACAAAAGCAATTTAATTTGTAAAACAACAATGTAGACAGAAAATGCTTTCTAACGCATAGTAAATACTCACAGTTTGGAATTTAAAGGATATCAGAGGCCGAACGAGGTCGAACCAGTTTGTTAGCTTTTTACCTAATAAGTCTGGTAGGATCACCATTAATGAATTTCCTATGCTATGCACAACCATATCGGACCTGCAACAAAAACAGCTCAATTAAAAAAGAAACGAATACACGAAATTCATAGAGACTTAATTCAGCTAAATCTATGGATAACATAATTTTGTAGATACTTACATGGATAGTTTTTTAAGTAATTTGGATCGTATACCGATAGAGAGCTACAGTAGCGACCGTACATGTGGTTAATGAATATTCTGAGGTTACATATCATTATTAAGAACCTAAAGCTCCAAGGCTTAACAAGTAAATAAAATATAAATAATGGCTTATTATTATGCACCAAAAACAATCCTAAAATGAGCAACGGCTGTGTAATTTATATTGAAACAAGCGGAGAATGAAAAAAATGAGATCATTAATAAAATGAAACAACTCCAACTCTCAGCCAGATAAATTAAACTATATATGTATGAAATAAATCAACCTAATAACATTGACAAAGAGGAGCTTGCTAAAGAGACAAAAATAAAATTACAAAAAAGGGAAAACTTCATTAATAATTTGATCATAAAATATCAAGAACACTATTATAGATTTCTAGATTTATTAATAAGCCGACCGACTGGCAGAGCTTTAAAACTCATCTTGGTGGCTCTACTAATCTGAGAGTTTTCTTAAAAAAAAATTAGATGTAGATGTAGAGATATTTATCGAGAATATTCTACAATACTCTACCTATTTTTAAAGAACAAAACATAACAATTATCTTAAAGTAATGTATTTATTGGGAAGAACAAAATTAAAAAGATAATGGTATCACAATAAAAACTAACTAAAACTACGTTACACAGCAAGTGAAAAGAGAAATTTAAAGAATTAGGAATAAATTACTTAGTACCTGTTTTGGTGATTTAACAAAGCGACTAAGCGACTCTTCTAATCAGAAATAGACAAGTAACAAAAAACAAAGAGTCAAAATATTTGCTGAGCATTCAACCAAATCAAGTAGCCGATTTACTAATTTACAAATATTCTGCCTATGAAGAAATAAATGTCAGACCCATCTCTTTAAAAAAAGTAACAGATTAGATAAAAAAAATATTAATCCAAAGAAATTGATTTTATTATCTTTTGAAAACGGCTATAGTAAAACCCACATATCTTATCAATGCTTTGTTTAAGCTGGATAATGTTCCTAGGATATGGAAAGATTTATGATGATTTCTAAACAGGATAATCCCTTCGTGAAGTTTCGTGTTATAGGCTTATATCCCTTTCTTCTGTAGTCTCAAAATTATTTGAAAGTACTATTGAAGAAACTGAAAACTTCTATTGAAAACAAATCCGATTCCAATGCAACTATTGAGCTACAAGATAATTAATGTATGGAAAAATAACTAGAGGACCGAAAGGTTTGAGCAGCAATCTTTCTTAATGTGGCACAGGCACGCCCACACTCACATTGACACTGACGCTCACGCCTGCGCTTACGCCCGCGCCCACGCATACGACCACGTCCACGTCCACGCCCAAGCGCACGCAATCGCACGCGCGCGCGTACATACACAGACACACAAGTAACTATCAGGGTAAACGCAGTGCGGGCAGTCGAACGTAGTATAAGTAGTACAAAAGCTAGGGTTATAGTACAAAGGAGCAAAGAGAAGAAGATAATTGTTAGAATTAGATAAGGAAATCTGCGGTTGATGACGGACGCATTGGGTATTAGCAAGAATACGGTGCACACCATTGTCTGCAAATGTTTTGGTAGACGAAAGATCTGTTCTCGATTTGTTCTGCACAAGTTGATAGACAAGCAGAAAGCAAAACGAATAGAAACGTCTCAGTGTTCTATTACTATGTTTGACCAGAATCTATTCTTTATCGCCTGATTTTCCCGTTTATAAAGCGTCATGAAAAGCATGTTTTGTGAACATAGCGGCAATCCAAGAATGTATGACAACGGGTCTGTGATAAATTCCTAAAGAAATGGGGGTAGAAGTGTACGGGGCAGAAACCGTGAGAAGAAAATGTGTTTACGACTGGTTCAAGTGCTTTTACGACGAAAACGAAAAAACTGAGGATAAGCCACATTTGAATCAGCGGTTGACGAGAAAAAGGTTAGATGTGATTGAGTAATGTGACAAACACTGATGATTGGCTATATGATTTATGTGGAATGAATTGAGTATCAGCAGTGACAGGGTACGTACCATGATTCGCGAAGAAGATTTGTTCTCGATTTGTACTGCACAACCTGACAGGCTGCTAGTCAGAGTTATTTATGGAAAATAAATTTATCTTTTAAAACTTTGATAAGGTCAATATAGACTTATAGTATATATTTTTGGCGCACAGCAAGGAATTTAAACATAGATATATTGAGACGCTTCTACTGTAAAGTATTGAGATCCATAACTGATGCGCCCTGATATGAGCCTAATAATGTAAAAAACTGACAATTTGGCATCAAAACAGTTAACGAAATGATAACATAATGTTCGTTATTAACGGATGCCGCTAGTCAGTAACAGAGGGGTAGAGGTATCACGAGAGTGACCTGGACGGGTACTCGTCAAACGTGGTAAGGGGAACCTTACCGACACGAGGACTAAGGGGAGGGGGTAGCCAATCGGGGCGGCTTCCCGGTTCCCCCTCGTTGGTGTTGGATTCTTAGGAGTGGTGGCATCGCTTTAGGGACAGGAGGGACTTGTTGGCCTTCGTGCGAGCATGCCCTTAAGCGGGGGAGGCTTCAGCCTGCCCCCACCGCCCATCAATTATGTCCGACCATAAATGTCGGTCTGACGGGCGGAACCGTAACACCTCCGGTACTCACCCATATAGCTTCATGGAGTCTTAATCGACGATCAAAGTAATGAACATAGACTCAAGAGGTTTAAACCAGATATATACTAACTGCCAATAATATTCTTGTTTTATGGTATATGGCAATTAAGTAAAAACTCCACTTACTGTTTTCTTCAAACTTATTAAATAATAAGGACAAAGCTTTATCACTCTTATTTCTGTTTATTTCTTTTGTTACTGAGACTTAACTCAGTAACAAAAGAAGCTCGGTTTGAAACAAATAACGCCTTATATGCAGTTGATATGAAGTTTATTTGACCGACCTACCTTGCATTATAACTTTTGCGCGGCTGAATTGGAAATTATAAGCCCTGTGCGCCTTTAAATCCGCATTCTTTGCAGCAAAACCAAAACAACCCACGCTGTAAGGTTTACAACGTTGCCTTATGGCAATAAGTATGTTACGTGCTGAGTTTGTGCACTTGCGCCAGATGCCAAGTTTTGTTAAGTTTCAGTTCGACAACCAGGTCCTTATATTTTTATGTAGCTTATATTAGTGAAAATTCGTTTCCTGAGGCAGACTGGTACTCCCAAGTTGAGATGTTAGTTCAGCAAATATACAGATTCAATTTTATTTGGAAAAACGTGATTCGGATAGCTGAAGGTGTGATAAAAATTTTTATTATGGCTACCAATCATCGTATTTGTTTCGTTTTATTATTTTGTACTTATTTTATGAATTTGATGATCAAATTACCTGTACACGTACAGTTCGAGCATATAATTTTTTGAACGCAACCACAGTTTTGTTTGTAGTAGCTAATCGACCTGCCTTATATACTTAGAGAATTAAATATAATTGATGATGAAATATGAGATGATCGTCGTTACTCTTCCTTTTTGAAATTTGCTCATGGGTCCAAGCTACTCCAACATTACTTTTTTGCAATAATTGT
Source organism: Sinelater perroti (assembly GCA_036346155.1). Classification (NCBI taxonomy): domain Eukaryota; kingdom Metazoa; phylum Arthropoda; class Insecta; order Coleoptera; family Elateridae; genus Sinelater; species Sinelater perroti. The sequence continues at coordinate 459,847 of JARFIY010000380.1, forward strand.
CATATTTCATTGTTTATACATTTCCATAATTTCATGATGGGTGGACTCCTCTATATTTAACTTTTTCTAAACTACATTTCCTCGCTCTTATTTTATAGACTTGCCTAACTTTATCATCGTTTTCTCTTATTTCTATATATTTGGGCTTCTGTTTGTTTATTTCCAGGCTCATTTCTAAACTTCTGAGCACTATTTTTAGTTACCCTGGCCCCTAGTGTTTGTGATAATGTATTACCATCTCTATGTATGTTCAAGTACCAAATTAAAGGAACTTGGTGATAGTCCAACAGCCTTCTTTCCAATGCGACTCTATATTTGGTATTATTTAGTACAACTTCATTTTTTTAAGGAAAGGGGGAATTTAAAAGATTTCAACATTTCGTACAGTTTATTCTTTTTAATTGTATTATATGTTTGTCTGAAATGACAAAAAGCATATGCAGAGGTAAATGAAATTTATACAACCTGACAAGAATTTATCTTATAGGCAAAATTTGACCAATCACCAATCTTTTGGACTAGGGCCTGCTTGGTATTCACCTAGAATATTTTCCATTCCTTATATACCGTGTCTTATAATGTCATTTTATTATATTTTCCTCACCTTTTTTTGTAAATGTAATATAAAATAGCTTTTTATCGTTGTTCGGGTATTTTTTTAAATTTTTCTAACAGCTCTACTAAGCTGCCATTTTTCCTAGGCAATATTTTGTTACTTGGACTATTTATTTCGTTCACAATCTTGTTAGTGCTTAGTATCTCTTTTTCAGCGTTCTAATGGTTTATTTTTATTCTGGATTTACTACCTTTTCAAAGTATCTCTTTCATACTTGTAAATCTACTCAATACATTCCCATCTTTGATCTTAAAACATTTCGTCCAATTTTTATACTTATTTTTTTTCTTCACCTCGCGAAACTTCTAACTCTTTAGTGATATAATAATTCTGTATTTTATCTTATTTTTATTATATAAACAATCCTTTCTTTTTCATATATATTTATTATCTTTCTGGGTTTGTTTAAACCTTTTTCCATTTTAGATTTTTTTTATTTATTGTGGCTTCGTTGTACTTCTCTACAGTTTTTTGAAATCCATCGTCAAACCAGTCGTTTTGTCTACTTTGTTTATAATTTATCAGTATTTTATTTGAAACTTTTTGTATTACGTATCTCAGTTGCTCGTCAACATTATGTAGTTTTTTCTTTGATAGATCTCCAAAGGAATATTTAGTTTCTTGTTTTTGTAGTAGATTAACATGTTATACCGTTTGCTTTTACTCCTTTTCTGTTTATTATTTGTTGGATGTTCTTCTACTTATGTTTTTACTTTCACCAAGAAATGATCTGATTCATAGGTGTCTTTTTATAATTTCTATTATATCTAATGTACTTCGGAAGTTTACTCTCCACTAACATGTGATCTATTCTGTCATTCTTTCGGCTATTTGGTAACACCCAAGTTTCTTTATGTATTTATTTGTGTTGCAAGAAAATACTCATGATGTTTATAGTTTAAAGATTCTTCTAATACAAATTCTATTAGTTTACTTTTATTTATGTTTTGTATTTATTATTTCTCCCAGTTATCCGTTTATCGCTCAATAATTGCATTTAGGTCCCTTATTACTATTTTTGTGTTATATTTTGGTGACTTATCATAAATATTTTATAGATCTTTATAAAATACTCTTTAATTATGGCTACCTAACATCTCTTATATTCCATTGAGTTATAATAATGGTATTCTTTGGTTTATTCTTCATCTTTAAGTTCGATTCTAATTTTTGATTTTACTATTATCTTTTTAGTGGGAAATATTCTTATTCTTTATTTTTTATAGACTTTCTGGTTCAATTTCTACCACCCATTGTTAATACAAACTTTTTAGGATCCCGCCTTAGCCATATTACCTTTTTCCTTTTTATGATTTCATCATAACCCTAAATATTTTTATAGTTGTTTCTCACTCTACGTTTGGTCGTGTTCTCTGCAATATTTTATCGTTTCTTTTACATCTATTTAATTTCTGCTATAAATTTAGACATTTTTCTCTTAAATAACTGTATCCTCTTATTTCTGTTGTTTGTCTATAATTTCCAATCTTTTTTGGGGATATTTCTTTCATTCCAGAATTTTTTTAGGGATTATATTTTTTTTGGTAGTCTATTTCCTTAAATCCTTTATCATTTCCTTGAGATCATCAAAATTACTCTCTTTACAATTGTTTTTTCATAAGCGTCACTACTTTTAAGCTTTTATACCCGAAAGGGAAGCCTAATTAAATCGGTGCGGTCGTTTGTCTGTCCGTTGCGACTTTCAACTCGAGAATTACTGAACCTAAAGACATAAGGGGGGTGTCATTTGAAAGGCTATGGCCTACCGGTTCACATCCGCGAGCTGGCATAGGTGGGATGGCCTACAACAATGCAATAAGGATTTTTAGCGTACCCAGCTTCCAATATGTCATTCCTTATAACCTTTGATTAATGCAGCTTTCAAGCTGGAGACCAAGCTTCTATTTCTGTTGTTTCTTACATCTGTCACGCCCTACAATTTTTGATCTGTGATAGATAGAGACATAACGTTTTGTCTGAGACTGTTGATATATTTAGAGTTTACTTCAGCAATACATACAAACACATGCACAATCTAGGTTACCTTTTAAAGTACTCCATGCTGGATTAACAACCCTTAGTGCCGTTCGGAAGCTGCTACTTAACTTTATTATGACTTAAGATAAATAACTTTACGCCACTCTTAAAATTAAAAGTCGTAAATGTATAAAGGGCCTCAGCCCCAGTTTTGGTCAAAGCAACAATTTTACCCGCAGAAAATTATGATTTACTTATGCTGGGATTCGCCGCAAAAATTACAGAAAATTGCTTACGACGATATTAAGTCCGGTTTTTGACCACATATTGATAGGGTAATATGGCAAAAATTCCTCGAATTTAATCTTCCCCAGCAGTTGAACAACGTAGAGGAAAATTTTCCAGTTATCATAACGTTGATAGAAGATTATCAATGATGAATAGACATATTTTGTTTAAAGTTATTCCATGTTTTTTAAGAAGATAAAGAATAAGGATTAACAAAAAGAAGAATTCATTTTCGCAGCAACTCATAGTATCATATATGTCGCAGCTTTAATCGTTGTGTTGGACGATGGCTGTGATGACTTTTAATTTCATTTGTTGAATTAATATTTGATAAATAAATTACCAAAATATTAATTTTGAAGCACAACGCATCTTTTAGAGAGTTGTTACAAATTTTGCTTAAAATAAACGATACTAATTGTGCACCTGTTTAAGGCCTTAAATATAAAAGTTTTTAAAGAGAAGAGAAGGTTACGCAAAATAGATTTACCCCTGCGGAAAGTGATCTACTAGACGCGAGAAAATTATTCATGCATAAGCCTGGTTGTATTGGCATTTTGTCAATAAATTCCCAGCTTATGAGGAGCACGCGATATTGTTCGGTTTCGTCTCCCCATTTGCTGCCGCTCGTTTTCATTGGCGATTTACCCCCTTAAATAAAATTTCAGTCATTTTGTTTGCCAGTATTTCTAATTAAAAAACAGTGTTTGTGCTGTCAATACCAAATATTAGCTTTCAGAAATGTTTGGAATATAATTTATTTGAATATTTACAATTTGTTTATTATTGTTTGCAACATTATTTCATTGTTATTTTTAAATTTTTTTTAAATAATTATATAAAGTAGATCAAGACAACCTTTATAGCCCTTTTCTGATTTGGTTTTTAACGAGTAGATACGTTTATAACAGTTCTAGCTTAACGTGTAAAATCGTTTAGAGCTTTTTAATTTCGATAATTTAAACATTAGAAAATAATTTATTTTTATCCTATATTAAAAATATTGTAAATTTCAACTGTTTAATAAATTTTTCATTTTCATTTAATCAAAACAATATACTTTAGATCAAATTAAGAAAAAAAAGTGTGGTTTTGTTCTTTTCAAAGACACCCCTATTATAAAAGCACATATGACTAAATCCTGTCATTATTTGAACTCATTTTTTGGAATTCGGATAACTTTTTACAATTGTATATTATTTATATAATGATTGATATGGATGGTCAGCCCTAGGGAATCGAGCCGCCATGACGACGCAATAGCAAATGCTCTCAAAGACGACGACAAAGGCCTAGAGCGTTCCACGCCACTGACTGCACCCCCGAGTGTGGCGATTTTCGAACGGTCTAGGACTATTCAGCTTGTAAGTGGTGCTCCCTAAAATTACCGAACTATATAATAGAAAAATTACGATTACATGAACGAAAAATCTGTATATTTCTTAACTGACGAAGAAGAAATAAATTTTACGGCGACTCGTTTCATGTCAAGATCTTTCGTTAAAATTTGCATCCTTCTAGTTCTCGGACTGCCAGTCTTGTTTTTCAATATTTTTCTCTTTTCTATTCTTTCCTGGTCTTTCGATCATCTCTGAATCGTTTATACTATGTCTACATTCCTTGATACTTGATACTTGTCTACGTCCTTGATAGTCCTCTGAATCAGTCGAATAGTTACACGTACTCACTCACCGACGTCTAGCTCCCAACTGAGCCGTCCAGTGAAATCGTCCTTATTTTTGCATAGGTATTACAGTCTATTCTGACCGGCTGCCAGGTCACCTGGCGGTCGCATAATTTGTATTCATGTATTAACATGGGTTTGATACTTTCGAGGCAGATCTCGTATCACTAAGACATATTTTCAGTATTTTCTCTGCATGAAATATTTTTGATTTGGTATAAAAATTGGCGTTATCAATGTAAATCTTGAGGTGGTACTGAAAGCGGCATACCTTCATTCTTCAGCTTATTGGTAGTCACATCGCAACCTTTTTAGTGAGTTTAATGTGACTTTAGAATTAATTTGTATAAGTAACTGTTATTTCTTGCAGTACCAATGCAACAAATCTAACCTTCTCTTCCTTATAACAACTTTATCTTTCTTTACCACTGTTATCCTGTTACCTATTCATGATTAATCTTAATTTTTTAACAGTCTTTAATATGACTGTTCAGTCTGCGTTCCGAACAGATTAACTTATCTTTTACTTTGACATTTTCTTCGTAATTCACTCGCTTTCTACTATTTCCAAGCATTTGATTATTTTGCTTGTCTTGCTTTAATTCATTTTGAAGAATTCTTCGTGCACATTTTGCGTTGATTTCTGTTTTTCGTAAAACTCGCCAATGAGCTTTTTGGAAATCATTATATTGTTTGGGCAAAATTAAATCTCTTTTTAAACGGCAAAAATAAATTATTTGAGATATAAAACACATAGGAAAATCAAAATATGATAAAAAATACAAACACAAAATAAAAAGATGCTAAAAATAGAAAATAAAGAAACTGTCGAAGAAAAATGGAATGTGTTAAAGGAACAATAGAACGAGTGGCTAAAGAGCTGTTACAGATTAAAAAAATTAAGAAAAATATAGAGAGAACACAACAGTCACGAGGTAAAGGCCTAAACCTTCCATACAGGTGCGCGGCGGTCCTGGGTTCAACTCCCGGCTCAATAACAACAGCGAACGTCAAATGCCCTCCAGCCGTTATACAAACGCCTTTGGCGGTTGGGAACTACATTGTCCTCCTTCTACATTAGTGAATTAGGCTAGCCCCCGGCCCGAGGTACGCCAAGACATGGGTCATGGTACCGCACGACCGTGCGGTTAGAAACAAGAAGAAGAAGAAGAAAAATATAGGCTACGTTAAAGACTAAATAAATTTTAGAACAATTGATTAGAGCAAAAACAGAAGATAAATTCAACGATAAATGAAAGGACACTTAAAATGAACGATAAAGCAAAAAAAAACATAATAAAAGAAATAGAAGTAAAACTACAACAAACGGGACATAATTACTTTCTATAAAAAAATACTTATAGCAAGTTAAACTTACTAATCTAAAGTCAGTTTGTAGCAGGACACAGCCGATAAATAATTGACAAAAATGAAATATTTAGAGATGGACGAGTATTATCAGAAAATTATGGAAAAGGAAAAAGAAGAAAAATGAAGCAAAGAAGAGAAATAAGAACAAAGAGAACAAGGGGTACCTAAGCAAGAAGAAGATAAAATGATGTAAAATTGAGATTCAAGATACCAGGAAAGAATAAAATAAAAAAGCTAGAAGATAGTCACTAACTGAGATTTGTAAAGCATGAGAAAAGAAAAAAATATGTAGTAATTGGAGGAAGACAGTAATAAACCTTATTAAAAAAAAAACAGATGGACTCAATTACAACAATTATTAATAATAACATATAATAGATTAAAGGAAATAACTACAGATAAAATCTAAGAATACTAATGCGAGTTCGGAAGACACCAATCGATAACGGATAAATTGTTCACGACACGACAATAGCAGAAAGAACTAAAAGAAAATAAAAATCCTTTATATGTTTTTTATTGATTATAAACAGGCTTTTGACAGTTCAAAGAGGAATATACTATTTTGTAACAATAAAATCCTTAGAAATTTTAAAAGGATGGGTGATTTGGTCAAAATGACGTTAAAGAAATTTGGAATACAGTCAATTTGCAAATAATAATCTCCGGAAAATCTAAAAGAAGGGGATCCGCTCTCCACAACGCTATTTAATATAGCATTAGAAGGAATGATAAGAAATAGCACAAAGAGTTCAATAAGAACGTATTGTTCTTATCATATTAAGAACAATACGTTTTCAAAAAAAAACATTAAGATACTATTTATAGCAACTATAAATAGAGCTTTAGAGATAATGTCATATAATTTTTCTGCGTTCCTGCGTTGGAATTACATAGATATATTTTTAAGTAAACTTGTGTTCACCCAATTAAAACTTTTTAACTGTCTATTTATTTAGTCGGCCTCCTTGACCTTCTTTGTTTACCTGAGAGAATAACTGGAAAAATGCACTTGAAAGCTGTCTGGCTAGGTAATTGCTTTAGAGTCGAATGTAAGTTGGCCAAAGCTTCCAGTGCTTCTATTTGCTATTTGACTCGTGTAGCTGCAGGTACAAATTACATTTACATCGCCAAGTAACATGAGCAAAGGTAAATTTTAAGTCTGCTAAGTTTTGGTATTCTGGCTGGCGCAAATGGACGAAATATTTGTCAATTCTCTTTGGCGGAATTTATTTTTAGATTCGTCTTATTTTTTCCATGTTTAATGGCGACATCAACTTTTACGCCACTTTTTATGATTTTATAGGATGCAACGGTTTTCTTTAGTGGGATTTTTTAGGGTTATTGGTTTAGCCTCTAAACTAATGGTGCTAGGGTCGGTTAATAAATTTCGGGGTATCGGAGATATTCCGGTTTAAGTGATGAAAAATGCACAGTAAAGCTTACATCAAAATAGGGCGAAAATGTTTGCTTTGCTACATATACTTATAACGCCTATGCCTTTAAATTAAAAAATATTTAATTGTCATAGTTAATTAAAATGATAAAAACGTTAAAAATTATAATTTAGTACATGATAAATGATTATTAATAATGAGTAGTATTAAAAGTGTCTAAAAATCAAAATAAGTTGCTGTAAAAAGATAGATTGTATTAAATAAGATGAAATAGTCTAAGGAGTGGACCAAATTTGATTTTTCCCAATAGGTCACTCTACACATTTTTTAAAACTCAATGTTCTATTAAACTGCAAATTCAATTGTAAAACGCGTTTTGATGAACAATAAAGTAGTTTAGGGAGGAGTGTTATTCTTTTTTTTTATAATCACAGGGCACAGTCCAAACTATACAGAGGGTTGTCCCACTGTAGTTCAGAAAAAATGTTTGCAACTATATGGGGCCCGACGTTGTTTTAAAGCAGGATAATGTTTCTGATTGGAAATTTGAATTTTGTCCTACAATAGGCGAGTTTTTCTTCATCCAAAAGTTGATAGAAGTAACCCTTAATTGTTAATTGTCCCAGTCACGTAATATTTGGACAATATCGTTGACTGTCATTTTAAACTACTTTCTATTTATCCAAAAATTGTTTACGCCACACGTACACTTCAGTCAAGGATACCTCTTGTTCTAACATTATGTTGAATAAAGAAGCGGTAGTATGAAGTATCCTACAGAGGAAATTGTCTTTAGGCAATACTACATACAATGCTTAGAAGCCGTGTGCCGCTCCGACTACCATACGCGATGTGAAAGAGTAATTGTGTTTTATATTTTATTTACCTTTGTGTGTGTGCGCGCGTGCGTACAGGTTTGTTTTTTACAGTACGCACAAGATAGTAGAAAAGTTTTGTACGACAAGATTTTTTGTAACCTGCAGGGCGATTTTTGGGTATCAATTTCTTCTGAATTGTAGATGCCAAAAAGGCTCATTGAGTCAAAAATCGAATACTTTGCAACTTTGTACGTGGTTTGAATGCTGATCAGTGTTTGGAAAAAAATGGCTTCCCAGCTGAAAGACAAATGCCCTTATTGCATGGTATCGATACTGGAAGGAAATTTCAGTATGGAAGACGCTCCAAGGTCCAGATGCCTGTTCTTGTCTGTTACGGCGGAGAAGATGCTTTAGTGTAACGAATACGTGATTTATCATCAGTTAGAACAGCACTTGGACTTTCTTGTGCCACTAACTTATATCATTCTGCACGACCGTCTTAAAATGAAAACAGTTTATATCCTTTTGATATATTATGCTGTAATCGATTTCATAATCTCATAAGATATTCAATACTACTATGTCAACATCGTAATAGACGACGAAATTTGTCATTATTTTATGACGTATCTTGTAAAGTTCAAAAGAACAAATGCAGAGTTTCTAAATGTGGAATGAATGTGTCCAAATTACTGAAGAAATGGTGAAAAATTTGCGGAAACCTTTTATAAATGCCGTCGTCGCAATGCATCTTCTCCTAGCACTGTGGTAAGTTTAATTAATAAATTTGATTCAACCGGTTTAGTTCTAAACACAAAAATCATAGTTAGTGTAAGTGAAAGTGTTGCAGAAAATCCTTCCTCATCAATCCGCCATCGCAATCAACAAGTAAACATTTTCAAAAGGCCCCTTTAACGAATTTTGACGAAATATTTGCATTTGTATGCGTACAAGGTTCAGTTGATACAACCATTAAAACCATGAAATAATGCAAGCCGTCAGGCGTTTGCATATTTGGGAAAATCAACAAGGTGATGGTGAGGTTTTGAAAAAAATTATCTTTACCGATGAGACACATTTCATTTTACCGTCTTTGTCAATAAACAAAATTGTCAAATCTGGGAATCCGAAAATCAAAAATGATTCAAGAACACCCTATGCATCCTTGATGGGTTACGGTTTGGTGCAGATTTTGAACTGGGGATTGTTTGGTCCATATCTTTTTGAAAATGAAGTAGAAAATGCCGTTCTCGTCGATGGAATTTGATGATTATTAACTTGTATGGCCTGAAATTTATGATAGGATGTGGAAGACATTTCAACAAGATGGTACAAACCATGTAGTTATTGCAAACAAAATTTAATGGTTGTCTTATCTGGCAGTGAGGTGATGTGAATTAGCCGCCAAGATCTTGTGTGACCTGACACCGTTAGACTTTTTTCTTTGAGGTTATCTTAAAGATACGGTGTACATTAACTACAAACCACTGAGGACTTCAAAGAAGAAATTCGACACAACATTGCTAAAATTTCCCAGTAATTTTGTTAGAGTGAACATATGCTGCTACTGCCAAGACGGTTATTTATCGGATGTTTTGTTTCACACACAGCCTATATGTCTTTACTTTAAAATAAAGCAAAAACGTTATCACAATTCAAATAAAAAATGTTTTATTAAAAAATTAAAATTTATTATTAATCCAGTAAAAACGCAAAAAAGAGTTATAAGCATGTGGGTATAAAGAGAAAATCACGAATGAATAAAAAATAAGTTCACGCTTGAAAAAGAAGCAGTAAAACTATCGAATAAATCATCTCAACGTCATCAAAACTTTTGGGTCATTACCAGCATCACAAAATCGGCAGTTATTTTTTTACAGACTAGAGAGCACAATATCTATGTCTATATACTGCATATGGTACAATAGGTCAGATCACCTACACTACTCAATAGCAAAACAAAATGGTTTCTGTATACTAAGCTTCAACCTTAAAACCAAGAAAGAAGAAAACCTAGCCATTGTCTTGTTAACTCAGACTATTCAGGAAGCCGCAAGAACCGCTACCCAAATGCGAACAACAAACTGCAACACCGCTAAAAATGTAAATTAAGGCAAAAATAATAATAAAGCAACAAAAGTATTAAATACGCTAACTTTTAAAAATATCTTAGTGTACCAACAGCATTTATAAGTGCTCCAGATCAGTGTTATGATAACTAAAAATTATCACAATGGATTAACCATGCAAAAGATTGGCTATATAGCGATACTTAAATCTGTTCCTTAGTAATACAACTTTTCAAATGTTCCAACCTACTAATATACAGCAGCATTCAAATGAACATCTACAACTGTCAATACAGAGTCAAACTGACGAAAAGAAAAAATTAAAATCAAGACTATAAGCGGGTAATAAAACTAAAATACAAACTATTTTACCTAGAATATTGGTATATTATAAATCAGTTACGACAAAAAGCCCACATAGCAACCTAGAAGAAGAAGAAGAAGTAGACTAAGAACCAAACGTAAAAACTGCCAAATCACTAAATGCTCCTTCAAAATTTACAATACCATTAAAAGTCTACTAGATACTGTAGCGGCAGATGCACGTAATTTGAAAATATTGAACAATAGTCGTGTAAAAGGATAAGTAGCAGACTCAGGAGTCTTCCATAAAACACAAAGAAGACTTTGTATGAAAATACCATCAAGCAACCACCATTACCATAGAAAATCGCGCTGGACCTTTAATACTACCAGTTATCTATTTATCATCAAAGATATAAAAAAAGAAGGAATAGTATATAAAGTTTTTTTAAATCATTGGGAAGTAGATTTATTGCTAGAGATGATTGTAATGGCAAGTATCCCTAATGAGGTTCTAGATCAAATGTATCAACTCTAAATAGTAAACAGTGACTTTTACTCCACCGGAGACTTATAAGATCCCGTACCTGCTCGATTTCTTCATTATCACGAATATTTCTCAGAACCATGTTGAAGAAGGACTAGGACTAGTAATAGATCATTTTTTGGTAGTTATGATATTGAACAATCCGGTCATGACCAAAGGAAGAGAGTTTTAAATTTGATTTGGACAACAAAATCCAGTTGAAAATCAATATTTTAACTTCCGAAGAGACAAGAGATAAGATCTAAGACTAGGCTAAACCAGCTGACGTGCAGTTAAGCCGCGAAATCAACAAAATAAAAAACGAGACTTTTAATAAGTACCTGAGCGCGTTTACTTATGAAAGTAATACCAATTATTTTTATAGAAAGCCACCAACAAAATATAGACCAAGTTGCATGTCCCATAACTCAGAAAACCTGGTCGAATGTGTGCAGACAATCTCAAACAAAGTTCTCAACCAAATGAAGTCTATCATAATGCTGAGGCTACGTTTAATATAAATGATTTTTTAAGTAAATTATTGAAATCACTTATACTTTTCTTAAAACTTAAAAATTTCCAAGATACGATCTCATAAATTGAAAAGTCCTGAAATAGTTTTTCAAGAAAGTAATTGTCAATTTGACCATCTTAATTAACATTTTATTCCGGCTTAAGTACGTATCACTATGCTTGCAGAGGTTACCGTAATCTTTAAATCCAGAAAACCAATGATATGATATCGTACGGGCTCATCTTCCTGCTACCAATTTTCTTTAAATTGTACTTGAAGTTACTTCGTGATTGGAGTCTATTATTGATAAAAAAATATTATTTTGGACTACTAATTCGAATCACTAACGTCATTAAAAAGACGTTTGAAGGAAAGAAAATCTTAGATATAGCCCAAGCATTTGATTAGGTGTGGCACTCTGGATTGAAACTACAGATAGATAAATGGTATTTATAATTTTAGAACAGTATTTGACTAGGACAAAGAACATTTTGGTAGTTATGATATTGAACAATCCGGTCATGACCAAAGAAGGTTTTAAATTTGATTTGGACAACAAAATCCAGTTGAAAATCAATATTTTAATTTGAGAGAGAGATAATTTAAGACTAGGCTAAACCACTGACGCAGTTAAGCGCGAAATGAACAAAATAAAAACGAGACCTTTAATAAGTACCTGAGCGCGTTTACTTATGAAAGTAAACATTCCATTTTAATAAAGCCACCAACAAAATATAGACGGTGCAAACTATGTCCAACGTGAAATATTTGTAATGTATCCAATCTCGAAAAGGTTCTCAACCAAATGAAGTCTATCATAATGCTGAGGCTACGTTTAATATAAATGATTTTTAAGGTAAATTATTGAAATCACTTATACTTTTCTTAAAACTTAAAAATTTCCAAGATACGATCTCATAAATTGAAAAGTCCTGAAATAGTTTTTCAGGAAAGTAATTATCAATTTGACCATCTTAATTAACATTTTATTCCGGCTTAAGTACGTATCACTATGCTTGCAGAGGTTACCGTAATCTTTAAATCCAGAAAACCAATGATATGCTACAAATTTTCTTTAAATTGTACTTGAAGTTACTTCGTGATTGGAGTCTATTATTGATAAAGAAATATTAGTTTGGACTATTAATTCGAATCACTAACGTCATTAAAAAGACGTTTGAAGGAAAGAAAATTTGCTCGGCTATATTCTTAGATATATCCCAAGCATTTGATTAGGTGTGGCACTCTGGATTGAAACTACAGATAGATAAATGGTATGTTATTATAATCTTATATTAGCAACAGATATTTTTGCACTGGACAAGAAGACGCTTACTACTAATTAAGACCCATTAGAATTGGGATGCCACGAGGTTGTGTTCTGTCATGTTGTATTTTGCTACATACCTCAAATTGCTAATACTTTGATAGCTATATTTGTAGATGATGTAGGTATTTTCACCAAAAAAAAAATGTATTGGCTAATGGGCAAAATATTTCGGATATATTCGGATATTAACTATAGGGCTGTGCTGACATACAGAAACATACAAGTTTATACAAAATTAACAATAGAAATTAATAAGCTCATAACCCTTAACCGCTAGGAACCCAATAACAATATATTTTTGTCATGTTATGTAACTTACCATTTCGGTCACTACTATAGCGCCACCTGGTATCGTAAGGAAATCTTGATAGTCACTGTTACCTATCTCAAGTGTTTCAAAGCAATATTACGAAACCTATCAGTTAAAATGTAAGGATTTTTAAAACACCCTCGTAGCAATTATAAAATCTTGCTACCACAAGTTATATTTTTTTATGAGGTGGGGGGGGGGGCAATTATTGTTTAGTTGGAAACCCGTGATTAAAATTATAATGGCTTAGGCTTTTTAAATTATCTTGATTTTTGCTCAACACCACAGCACATTTTACGCCAATTTTTTGAGGCTACATGAAAACATTGTGCTTATATTAAAAAAATCCCATCCGCCCAAATCAAAAAATAACGAAAAAAATGCATGTCTTGGCACCTCAACCTCCTGTCAGATTGTCGGCTGTCAAAATACGTTGCAAGACATGCAGCACCAAAGGAGTGTAGACGAGTGCTGTAAACAAATTAGGGCGTAGTGCACAACGATTATAATGAAAATACCGCGGGGGCAGGGGTATCCTTCGTGATAACAAATATTTTCGTACTACATCTTCCTTAAATTGACAATATTAATTAGTAATCATTACGTACAATTTACGTTTTTACTACACTGCAATTTATCATTTGTGCTGCTGCCCCGAAATAATTATTTGCCTTAATAGGTTTTTCAAGTAAACTTGTTTATTTTTAATTTATATGCTAATTAGAAATATTGATTTTTTGCTAAAGAGCTACCAAACAACTCATTTTGTAGCTAAGAAGGCTTTAGCGTTGTTAGTGCGCTAATGATCAGAAATAAGATATCAAATAATTACACCGAGTTGTTATTTTACTGCTTTATGGTAAAATTTGATTAAACAACACTATTTAGTTTAACTATGTGTATATGTTAACATGAAAATATTATTTAATTATACAATTGTTAAATTTGGAATCAAATATTCTATAAATTATAACAATCGAACTTATTTTTAACTAAATAATAGAAGATCCTTCAGAAAGGACAAGGCAATTTTATTGAATTTTTATTTTGGGTTTTACTTTATACTATACTAAACTCTTTATATAGTTATTATTATAATTTAAAATGATAATAAAACAACCTAATTCATTAACACAAACTAAAGAAAGAAAAACAAAGAAACAACGCATTTTGCTTAATAAATATTTGCTTTCGATAAGATTGCAGTATGTTCAACGTACTTTTAGTGCAAAAATGGAACGGTTGTAGAAGCTGGCAACATATCGTTAAAAGTATGAAACATAGCATCCTGGTTAGCAAACCCCTAAAAGTGGCTCAAGAAGAGAAGCATGTAAAAGTCTAAGGGAGCTAAGCTTGGTAAATACGTAGAGTAAAGAGGGATCTGTAAACCGTCATTTTTTTCCATTTTCTCAGTAGACACGTGTGACCATGTCACATCTTGGAGGAGTATGAGAGTTGTTTGTTTCACAATTCTAGTAACATTCGCCCAATTAACAGCAAGACATGTCAGATTTGGTTGTGTAACCACACAAACGTTTATTCAATGCACCACAGTCTTGATGGTCTTCTGTAGAAGAAGCAGAACTCTTTGCGCTGACAAGTCAGGTTTCAGACATTTTGATAGCCGTAAAGATCTGATGCAGAAAATGAACAATAGCTTCAATTTGTTAGGGGTTAATTTATGTTTACATTGCCAAATATTCCGTTTTTTAATCTTACCAAAAGCTTGATGGTATATGTAAACTGTCTCTAGTTACATGATAAGTTTGAGGTTAAGTTCATATATTATGAAAGTTGTTTTTCTTTTATTTTTTGTTTTAACGACACCATGCCCACATAACTGGCTCCTAACTTGCAGTTGATGCTAACGTCACATGTGCAAAACTTTGAAAACATTCTCCGGGCAGTTCTGCCACTCATTGTGCTGACATCCCACACTTTATTAATATTAGCAACAGTTTCGAAGACTGTAGGTTTAAATTCGTATAAAACTGCTAATCTCACATTGCTAATCTCACATTGCTTCTTCGCATTAGGCACTGTTTTGATTTCACTGAAATTCTTTGTTCCTGGACAGATTCACTTTGAACGACGTTTGGTAGTTTTTACTACGATGCAACGTTCTGTGCAGGAATTACAAATAACTGCCTGGTTGTATTGACCTCAATTTCACCGACTCTTTGAAATTTCTTTTCTTGAAAAGGTAATATATATTAGATTTACTGTTTTATTCACTTAGTTATTACAAATGCGACAGTCATACACTTATCGGCGTCTAACTCCCAACTGATTCTCCCAAAAGTCGTCCTCAATCATGCATGCGTATTACAGTCCACTCTCATCGACTGCCAGGTTACATCGTATTGACATTGATTCAATATTTAGCATGATGGTTGGTCAAATTAAAATTATAACTTGTGGATAGAACAGAAATATTGATTTATTATACTTTAATTTATATATATTTATATATTATACTATAATTTACACTTTCTAACATAAATCCCATGGTTTTATGATGTACCTTGCGTATGTCAGTATGGAGGAAATCTTTTGCTGCCAAATCTTATCACCTTTTAGATATTCTTTAAAAAAACATAGAGATGCAAAGTATTGATTATTTAAGGGATTTTTTTCCTTTCTGATGATCAACCATAGTAAGTCTTTAAGAAATATCAGGTAATATTCAATTATTGTGCTGCAATCTGTGAAAAAATATAATAACCTTTAAAGTTCCAGAAGATGGAGCCCATAATATTCTTAATAGAAAATATATTTTTTTTTGTTTTTGGGACTTTGGGGCTTTAGGTGACAATGAACATTTGTCCTTGGTTTTAAACTAAGGGAGCGCTAAAGAACCTTTCTTTCCTTGGTCGTGCCTAACAACGACTGCACTATTTGTAGCCGCATGGCCATATTCTATAAACATATATATGACTCATCAGGCACACACTTTGAATATTAGAGGTGTTACTTTTACCAATGTTTAGTATTTTATAAGATATTCTTATTTTTCGAAATAGTTGTATCGACACTGTTCAAATCTACTGCTGGTGTTGTCATTCATTTTTAAAAATAATTAATAGGTATTCCATAAAATGATTAAAAAAATAACAAACAGTTATAATAATGCTTACATATATTTTCTCAATACTTCTGGTAGGCCAATAACTCACAAATTCTGATTTCGAATTTTTGGATAATAAGAAGGCCATTTAGAATAAAATATTTATAATGTTCTCTATTACACATATTTCCGGGCCGTTTCTCTGCGCTCTTATTTACGCCTATTTGGGACTTACGAGAAACGCCTGGAAACGCCTGAAACATTCGTATTGTTCGAGTCCCCCACGTGCACAAATGGCGCGACTGGAAGGCATTATGTCTGTCACTCGACAGTGACGCAAAAAAAAACTGCGACCACGAATGTTTATGCGACTGTGTGCCTACGGGAAGCGTTCGAAATTTGCTGTAGCATATAGATCTACGTCAAGAAGTCGATTTTCTATTATTAATGATGATACTAACATTCCACATTAATGGTAAATTTAATTTTGAGCTGGGTTTCATTTCTAGTGCAAGCTGAGAGGAATAAAAAAATGATTTCAAAATTGATAAATTACACTTTGGCTTCTTGTTGTAACCATGTACTGTACTGGTCTGTATACTCTTCAGAGATTATCGCGTTAGAAGTTGCACAAATAAGTTTCAATACGATAATGCAGTTAGTTTCTTTTTATATAAAAATTGTTGTAGTACGAAAATGTGCGTTATCCCTCAGGAAACACATTTCGCTCCTTGTAGCTTATCTACAATCACTACCTTTGTTACAATCCTTTGAAGTGCAACTTTGTTAGATAATTTTGTACACCCACGAATATTTTATAGCAATGTGTCCTAATTTGATTGTGATACTTGCCTACGACCCTTGTAGCACCTTTTACAACCCTTTGGTGGTGCACGTTTTGCAAACGACAATCTGGCAGTGTTGTCTGTCAAAATAAGCTGGAAATTGTTCGACTTTAAAGGTTAGCAGAAGGGTTTTAAACGCATAGTAAACGTGTTTGCAGGTATTATTTCAACATTTTTATTATAATATATATATATATGTTCCGGTTTATACCGCCCTGTGCGGCTTTCCGGTTCCCAAACGCTACATGTCTCGGTTTTGAGCATCTTCCTCTTGTACTTGATACTTGATCATCGCATCTCTTATTCCGTTATTCCATGATCTTCTGGGTCTTCCTCTTTTCCGTTTTCCTGGAGGAGTCCATTTGAAGATTCGTTTCGGCCATCGTTGGTCATCCATCCTCATCAAGTGTCCAAACCATTTTAGTCCTCTCCTTTCAATTCTGTCCGTTATTGTGTCTGTGGCCCTCATTCTACGTCGTATTTCATCATTTGTAAGATGTTCCCTTCTGGATACCAGCGCGCTTCTTCTAAGGTAGTCCATCTCTACGGCCTGTAGTTTTCTTTTATATTGATTGTTAATTATCCACGTTTCACAACCATAGCACACCACTGATTCTACTAATGATTTACCTATATTTATTTTAACTTTCCTCGAGATATGCTTATCCGACCATATCGAATTTAAGCTTCCTAGTACTTTACGGCTGGTTTCAATTCTGGTTTTTATTTCATCCTGGCCTACCCCGTTAGTAGTTATTAAAGTTCCTAAATATTTAAATTGTTGAACTTGTTTAATTTCTTCTGTATCATTTACCATCACTTGAGAATTAGCATTGGTGTTTATTGCTATATATTCTGTTTTTTCTATGTTGATACTTAGGCCCCATTTTTCGTATGTTTTATAAAGTCTTCTCAGCATAAATTCTAGGTCATAAGCATCCTGTACAATCACAACCTGGTCGTCAGCAAAGTTAAGATTGAATAAATGGGTATCGTTAACTGGTATGCCCATTACCCTTACATCATTTTTCCATTTTTGTAGGACTACTCCTAAATATGTGTTGAAAAGCAGTGGGGATAGCGTACAGCCTTGTCTTAGACCTTTCGTTGGTATAAATGGTTCCGAAACTTCCTTTCCATTTTTTATATAAGCTTTATTATCTCTATACATCTCTTTTATGATGTATATAAGTTGTTCATTTATATTCATAGTGTATAAAGCTTCCCATAATTTACTTCGAGGTACTGAATCGTACGCTTTTTTCGTACGATTTTTATTACAAATTTTATTTATTTCTGATACCATCTTCTCTAACAGATTTATGATGTCCACTTTTTTCGCTATGAATTTGGTTACATTCCTAATGTGTTGCTTTTTTAGGTTTATTTTACTTATTGACAAATTGAACAGTGGTTAACCTTCAGTGACTAAATGACCTTGATATTTCTGTAGATTATCACTTTCAGCGATATGATTTATATCTGCTGGTGTCCCATATACATTTTTCACTTGTAAAGTTACTTTCTAACGGAAGAATGACATTTCTATTAGTAATTATAAATATTTACCAAGTTTCAGATGGCGAGTAATTAAAATTTAAAAAAATAATGTAGGGGTGTTCGGATAATTATAGTAAAAAAGCCAGTCCAACATTATTTTTTGAGAAAATTAATTTTATTTTTTCCATTGAAGGAATCACTGAAAAAGTACTTTTTTAAAAAACTAAAAAATACTCACTAATGGAGAGATAATAATCTCATAAGAGGGACTTTTTTGGATAAGCAAAATTTTCAGATTTAAGAGCAGAAAAAAATCACTCTGAATCAAGCTGAAGAACAGGAAAACAGGGGTATGGATAAAGAATTAATGTGAACCTCGATTTTAACATTACAAGGGTAGACTTATACCAATGTTTATCGTTATTCCTCTTCTTCTTTCAGAGATTTCTTTTATTTTTTTCTCCCAAGTAATTGACGATGATAACTCCCAGGAAATCTATAGAGACGAATTTTTGGTAAAAAAATTTGGAATTAATTAACCACTATTGAGCATCCAGAGTCAGAGTTTCAACTTTAGTATGCATTTAGTCACGTTTAAATTTGTTTACTTAGTCCGTTTCTATCTTAATCGGGGAAATCTTTTACGTTTCTAAACTTTAACACCACATTTTTCCATTTTTTGCATATTTTCGCAGCATTTACTTCAAACGCCCGTAAAATGAAATCAATGCGTCGCTTTTGACACAAATTTCGCATTCTTCTTTCAAGAAAAATACCCTTATGCTATGACTAAATAAATTATGGCGCCATCTCATAGAAATTTACTCTAATTACTAAACAAACCTCGTAAATACAACAATTTCCCGTGTATTACAGAACTTTCAGAATCTGAAGCTATAGTTATTATAGTGAACAATAATTTAGTTTAATAATAAATTTCTCAAAAGAACAATAGAACTTTAAGCCCTTATAAGTGTTTTTATTTCAAATATTTCTACTGTACATTCACAAACACTAAACACGTTAAACAGAGTTATATAAATTATTCAGTTGACTTGATATAATTTTAGAGTAGATTTAATAAGCTTTATGAAATATTGATAGCATTTGAGGGAACCTAAAATTTCTTTTCAGTCAGATTATTAAATTCTATAACAGATATTAACTTTTGAAGGGTTGCATATAATAAATTAAGAGAAAAATACAATCAAATTTGAGTTCAAATCTATACACAAAGAAGATAAGTCTTATGTTGTAAGCTTTATTATTTTTCACTTTTGTTTACAAATAAATCGTTAAAAAGATATGAGAAAAAGTGTCTAATAAATTAATTAACAGACGAGTAAGCTGATAAATAAACAGACAGATAGAAAAAACACAGATGGTCAAATAGATCGATAGATAAATAGACATGATATGAACAAGCAAACTGACAGACAAACAGATACATACATATAGTCAGATAAAAACAGAAACAAAACAAAGGTAGATATAGATATATAGACAGAGAAACACAAATATGTAGAGGAAAAATAGACAAAATCAGGCACATAAAATAACATGAACACAGACAGATAGGGGAATAGACAGAAAAACCGAGACATATACACAAACAGATGGATAGACAAATGAGGTAGAAACTAAACTAGATAACTAAAAACAGAAGTAAGAAGATAAAAATGGCTATATAAAGGATCTTATCAGTAAAGAGTATAAAAAATCAGTACGTACGTGTGACGGAAAAATATCTAATGAAGTTGAAGGACAAGTGCGACCTCTTTTAGTATTATTACGCTGTTAGAATAATATATGTTAATTGTTAGTAAACATTTATAGCAGTTTGGGAAACACTTTTTACATTTTAGAAAAGTACTATAGATTGGTTTTATGAATGAACAGATGGATTAGGAACACACTAATAATAGATTTTTAATTAGGCTTAGTTACAATAGTCATAAGAGTCAACCACTGCAGTCATTCTTTTCTTCTTCTCATTTCTTTTGTTAGCCGTCAAAAGGTACTTAGATGTTGAAAGTTACAGCTCGTTGATCTTTGGATATCAATTTGTTTGTGTCTAAATGGATTTTAATTTATAATATATGTGTGTATGTACACCGATTAGAATATTGGCCAACTTGAGAACTCAAAAATTTTTTTAAATTTATATAAAAGCACATAAATTGAATCTTTGTCACAAGTATCTATCATATACATAAAATAATATCTTATTTGTTTGTGAAATACACTGGTGTTCTAATTTAATAACAAAGATTTTAAATCTCATGGAGTATGTGGGGACATAAGCTATAAATACAGAGCGACATGGGCGGATATGATTTTTCTAAGTTTCATTTATTTGTATGGAATGGATGTGAAAGAATTATTAGGGAGGAAAAATGTTTAGGAAGAAAAAGAAAAGAAGAAAAATTAGGGTGGCTCAACAAAGAATACAGAATACTAAAACGGAAAGATAAAGAAAGGATAAAGATGCTAAAAATAGACACGACAGAAAACAAAAACAAATATGATAGAATAAGAAAAGCAGCAAAAAAATATTTGAGAATGAAAAGAAAACAACACTTTATTGAAAGATAGGGGAAAGACAAACGAGGCAAATTGGTTTCAGTACTACGAAAAAATAGAGAAAGAACAATAGAAGAGAAACAGTTAACGCAGATTATAATAGAACCACCCGGAAAATAAATAATCGATTTAATAAAGGATATAAAGGAGAAAAACATGCCTATCCAGTAGAAAACACTGGTTATATACCGCACTCATAAGAAAGGCAACAGGGCTATTTATTATAATTATCGAGTGATAGCTCTTCAAGATGTGGTTAACAACTCTACGAAACAATAAAATGAATATAAAATTTGAAATGAGACAATTAAAATATCGATAAATATTGTTTGATTGAACGATAAAGACAATAATAAAAGAAAGTGAAATACAAAATAAATGGTCTAATATATAACAATATACAACGATTCGTAGCTTACATACATAAATTTTAATATTCTTTTATAGTTAAAACTAACTAGTCAAAAACGAAAAAAACTTTTGCGCCAGTCTATTATTAGTAACTAAAATTACATTGTTTTATTTATTTTTGTCCTTGATCTATTTTCTGAACTATATCCTGTATTTTACTTAATATGATGAAAATATAGAAGCAATTTGTTGTTTTACGGTTCGCCATAATTTAATCCAACCTTGTCAACGACATCTATTTTATTATATTTTTATTTATCATTCTTTGCTCTCAATAATTACTTTATTAATTAGAATTAAGTTAAATAAAAAGTAATTCCGTATTTTACCGACAGATGACTCTAGGAGTATTTAAAACAATTTTTACTCAGTGCTTGTTTTTTTAAATCTTGTAGCTTTCCACATTGATCAGTCATTGCTCAATTTGCATTTGTTGTTAGCTGTTAATAAGTTGTGTAAAAAGTTTGTGCCGTTTTGGTTTTTTAGTATGATTTTCGCAACGAGATTGCATGGTTTTGGTATTGTTTGATTGAGCGTTTTCTTGCGAACAATTTGATATACCACTTGCCTATACTTGCTTTAAAATAGAGTTGTCTTAGGGGAAAATGCTAATGAAGCGGCGCGCAAGATTAATAAAGCTTGGGACGATGATAGGGTTGCAGAAAAGACGGTTAGGAAGTAATTTGCAAAGCTCAAAACCGGAGAGGACAGTCTGGACGATCAACCGCGCTCAAGCCGCCTTCAGGAAGTTGATCGTCAAGTTGTTCTTGGGATGGTCGAAGAGAATTCGTCAGGGGCATGTCAAATACTAGCTTTGAGAAACTTCTTGCTTTTAGTCGCGGAGATTCTAGAATAAAGAAGAGAGTTGTCGGAAGTTGCCGAGGGGTACAGTTTGAGTGATGATCTAATTGTATCGGGGATCGGTCAGCAGAAGTGAAGGCTTACCCATTGTTAAGTGAAATAAATAATTGAGCCTATAAACTAATTTTGGTATAACTGGCATCGAAAGTGGGATTCATGTCAACTTAAATAAATTAACATTTCTCTGCAACAACCAAAAACGACGGGGATAAAAAGTGAGAAAATTCTATTGCAGGTTTAATCTATAATGTCAAGAATATTAATGTAGAATATTGGAAAAAATTAGAAATCTAAACTTTGAGGGCAGAATTGAGAGAACATTACAAAATTTTGAGGTAAAAATTGAATAGAAACTTATGAGAATTCGAAAATGAATGCGAAGGAATGCTCCAAAATTTTGAAAGAAAAATTGAAAAGGAAATTGCAAGAAGTGAGGGTAAAGGTGTTGTGTTTTTCTTTAACTATAACTTAGATGTTGCTTCAATATGTTTTGTATGTTTTCGTTGTTTCTCTTTGGTTCAAGAGCTGTCATGAATAAAGTTAGTGGATGCTTTGTTGTAATGTATGTAGATCATACTTTGTGCTCTTGGTTGGTCAATGCTGCTTTGAGATTTTTTGTTAATTTAGTCTGGTCTTTCTCAAATTTATATGTACGATAAAGATGCTTTTGTAATTTTTAGTAAACCACGGTATAAATGTTAATTACGATTGTTTTGCTTATTAAAGCTTTGGTCTCAAATTGTTCTTTTGCTATGACTTTCAATAAATTTCCCATCATTTGCTTATAGTTAAGTACACCATGTATAAAGCGGTTTGGGAATTTTTGATTTTATTTACTTGAGTACTGCCATTATCGTCCGATTGGGAGACAGCATCAAATCTGTGGTGGGTATTAGTTGGCGAAAATTCTTTGTTTTCATTCTTTTCCTAAATATTTTAACTTGCCTTGTACTGTTCTGTTGACATTTCTTCACCACTTGTTGTTTCCATGATGTTATTGGCAACCTTTTTTCTGTGTTTTTATCTTGATTTTTAAACTAAGTTGCCGTTATGTTGTGCTGAAAAACATTCCTAA
Source organism: Sinelater perroti (assembly GCA_036346155.1). Taxonomy (NCBI): domain Eukaryota; kingdom Metazoa; phylum Arthropoda; class Insecta; order Coleoptera; family Elateridae; genus Sinelater; species Sinelater perroti. Next base: position 483,392 of record JARFIY010000380.1, read on the forward strand.
ATAATATTTTGTGGCTTTGTTGCAGGTGGGTAATAGTGCTGTTGAGAGCACTATATGTCGATTAACACTATACAAAATAAATTTAAAGTAATTACTACCAAACACCACCAAAACCGCCTTTTTTAAAATGAATTATAATGAGCACGAAAAGTGAATTATGTTTAAAAACTTATGGTGAGGAAAACCAGGTGAACCGTCGCAAACTATACTAAACAGCAACATTTATACGAAAAGAGTCATGCTTTGTATTTGGTGATGTTGGAAAAGAATTGTGAATTACGAGCTGTACCTACAAAACTAAACCAGGTATCGGTACCATTTGGACTATTTTAGGAAGGCAATTGATAGAAAGTATTCAGAATTGAGAATGTATTGTTGACAACCTGGCAAAAACAATTATAATTTGGTTAGGATACCTTGTCTTACCTTAATTTTTACCTGTGTTTTTCCTATTTAGGTTTCTTCAAGAATTTCTTTTATATAAAAATTTACTTCCTTGGAAGCTTCTGGAATTCATCTCGATCAACAGTACAGCCGCTCACTGATAATGTTTCTACGAGAGAGTAGCGAATCCACCAACAGAATTAATTCATTGTCCTAATTGTCATTTATTATAGAATAAATAGTTCCAAGGGAATTCCTGAGAAGAAAAGTTTCCAATAGGCTACCAGTCTATAAACTGAAGTTTATTTTCTGGCGTTTTGGGCAAAAGAATGATTTATCTGCTGTAACCAGACATTCAAGCAACATTTTCAGATCTCTATTATACGACTGCAACAACTATTGGTATATTTTAACATTGTTTTGATGAGCGGCAACAGTATAATGTACCTATTATGCATAAGTCTGTTGCCATTATCCTAACCTCCTATATATATTCAAAGGAGTTGCTTTCTCTCCTCAAAGGAGTCATGCCGTCCATCGTTGCCCACTATTGTCTACTTTCATCGTTTTTCGTTTTGTCCACGTCTATACTTGCAGCAGTGCACAAATTACTCGTTACCTTTGCTTCTATGCATTCTAGTAGCGTCATCTGGTGGTATTAAGTCATGGGAGGGGGTAAAATTTTCAATTTTCTCAAAAAAATGTGAAAAGTTATCAGACAGAAAAGTGCATAAATTCAATTTTTCTATTATTTGAATATTCTCTTAATTTCTTATTTTGTTGGACATTTAACGTTAATTTATTGTAAAATAATTAATTTAACTAGTAAAATTACTTTAAAAATGACCGTTTTGTTTTATAAAAAATATTACTTTGAGCAAACCTTCTGTGCATCCAATTATAGTATAATTTAAACGAAAACACTTGTCGCTGTTTACATAATTTATTATCAGAATGTACTGATAAAATAATCAATAAGTATCTGTAGGGGCATTAAAGTTATTCTGCAGGCTTAGGTAATTTTTTCGTTTACATAAACCGGCTGGATGCTAGTAACTACCTCGTTGTATTAATTAGTTGCATCCTTCTCTAAATAGCGTAGGTCCCGATATAGATTTTATAATTAAACGGGCTTTTATCGACCTTGCGGCCCCGTAGAGTGCCCTGCAATGATTTCCTGGTATCCGGTTTCATGTATGGCAAATAAACGGCATCAAAAGGGTCAATTAACCTTCCTTGTGTTGAAATTTAAATTCATGGGTAATTTAGTTCAAGTAAAATTTTGCAATTTTCAGTATTGACATTTGCTGGACAAAGCATAAAATTCGATTCAGGTTGTATGTAAAATACTACAGATATTTTCAGGTGAAGTTGAGTGCATTGGACGTCTCGGGATTGCCACCTGTGCTCAATATGTGTATATCTCTATAGGAAACCAAACCTACATTACTTCTAATTTAAGGCCTTTGCACTATTTCCACCATATTTTGTATATTATTGGCTTTATTAAATTTTACCTTCAGTTGTGTAACTGAAAAACGGGATATATTTGAAATTTAGAATGATTTGAATTTATAATCCGTAAAATAGAAGCTTAAAAGCCTAAATTTAAAATATTGGATACCGTAATACCGAAAATTTAAAGCGTATAATTTATTCAGGACGTTTAAAAATAAATTACACTCTCCCTTGAAACCCTAGTTGTGTTGCAGATTAAAAATGCACGCCCAGCACATGTGTGAAGAGAGACTATAATGCCACCTGATACCACCAGATGGTGTTAGTGTAGACAAAGCGGAAAGTCATTTAAGCAGACAATTATGTACTTGTGACGGAGAGTGGTTTCTTTGGAAAAAGAGAGAGACTGCTTCGGACATACATGTGAGCTGAGGATAATGGTAAATTGGAGCATTGGATTCGATATTCTATCCAACAGAATTTTCCATATCATCATCTATGAGGACTTAAAGATGACAAAAGTTTATCCACAATATGTTCTTTATATTGTCATCGCTCATCTGAAGCATGTGGAGATATACCAATAGTTGCTACAGCTGTACAATGTGAATCCGAAGACTTTTTTAAATGCTTGGGCACAGCTGATAAATCATGATTTTGATGCGAGATGCCGAAAAGAAAACTCAGTCTATATTGGAAGTCCTCGTTCCAAGAAACCTGGGGCGAAATGGTTCCAAAACAAATTACAATTAGGATCGCGAATGGATTCTGCTGATGGATGAGCTGCTCTCTCTTGAGAGCATTACCAGTGAGGGATACTGCGAATCACTAAAGGAACTCTGTCACCGCTTCAAACAATGAAGATGTGGTGCGTTTTAACATGACAATGAGCAGCTACCTTACTTTATCAACTCTGCCGAGCTACTGCGCAATAAAAGAAACGGTGCTCGATAAAAAATGATGCCGTACTACACCTTATATAAACTTCTTTGTGATGGTAAAATTACATAAACATTAAAAGGAAATACGTCTAATAAAATGTGTACTCACTTCTTCCTAATAATGTATTAATGGAGAGAAAAAATTGTAGTATCAATCATTTTTGAACGCCCCAAGTAATATATACAAAGCCGTGTGTAATACAACTGCAGAATATCGAATTAACCCTTTTTTGGGTTCTTCTAAAGACAAAAAAACTTTTTAACTGAATAATTCTTTCAAATTTTTGAGTTCCGTAACTGAAAAAAATTGAAATCCGGTTTCAAATACAATGTTATCGTATGTCGTCTAAGTAATGGACCACGGGTCTCCGATAGTCTCAAATAAACGCCCGATCAGATAAAGAGAATTTCCGGCTAAATAATGGGTTCTACAAACGTCACTTTATCAGTTCCATGGTTACCAGAAATCTGCACAATGGCAGCTTACGTCATTATACCTTATTTCAGATAATAGGCAGCTCCTAAGTCTCACTTTCAGTAACAGGAAACAAAGTAAATTTAGTTGTTTTGTAAAATAACCAAATATTAGTGTTATTTTATTGTAGTGATGCGGTACATACAAAACAGTTCAAAAAAATAACTTTTAAACTCAATATGGAGGAATATGATAAGAGAGAACGACTAGAAGAGCGTACGATATCCCGAATAAATCCAAAGTATGTTAAGGGATGGCAAAACAGAATAAGAGTTTTAATGCTTTTAAAAAAATTATTCAACAAAAATATAAATACGTTTGTGTTTCAAGGAAGATAATCCGGGAAAGCTACAAGGTCCACCCCGAAATATCGAACAATTTTTATATAATAAAAACAGTTTAGGCGATACTATATAACCTGGCAGTCGATGAGAATGGATTATAATGTACTTGAAAACGATTTACTGGCTAGGTTATTTGAAAATTAGACGCCAGTGAGCGAACACATGCAGACTATACGGATTTGCGTTGCCTTAACCAAGAAGAGCTGGAACGTTCGTCTTTAGAGACTTACATGATTAAGAGAAAACCATGCAATGCGTACAGCACGAAAAAGCGCAAATGATGGTTGGCATCTTCATCACTACAACGTGCCCGCGCATTAATCACATTACGCGCAGAATTTTGTTGCCAGACATCAAATCGCGCAAGTGACTCAGCCACCCGACAAGCTAGATTAGCTGGCTTTTCATTTCTGACAATAAAAAAAAAATGTAATTATCTTTGGAAAGGCAAATATTTCAAACAGACGGCGAAATTTAGATCAATGCGATGATTTACGATGTATTTAATTTAAATGAAAAGGTTGCTTTGAAAGAATAAGCAATACTAAGAACGGCCCAGAAGCACTGACAAGCAAGCACAATGATTTTGTTATCTTAACTTTATATTATAGAAAAATGAACATTAACGATTGTAATATTACTACAATAATGGGCAAAACGTCTCTACGCCAGAAAAGACTAAAGTTAAGTCTATGAGGAGCAAAAGCATTTCTATCAGAACTTGAATGAACAAAAAAACACTTTAGTAGCACTCTTGGTTTAGAGGTCGATAGGACTAAGTTAAAACACCAACTGTAAAATATACAAGGAGCACTTATCAAGGTTTTTGTGTCACGCGAAATTATAAAAGAAAAACGGAGAAATATAACAGATGCTGATATGATTAAAGATATATATTTGTTGCTTGGAACAAGCCACTCTAAGGCAAGGTGCAAGTAGTTGTAAAGGCCCGGATGATAAAAATTTCCGTGGCTTTAATGTTGGACAACGGCTGATTAGCTCTCTGGGAGATAAGTTTTTGGATGATTGGCACGTTGGCGTTGTACATCCGGAGTTTGGTCGTACGCCTTTTTAGCACAATAACTTTAGATATGGTCGACGATGGTAGTATATAATATAATCTTGTTATGAAGAAACAACTCCCACCATGAAATAAGAAGGCGAAAACCTGTTGGGTTTCCTTCGCCTTTGCAACCGCCCATTCTACTTGAGCCCAGTTGAACTTCTTATCCAAAATCTCTCCGAGGTAACGTGCCTATTTTCTTTAAAGTATCATCCGATTGAAGATTCTGCGATTTGTCAGACTTCTTCATCCACGAAGTCTATTCTTCAGGTATTACACCATTCGCCAAACTTGTCCAGCTTCTTCTGGACATACTAACTCGCCACGGAGAGTCGTGGTGAGCTTGATAGCACCGTCGTATCATCTACGATAGGGCCATTATTGTGAAGGGTCTTATCAGCTTGAAAATACCTTTTTGATTCCTTTACATGAAAGCTTCCTACCAAAGAGAAAATACCGAATCAGCTGCATGGACATTAAAGTGATATTATAGACGATACCGTTTTTTCGTATCTTCGTTATGTCAAGGAATAAGAATTAGCTTCTTGGTAAAGTCTTTAATAATTTTCTTGCCAACTGAAATATAAACTGATTTTCTGAAATCAGTTGAAGGTAATCTTTAAAACGCTGTGACGACGTCTGATACCATCTGCCTGGAACGTCTTATGGCAAAATTATTCGAGATTTATTATTTCAAGGACAATCAGTCGAGTTGACAGGCATTCAGATGTTAGCGGAAAAGAAACGAGTATAACAATATATGAATAAGTTTCATTTTATCGGAGTTAGACGACCAAAATCTACTAAAACTAAATTATTGTTTTTTTATTGTTTTTTCATTTTGTATAGAACATTGTCGTACGAAACTAAACGCTGAATGGCCGTCGCGTTACAAAAACAAAAATGCTGAATAAAACCCAGCCTCTAATCAATGACTCGTTTGTTACTTATTTTTGCAAATAAACATCTGAGACTACTATTGCAAAATATATGGCAGGTTTTTGTTATATAATTTTTATTGTGTTTGTATACATACGAACACTTGGCTGGAGAGCTTAAGTAAACTTTTTATCGAGTATTTAGTCCATATTCTTCTATTTCGATTGTTTATCTACTTAAATTAAAGATAATTTGCAACATATTTAAGTGAGGAATGCAAAATTTCAAGCATGAAATCGAATAAAAATATAATCGAACTTGCAATAACTCATCTCAAAGGGTCTAGTAAATGCTATAATTTTTTGCGGAGAAATTTCTTTCAGAGGAAATTATGTAAATTTGCACCTTTTTACACAAAAAGCTACTCTTGCTAAGTGTTGATATTTTGTAAGTTTGCGGAATTTTTCTATATATACATTCAAAGAAATGTTAGATAATCCACTTACGCAAATCATTAAAATTGAACTGTTTATGCCGTTTGTCTGTTTATGGTCAATTTTTACTTTAGAAGTAAATAAATAAAATACACAACGCTTTGATAGTGCAGTAGAATTAGTTTTTATCACAAATCAGCCAGATTTACTCTGCGTTAGTCGTTATAAAATAAATGGTCAAGAATTTTTTTAAGGGAAAGCGCTAATTTTGAACGTTTAAATTTCTGTAAATCAACACACATTAATAGCATCACGAATGCAAAACCGTTAACTGGAGATATCTGAAAAACATCAAAATCTTCTAAATTGGAGTGAGCAAGTATATTAAGGAAAATCGGCGTTGTAGCACGGGAGAAATTAGTTTGTCTTGATTATTGACACTTTTTCTCCATCTCAAGTTAGCAATTTTTTTAGGTTATCCAGCCATCTCGTTTTGAATCTATGGTTTTTAGTACTGGATCTTTTTGTTCCATCTGTTTAACTTATTGTGTGCTGTGTTTTTTTTTGACGAATAATTTTATTTTTAACTTGATCTTTTAATATGATGGTCAGCATTTGCCATTTTCTATTCGTTGAGTACATTTATAGTAGATATTTTTTGTCTTTGTCCAAGTTTGGGGTTTATATATAGGGGCCGGTAATACACGCTTTTCTTCTTAAATACAATGAGATGTTTTTGTTCTATAGATCTGCTATTGCCTGCATATGCTAACCATTTCATTCACATACACTTTTCATCTTGAACTGTTAGGTTTTGTTTATCCGGAATTAATCAACTAGCCGAGATATATGTATTGCTCATAGTCTTGGTTTTGATTTTATTTATTTTCAGTTCTACTCCTTCCAATCGTGCTTTAAATTCTTCTACCATAGACTGGATATTACAAAATTGTTCGTGATGCGTACTATGTTATTACATAGCGTAGTTTATTAACCCTTCTTCCGCTTATGTTCACGCCCTTCTAGTTCAATTCTAGTTTCTGGAGTACGTCTTTTAGGGCTGTTACGAATTGTTTTAACTTTATCATGTCACTCTATTTTACCCTTCTTTTGATGGGTATTGGTGCAGTGTTTTTGTGCATTTGTATATCCATCTTGGCATGTTCATAAATTAATTTGATTATTAGCGTGTTTCTGTGATTTACTCTACTCTTTTGCAGTGCTTTCTGTTTCTAGTATTTCTATTGTGTCGAATATGTTTTGGTAGTCTGTGGAGATGTGGCATATCTTATTAGGTTGATCTTTTAATTAAGGTTATTAGAGTAAGCAAGTGATCGCCCGTGCTGTAGTCTCCATGGAATACACTTTGCTCGACGGGCTGATAGGGTTCTGGTTTGTTTTTAAGTCTGTTGATAATAATTATACTTAAAAGTTTATACATCTGAGATAACAATGAAATAAGCCGATAATTTTCCAATTTTTTAATATATAAATACTGTTACAGGGTCGTTCCAGCTCGTCTTTATCAATCCTGTTAATATCTTATAATTTTTCATTTTTTTTATTTTGCATTATTAGCATTTAGAATATCTAGACGTTCTTTTTCTTCATATAAATCTTGGTAAAATTCCTCTGCTATTTTCGATATTTAATCTCCGTTTTCAATATTTTTTGTTGTCGATGAGTGCTATTATTTGTTGTCGTTACCTAATTTTCTCCCCACGCTTTTCATATAATTATTCTCTTTTATTGTCTTTGGTAGTTTTTGTTCTCTGTAATCGAATTTTTTGCTGTTATTTAGCTCTACATATCTTATTGTACTATGCTTTACCTGTTTCTTTAGTACTCCATGTTTTCCTCAGTTTTTGGTTATTTCTAAGCGCTTTCAAGTACTACACTTAAGATTTGGTTGTTTTTATTTATATTTCTGTTATTTATGTCAAGTTCTAATGTATGTTCCCTCAATTTTTTCCTTAATTGTTGTTCGTAAACGGTTCGGTACATTTTTGTTTCTATCGCGACCCTCAATCTTACTCTTCCGTAGTCACTCCATGTACTTACTTTATTTCATGCTGTTGCATCTTTTACTATGTTTTTGTGTGAAGGTATGACACACTCTACCGTGTTTTTTATTTTGTCCTACAGGTTGATTCTTGTCTATTTAAGGCTCTGCTTTTTCGTAAAGAAGGCCTTAATTGCTTAGAGTTTCGTGTTCTCAAGAAATTTACCAATATTTGGCCTCTTTAATTTCTTTCGCCTAGCCCAAAATGAGTGAATTTATTTTCTTTTTCTTTTTTAGTTTTTCCTATTTTCTCGTTAAAATCGCCAATGGAACACTACATCTGCATGGCTTTTGTATCTATTGCTGTTCCTATTTTATCATAGTATGTTTCTATGTCGTCTTCATCATGTACGATATTTCTACAAATTTTTAAATGTATCGTTTTGTATGTTGCAAGTATACTACTTCATTTTGAGATTCATATTTTTTAATTTTTATTAATAGGGACTTTCCTACCTTGTCTGGATTTTATAATATAATATATTGCCCGAAGTTAATGTCAACCATTTTTCCATTTTCTTTCTAGGACCTTCTATATTCTACTTAATTTATGATAATTCTTTTTCTAATTCTTCCAGTTTTTTTATCTTTATTCATGGAATGTTTATTATATGTTGCGACAGCTAGTTTTGTGTTCTTCTGACAACCTTTTCTTACTCGGAGATGCTTCGCATCCTCTGCACCTTCACCATTTTGATTGTTACTGTAACCAAAAATTTCATGGGCCTTGCTTTTCAACTCTATAGCGAGCCTAAAAAGCGCGAGCGTTCTAAACCAAACCTTGTCCCTAACAAAAAAATTGAGTAGATCAAATTATGCAGATCATTTGATCTGCTTAATTTTTTGTTAGGTGCAGAGTTTGGTTTAGAACGTTTACGCTTTTGAGTTGAAAAATAGCTGCTACTAACATGGAAAATTAAGTAAACTTCATTTTTTGGCAAGAACTTTATGAATAACTTCTGTATCCTTATCATGTTGAGCAAATACAAACCTGTATATTGAAAAACTGCCCCACATAAATACATTTTTGGGAAAACAAAATACTTTATATTTTTGTTCAGGGAAGATATCTTGGCAAAAATTATTGGCTATAAAAACCTTCTGGTAAATATTATTCTGAAGTTTTGGAGAACCAACAACTGCTTTGCTTGACGATGTTCTTATGGAAGAAAGAATGTGAATGTGGTTTATGTATAGTGGTGCTCCACCGCATTTTTTCAATTCTCGCTAGGAGTTTCCTAAGTCGAAGTCCACCAAAATGATCACTTAGATCATTTGGCCTAAATCTTCTGAATTTTTTACTTTGGAGACACTTAAAATCTTTTTTTTTTTTTGAGGCAATTTACAACGTTGAAAATTTATAATAAAGAATTACTAAAATCTTTTAAAACTTAGAAATATTCCAGAGATGTAGAAGAAAACAGTGAATTAGTCTTTTGTGGGGTGGACACGTTCAACATCTTTAAAACGTTTTGAACAATCTTCAGCTCTAATTAAGCCAAGAAAGATCTTTTTTATATACGCATTTTGTTTTATATTTTATTGTCTACGTGCTCAATAAATTGATAAGATATTAGAACACGACTTTGAATTCTCAAAATGTGGGTAGGTGCTAGCCTGTGAATATCCGAAAAATTAAAATTTCCATAATTTTTATTGGAAATAAACGAAACTTCTTTCCAGAAGAATGATAACATTTACTAGAGCTTTTGTTCGTTTCAAACTCTTTGGAGTGAGTTATAAGTTACATTACACAATTGGTTTTAAAAGTTTTAAGTCAAATGATTCACACGTTATCCCAAAAACAACCTTTCAAGGGCTGCATCTTTCCTAGGAAGTTTGATTATTTTGTTGAAAGCAGCAACTCTCACGCGCGCTTTACGTAAACATTTGTTAATTATGACGAATAAATATAAGCATCACAATTCTAGGTGAATGTGTTGCATAAAAAAGTCCTAACTTTAAGTCAACTCCTTAAGGTGCTTTTTCAAAGTTAGCAAAATTTTAGATTCGGAATTTGAATTTACGGAGAGCTACTGTAATTGTATATATTATGAAGTTTTTTCAGAAGTTTGTATTTTCCAGAAAATGTTGGTAATGGGTAATTTGTTTCAAATATAAGAATTACACGTGTAATTGCTACGAATGGTATTCAGCTATAAAAGATATAATTTTACATGTTTGTACAATCTGTGTCAATGGTTATTACAATCACAATTGAATTTTGCAAAAATGTCAACTTATAAGGATTTACCTATTTCCATTCCTTAGGTTAAAAAATTGTAACTTAGTACTTAAAAGAAGCCTTTGCTTAAAAAATGATAATGCTGGTAATAGCTATTAACAGGAATGAAACCTTCTGACTATTTTGCTCCACTATAATTCAAAGGTACGAACATTAATCAAATATAACCGGAATTGTTTTATGTAAAACGAAAGAAGGATACGGCTTTTGTACGTTATAGTTGGGGATGCCTGATTCTTTCGTACGATACCTTATACTGCCGCTTTTTAGACAGTATCACGTTGTCAAGACAAAAAATATTTGAATTTGTTGTGCAACGATTTGTTTCTTACAATAAAAAAATCGAGCGACGTTTCAAGAAGACTTAAGGCACAGTTCTGTCATAACATTTTAAGGAAATTTATAAACAATTAAGGTCATCAACGACACCCAAGCACTAGAGAGACTAAGAAGAATAGTTACATTGTTCTCAGTCTTTTCAAAAATTGCCACTAATTAACATTTGCTAAAATTGATTCTGTTACCTTTAGAACAAAAGATGCAAATTTGAACCTGAGATAGTGTTCTGCGCGATTGGCTGAATAAGAACAACTTTTTGTGTTTATATTGTTACTTACTTCAATAAATTAAAAAATTTACCGTCATAAACAATTAATTACGGCCAAATTCAAAGAGTTTTAACACTTTTGCCGATAATAAAACTACAATTATCATTCTCGCTCAGAAAATAAACGCGATGGGCATCAAAACTGATAATTTTTTATATGAATTTTTGATTAGTCAAGAATTGAAAAATGTCTCTCGCGGTATTTCTCCTAAATCTTACTCTTGAATGCAACTTGCTTTTGCTTAGATTACTGCCTCGATTCTCTGCTTAAAGCCTGCAATCTTTTAAATGTTTTTTGTATAAATTCGCAAATTCTACCTTGATGTTGGGCAGAAGAGAAGCCACGTTGTGGTGCGTGGACTTATTGGTAAGCCTTTCAATAAAGTTCCGCATAAAATAGTTCATAGAGTTTTAATTTTTATTATTGAAAGTTTAGGATAATTTAAACTAAAATGTGTCCATGATGTGGTAAAGCAATGTTTGTACCCACGTGAGCCCATACGTCGTCCTGGAAACACGTTGATCTAGGTAACACTTGTTGCAATTATTGCCAGTAAAAATCTCCTCGCTAAAGCTTTATTCTTCACCTAATTCATAAGCAAATTACAACAGGTGACTTTTGACCTTGATAGCATTGACGTTGACATTTTAGACTTCTAAGGTTTCTAAGTTTTACCCCTTACTCTTTGATCTTTCTATTGAAAATTTGCATGTCATTAAAGTGTTTTCAACTGTAAGAACTTGAGGAATCTCAGATGTTCATTAGTTTCTGAATGTACCAAAAGTGATGTTAATGCAACGACCTCTTTAAGAAAATTAATGGCATTCCGCATAGCCGCCATGGAGTTCTGGAAGGCTGCGAAGGACTCGAAACGCGAATCATCTAACATTGCTAATCCGACCCTACTGGTCAAAATGCGGTGAAAGATGCTGACGACGTTTGAGTGGGTGTTGGGTGGTTGCGGTAAAAGCAAAAGAATCCCCATCAGTTACTGTGTCCTAGAAAGGATTTGGAACGGTCGCCGCTTGGCGTAGTGCTAGTTTAAAGAACGCGGGGCATCTCCCGCATCCAGATGGGTGAAGGTCCTGGCAATTAATGCAGATGAAGGGCCCACTTCGATCCTTCTTCGAGTTCCCAAAGCGTTGATAGCGTTGATGGCACTTTTTGCTCTTCTCGTTTCGCTTAAGTTTCGGAAACATAAGCGGCATCGAGTGTCGTGGGGGGCGCTTTCTCACTTACCTCGTGGTTCTGAAACAATACGATAGTGGTTTTCTAGCCCTAGTATACGGGTTACGGCGAAAGGTGGCTGTGGTCAAAGTTGGATCGTCCCCTCGGCTAACTGCAAAGTAGTAACGACTTGAAACGGTCGTCGCTTGGAGAAATGCTTCTGAAACGTGGGATCTCCCCTGAATTTGACTGCTTAAAGGGGAAGCTGGCAGTTAGTGCAGGTGGTGAGCTTACTCCGATCTTTTCTGAAGTTTCCGGAATGACAGTCAGCTTCGCACTTGATGTACTTAAGGCTAAAGTGATAGCAACGTTTGTGTGTATCCTAAGCGCTGACAGGCGGCACTAGCTCACAACTTTTACTTTTTTACCTATTTACTATAACAACTAAGTCAGGAACGCCGTTCAATAATCTTCGTCTTCTTATTGTCCCGTTCAAATTCTAAAAATATGAGCGGTATCGTTTTCTAGAAACTTGTCTTTTATTTTCTCCTCGAGTATATACTTCTAAATGCTGCGCATAACGGTTCGACTGTTCTGCTGAAAGCAGATGCAAGTACTGCTGGATTTTAGCTTTCGCCAAGAAGTGTTACCCACTGATGTTGAGCAGTAACGAGATAGATGGATTAATATCTTATTTGCTACGTTTTTGGCCTTAACCTGGCCTAGTTGATTTTCATATAGAGCCTTTCTAGCGGTAGGCCAAGCCTATTTTTTTGTAAGATTGTGAGAGACACCCTTTGCCTTGGAGGAGCACTTGCCAGATTAGTTGGAATGTCCGAATGGTGACTGGCGATGAGGGAGATTTCGATGTTCTCCTCTCTGTTGCTGATAACGTCGAAAGCGTGCCGGTGGTGAAAACAGCATCAGTCTTATCTTTGCTCAATGGCAATTGCAGCGACGCTTGTCGGCAGAGTTGAAATCTTTCTATTTGCTGGGACTGGCAATTTCTCGTGGTCAGAGTCGGTCTCCGACAGGAAAAGTGAAAACTGCTACTAAACTAGTATTGGCTGAGGTCACTGCAATTTTGACTGCAGGTGCATCAGATGAAAGTATCATAATCTTGACTTGCTTTAACTTAAGGAGGACAGCGAACATGGCTTGCTAGTCCTCATCACTTATGCTACAGAATTTTACAAACTCTTTGTGGAACCTGACCTGGAATCTCTAAGTCACTGTCACTATCAAATATAGTGGAAAATTTATTTTACACATTACTTGGATTTTTGCGATGAGAATCCAATAAAAGTGTTTCCGAAGTGAAAAAGGGTCCGTCCCACATGTCTTCAAAAAATATTTGTGCTGTAATACTTCCTCGAAATAAACATAGAATTATTGCTACTTACAAGTACACTACAATTGTACTACAAAAAAATGTTTAAGAAGCTTCGAAAATGGTCACAAAGGACAGAACTACAAGAAACATTTTTACATCATGACAACGTGTCTGCCTATACCTGGCTTTATGAAATTATTTTATTATAATGGAAGTTGTAGTACTCAAAGACATTTATTGGAAAGGGAGCCTCTAAAAAGGGTTTATAAAGATGCATAAAAGTATACAATGTTAGTTTGGAAAAATATATGGGTTGTCCAAAAAGTCCTTGCAGTTTTTAAATTATTTTGAAAACAAATAAGCTTTTGTTGAATTGTAAGAAATGATTTAAGACAGTAGTATGGCTGTAATACCAACAAATTGTTTAAAGCTGCTGACGATAAAATACAAATTGTCTCCGATAGGAGACAGTACTCTGCTTATCTTATGCAGTTAAAATTTCCATCAAGCCTTAAACTAGAATATTGTAAAAGGGTCCATAGGTGATTCAAAAAATTTAGGGGCTCACCATCAATGACAAACAACGTTCTAAAAGATCCTTAACAATAGATTCTGAAACTTGCGCGAAGTTATTGAAACAAATTTTGACACAAGCACTTGCGAATTTTGGTTCTGTCTCCTTATCAGTGCTATTGACTATTCTTTGGGAATTTTTTTTCTTATATTTTGTTTAGAAGTTGGTATATTATTTGAGCGTTAGTCTTTACTTCTGCTTTTAATAAGTTTTCTGGTATATCATCGAGACCAGCCGCTTTGTGGGGTTTTGAAAACTTAATCACTTGCTCTATCTCTTTTTTTTGAGATCTTGTACTTATATTGAATTCTTCTATGACGGTAATATTCCTATTTATTCTATCTTTAGCATAAATTTCTTTTAAGTATTCCATTTATCTATTTATATCTTCTTGCGATCTAGGCGTTATTTTCTTTTTATTTTTGATATTATTTATTGTTACAGTTCTAATTTTGGCTATTTTTCTTGTTGAATTATATAAGGTTTTCATGTCAATTTTTAGGTAGTAATTCTTCTTGTTTTTTTGCGTTTCTTGTACTTTTATTTATTTGTTTATTGATACTCTAGTATGTTTGCTCTAGTTCTTTTTTTCTATCTTATGTTTTTGCTGCTAATGTTTTCTGTTTTATTTATTTCCTGTACTAACTTTTTCGTATTTATAGTTATCCATGATTTACCATTTCTTTTCTTTCTTTCAATTATTTCTTTAGCTGTACTATTTAACATATTTTTGTATCTTTTCCATTTGTCTTGTATGTTTAAATTTTCAAAATCTGCTTTTTGTTTTAGTTTTTTTTCAAGTTGTTTACTATAAGCTCCATAATTATCCTAATCACAACGAGCAAACTCTTATCAAGAATTATATTACAGAGATTAAAAGAAGTAACGCTGATTATACTAAAAATGTTAAGCAAGCTTTCGACCATGTAAAGCTTGCATTAATCATATAACTACCCTTAGAATAATAATAGACGAAAGTAATAAATAAATAAAAGACATGGGTTTTGTAGATTATATGAAAGTGTTTGATAAAATAGTCAGATCCATAATGTGGCAGATACTAAAAGAATATGGAATACCTGCAAAATTCACTATATTTCTCAAGGACTTTTATAATTCACAATGAATTGATAACAGAGAATATTGCAATATAAACTGAAGTCAGAGGAGGATGCATAGTAGTTGACTGGATAATGGTAAAGTTATCATATAATAGAAAAGGCTTAACAAGGAGATTTGACAAGAAACTTGAGGATTTAGAATACCCAGATGACGTCATGAATAATATGAAAAGCAAATTACACTTATTAAAATTGAATATGAGAGCAACAGGGTTTGAGATAAATATAAAAAATACAAACATATTAACAACAGCCAATGCAGACATTGTGGAATTAATACTAAATGAAGAAAAGGTGAAAAATGCCAAAAGTTTGAACTGTCTCGATAGCACACTGTAAAATCAGGGTGGGTTATCAGAGGCTACAGCTTTGTGTGTTTGGTGGAATGTACCGGTTTACAGAAACGTACGTGCAGCATGTACAAAGTTATCTCGAAAAGTAACCATTTTCCAAGGTGAATTTTGGCAACTGATTAGTACCTAACGAAGCTATTTTATAGAAATAGTTACAGTACGCCTCACAATTTACATGCTTTCGAGTTATTTTATAGCTATTATTCTGGTATAAATTTGTATAATTTGCCTTAATTTCCATATGAAACTCGTTTACGACCCTTTGGCTTCTTTTACAGCCTTTTGTGGCTGTAAATTATGCAACGTATTTTGACAGACGACAATTTGGCAAGCGGCTGGGGTATGCGCGCGGGCATTTTGGCGCGTTTTTATACTACAATTTTTACAAAATTATTAAGCAATTACCTAGATTTCTGTTTTTATAAAATTTGTTAATAATTAAATATACGTAGTCTCAAGCAGAGAACATAATATAAAAAATTAGTTATGAGTAGAAAGTTAACAAACTCTGCCTTGTAATCTATTTTGGAGGCTTCTAAAGATATACAACGGAAACTTGTAAGAATTCGCTATTTTATGTTCCTTTAATAAATCTTCCAGTAAACCATCTCATTCAGAACATGAACTAAAGTAAATCTAAAGCGAAGCAATTCATTTCCGATCTGGTAACCTTTCATTAATATAGAAGGCAGCACGGATTTGAATAAAAGGCAATTTCAAAGTTGATTAAATCTTGTTCTTGAGAATTTAATGCACCCGGCTTTATTTATTTGCCGGCAAATAATGGCTTATAGATGGCGTCTCATTATTTCAAAGCTTCAGCCGCAGCACTTACCCGAAAACCATGCAGAACGGGAATATTTCGAAGAGAACGGTCGCGCTTATCGGCAGATGCTTCTCTTCCCTGGTCATCGCTAGCGAGGCTAAGCTGAAAGCTCGGTTGTCGAAGGTCAGCTGGAACGTGACGTGGATCATGTCGAAGAGCAGCTCCTCCTTGATCAGCTCGATCTTCATGTCCTTGTGGTAGAAGTGCCTTGCTACCTAGAAACTGACCGACTAAAGCCAGCCGCCACTTGCGAAGCTGCAGGGCTTACTTCTCTAATTTGGCCCATCGTGTAGTAGACGAACCCTCTCCTCTTGCTCCTGTAGTGCAGCGTGAGGCCTTGCCGAGTCTCGTTTTCGCAGATAAAGCTCGGCGCCCTCATTCTCGGGTACGAAAACTTTAAATATTCGTGCAAGTTGTCCAGGCCGTTCAAGAAGTCCCTCATGTGTCTCCCTAGCACGGACAGCACCCTGTCGTACCCGTACTGGCTCACGAAGCTGACGAAGAATACTCCCATCTGATCGAAGAAGTCCCTTTCGCTGACGTTTAATATCTGGAACAGAATTTTATTTTTCAAATAATTAACTGCAGGATTGAAACAAAATACGCTACAAACTGGCAGAAAACACCTGACAAAAAGTGGGGTTGTCATACTCAATGAAGTAATGGATTCAGGCCACTGTCTCGTCTGGCGAATTAAAAGTTATGCGACGGTGAATAATGAATGTAGTTAACAATAGGACTGCTGAAATTAAATGGAAGCTTAAACCGCGTACGGAATTACAAGCATCACTTTTGGGTATTTTTGGGAACCTTGCTGTTTTTAGGAGGGTTTCCTTTGTTATTTCGAAATTTAAAAATATGACGATACAATAGTAGTAATTGATATTAACAATGGTTTCATCGTGAATACTGTAATATTCTTAACAAACTATATGTAGTTAAATAAATTATGAGAAGTCTCCTTAGAGTTTGAAGCTTCTGTAGAAATTAATGTCATTAGCATGAAAGTTGAGTATTAGTTAAATAAATAAAATATGAATTTTGTAAACTTTCTACGTGGTTTAGTCAGAGAATAAGTGATGTGTATGTTTTTTACATAGTTTATTTTCTAGAACATTAAAATGCGAAATAGTATAATTTACTATAAAATATTTATATATACAGTGAACGATCAAATTATTAGGACTACTTAAATTAATTATATTAAATTTTTAGTGGGTGGGTGACGTGAATGTGCGGTGCTTCGGCAAATTAACTAATAATTTAATACTTGTTGAGCGGAAAGTTAAAAGAGGCGGTAAAACAAAAGAAGGAAACGTCAGGAAGCGAGGTAAACGAAAGAAAGGAATCAAGAACAATTTTAAGGAAAAGTGAAGTTATATTGATAAAGGCGAAATGCAAACAAGGGCGCTCGACGAAATTTAAGCAACGTTGGCAAAGAAGGAAATAATAGTAAATTAATGGGAAAATTAACGAACAAAAATCACGTGCCAACAGCGTTTCTGACATACCAGATATAACAAAATATAAAAGAGAGAGGCAAAAAAAAGATCCAGCGGAGTTCGAGAAGTGGGAAACGGAAATGTTGACATTTAGAGAACGTGCAAAAATAGAAAGATTCCGACAAAGAAAGAAAAAGTATCGAGCAGTAGAAATAACAGAAATTAGGAACAGAACAAGAGAAAATAGACGAAACGGGATAAATGAAAGTGGTCCTGAAGAAAATAGAGAAACTAATAGAAGATATGAAGCAAGAAAATGACAATAAAATAGAAGAACTAGAAAAACAAGAGAAAGAATGGAAAAATCAAGCATTGTAATAAAGAGAGTTCAGTGTCGGGACGAGAATATAAATCAGGCAGTGAAGGAACTGCTGCAACGAAAACTACAAATTAAATCAACATCCCGGAAAGCGTACAAAGTAGAAAGAAACAATGATAAGCAAGTAATAATAGTCAAAATGGAAAGCGGGTATACTAGGAAATAAGTGATAAAAGAAAAAATGAATTAAAAAGAACGAGAATAAAACAAGATTGAAAATGATACGACTAGAAGAAAATAAGCCTAACATATCCATATAAAGAACCAGAACCTATAAGTAGAAAAAGAGTTATTTGTATTGGGATAAAAATAAAGAACTGCTACATCAAGTGTAAATTGCAGAATAATTAAAAAAAAACAGCAGCGTGCAATAAGAAAATAATAAAAAGTAAAGGTCGGATGTAAGACAACTGAAAAGGCAATGATAAAGGAATATAGAAAAAAAGGGTCAAAGATAATAACAGGGTTCTAGAATGTACAAAAATTATATAGAAGGAAAACTAAAACAACTAGTGAAGAAAACAAAATAGTACAAATTAGACATAATAGCAATTTGAGAAACAAATATAAAAGAGATGGATAGACATGGTTCAACGGAAGAGGATTAATAACTAGATTTGGTACAGGTTTCTTAATAAAAGGGTACGATTATAAATTACAGTCATAAATGAAAGAGTAAACTGCCTAAGACTAAACGGTACATACAGCAAATTCAGCCTTATAAATAAACCTGCTCTTACAAAGAACGCGGATTAAGAAAAGAAAGGGGAATTTTATGCGACAACAAAGACATTAATAGATAGTACCTCAAGTTTTGATATTAAAATAATCCCAAGGAATTTAAATGCAAAAATAGGAAAAATAGGATAAGAATAGAGCAATAACAGGGAAAGAAAGTTTGCATGAAATAACTAATGAAAGCATTCCGGAGTTATTTATTCTGGGAGCAACGAAAAATATGAGCATAAGACCACAACTCTACAAAACAACCTGGAAAGGTCCCGATAAAAAACTATAAAACAAATATATCATTTAGTAATGGAACGGAGGTATGGTGGATGTATCAAAAAGGTAATGACATATAGAAGGGCGGATATTAATTCCGACCATTTTTTGGTTAAAGCAATTATCAGATAGCAAGTTCCAAGAATTGGAAAGAACCAAAATAACAGAGGAGGAACATGGAAAATAGAGGTTTTAAGAAACAAAGAAAAGCAGAAGAAATACAAGCAAGCTATAGAAGAACAACGTGCGATATCAGCTAAAAGTAAATGAATCGATACAATTTTGTGAAAAATATAATTACAAAAAGGATAGAAAAGATTATAAAAAGATTTAAAGACTGCTATGATGAGGAATTTAAGAGAGCAGTGGAACAAAGAAGACAAGAAAGATTCAGTCTGCTGCAGGGCAACATAATAGAACAAGAACGAAGATACAAAGAAGCAAGAAATAGAGCACATGATAAATGTAGGAGAAAGAAAGATAATGGTAACAGAAAAAAATTTGATAAAATAGAAGAATTTTATAAAAAACAACATAAGGAAACTTTACAAAAGCAGACAGAGAAACGAGGATATTAAGTACAAACAATCACAATTAAAAGGAAGAATGGAGACTTGTGTGTAGCAGAAAACAAAATTGTGGAGGCATAGGCAGAACACTATGAGCAGATTCTCTCAGAGCATTATGGAAGTGAGGTACAGCAACATATGAGGACGAAGATATACAACTCATCATCAACGAAATGAAGAATAGAAAGAATGCAGGAATAGGTAAAATCAAAAGAAATTGATTAAGAATGCAAAAAAATTTTTACCGAAAGAATATACAAACTTTTAAAAAAACATGGGAAGCGAAAAGGTACTGAAAAATTGGTATAAAGTAGTTGTACGTCTAATATATAAAAAAGATGACAGGAACAAAATGAACAACTACAGACCGATTACGCTATTAAGTGTGGTCTATAAAATTATAGCCCACGCAACAAAAGACTACAATAAGGAATAGAAGAGAAGATTGGACAATATCAAACAGGATTTAAAAAAGGAAATCAACAGTGGACAATATTTTAATAACGCAACAGATACAAGAACAGTGCAAAGAAAGGTTTTGACTTTATATGTATTATTGATAGATTTTAAGTAGACACATGATCCAAACAAAATAATTTTTTTTAAGAATTAGAATTTAAACAAAAATTAAGTGATTTAGTGACAATGACATTAATGAGCACAAAAAAAATCAAATAAGAAGCAATGAAAGAAAGTCGAAATCTTTAATACTAATTTGGGCTTAAAACAATGAGACTCAATATCACCATTCCTGTTCAATATTGTATTGGAATATGTAATAGAGAAAAGTAACATCTATAGGAATTATATCATTCTAAGTCATTCACACCAATATTTGGCTTATTCTGATGACCTTATAGTAATAGAACTTGAGAAGAATTAAAGGGCTTAGTAAGAAGCGTGGTAAATAAAGGAAAGGGGGCAGATTTAATTATAAACAAAAAAAAACGAACTATATGATTCTAGAAAAAGAAAAACCTGACCAAAATAAAGACCTTGTGATCAAAAACTTCGAAGAAGACAGAATAAAATTTTAAATACCTTAAAATCAACGGAGAAGGAGATGTAACACAAGAAGTAGAGAAACCTATAGTGGATGGTCAGAGATGTACGGGGTCACTAAAAACATTTTAAACAACAAAAAAGTGCCAAGGAGGTTAAAAATAAAGCTATACAAAACACTAGTTAAACTAATAGTGGGTATTAACGAAAGAAAATTTGGGAGATCGGAAGTGTGGGAGAGGAAGATTCTGAGAAGAACCTCTGGCGGAATAAAAGAACAAGGAGAATGGAGAAGAAGAACCAACATAAAATTAAAAGAAATTTACGAAGAGCTAGGGATAAGAATTTTAATACAACAAAACAGTCTCAGATGGCTAGGACGCATATCCAGAATGAATATAGAATGCAGAATTAGGAGGGAAGAATCGAAAAAAAAGAGATGACCGAAGAAAACGTGGAGAGAAAATGTCCAGGAGGATTTATAGGACTAATTGGAAACAGCTAGCACAAGACAGGAAGTTATGGAAAGAACAAATTCAACTATAGGCCTACAGGCTGTTTAATGCAGCGCCTTTTAAGGTCCTGATTTCTCATTGCATTTTGACAGTTACATTCTTGCTTGGATCTAGTACTTTAGTTGATTAAATCCACCAATCTTTTGCATAAAAATACTAAACTTTGACCTTTTTCTTATTGTGCTTAGTGTGGCTACTAACGTGCACTTAACTTAATACTACGAACTCGCCTGCTCACAAACAGAGGAAAAATGATCTTGACAACTGGAAGGTGGTCGCAACCGCATAGTATTTAAATTTCTCCCTGCTTTACCTCAATCTATATGCAATTTCGGTATTGGAAATAAAAAATCACTAGGTAACGGTTTTACAAAAAATATTATTACTACGAAGACCGGTATTTCTTACGTGACACTTTAAGTCGGCTTAAATATTTGGGTTGTACAGATTTGTCGAAAGGTATCCAAGCTCCGATAAAATATTATGCAAAGGGATAAAAATATGCAGTAAATAATATTTGCGTGCGAGGCTTATAAGGGTGTAATCTACTGTAACCTTCTACGCCAGCAATAGCAATTAGTGCAACAGAATCAATTCCTATTGTATAGGGTTTTTCAGAAAGGGTGCCGAATTTTTTGTTTTGAAGTTGTCAGGCCTACTCTTATCATTTTGTTATCTATGATCACTCCGATTAATTTAGCTTCGGTTGTTTTTCCAGTATATCAATTCGTTATAGTTCTTTTTCGTCATGGAACAACTTACAATGAAGCAACGTGTTCTGATTACTAAATTTTATAATAAATAATAAATAATTTAATAAATATTTTATCAAAGCGGTGAAAGTACCATGTAGACAGTGCGAAAACTTTCTCGGGAGAAATGAAGCACCTTAACGAATGTATAGTTTGAAGACAAATAAGGAAGTTTGAGACGACCGGTTCAATGGGAACGATGAAATTGCCTAGGTGGATTTGGTCTCATCCAACAGAGCAACAAATCCCTGTTGTGTGACACCTTGTATGGGGTAACAGTAGCCGCAAGTCACTGCCAATAAAAAAAACGAATATATAAAATACTTCGTAAGCTGTAAGAAAGCTTTTTCTTAAGTGATGACTACTGCAAAACATCGAATAAAGGTCAAGATCGGTCATCACCAAGAACAGAGAATTACTCGCAGCAATAAAAGAGAATAACAGTGTATCTTACCCTTCAGGACGTTCCACTTACTGGCTCATTGGCCTAAATAAAACATAAGAATCGAAGATAAAGGGGCTTATGGTTTACCCATAGCTAGTCTAACAATAATTCCACTACATAGTGAACAAGTATACGCAAAATAGAAATACAAAAGGTTAAAATGGGATCATTAAAATTTACTTAGCAGAACTAAGAGCTCATGGTTCTGCAGATTACGATTTGTGGACAGTTGCTAAAAAACCTACACAAATTCAACATACACGGAAAAATGATGTGATGCACTAAAGGCCTAACATTCTGCCAAACGAAACGGAAACAGAACTAGAAAAAAACAAGAAAGAAAGGGAAATAACATTGGTTAACATTAAAAAGAAATTACAATATCAGGGTCATCAATTTTTTAGTCATACTTTGATTCCTTTTAAGCAATTTTTTTAATATTCTTATTTCTATGTTAAACCTACACTACTCTAGGTCTTGTTTTTGTTTTGTTTTATTCTTTGTTTTTCGATCTGGTCTCTAGAGTCTAAAAGTCGATAAGCTTCAGTATCTATGGATTCTTACAATTTGGCTTTATACCTTTGAGTTTATATTTTTAGGTCCTCGTGGATATCGTTATTTTACATATGAACATTGTATCTCTTAGCACTCTATTCTGAAATCTTTAAATAATGTCTATGTTCTTTGGTCTGGTGTATTTTCCACATCCATACATATTGTAAGACTTGCTTGTAGATCTGTAGTTTATTATGTGATGTTGGCTTATATTTTCACCCTATCACTCAGGATAACTTTCCTTATTTGAATAGGAAATGTTCACATTTTTTGACGTGCTTTTTCTAGCAGAGTATAGAATCAGGAATCATATCTAAATATTTGTAAGTGCTGTATATTTTGTATCTACAGATTTACATTGACTTCGTTATTGAGGGTGTTTATAGCGTTTTGTAATTTGCTTCAATTTCTTCTTTAGTTCTACTAACTGCTATAATTGCAATGTTGTTTACAAAGGTTACTACTATTGTTCCAGTAGTTTTAGGAATGTCATATGTACAGAGTAGTACTCCTTTTAGTACATTATAGTTTTGATTAATGATCTTTAACCAAAATATTTTATTATAAATGTAGGATTGCAGAAGTTTACAATATTGTCTAGGTAAGGTTCTATGCACTTTTTAACGCAATATATAGGGCTTTATCTATCTCCAAAAATAGAGCGTCAGACATTTACTTTTCTTTAAAGATATTTACTAGCCTAGGTAACAATGCAAAATAATAGGTTAATTTTTTTTCTCTTTAATTATAGTCTTTAATTTCCTTATGTACAGTTTCCTAAAGATTTTAGTACAACGAGAAGGAAAAAGTATTTGACTATTTAGCATCCATACTACTTCAACCACTATTAGTTGTCTTGGCGCATATTTCAGTCTAAACGATGTAATTTGTTAGCTTAACTTTCGCTTTCCGAGGATATTTTTTAATACATCCTTTTTATGTGAATACTTTTTTTCTAACTTCTCTAGTGCTAAGGTTAAATTCAAATCCTTACTGAAGAGAAGGTTGAGAGATGGATATTTATGTCAAGTTTTTCATAACAGAGACCTTTGGAGAACAAAAAGCAATTAAAAATGAAGAGCAACGACAAAATTGAGGATTTGTTTCGAACTACACAGAAACACCCTCCCTGCAATTCGCACTTATATTTGTTTGGACTATTAAAAGAAATACTTAGAGAATTGTTCGTGTGCGACTGCTTTCATTTTATGGTAGCGAGATCCTATTTTTACTATAAACAAAAATTTCTATTTTAGGTACCCTCAAATTACAATCAATAACTTGAAAATATTAAAAAATCATTATTTAACTGTGCTTAAAGCTGCTCTCCATATCTGATTTTTGGGATCAAAGGAAAGCAACTTTAAGTGTTATATCTGAATTTATCTTTTGAGTTTATTACTTTTTATTGAAGACTCAACCTAAAAATAGGAACAAAATGTGATAATTGCGACACAGCACGATCAAGAAGCTATAGAGAATGCTAAGTATAAAAAAATTGCAAGCATAAACTTAGAAGTAAAGTGAGCTAAACTAACCAAGTTAAGAAAAATAAAAGGGAAAAGTAGAAAATAAGCATTTGTACAGATGGACTTAAATACGTTTCTAACATTGTTAAAGAGTAATAAAAAAAGAATATCAAGTCGAAAAACGTAAAAATTGAATAAACCAACCTGATGTCAGGCTAGAATTAAAAAAGTTGCAACAATATAACATAACATAACTTGTGGTCAGCCGGTTAAAGTTTATCGTTGGGGGCGAACTTCTTTTATTACATCAAATAATATGGAGCTTGAAGCAGCCGAAGTACCCGAGGCCTGCTTGGTGGAAATAGTGTGGCAACTAATACTAATATTTAACAGTCGTTGATTATTCACACATTTTTGTCCTATTTTTACCTCCTCACACAAGGAGGCAGCCAATCCATCAGTCAATTTTTTTAGCCCCAAATTTAATCGACATTTATTTTGCTTTTATAATGCTTTTATAATTTCCCACTTATATTCACAACTGCACTCGCAGCACTGCACAAATGACACTACATTTTCTTCTGTGCATTCTAGCAACGCTATCTGCTAGCGTAAAATGGCACTACAATCTACATTCACGCACATATTACAAAACAATTATAAAAGGTGTTTTTTAAGCCCGATAGAACTTACGAAAGGGTTAACTGTCAAACGAACTTTTTGACATTTATGATCTGTGTACTCTGGCAAATCATCATGAATAGATTGACGCTTGAACAACGCTACCAAATTATCCAGATTTACTTTGAAAATCAGTCATAGATTCGCGCAACTTATAGACGACTTCGTGATTTTTATAATCGTCCATCTGAGCAAGCCATCCGTCGAACTGTGGATAGATTTCATACCACATACTCTCTAAATGATGCAATCACACCAACACGTCGAAGGAATGTGCGTACTGAAAAGAATATCGCCGCTGCAAACGAAAGTGTGGAAGTAGATCCAAATTTATGGATTCGTCGTCGGTCGCAGGAATTGGAGTTTCGTCCATCAACTACGTGGAAAATTTTGCGCAAAGATCTTGGCCTACACCCGTATAAGATCCAGCTGGTGCAGGAATTAAAACCACGAGACCATCATAAGCGTCGTTCTTTCGCCGATTGGGCTCTAGAGCAGTTGGAAACTGACCCGATGTTTTATCGCAAAATTGTGTTCAGCGATGAGGCTCATTTTTGGCTTAACCGGTTTGTTAATAAACAAAATTGCCGCATATGGAGTGAAACTAATCCACAACAGACCCTACAGACTCCATTACATCCAGAAAAATGCACGGTTTGGTGCGGTTCACGCGCTGGTGGCATCATCGGACCTTATTTCTTCAAAAATGAAGCCGGAGCTCGCGTTACGGTCAATGGAGATCGTTACCGCACCATGATCAATGATTTTTTGTTTGAAAATATGGATGACATTGATTTGGGCGAGATGTGGTTTCAACAGAATGGCGCTACGTGCCATACAGCGACCACAACCATCGACTTATTGAAATCAAAATTTGGCGATAAGTTGATTTCGAGAAATGGACCTGTCAATTGGCCTCCAAGGTGCGATTTGACACCTTTCTTTTATTTCCTGTGGGGCCACGTGAAGTCACTGATTTATGCTGATAAACCAGTAACAATTGACGCCTTGGACGCCAACATTGTTCGTGTTATTCGTGACATACGGCCAGCAATGCTCGAAAAAGTGGCCCAAAATTGGACATCCAGAATGCGCTTCGTCAAGAAGAGCCGCGGTGGCCATATGCCCGAAATCATTTTCAAATGTTAATGCCATGTATTGATACTTCGAATAAAATATTTTTTTTTGTTGACATTTAATTTTTTGTGTTATTTTTTACAATTTCAAGTTCTATCGGGCTTAAAAAAAACATCCTTTACATACAAAGTAGAAGGTATAACACTCGCATAAATATTTTTCCACGTGCTATTCATTATTTTACTTTTCATTTATAGTTGTTCTATAATAATTTTTTTATTCATCGACAATGTGGATTTAATCACATGACGTTAACTGAAGATCTCTCTCAACAAACTATATGTGAATTTTATGCCAAAATACATAAGATCAAATGTAAATCAATTTTTTTTAATTTATGAAACAATAAAAATACAAGCTATTTTTTGGATAATCTTCTGACTTACAAGCGCATAAAATCAGAGTTGTAAAAAGCCCGTTCCAGTACATTTCAGAACAAATCCACAATTTTTGTCACGTTTGGCCGGCAGAGTTTTAGAACGACGATTGAATTAGGAAGAATGGCAAAAAACAATTAATGCAAGTATACGGAATGAAAAATGTGGCCAGAAAATGTGTTTACGAATGGTTCAAACGCTTTTCCACCATCGTATGCAAAGAAGATTTGTTATCGGGTTGTGCCTAACAGGCTAACAGAGAAACAGAAGGGAAAACGGATGGTAACCTTTGGAAATTTTCTTACCATGTCTAACCAAATTCTAAAGTTTCTCCTCAGCAACCAAAAGATCATGTAACAACAGTTCTGCAAACGATTTCTAAACTTTGCTGAAAGTATAAATCCAATTTGCCCCTATCTTCTGTTTATTTGTTGTCTGATACCATCCATCGAAATTTTTAGACATACCTTGTACATATTTTTGCTATAATTGAGAAATTTTACAGATGAAAAACGCCATAAATTGTTATCAAGCAATTTTCATTCATATTTAGTATTAAGCCTCAAAATGAGTTTTTTAAGGTACTTAAAAATCATTGCCGTTTCTTACTCGCACAATTTTTTAAATCTCTCCGGTAACGTTGTTCTAAACAAATTTAGAATATTGCAGTGGAGCTTTTCGTTTTTAATTTGCTACAAACCCCTTTTCCAACTTTTTATATGTGAGAAGTTTGTTTTTCACTGTTAGCTCACGTTTGCACTTGACGTCAACGCTCAATACGTCAAAGGCCTTAGGGCTCTACAAATTTTAAACAATAGTGTTATATGTCGCTAGCTAATTTTAATCAACGGATCTGCTTTCTGTACTTTAATTAGAATTTGCCGGTCTTTGACATTCGAGTTTTTTTTTTGGTAATTTTCTTTTGTTAGTTTTCTATATTTATAGTTAGCTAAAGCAGCATACCATAACGAACTTGCAAATTTTAGAAAGTTGATGTTTAGCTTTCTAGAAATTTTCTATCAGATATATACAGGGTATCCAAAGATGTACTTGCTTTTTAAATAAGAACAAATGCAGTTTTTATTGACTCGGGCGCAACACTCTTAATAACCAATGTGTTGTAGGATGTTAATGTAGGTACACAAACATCAAATTAGTGCAAATTTTTTCAAAAGACATTTTTAGAGATACCCATCAACGTGACAAACCACTGGTCGGGTCAGAGATAAGTTTGAAAATTGTTTACGTCATTAATAAGGAACCAGCTATGCAAAATAAGAGCAATTGCTGGAAACTCCCCGCTGAGCGCCACAGAAATTTGTATAATAAATGGTTTGTAAGACAGGAATTTCAAAATTGAGCCAGGACTTTGATACCTCGGTGTGTCGCTAAAACTATTTCTAAACCCAAATGGTCCATAGCTTACCATAGCGACCAACTGTCGTCGGATTATTTTAATCATTTGTATTCTTAAGCAACCAACCATATAGAAGGGCTCAAGTATCTAGACGGTTCGTTGTCCACGTGCGCCCAATTGGTGGCGGGACCAACGACCCATTTGCTATCGTCTGTTTATCTGAGCCACTTCCATGAACTATCTGCAGCTTCAACTAGTCAAATATGTCTGCTAAAGGTTTATTCGTTCAAGCAACCTCAAAAGTGTTTACAATTGATTCATTATAGTCATTTAAAGAGTTTACATATTTTTTAAAGCATATTATAATAGGTCTAGTAAAAAGAAATCCATTATTTTGCCATGAAATTGAAGGTTTTAGTTAACATACTTAGAATGAACCGATTTAGGTCAAATATGCGCCGTTTTGTTCGATAACTTGTTGCCATTTTGAAGGTAATTCCATTAGGCCTCTCTCATAGACGCCCTTGTTCCTATTGGGAAAAAACTGGGACAGTCAATTTTCACAAGCCTCTCTTGGGGCGAACTTTTCACCAGCAAAATAGTTGATCATGTACCGGAACAGGTGGTAATCACTTGGTACCAGGTTCGGACTATAAGGTGGATGAATAAAAACCTCCCAACCAAGCTCCCGGAACTTTTGGCAAGTCGCTATCGATGTGTGTGACCTGGCGTTGTCTTGATGAAACACAATTCCTGTCCTAGTGGCCAAAGTTGACCGCTTCTGGGCAATTGCTTCCTTCAGACGATCTAATTGTTCATACTACAGGTTCGAATTAAGAGTTTGGCTGTAGGGGAGTAGCTCACAGTATATGATTCCTTGCCAATCCCACCAAACGCATAGCAAAACCTTCCTGGCCGTCAATCCTGGCTTGGCCACCGTTTGCGCCGGCTCACCGCGCTTCTACCACGACCGTTTCGCTTGAAATTGTCGTAAGTGATCCACTTTTTATCGTCAGTCACCATCCACTTTAGAAATTGGTCGACTTTGTTGCGTTTCAGCAGCGATTTACAAATGGAGATTCGGTCCATGAGATTTTTTTGCGTTAACTCGTGTGGTCCCCATACATCCAGCTTCTTTTTTGTATCCAGCCTTTTCCAAATGGTTCCACACGGTTTTTTGTGCAATGATTAGCTCCGGGGCAATAGAAACAGTACTTACATGACAGTCGGATTCGGCCATTTCCATGGTTTTATCCACATTTTCGACAATTGTCCGTCCAAAGGGTGGTGCATCTTTGACATCGAAATTACCGGAACGAAATCGGCGAAACCAAAACTGCGCTTGATTGGCTGTTACAGTATCAGAACCATAAACACTATTCACATTTTCAGCCGCCTGGCTTTCATTTTCACCTTTATCGAAGAAAAACTGTAAAATATAGCGTATTTTCTCTTTGCTGGTGTCCATCTTTGACGTGAGCTCAAACAAAACTAAGTCAACCATTCACAAAACTGTGAAATAAGTTTTTTTAGTACGAAATGTCAGCTTTCTAACGCCATCTAGTGTAAACCGATCGGACTTTTAGAGCGCGAGATACAATTTATTAAAACCATCTATTGGAAAAATAATTATTTCTTTTTACTAGACCTATTATATTGTATTATTAATATTACTAAAACTGTAAACTATTATTATTAATGGTTTCGTGAAATAACAGGGAGAAACCACATCGAACGAAAAATTATCTACATAATCAACAACTCTATAAATCTTCTGCAGTATATCACTGTGAATAAAACAAAACAACAGACGTTTCATCCTTAAGCGCACGGAAACGTTTCTGAGCAACCTTCAAAGTTTCGAATGCTACTGGGAAATTGAGCTCCTAAAAAATGCAATAAATCAAAGCTTAATTTGCCGGATTCCTTGTTCAAGCGACTGCCGCCCTTTTCCCGAAAATCCACGAATGCCTGAACATTATACAATTGCGCTGTTTGGATCGGTTAGTCACTTCCGCCTGAATATGTTACGCCTATGATTGCTAGTAAGATTTAAAGCAGAGTAAAATTAAATTTGCGTAGTAAGATATTTAAAGTTGCTATATGAGACTGTTAACAAAGAGGCATTTTCCATTTCACCTGTTTCCCGTCTTCCCCATTTTCCACAGTGCGTTTCGCGGAGACGTTGGCGGTATTATCATCGGATGCTCGAATACTCGGGTAACAGATTAGAGTGTTTCTGTCATCGGGGATTTTAGCTACACAGTCGCTCCCAACATTTTCTACTTTTGCCGTCAAAGAACTGGCTAACTTAATGTATCCTTAGACTCTAGATTAAAATGTTACAAACTACCGCTACTTTTCTTGGAGTTAAATAAGTGCCACTTGGATAATATCTCTCGCAGTAAATATGAAAGAACGCCCTGAAAATGCTACCCAACGGCACTAAATAAAAAAATAACTAGATTAATTAGAAAAACCGTAACTATTTTGTTTATGTTACTTATTTATATTATAACTGTAATTATATGTTGCGTGCTAATTCACAGTAGCTTTCGTAAAACAGAAATAAATAATGTACATATCTTAAAATTACACCTCAACATAACAGTAACTTTTTATGGATAGTTTCTATATTCTAAATTGTTTGCGTATATTTTACCCTTAAAATGGCCTGACAGATATAGCCCGGCAGCAAAATTTTTATAAGCTACTCAGCAGATCTCTAACACAGTTTGTGCGACTGATGCAACCTGATAGTCACTTGAAAGTGAGAAAAATGAGGGCATTTATACTGCAAGGCTCTCTTGGGAGTTAGACTCTCTTAAACGAGCACATGTGGTATGCGAATAGAGCAAATAGAGCCAAAGAATTTGTATGAAGGTGGAACATTCGTCTCCAAATTGATTCAGAACGCTTTCAGAAAAGATACATTGAGTATAGCACAAGGCATGGTACACGTTGTGGAAAACTAGCAACAAACAGACAAACAGAAAATCTACTGTACGTACTGACAATCCTAGAACTAGAAAATAAAATGGGTATTTCTGACATACCAAATATGTTATCTTGTGATTTTTGTCTGACTTTCACCTTTGAATTACATGAGCTTCAGTCCAATATGGCGAGACAGTTGACTGGAATTGAAACTCAAAACCTTACATAATGTTTTCTATAATGAAATGACACTAAGAACATACCAAAAAAACTCGAACTAAGTACAAAGTCTCTTATACCTTATGTTATTAGGTTTTTTTGATATTACAATTTTATTTTATTGTTATTATGTAGGTGTGTATACAATTACTACAAATAAAGGACCAGAACTTACGAATGAGGACGAAATTATGGAACAATGAAAGCACAACAAGGTAGAGTCCGAATGCAAGAAAGAAGAGAAATAAAAGGCTGAAAGAGGAGAGCAAAGAAAAGATACGCATGAAAGATTTGGAAGAAGTACTACATAAGTTAAGAAATGGAAAATTATGACGAAAGAGCGGCAGAATTGTTGAAACTTTTAGGGGAAGAAAAATGCTAACTGGTAGAAGCAAAAGAACTAGCATAAACTAAATATGTTAAAAGTATTATTATATCGACACATACGGGTATTAAAAGGTTATTGATTATGTATGTACGGGTTTAATAAAATCAGAGTCAAAAAGGGGTCTAAAGCAAAAAAATATTTAACTTTGATAGAAAATCACTACAACAAGGTAGGATATTGCTACCAGAGAATCTAAATTGGTCTTTTCATTACTATTAGTCATGTCTCTTTTTCGTGTTTGTTGGTTTTTAATAAATGATTATTGCCACCATAACATACAGGATTCCTAATAACATTTCGACTTATGACTTTGTAATTTAACTAATACGATAGTATATATTTTCATGTGGTACTAGGAACATTTTGGAGTTACTAATTTTCATAACGATCGTGTGGTCGGAGTTCAGAAACTCTTGATATTTCGTCCAAAACTGCGGCGGACATCTTCAGAAGAAAATTTTCTAAAAATTCAGTGGTTATTCCATGCGTTTTCGCTTTTATACTCGTGCTAGTGCAGTGTTGGGGGGCCGTTGTTGACGTTACCGGGATGGTAGACGTTATCTACATCGGGCTAGCTACTGACGTCAATCGGGTAGATGCAGGTAATATTTCGGCATTTTCTGACATCACTCGCTCTTTCACCATATCGTGGTCTGTTTTTTTGGCCCTTGAGAACGATAAACCAAAACCTAAGTAGATAAAAATCCGTCGTCCCTGTTAAAATTATTTTTATATTTATAAATATCCACCGCTTCTCTGTATAATCTTGGGTAGCAATTCCTACAGTTGGATAAACTTGTGTTTGCCCAAATTCTATCTCGTGGTTGGGATTTTCCAAAGCATGTTCTGCACCTGCTGATTTATCGGGTTGATTCAAAGCGTAGATGACGTTTATGTTCCTTTATCCTGGTAGGATATATAGTCGTTCGACCCGTAGTCCCAATGTAGACTTGCTCACATAAGCAAGGTATGCAGTATACCTCTGGTTTATCCTTGGCTGGTCTAAGTAAATCCCGTATCTTGGTGGTGGTAGTGTAGATGGTTTCCACCTTGTATTTATTCAGAATTTTTCCTATCCGATTTTGGTTGTTTTTCGTGTGCATTTGTTAAGTTTGATTGCTCTATTTATCTCTGTTCTCGAGTAGCCATTCCCTGGTAAGACTTGTTCCAAATGTTTTAGTTTTTTATCCAAAAACTGTGGTTGACATATACGTCGTGCTCGATCTAACAATGTTTTCACAGCCGTTCTTTTTTGACTTGGGTGGTGATTCGACTGCTTTTGAAGGTATCTGTCTGTACTCGTGGGTTTTCTGTACACTGTGCGTTGTAAATGTCCATTCGCCAATCTCAACATCTGTACGTCTAAGAAAGCATTCCTATCTTTCGATTTATGTTCCATGGTAAACTGTATGCTTGGGTGTATAGAATTCAAGTGCATAAGAAATTGAGGTAGGGTCTCCTTTCTGTGTCTCTATATCATAAAAGTGTCATCGACGTATTTTAGCCATATCGCGGGTTTTAGACGTGCTGTATTGATGGCGATCTCTTCAAATTTCCCCATGTAGTAATTGGCGATTACAGGGCTAAGTGGGCTACCCATTGCTACTCCATCTTTTTGTTTCTAATATACCCCCTGCCAAACAAAGTAACTTGACATAAGGCATTGCTGAAACAGCTGTATATCGTTGGGAAAAATTTTCTTTATGTGGTCTAGGGCATCTTGAATCGGTACTTTGGTAAACAGGGAAGTTACATCGAAGCTAACCATTAGATCTCCTTCCTGTAGCTCGATTTCTTGAAGCTGGTTGACAAAATGTGTGGAGTCCTTGATGTAACTTTTGGTATGTCCAATGTACGGTAGTAACAGACTGGATAAATATTTGACCAACTTGTAGGTAGGCACTGACAATGGGTCGCAGCGGTACATTGTCCTCGTGTATTTTGGGGAGCCCGTATATTCTTGGGAGCAGCGCCTCTGATGTTATTAGTTTCTTTTTGGTGGTGTCATCCAGAGAGGAGCTCTTTATCAGTTTGCTTGTGTCGCGTAGTATCCGCGATGTGGGGTCGCGTTTGAGCACGGTGTAAGTGTTCGTGTCGAGCAGTTCGGTCATTTTCTTCGTGTAGTCCTTCTATGCTAGTACAACTGTGACGTTACCTTTATCTACTGGCAAGACAATTATGGTGTCATCATTCTTGAGTTCACGTAGAGCCCGAGAACCAACCACACGATGCACCATAACACCGGCCGTGAAAGTCTTCGCATATTTCGTAATCTTTTAAAATATTTCCGCTTACACTTTATGCGTTTCTGCATTGTTATAAACCAGTCATAGGACCAACTCTTTTACGTTTTTTCAAGGATTTTGACACATTTCTTATCTCACCCCATTACAATTTTATCGTTGGAATGATGCCTTTTGGGCTTTAGTGGGCACGTTAGCTAAATAAATGTATATTTTTCTACTTGTTACTATACTGGTAACATAGTCAGATAATCTTTACCAAACTTGTTGAATATCTCGCTGCACAATCAAACGCGTCATGTCTTCTACTCGTAGGTTAGAACATAGAGTGCGCAAAAGTGTAAACTCTTCTCACTTAAAAGTGGTAATACAAAATGATATAAATTTCCGGTGCAAAAATGTCCAAATAACTTTTTCCGTGGCTATAAGTCATTGACTGTTGGACTTGAGCCTCTTCTAATACCAGTGGTATTCTCTTTCGTGACAGGCCAGGGTCAACACCTTTCAGATTAAAAGTTTCTTTTGAAACTCCCGATATCACCCAAATATGGTCATTCAATAAGA
This sequence comes from Sinelater perroti, assembly GCA_036346155.1. Lineage (NCBI taxonomy): Eukaryota > Metazoa > Arthropoda > Insecta > Coleoptera > Elateridae > Sinelater > Sinelater perroti. The sequence goes on from JARFIY010000380.1 coordinate 517,695, forward strand.
AAAATTATCTCCCAGAGGTCATTCTGCTGACTAAATTGCATTACATCACTTACATCATGTAGCAAAACTTGTCCAGTACCCTATATATTTTTGATATATTGGTTAACTGATAGAAGTCTTCAAATATAGCTTCAGCATAGTTTCTGTTATAAGGCTTCTCCATAAACCATGTTCCTATGAAATTTATAGTTATTTTTCGGCGGTAAAATTTAAATCTGAATATATTCCAATGCTACATTCTGCATTTTATTTACGAGTACTGTTTCAATGTATGCCTTCAAAAGATATTTAAAATTATTTTTAAAATTTATTTATATTTCGTCATCGTTGTGTAAAAACTTTTTATTAAGATATTTAAATTTTTTCCCATTTCTATGCAGGGTTTTTACAAAAAAAATTATTAGCTAGAGCTACTAACAGGCTTACAAATGGTGGATAGTAAACGACCTTCAAATATGATGGTTAGCTATAAATATGTTAAATAAGCAGCACCTAACAAACAATAGCGAAGCTTGCGGAAGTAGTGGATAAGCTTTGAGAAATTGTATTTCAAAAAATGCCACGTATTCTCAACGATAGCATCATGGTATAGGAAGTAAATAAACACTCCAAACTTTTATAGTGGACAGCTACGTTTCAAACATCTGTTAAAAGTGAAGAATAAGGAACTCACTACAGTTACAGTAGAAAAAGGAGGAATTATAATACGCAATAACAATTTAATTGCGCTCCTGAGTATAACACTTAAGAGACCACAGAATGCTAAAAATTTCCTGGGGGTGGGGGTGGGGGTCTAATAAAAATACCCACTTAGAAAATCAAAAGTATACGCGCAGCAAGAAAACGTTTTAAGAAAGCAATAGGCTAAACATGGAAATTATGAGAGTGAATGGAATGAAGTGGCTAAAGCTGGGAAATGTGAATCAGATAATACACACAATTTCGGAAATGTTCGTCAAAATCTGAATGAAGTTACTAACAGTAAATAAAGAAATCAACAGAATGATCCAAAACTTTATTGCTATTTCTAACATAGTGAGAAAGTACAACTATCAACAGAGCCCATTTTATTTTTATATTCTCTAAGCACTTATTTTAGAGGTGATATTTGCAGATTGATAATTCTAAACTGTAAGGATATTGTTTGCACACCTCGAGCTGCTGCCGTATTTGATCTTCAATAGGAGGACGAGACTTTCAGACACTTTTGAAACTAAACATCGTATGTAATAATTGACGAAACTATGCCATAGCTTATTCAGACCTAAGAACTAATTTCAGTAGTCGTTATTGGGCGACCATTTTTGAGAAGGTAGTGAACAATACAAATATTCTCCTCAGTAACGTGGATCCTTGAACGAGATCGATTACTTTCATTTTTTACTCCTCTCAGAAACTGTTTCTTTTTATAGTGTTGCCTACAAACTATACCTTGTCTTTTTAAAATTTCGGACGATTTTACGTTCTCTCTAGCAAGAAACTCGATAATAATCCGTTGCCCAACCAACAAAGTTGTCTGTGACATTGTGATACGTACCGTATCGGGCATTCCCACCTACAAAACTCAAAAACTTCTCTCCATTCACTTTTCGGCGCCTAAAGAAATTCTAATTTATGTTTGATGCAACCACGTACTACAATATCATATTTTAACGCATACCTTAAAACTAATGTAAAAGCATCATATAAATACAGTCGTGGATAATTTTGTATTAAAAGTAGAGAAAGGAAGAACACTTAAATTTAATGGCCTTGGGATACTAAATAAATGAAGAGATAGATTAGTACAATTTAGCAAGAAGTAAGTCTACTTGGGTTAAATAGGACCTGGGATCCTCACCTGGTACTCGCAAAATTTAGACTACAATTAAAAAACAAATAAAAAGAAGACGAAAATAAGGGTATATCAAGAAATTAGGTCTAAAGTACAACGGGGACTTTTAAAATTAAAAATATATGGATGACTTCTGATATTCTTGAGTTGATAGGGAAGCATAGACGGTATAAAAATAACAATGAACGTTGGTATTAAAAATAAACAAAGAAATAAAACAAATAATTAAAATTAACCTCTAAAAAAGAAGAACAACTTCAACTTATACAAAGAATTGAAGAGTGTGCCAGGAAAACAAGAAAGATAACATTAGTGAATGAAAATAATAAAACCAAAAGGTGTTCTAACGTCAAAATGTTGACGTTGAAAAATTTCTCCAAAACCTTTCTAATGACGATATATCACAAAGTTTTTGAAGTGAAATATGATGGCAATTCACCCAAGATTTAAGTATATGAAGTTAGAGAGGCTATAGAGCCAACGAAGATTTAAAAAAGCAGGGGAGTTACGACAAAGTACCAGAAGATGTACTAAAACTACTTATTGTATATACTTTTTCTCAATTGGCTAAAAATAGAAATACCAAGTGATGCAGAGTTTAGAACAACTGATGAGCCACGCACTCAAAAATCTTCTACACCTGATATACAACAGAATATAATGTGAAAACCACATCACTGAAGAGGAAATGTGGTAAACCCACTTTTCGCATGGAAAACCTTTGAGAGCAAATATCATCATTAAATCTTTACCTTTAAAATAAATTGCCGAGCGATAAGTTCATTTTGTTTTCAAATTTATTGGAGTGTTATAAAAATACGAACATATAAAGGTAGCAAAATAAAGATCTTTAAGTATTGAAGGTATTTTGATGTAATCTAGAATAAATCCCCATTTTTGTATTGAGCTTGAGCAGCTGTGTGGGATTGAGTGCTATCGTAAAGCCAGATAACGTTTCGAATTGCCTAAGCTTATTCCCACCTCACCGTCAGAAACAATTTCACCAATCGTCAATCGGTGGTCATCCTAGAGAAGGCCACGAACAATTCAACTATTCTTCAAGTCGCGTTGATCCTCTAACAACGTCGCCGACCTTCTTTATGGTGTTGTCCTCGGACTGCCCCTTAAGTCTTCTCAAAATTTCGGACGGTTTATGTCCACCTATAATTTTCGAAAGCCACTTTCCTTCCCGCTTACTCCATAGCATGTAAAAAATAAATTTCGGTGTACATTTGTTTTGTCCTTGTATCTATAACTATCTCGGGGTTTGAAAAAAATCTTGAAAATATAAACTGTAAAATGAAGAAGTGTTGCAAATAATAAATAAAGAAACCGAAACAAAATTTATAATCTATCAAAAAATAAACAACATGGATGCTTTGATTACCTGATACAATACAAAAGATAGAACATACAAAGAATGACTAAATAGAAAGAAACAAATGCAAAAATAAGAATATTGTAGTTCAGAAACCTTTTTGATTGCTATTGAATAAACAAAAGAATATAATGCTGATGATCGTCAAAGACAATACAAGAAGGGATTAAATGTGAGTTGGTTTTATAGTAGGATAACGTTTTTGTTTTTTAGGGCTATCCCTTTCTGTTATAATAGTCTTCTTTCGCTTGACTTGTACAGAAAATAACAAAACTTAGTGAATATACCTCGTAATTTAAATAACGAATTTTATACAACAAAAATGTTGTATTTTCATGCCTTATACTTTCCATTAGTAGCCCCCGGCGTTTATTTGCAAAATTGGTTGAGAAACCCGGCCTTTATTAGAAAAAAATATATAGGTAAATTTATCTTACGATAAACGATTCTCTGCTCTTGCTTCTTCCTCTATTGATATACCCGCTTCTAACAGACATTTTCCTTTTGGCACTAACATATAGTATCTTGCAGAATACGGCTGATTACCACTAAATTAATGAATCAATTGACCTTCGCTACCATCGATTTTATTAATCTGTAACTTGACATTCTTTAAAAGGTTATTTTGTAATTTATCTTGATGAAACACTGCGGAATGCTACAATTTAGTTTTAAAGTTTCCACTTGCTATGGCTTCAACTAATAGTAAAAAAGTTGCAATTTGCCTTTAAACGGCGCTTGATATATTTGATTCATCCTCTTAGGATCACAACAGTGCCCATGTTGCATGTATACACAATAACTACTCCATGCATATCTTTTTTCTGAGTAAGTGTTGTTTTCCTCCTTAATGAAAGCAAATTGTTCTTTATAAACTTATGAACGTTTTCACCACAGTTCATCAAAATCTTTCCGTTTTGATACGTAACTTTTTCCTGGATCATCTTCTTTAAAACACAAACATATTTATGTATTTGTTCTAGCACTTATATTATCTTTATCTTCTTCCCCTAGCCAATATTTAGAGCATTTAAACTTCTAAATTTTTTATGCTCCTTTACATCAAATTTTCGCTTTGCTTGTTCTTTTGAATATTTCCTTTCATATTTCAGTTTTTACCATGCCATACACTACAACAAAACAACAATAAGATCCGGCCAACTACACAATTTCCATTTCTTTGGTTGTTATTACGAAAAATGAAAACAAGAAACAGAAAACCTTTACTCGACCTGGGAAGACTCATGTTAATCAAAACGTATCATAATGACTTAAGGTTACACCATGGAGGATTCTGGTAACCATCGAAGTGATGAAAGTAGACGTTGGTTGGATTAGAAGTTTCTTGCAGACCGGTTGTTAGGTGATCCAAATTGAACTTTAAGAAGTTTTTTCTACAATCCGAGTTTGGTTGCTCTCTTGGTAGTTATGATATATGATGACGGTCAAATGCTCTCTACGACTCCACTAACAAACGATCATTCTTTTAGCAAAGTTTTACGTGGCGCTTTCCTATAAATTAGGCTCTATGTCATCAATTACTCGTATGATGTTTCCTTTTAGCCATAGAATCGAAGCAAGTTTGTTAACATAAACCTTTTTCTTCAAATAGTCTCAAAGGAAACGTCTAATGGAGTTCGATCGCAAGACCGCGGTTGATAATTGCTGTTACCCCTTTACGAGATGGCACGACCAAGAAGTTTGGTTTGAAGTAAAATTAGTGTTTTACGTGGTGTGTGACATGTGGCTCCATCTTGTTAAAACAACATATCTTTCAAAAAAAATTGTTGGTTTTATTTTAAAAAAAGTTATTTACCATGTCCTAATAGCGCACACCATTGATAGTAACAGCTTTTCCAGCGTTTGTCCTGAGAAAGTATGGGCCAATATTTCTTCCGGCTCACAATGCACACCAAACAGTGCATTTTCGTGAATATTGCGTGGACCCCAGATGTGACAATTTTGACAATTCACAAATCAATTTAAAAAATATGAGCTTTATCGCAGTATGCAATATTTGCCGTGAATTGTGGATAATTGACTTGGTTCTTCTTGCACGACTTGCACGAACAATATAGTTGCCCGAACGACTGTTGATAGCGAACCCTTGATTTTGGTAATAAGCATATCAGTTGCTCCAAACTTTTGCACTTGGTCAAAGTTTTCTTCGCATAATTGTAACTGATCGCTTGTTTTTACAATAAACTTGAATGATATCTATGAGTTGCTGTATAGTATGCGGCGTTATTGTGGCTGCTATGTATTGAAATACCAACTATACAAATCTCAACTTTTAACATCCATAGAACATAAACGGCGATCAATTCAAATCATAAAGTTTAGTTTGGATCACCATATTAGTGCCCACTGTGAAGTAAAATTGTTTCCATACCAATTTTAAATAAATCCACGACTAGTCTCCATTTCACCAAATATTGGAAAGTTTTTTCTTCTAAAAGCGTTGTTATTGCAGTAAAATAGATCGTTGTCTTTCGAAAGGAAACTTGAGAATTAAAATGTATTTTTGGTAACTTTTATTTAAATATTCTAGTGCTGAACCTGCCGGGGGCTGAGTTTTGTTTTTAGACACTTGAAACGAAAGCTGTGAACAGGAAATGTGTTTACGACTGATTTAAATGCTTTTGTGATAGAAAAGAAGAAAGCAGAACCCTAGGCATAATTGAACTAGTGCGAAAAATACTGGTATGAGAATAGTGACTAACTCTATGATTAATGGCAGAAGCATTGACCATTAATAAGAACAGCGTGCACCATTGTCCGCGAAGACTTGGATAGGACTAAACATAAAAAGCAAAACGAATGGAAGCCCCTGGAAATTTTACTATTATATACTCGTATGATAGGATCGTCAGCATGGTTGCGCGCTTGAAGCTTGGGTTGTGGTGTGAATGGGCCCGAGTTCCATTCCCGGAGCTCTCTGATGCCTGCCGGGTGGCCTACCAGGCCTACAAGGGATAATAATGGCGGTCGTCTAAGATGCAATGCTTGCCACATTACCCCCATCGGAGATTGGGGTACGATGATCGGGCGAAAATAAGAGAGCCTCAACCTTAACAATTCGCAGGGCGTACTCCCTTGTGGGACGCTAGAGCCTTCCTATAATTATATGTGATCAGGGCCCTTCTTTTTTCCTTCTGATTTTTTTGCTTGAACCAAGGCAGACAAAAATGAGAAAAGTAAATATACATTCAAGTTCTCACAGCATAAGACATAAGAATTAGAAAGCTATCCGTTTACACAAATCTTGTAAATTCTGTGGGAATAATATAGAAATCAAAGAAATTTATGGGATCTTTTAGGAAACATGCATTCAGATTTCAGCGTTAGATGCTAGTAAGCCTTAAAAAAACGACAAATTTTGGCTATTAAGGCTCAAAATAAGTGTCTACCCTTATATAGAAGGAATTTTTGTTAGAACCTCATTCAAAATCGTGGAATTTAAAATTTAAGGACAAAAAATCTATTATAAATAAATTAAAACTACGTAAAGAGCAAGTTCATCTTTTTATATACTTGTTAGATAAGAGTAATAAAGATCTACTTATAAGGAAGAGTGTTGTTTCTCTTTTTTTGTGGTACTTAGTAATTGATGACTTTATGAAGAAACTTTTTTTAGCCTTTATTCTCGACTAATGCGAATATGTCTAAATGAGGGGGACGCGGTAGCTCAAATGGTTCAACCAGTTTGCTCTGTCCTCTTGGCGGCGCGCGCGAGTCGAGTCTCGCTCAACCCATGGGTGTGTGTGAATGTCCTAGAATAAGTGCATGTTAGTGGGCACAATAAGCCCTTGCGGTTGCAGTGCAGTGACACCCCCCCCCCCAAATGTCTAGATAATCTTAAAAAAGTGAAGAACTGCTGAATTGAGGTGCAATTGGGCTGCAAGGGCAGTCCTTCAAACACTTCAATGATTTTTTGATCAAAAAAATTAAACAATTAAAACTACTTATTTTTTTTATTTAACAGATATAATGTTGCATGAAAAACTAGAATGGGGACATTTTGGTGGCAGTATCAAAGCAAAAGATAAAAGGATGGCACTCGCAAGTATACGATCACGTAACAAGAACAATCAAAAACCGAGTATGTGAAATACGGACAACACTAAATAATTTTTGGATACACCTAAAGCCACTTTATACTTCATGATTTAAATTTTCAGACTCGTTAAATATATATCCAAGAATCTTCTAAACCGAAGCACTTGCCTTAACATCTATACGACATTAGTAACCGTGTGTGGGAACTTAGCATTTAAGTTTCAAAACTGTGTTTTGCTGAATATCGGAGTTTAAGGGTGGCAAAGGCTGTGCTGAGAAAGGCAAAAGCAGTGGGCGTCTGATAAATGCGCACAACCCTACATTATACAGCGTGATAATGACAGGCGAATCGATACACTGGCAGATGCAACAGGTCTGTCTCTCAGAATATTGCAAGTATCATCCACAAGACTTGAAGATGGCAAAGGTCCGCGCTCAATGGGTTTGCCTTACTTTCATCGCTTATTTAAAGCAAAAGATGTAAAGCATAGATACGGAAATGTCCTTTAAGTATTTTATCATCATGATTTTGGCGCGACATGCTGGAAAAGAAACGCCAGTCTATGAAATAGTAGCATATTGGAGTCGTTGGTCTCAAGAGGCTACGGCCGAGATTGTCTTTAGGGTTTAACAGGGAACTCTGTTTGGCTGCCTCTTGGAGAACATTTCTCAATGATCGGTACTGCGAATCAATAAAGCGACTCCTTAGAGGTATTCAACAACGCCGAGAGGGAAAAAGAAGAAGCAACGCGTCCATATTTCTGGAATCTTGTGCTAATCAACTATGCTCTATTTAATGCAATAAAAGGGGTACTGTGCAGTAAATTCTTCTTCAACGATGAACTTCAGTCGGTTGTTCACAAGTGACCATACTACACCTAAGACTAAATTACAATAGTTATTCAGCCGGATCGATAATAAAAGTGTATAGATATTGAAGGGTAATACTTTTAAGGAAATACATTTACTACTTCTTAATAAAGGTTTGCCAAAGAAAAAGCCGAGTATTAATTTCTCAGAAATTTCTTTTCTTGACCTGGAAACTTTTTTAGTTTTATTTTGCCATGAAGCTCTCTAGAAAGTGATTTGTTGTCTTGTTTTTCGATTGGTTCTTTTTCTACCATCATCACTTCTAGACAGACCTTATTGACTGTCGCTCCCAATTATTGAGTGTTGTTACAACCAAATCAGTCTCTTAGGTTTTTGAACCAAGACACACGTTGTCTACGAACAATCCTCTTTCCACTAATCTTTCCCTGCATTATCGGTTATGGAAGGATATATTTGGGGCCTCCCGTTACCTGGGCTAGATACTGGATTTTCATTTTTTTTATGGTGTTAATAATTTTACATTCTTTTTGCATTCTGTTTAGGATCCGCTACATTCTGCGGTAACACCAAATTTCAATGGGTTGTAGTTTGTTTATGTGAACTTTCTTTAGAGTCCAAGCTTCAACTTCATACATAAGCGTCCAGAATATGTAAAAACGTAGCATCCTCATCCTAAATCCTATATCGATATCCCGACTGGTGAATAGCTTTTTCATATTCACAAATGTTGATTTAGATATTTCTTTTCTTGTTCCTATCTCTTTTGTTTGTCTAGCCGACTGTTCTATACAGGTTCCTAGATATCTATATGACTGTACATTTTCTATGACGGTGTTTGCTATTGTCAGGTTTATATAGTTTTATTTCCATTTTGTGAGGACTTTGTAATTATTATTAGTCTGGTTTTATTAAAGTTTTCTTTGAGATATATTAGTTACATCGATCATTTAGTTTCTCTAAATATTATCTGTTAGCAAGGTCGTCCGCATACCTCATATTATTAATAATTTTACCATTTACTATTTCCTTTAATTCTTCTTCTAGGATTTCTTTAAAAATAGCTTCACTATAAAGATTGAACGGGAGTGGCGAGTCTCCATTTCTTCCGTTAGTTGGTTTTTAACTTTTGTATTTGCTTTTTGGTCCCAACATAAGTTATCAAATATTTTTATGTCGTCTGAGTCTATGCTTTTGTTGATCAGGAGTTGATGTAACTTACTATATTTCACTTTGTCAAAAGCCTATGTTAGAAAAGTATGTTAATCCCAAAGAGGACTTTTCTTGTTCCGAATCTTTTGCGGAATCCAAACTGTGTATTGCTTATATCTTCCTCAATTTTCTATATATTCTTTTATGAATGATCTTTAAGAACAGTTTTAGGGTGTAGCTCATGAGCGCTATAGTTCGATAGTCTGTGTATTATCTTAGATTTAGTTTCTTGGGGGTAAGTACAAAGGTAGATGACAACCATTGTTTGGGAATTTCTCCTCTTTTAGATGATATTGAAAAAGTCTAAAAGAGTATTGATTACGTCGTTATCGAAAAGTTTAACAATTTGTATGGGTATTGTGTTAGGATCAAAAGCTTTACCAGTTTTCATAGCTTCCAAGGAGTATTTTATTTCTGGTCTTAATATTCTAAGATGTATGTTCCTCTCTTCTATGATCGGTTTTGGAGGCTTTTTTATCATTATATAGGTTCTAGAGATACTCTTATCATCTCTTTAATTTGTCTCTTTAATTATGTTACCAACACTTTTGTTTTTATTATATCCGACCATTTCTTTTATCTTTTTGTGTGCTTGAAAATAGTTGAATTTTTTCTCAGTATTCCGATTTTCTCACATTAAGCGGTTAGATAATCTTCTTTGGCTTCTTTAATTTTTTTTGTATTATTTTATATTCATTTACTTTATCTTTGCTCCTCCTCCTCTTTTCTAGAATTTCTGCCGTCATCCAGGATTTTTTCTTGGATTCTCTTGATTATTAAGTAATCTTTAACTATTGTTTCTAACCCTGTTTGTATTTGTTTCCACTTTTCGTTCCCGTTTTTCCCCATTTTTTATTTTATTATGTTACGAATTTTTAGGACCAATAAGGAGTTTTGTGTCTATATTGCTGCTTTGGCTTTTACTATTTTTCATTTTTATAGTGATTTTAGTTATCACCGAGTTATAGTTAATGTTAGTACCCGAGTAGATCTTTGCAGACTTGACTGAGGTCTTATACCGGATATTAATGAGGATGTAGTCTATTTGGTTTCTTATTATGTTTTCCGGGTTATCTGCAGAGATTTCCAATCTACGTTCTGGAAGTTCGAAAAATGTGTTTGTTATCATAAGAACTTTGTCCTGACAAACCTCTATCAGTTTCTACGCTACATCATTTCTTTCAGGCCAAAACCTCCTGTTTGTGTTTCCACCTTGTCTTTATCCACCTTGGCGTTGAAACCCTCCATTATTTTTTAGAATTGTATATATTTTGCTAATATTAAGTATACGAGGGTTACTTCAGAAGTAAGTTTTTATAGTTTTCTCTGTCCCACATGAACATAACAATAAGACAATTTCAAAACGTATACAATTTAAGTTTTTAACAACATTATATAAATTTTGTTGTAAACTGAATTGAGTAGTTTGGTTTGTTAGTAAACATGGAACTACCGTTACGAACTACAGCGTACAGTGTGTGTTGTTATTCGCTTTTAGGTGCATAATTCCTGACTTACTTAATGCGTTGTAATATGCATACTTAAGAATAAAAGACAGAATATGCCGTGGCGCCTTTCAGGTAAACCCACGCCGGTACAAGCTACAATTGCATTTTCAATTAGCATAACTATGGCAAAAGTCTTTTTAGCTCGGGAACTGTTTTATCTATTAGGATAGCCGGTAATTCCCCCACTTTTAGTTGTAAGACTTGGTGCCCAGCAATTAAATAAATATTTAAGCAGATTTAATAACAACAAATTAAGGCCCATAGTGTTAACTTTTTCCACAACCAAGATACCGTGACTTAGAAGAATGTTGAAATTTAAATCGTGAATCTAGGGGAGAAAACAAACATACCTGAATAGCTTTCTTGGCCAATTTGGGCACCAGGTTTTCAGGGTAGACCTGATGAGTGCTGAAGCTGGGTTGGTCTACAGCCGCGGCCTTCCTGATCTCCTCCCACTTCTCCTCGCCATAAGTCTGCTTGATGTACTCCGATAGGTTCTCGAGTATTAGACCATACATTCTGGGCTCTGGCTGAAACAAAAACCCTGTAATAGTTATTTCAGGGCCATCTTCCGCAGTTTTGCCGGATAACGAGAGCGGGGGCAGTTTGAAAAGGTCCTGCAGCGGGTGGTGCGGCTTGTCTGATTGAATATGGCGCGTGCTACAAATTAATACTCGCTCTGAACGTGTGTTCAGAGCTCAAAGCGCGCATTTGCTCTAAAATTGTATTTAGAGAGGGCCCATAGAGCACAACCAGGGAATTACCAATTAAAGGGCTTAAGAGCGAAAGAGGAGATTTTGCTGTGTTCAAACAGGGCAGTTACAACAAGCCCACGCGTCGTTAATTAAAAACTATCTCTGTTTAAAATTAATTTAAAATTAGCTTAAGCACATTTAATTAATTATATTTACATTTTTAGCGTTTCTGTGCAGAAGGGTGCGTTATATAAAAAATTAAATTGTTAATGCATTAGTTTATGTGTACATGTATGCGTGTTTTACATGACATATTCGAGATTTTTTTATATATCCTCGTAATGTTATTTTAGCAAAAAACTTATATGTCTTAGAGCTTGGCATTATTCTCCTTACATTTCAATTGTGGAAGAACTTCTAGCGGATAACTTTATGTGTACATATTGGCAGACCATAAGAAATAAAAGAAAACTAGCAGAAATATTGATCGAGATATCTATAGTAGGGCACTATGAACAAGATTGTACAAAGGTGAATCAAATATAAACCGTGAGGTGAGATGTCTACAAGAAATTTATCCCGTGGGGTACCTCGCACTAACGATTCTTTAGTCCGTATCACAATGTCAGAGCAAGGAATAATTTGAATAAACAGTTTTTTTTTTGGGTCGAAAAGCGAATATAATGGTCATTGATATCATCCTAAGATTAGATTAACTGAGGAGAATATTCGGATTGTTCGCCACGTTCTCGAGGTTGATTGCCGATTAACAAATGCTGAAATTGCTTTGCAATAAGCTGGGGCCGTGCTTAGGTAATCCGAGACTTTATCTTGCTTCACGACAAAACGTTGAATATTTGTTCTAAGCTACCGGAACACCTCCCATCCACTCTGGACTTAGAGCCCTGCGATTATCCTTTTGTTTATATAACTAACAGAAGCCCTTGGAGGACAGAAATTTGACGATGAAGTTACTGTCGAAGGACTTGTGTACGATAACAGTTGCATAAGTACTGTATAAAACTTGACCATGTATATATGCTTAAATCAAAACCATTACAAGACCTTAGACACTTTTCTTTTAAGATTTTGGAACTAATAGATCGAAGAAAATTTAAATAACAGTAGTTATCATACATAGGTTCTGGCTCAATACCAAGACTCAAAACTTATTTCTACATTTAACAGAAAATCAAGGCTCATAACTTACGTCCACGGCGGCTATTTTGGTTTGTAACTCGCCTGAATGTAAATATGCTCTTGTAGTTATTCAAAGCACACTTGAAACGGTATTGAAGTGATATAAAGTGGTTGGAGCGGTCTGCAGTGTTGGGGAGTTTATTTACATTCAGTCGTTTGCAAATAAAAAATAACCGACGTGGAAGTAAGTTTTAAGGCTTGAATTTGGGTTAAAACCAGGTCGTGGAAGTAAGTTTTGAGTTTGAACATTGAACCAGAACCGATGCGTGACAACTACTAATTATTTAGCGATACATATAAAAGGACTCCAACATTTTTTAACTTGCAGAGTATATTTGATGTAGTATAGCACGTCATTATCATTGTGACTCTGAGCCACTACCACTGCAGACATAGAAAAATGAACTATGGTATGAGTACATTCTATACATCTTACATGGTTTACATTAGGTGGGCAAACCCAAAACATACAACAATTAATGAACGAGCTAGGAATATTAAATTAAAAATTATGTGGGTGAGTGAAATATAAGCCGGAGTTATTTTTTTATTGAAGTATCACCAAACTACGAACATATAAAGTTATTTTCCTACATAATCTATAAACTTAAAAAAATCGTGCAACGCTTTGACAACAACATCATTGTCACTTTGTCCTCCAAATACTTTTTTAGTGGTTCAACAAATCATAATTGCAGAGAATGGACTCTAGAGAGGATGTTCAGTATAGTACAGAACAAATAGTCAATTTGTGTCAGATTTGGACAGTTATATAGAGTCGGGCGTTATTGTAAAGCAAGATAATGTTTGGAATTGTCTAATAAAATGTCCAGCTTACATATACCTTATGTTTTCTGAAATGTGCCTTATATCCATTCAAAATTTAGAGCGATTTTACACATACTTAACTTTGACATCATGATTCCGATACCTTCAGCATCCCTACCTACAACGCTTAAAAGCGTGCTGCTTTTTATTTACCTTATTTACTTAATCCTATAGCCTTTCTATCTTTTCTAGTGTAAAGCTGTTGGAGTTAGGTCGCTGCGTGGTTTCTTCTATTTTCCGTAGGCTTCTCATTAGTGAGTTTTGAATTTTTCTTGTCTGGTTCTGTATTAGAATCCATAGTCTCGGACCCGTAAGTAAGTATTAGAGTGGCTACTTTCTTAAAAATCCTGCTTTTACTTCTTTCAATATTTCTTTTTTTTGCCAGAAAGGTGATTGCGTTGAAGAGCTTTCTGCTGCTTCCATTTTTGCATTTATTTCTTTGTCTACTCTTTCGTTTTATGATATTGTTGTCTTTAGGTATTTAAACTTGTTGACTTGTTCCAATGTTGTTTCTTCAATTTTATCTGATGTATTTTCTTCATTTTATCGTTTGTTAATCTTCATTTTAATTGATTTTAAGTTATTTTTAAAATATTTAAGTTATTGCTCATTGTCCTTTTATCTTTTGCAATGATGACCATATCGTCCGCGTATAACAATTCTGAAATGTTTGTCTTTTAACGTCCAATGTCCTGTCTTATATTGTTTTACTTGGTTTTTTATCTTTTTGATAACTACATCTAAAACTATTGTAGACAGTAAAGGGTTTAGGGGTGCACCCTTTGTCTTACTCCTTTTGTTGTTTCCATCTGTTGATGTTTAAATCTGACAAAGTTTATTTATTTATTATTTATTTTGCTTTATTCCAGTATTCTCCATATATCTGTTATATTTACTTTATCAAAGGCTTTCTTTAAGTCGCTAAAAGAGACGTGGATTTTCCTTTTTCCCTAATTATCTTTTCAATTATTTATTGTACTTTGAAATTTGCATCTGTGTCATTCCTGTTTATATTTGATTACCCTACGTAAAAGTCAGTACTTTAAGTTCAAAAGATCCTCGTTAAAATTACTGAACGTCACAAAAGCGGTAAACGTTTATTCGATTTTAGAAAAAGTTTGAGCAATGTTGAATGAGCCATATTTTTTTAAAATTCAAAAGCTTTGGGTATATAATAATATTGATTAGTAATACAGTATGTGAAGATTTAATAAAGGTATTCATTTCAATGAGCAATGGCTTTACTAACTACTTAGTATTAAGTACGCAACTTAATCTTTAGCTTATTCAATTCATGTATAGTGCATGCTTTATAATTATAATAAAAAGCGCCTTCTGCCAGCTTGATAACGCACATTTAGAGGAAAAATTGATCTAATAATTAATAGTAAATCAATATCACGTGACAAACAATATTTGCAGCATTCCTTTTTGTGTTTCAACTGAAAAAGTGCTGTGAAGCTCGAAAAAGTTGAGCAAGATTTACAAGTGAGGACCAATGTGGTTTTACTCTAGGTCATTACTGTATAAATAATCTTTTTATAATCCAATAGTTTCTAGAAAATAAAATTGTAAAAATTGTACATATAGCGTTCACAGATTTTCAAAAAGCATTTAACAGTGTTAAAGCATAATTAATATTTACATAAAAAAAGAAAATCTCAAAATAAATCTTGGTCTTGGAATTTTATAATCAAATCTCCATGAATAACTTTTTAACCTTTCAGCGCCCGAGGATGACACTTAGTTTTTCGGATTCTACTCTTCAATCTGAGTCGAATGACACTAGTCTGAGGTCTCTACGATGTATGCACTAGAAGTTTAACGATATACAATAATAACTAGTTAAAAAGTGGAAATTATGACCCGATAACTAAGGAAATTCAAAGCTGAGGAATTGGAATAACTTTTATTATTTAATTTAGGATTGCTGTCACACACAGCTAAAGCTCACAAAGGATCTAGAGTAACACGTCGAGCTATATCTAAGCACTATATAAGCTGGGAAGGATTCACAAGGAAGTAGGTTAAGCTCCAAGCTAATTTACAACTGAAAACGAGAATAGACGTTATGATATTGATAATGATCGCCCATCTGCGTTGTAAGATTTTGTCACACCCGGACTTCATCTTTTTAGTTTATAACCTCTTCAAATTTTTGCAACATTACTTGGCTTCAAATCTGTCGAAGATATCGAAAAAACTCAAGTTGAGTTTATCAACTCTCACCGTCCTCATTGATTGGAATTCAGCAGCAAAAACACAAACGCATAGAAAGTAAGAAAGATTATTTCAAAGATCAAATAAATAGTTACTTTTTATAAATTAACATTTAAATTCAGTGAAGAAAGTCGAATGCTTATATGAGTAAGACCTGATGTTGAAGGTTTACTCAATTTCTTAAATGATCCAACCATAACATAAAAACATTTTAACTTGTTCAATGAACAGAACAGTTACTTTAACTTATAAATCAAGTCAAAATGTGTTTTCACCTTAAGGCATAGAGATAATGAAAGCATTTTAAATGCTATAGTGTAGAAAAACGCCACCGGTTTAGATGAATGAGCAGAATAATAGCTAAAGCTCCGAAAAATGGCCAAACATTTGGATATTTAAAACTGGAAATATTTATTACATGCTGAAAAAAAACAAGATCTTATAAGATACAAAAGGCTCATAATTCTACTTCGAAGTAGATAAAAGTACGGATCTAAGGAGCCAAAGAATTCATAAATAAGCAAACCTATAGCGTTTGGGTAAAATAAAGATCGTACGAAAACCCGAATAAGTTTTTAGCGTTAAAATAAACGCGACCGTTTACCGCGAGAAACTGTTGGAAAGTGCATCGAAACCTTGAGCTTATAAACATTTCAGGTACAAGCCATTCACGTTTCAACAAGACTCAGCACGTCACAGAAAGCCACCCTTAAAAACAACGTTCCGCACTTCATTTCGGCGCAACAATGGCTGTCAAATTCACCAGACGCTAACTTGGTGAATGTTGGGGAGCAAAATGTCTGCTAAAAAGTACGAGTGTTGACGAATTAAAACTCAGTCAGTGAATGGAAGCAAATTTCACAAGCCCATATTCGTGTAATTGGTTTGCCAAAACGTGAACATATAGAACAATAAATTTCGGTTCTTAAAATATAAACAATAATAATACATAAATAAATGTTGAATATGTTACTGTTCCATAAATAATATGACTGTCGACGTTATTTTCTAGCTTTCCGATTATAATGTAATATATTGTAGAATACTACAGGTATGTTACTACCAAGGCAGTAGAAAATCTATAAGGTTTGGCGGAAAAATAATCAGACTGATTTTTATTTAACCATACATTTTATTCTTTTTGCAAATCAAGGTAGCTAGACATCCATGAAGGTGTTACTCCACCATTCGTACCAATATGCTCTTCCGGATATCATACAATGTATAAGAACGCCGTTCTTTGAAATAGTTATCCAGCTAGCGGAATAAAAAGAAGTCATAAAGAGTGACATGTGGTAAATAAGGTTATGGTATCTCTGTCATAAACTCTCTTAATGAGATGAAGCAACCTTTGATAGAAATGACATCATCAACCTACATAACAATCATCTATGGGCTAAGCAAAATCCCCATAGAATTATTGCTTAGCATCAGCAGTGATTTAGCTCCAATGTTGGAAATAACTATCTAGTTGGACCAGTTGTTCTTCTACACCTTTTAATGACACAGTGCACTTTCAATTCCTTGTCAACTTTGGTTGGTATACAGTCAATGGCAGTTTTCCCGTTAGATAAATCAAACGATATTTAAACTTTCTTTTGACTTTTACCTATGGACCCTCTTGAAATGCTTTATATATATATAGATACTTGACGCCACTCAGATATAGCCCAGATGATGTAAACAAATGCATCAATCTGTGATGCAACGCGTTCGCACCTGAACTGAGGTCTATAAGCCTATTTTATACACATACTTTAAATTTATTAAAATAAATTTAATGTGGTTGTGCAATGTAGTGATTTAATATTGAAGATTCATTGCGCACTTTTGAACATACATTCATGTGAATTATCCTATATATGGCATTTCTCTTATTCCATTAAATTACTTTGTAAGGAAATCTGAAGTTTTCGCCCATAGAGTAGCTTAATGTCCACTTAATTTAGAATTGATGTACATGTCAATAGATTCAGCGATGTAAATTAATCATTTCTTTCGCCACTTTTGTAACATCACCTTGACCTGCCTTGAGTAGTTAAATATTTCTTAAAAATTCACTCTTAATATATATCATAATACATTTTTTATTCTCACAAAAGAACCAACATAACTCGCTTTCTGTTCAGAATACACCATTTTTTATTTACAAACAATTATAGTCCAGAAAGTTTATTGACACTTGCAGTAACTTCTTTTATCACTTTTCAAGTATGAACTTAACAACAAAAAATAACTTATTAGTTAATTTTTCCTTTTCTAAACCTCAGTCTTTTATTGTCTACTTCAGAAAATCCTTCTTTAAGACGACCCGCTCTTTTACTCTTAATAACTACAGTTAACGATATGTATAGCTGCGCTAAGCCAGTTTTCATTTATTTTTCAAAAAGCTTTCCTTCTTTATATTGGATTTTTGCTACCATTTTTAAAACCAGATGCAAAAAAATAAATTTTGTTGTAAAAACAACTCTTTTAACACTATATATGTCTCTATAAATATTTATTGCCTATAAAGTTTTTCTGTATAAATATAACTTTCTGGTACTTACCCATCCCTACAAAAGATAAAAGAGTACTGACTAGTTTATAAATCAAAGGTATTCCAAATACTTCACTACTTTTGATACCATATCATATATCAAAACTGCTACGGGGTTTAATTCTGTAATATAAACAACTTGACTTTACTTCAGTACCTTCAGTATCTTACGGAACAATCGATTTTGAACGGTTTCAAATTTTCCATTGACCATTTTGTCTCTAGATTGTTTAACAATTCCTTATTTGTTCTCTTGTAAAACACAAGGGAGTTGATGTGCATATTACTTTAGGTTTTTTATTGGATATTTTTTATGCGGTGTACGGTATATTGGAAGCCACAACATCCTTGCAGAGTTTGAGGCCAAATTCAACTACCAGACTTGCAATCTTTCTTCTCGCTCTCTTTTTCTTCACCCCTCTCTTTTTCTCATATTTGTTTTAACTTTAGATGTATTAAGCTTTATTTCTAGTAGTTTCACACTTTTCTCCAAACTAAAGTTTACACAGTAGCAAGCAGAGTAAATTTGTCTAGTTATCAGTAAGTTATGAAGATTAAGTGAATTTATTGTATCATTGCCCGCTTTATCCTTTCAACTATTTTATCCTACTGGAAATGTATAGAAATTATTTAGATTTTCTTCTATTGTAGTATACAAACATCTTGGAGAAAGGCTAAATCAAAACTGCACCCTTGAGTTAAGTGGATTTTTAAGGCTATCTCGACACAACTAAGCAACTCTTGGACTAAGATTTCAATGGCTATAAATGATTTTTGATTAGATATTGCATACGCTTTATTCCAACCGGTAGACTAGGTATCTTCTGGAATAAATCAAAAATGTTGACCCTATCCACTAGATTCAGTTTCTATATTATACCGCCATACAGTTGCTTTTGGTTTTCCGACACCATCATTTCACGTTTCCTTTGCAGTTAACCCAGGAGAACCGTTTTAAAAAAATTTTCAATGTCCTATCAATTTTAAAGTGTCCTAATATCATGCAACCAACATAGCATCTCTGCACTATTTAATTATGATCTTAATTAGTACCACCAGTATTCTCCAAACCATTTTATTAGAACACCAATTTCTATTATTCAGCACTATCTTCCTATAGATCTTCGGACGCGACTTTATTAAGAAGCCATCTACATCTATCTCTAAATCTTCAAATTCCTCTTAATGGTTTATAACATAATCTTTTGTGATCTTCTTTTTGGAATCTTTACGTTCTGTTTTAATTCGTCTCTAAAACTTTTTTGAATTGCCTTTATTTCTGCCTTAGTCTTCTGGGATGTAACTTGTAACTTTTCTTTGAATTCTCCCATCAAATTTCTGTTAATTTTTCCACATTGTTTTGATTCTTCTTTTTAACCTCTACAATTTCTTGCGATTTTCTTTTTGCTTCTCTTCTTAGATATTTAGAACCTAGCTGGCTCCCCACCATTTTTTTTGTTATTTATTAGCATACGAGCGCTTAAATAACTACGCGAACATTCGATAAGTGTCTTTTAGCGGAAGACATCAAACTTAATTCTAGACTATTGTTCTCGGAAATTTAAAGTTGTCGATACTGTTCTCAAAAGTTCCGAGGATCCCAGGCTTTCTGAGATCGGGCGTTCTAATATAAAATAATTAATGTCAATCACACACGGCAAGTTCTTATTTTAAAACATTATTTTCAATATATTGATAGGCCTAAAGTTTATATTTTCTTCATTAGAATTTAAAAACATAATTGTTTTATTATACAGGGTTGTATCCAGAAGTAGTACGAATGTTTTTTTTTTCCGCGCGCGCGGAGCTATGAAAGGGGGTCTGTAAGACCGGATGTTATGGAGAGGAGCCTTGGGAACAGGTTTCGAGCTGCGGCAGTCGCCTGCCTGCGTTAGTTGAGTGTACACCACTGTTTTAGTGACCTGCTGTTGTGACGCCTCGTCGTCAGTTGCGATGGAGCGAAATTTGGAGCAGCGGTACGCCATCAAGTTTTGCTACAAATACGACCCGGAAACAAAACGTCAGAGCGAAGAGTGGCACACCGCACAATCGCCCCGTAAAAAGAAGGCCAGAATGTCGAAATCGAAAGTGAAATCGATGTTGATTGCATTTTTGACCGTCGTGGCATTGTCCATAAGGAGTTTGTACCTCCTGGACAGAATGTAAATGCAAGATTTTACGTGGAAGTGCTCACACGGCTGCGAAATCGGATCACACGCGTGCGACCAGACCTGGTGGGGAAGTAGAAGCTCCACCATGACAACGCGCCGTGCCACGGTGCGTGGATTGTGAGGGATCTCCTGGCCAAATTCGACGTTTCCACGTTGCCTCACCCTCCCTACAGCCCTGATGTGGTACCGCCGAACTTCTTCCTGTTCCCCCTGATCAAGAGGCACCTCAAGGGGCATCGGTTCGACTCGGTGGCAGCAGTCCAAGCGGCAACGACGAGGGCGCTGAACAGCACCCCGAAGGACGACTTCCAGAAGGCTTCGCGACCTAGAAGACTTACTACCAGAAGTGTGCGGATGCCCAAGGGGCCTATTTTGAAGAGTATTAAGTCAATGTACCAAAATGTTCAATAAATTTTTTAAAAAAAAATAAGTTCTACTACTTTTGGATACCACTCTGTATATTGGGTTGTAGAGTGAATATTGCGCAATCACCTTCGCAACAGCCGTCGTCTAGACAGAGCCTTGTGCAATGTCAGTAGTTCTCAGTGCAGTTTTACGATTTTTTTTTAAAATTTTTTAATTTAGGCGAAAGCGATCTTTATAATTCACTTTCAGAGTTTTTTGTGCATTTTATTTTTTGGGCAGATTATTACACTTCTGGTTTCCTTGGGAAACGATTTCATCTTCTGTCAGTGCGATCAATACTTTACTTGAGGTTGTCGCCAGACGGGCGTAAAAATGCGGACGCACATAAAACTTGTTTTTGTTTTAAACAAGTAATATGGTTTAGAGAGCTATCTTACAGCCCACTTATATGAGGACGGCCGTGCGAAGCGAACTTCTCTCACTTTTAAGGGGGTTGCCCAACTCTTTCTCTTCACTAAGAGGATCAATTGATCGATGTTTCGGCAGCCAACCACATATTTTATTATTTCTCATTTTTTTTAAATCATGGCACATTTCAGTCAACGATAAGCACACTAGTAGAATATTATGCGTAAGTGTGCCACAGTTCTGGCGAAACAGTCATTAAGAGACCATTCTTATACAGGACATACAAAATTATTCGAATGATAACGATCCATTTTATTAGACACACAATATTACTAACTATTGAATAAAAATAGAATGAAACACACTTTTAAGTTTCTTTCTGACTAGATCTACAGCTCTACTGGGTGAGAGATGAACTAATTATGAATTTTTCCTATCAGAAGACACTATGACTACCCCATGTATGCATAAATTGATCAAATACATTCGCGATATGATACAAAACAGTGATGATGATATGTTAGCAACATACTATATATAGACAGCACACTAATAATTAAACTTTTTGCAATTTGTTTTAACAATTTATAAAAATAGTGCAATTTGAAATCACTATTATCATTTTGAAACACCCCGTACATCAGAAAAAGTAAAACAAAGGAATATTTTTGAACGAAATGTTTTTTCTCAATTTAAAATGTTGATTAGCATCACTTAATTGTTGATTAAGAAAGTCCTACTGCTTTCAGTTGTAATTGAATACTGTGCAAGTACATCAATTGTAACTCTAAAGCTCTTAGACAATTTATGAAGTTTTCTGCTCCAGTGTCTTCCTTACGTATCAATTTTAAATTTCTTAGACTTTGATGTAGGAGCTTCGCTAACTTGTAACAGGGAATATCCTCTCGGCCGTGTATTTCTTACACAGCGCTATCAGTTTCTTGTTACTACAAGATAGTTCACAGCAAAAAATGCTTTCTGTAGAATTTGAAGCGCTTTTATTGGCATTATGCATAAAATTTCAGTTTAATTACAACATACCATTTGTATTATAAAAATTCATGTACAGTCATGTAGAATGACTACAGGATCATTATTTATACTTGGGGAGTTCAAAAATAATTAGCACTACAATTGTTTTCTCCTCGATAATTTTTTATCAGGAAGAAGTGAATAGACGTTTTATTAGATATTCTTCTTCAATGTCTATGTAGTTTTACTAGCGCTTCCGGACTTTCCGTAAAGCTACTGCAAACCATCTTTTGGATGTAGCATGGTATTACTTGTGGACAGCCGATTGAAGGTTGTTGTTGAAAGAAGGCTTCTTACCGCATATTGGTAACGAGTAAGATGGGAATATATCAGCAGAATAGATTTGGTGGCTTGCAGTACCGTTGTCTAGAAAAACTTCCACGGAAGGACAGTTAATCTATTATCAGAATACTCTGCTGATCCTGAAAAATAATTGTTTCAATGTGCTGCCATTCCACAGAAGTTTTTTACGGTGTATTATACCAGAACTCTGCTTCTGCTGAACAATGAGAAGGAACCCATTGAGCGTAGATATTTTTTATCTTTAAGTTTTCAGAAAATACATGCAAATTTACGCAAGACAGACCTGTTACATCTACTACTACATCCAATAGTATCATTATCATGTCGGATATATGTTGTATAACGTGTGGCTTGAGCACATCTAACAAAATACAGTTCTTCACGCTCCATTTTTATCCAATTTTATAGTATCGACGAGCTTTTTAACTGATTTTTAGGTTTAGATTTTTCTATAATTCTCTCAATTACAGTATAGACTACATACAGGAATAACTCTAATTTGAAAGACGAACAAATAGCTAACTTATTAATGCCACTTTTGTTACAAATGTGGATTGGACGTGGAGCCATTTACACATGAATTTCGCTACTTTATTTTATTTAAAAACAAACAAAAAAAGCTTAAGTATCAAATTATTCTCCGTTGGCATCGAAGACCTTTTGCCATCTTTCGAGTAGCTTGCGAATTCCCTGGTGATAGAAGCTCACCGGCTTCGAGACGATAAAGTTATCGATGCATTTTCGGACTACTTCTTCTGTTTTGAAGTTGCTATGTCTGGGCTATACGCCGCATGTGGGAGAAGTTCCCAGCCTAACGCGTCTGCACCTCATCCGTGTCAAATTTTTGAGGGCGTCCAGCGCGTGGTTGATCTTCAAGACTAAATTCTCCTCCACGAAATCTTTGGTACCACTTTCTGCACGTTACATGACTTACAGCATTCTCACCATATGCAGCACAAATCATTTCGGTGGCTTCAGCAGCGTTTTTCTTAAGATAAAACGCGAAGTGGATAGAAAATCGAATATGCTCTTTTGTAATTGCCATCGTGAACACAGCTGATTACTGAAGTTATGTGCATCAAACGCCAAATCGCATGATGTTTCGAAAGACCAAATGTCATTGCTTTAAAACCGTAAGAGGGCGGACTAATACGTTACATGTAAACGGTGATTTGCGTCCTATGAAATCTAAAGCTGAGGACTTATTTATACAGCTATTACATGACATGAGGGGGATTCGGCCAGTGCCTTATCCCCATATTTATTTTTACTAGTATTAATTAATTATCGTGAGGGAGGTAGGTCTTGTGGCCATTTTCTTTTTAGCCTCTTGATGACGGTAGGTTGGACAGACAGTTGTTCCACGAGTTGATTAGTATACTCTGCCAATTTTTTAGTGTACGATTTAGCCAGTTTTTTGATCTCTTCCGCTACATAAGGAATTCCAAAGTCATTGTGGAGAGTTTCATTTGAGATATATCACGGAGCATCGGTTATGGTTCTAAGAATTTTTGTTTGGCATCTCTGTGGGATCTTGGTATGTCATGCCTTGGTACAACCCCACAGCTGGATTCCATATGACCAGATATGCTTTAAAATTATTTTATATAGAAGTATTTTATTTTGCAAGGTGAGCTGAGATCGTTTCCCCAACAGCCAGTTCATCTGTTTTATTTTTAGGTATATTTGTTTTCTTTTTTTTTAATATGCTTGTTCCAGAGTAATTTCTGGTCTAGATGTAAAACAAGATATTTTATTTCAGTTTTCTGAGGTACGGGAGTGTTTTTGAATAATACGTGTGGGCATATGATGCGTCTATTGGTAAACGTAACATGAGTAGATTTATCGCTGTTATTCTCCATTTGTTGAACCAGTCATGAAGAGTGTTGAGGTGATTTTGTAAATATGCTATAGTTGTTTCCGAATTTTCACTGCTTGAGAGAATAGTCGTATCGTCGGCAAACGTTGCAATTAATATGTTATTTGTGAGAGCAGAGGTCCCAACACGTTGCCTTGCGGGACTCCAGAAGTAATCTTGTGATAAGTAGACACAGTGCTATTGATCTTGACTTGAAAAGTCCTGTTGCTAAGGAATGACTTTAATAACAAGTATAATTGACTTGGGAAGTGGAGCTTAATTTTGTTCAGCAGACCTGCGTGCCATACCCTGTCAAATTCCTGCTGAACATCCAAAAACACAGCTGGGCAAATTTGTTTTGTTTCGAGGCTCTCCATTATTTTAATAACGGTTCGGTGAGTTTGATGAATCGTCGAGTGTTGTTGGCGGAATCCGAACTGGTAATTTGGTATTATGGACTCTAGATCTATGTCACTATGGATTCTTTTGAGGAGTATCCGTTCGAAAAACCTTGGATGTCAGGGGTAAAAGACTGATTAGACGGCGGGAAGAGGGTTGTGAAGGAGGTTTCCCAGGTTTCTCGATTACAATAATTTGGGCAAACTTCCACTGGGTTGGGAAATGGCATAGTCTGAGGATGCTGTTAAAGATTGTGGTGAGGAGTACTATAGCTTTTCTAGGAAGATTTTGAAGGACTTCTCCCAGTATCAGATCGTATCCTGGGCTTTGCGGGTATTGGTGTCTGATATTTGTTATCGTACTTCTCTTGGTGAGAATGGCTTGATTGGTAATGACAATTGGCTTGAATGGCAATGAATTAATTCCAGAATCGTCTGTATTCGGTTGGGATTGTGGTGTCGTGAATATGTTAGCGAAATGTTCAGCGAATGTTTCGGCCTTGCCTTCCTCTGATCTGGTCCAAGTATCGTCCGGTTTCTTGATGGGAGATATGGTGGCAATTGGTCGTTTGAACTTTTTGGTTGCTTTCTACAACGTGCGATCTTCAGGTGAAAGATTAGTAATATAATGTTGGAAGGTATTGTTCTTTGATTCTATCAACACCTCGTGTAGTTGATGTGTAAGTCGGTTGAGTAAGGTTTTGTCGTACCTATCTCTGGTTCTTTGCCACTTTTTTGTGCTTTCCGTTTCTGGACAACAAGGTCTCGAATGTGGCGAGGAATGTTTGTATTTGTTGATGACCCATTGGGTTGGGCGTGGCTTGCCAAGCAGCATCTTGTATCGTTGTCGTCAGGTATTCGGTTGCTTCGTCAAGGTCTTCGGCGCTTTTAATTCACAGAGCAAGATTGAGATGCAGTAGTGAAAATAATTAATTGCCATATTAATCTCCCGCCATCTCCTTTGTTTTTTAGGAAATCTTGTTTCATTCCCATCTATCTTTTCATTAAGTAGTCTTTCGATATTCTACTTATTTTAACTGTCTTCCATATTTGCTTGGTTAGGCAATTTGCTGGAATTTTGAGAGTGTCAAAAGTCTTTTATTAATAGTTGTTACTACTGCTTCTAAGACTAGGCTGCACCAAATATTTTCGTTTTTTACCCTACCCCTCTTTGTTGCCCATACTACTAGTATCAAATATTTTATCTTGACTGTGATTTCTAGTGCACCACCTAATATCTGTTAACATGTGGTGCACGATTGGTTTTTAATTATTGCTCCAATGTAATGGTTTTTATCTATTTGTTATATTGAGTGTTAATTTGATTTTGCTACTATTTTCTTTAGCTGCTAAGATACTTGCATGACTCCAGCTTTATTTACATTTACGTGGTATGTTCTGAAAATATAATGCAAAAAATTACTATTATAATCTCTACTTTTCCAACGGTGGTTTGTAGGAGTAGATAAAAATGTATTGAATGGGGATTGCCAATTATCAGTTTCCTTTATTTGTGCTACACATATTTAATAATTTCTGAAAGTGTTCTAAATATTTTGAATAGTTTTTGCAGGATAATGTTTTAGCTCCGCTCAAAATTTCAGCAAATTTGCTAGCCTACTCACTCACTAATTGCAAATGCGATCACACACTAAATGTGCTCACTCAAAGGCGGCAAACTCCCAATCAGTAAAATCAGCTTTATTCACTAAAGCGCATTACAGTTGGCTCTGATTGGTTACGAGATTAGATGGCGGTCGCACAAACTGTTTCTATTATAGTAACATTGGATTTTATATTTTCGGAATAAACCACGTATAAGTAATTCATTTTATATTTCTAAATACTACAACATTTTGACGAATGTAATTTAATGAATATCGGTGCTAGATTTTATATCCCACTGTAACTTTATATATTTTATTATTTATATTCTTGCAATTGCATGCATGAATATTACAAACAATGTGGTCTTTCATATATTTTTCTTTACTTAAGCTTCACATTTCTGTGTTTACAATTTCGATTCTACTATGTTTATTTTTCCACGAACACTTACAATATATGTTATTAACGGAAACCTGTAAGGTGTAGACGAAAGTTAATGCGATCACGATTTTGTCTGTCTGTTTGTCTGTGTGTGTATCTATCGACACGATATCTCCGGAGCTACTTGACCAATTCACTTTATATTTGGCCTTAGGCCGGTATCTTCCTTGGTATTGAATTTCATTCATATAGATCTCATTTGACTCGAGATAATGGGATCACAAGGTCACATGCATGACTTGTTTTGCTTTTAAAAGTTGCCTTTCCGGATTCTATATCCGTCTTTTTAATTCTTTAAGGACATTTTTTCTATTCATATTCTTGCTCAGGGTACTTGGTCGAAAACTTTTACAAAGGTTATTGCTCACAAATATATTTTATATCCTAGTGTTCTAAAAGCTTTTTTTGTAATTTTAATTAAAATGATCATCCGACGCTCGAAAGGGCATAAAGGATTAGAGAAGAAGAAGACATTAAAATGAAAATTAATTTTTTTATTTTTCTACCTGGCATAAATCGAGCTTTGTGTACCCAAAGGTGTCGTCTAGAATCCATCTGAGTTTATATTACAAAATTCAATCATAAACTTTTTAAGAAACACTCAACGGAGATATTTCTCTTATATAATGACACAATTACCACTTTTTGCTAGTTCTTGAAGTTATTTTATTTTCTATGAAAGCTGTGTAATCATACGTAACCACTTTATCCCTTTATAGTTTGTCTTAACCGCCTTCTCTGTTTTTTTACTTGTAGTAGCCTCTTCCACTTCCTGGATAGTTACTTCTGCACGATATTTTATTAACCACCGTACATTTTTAGTTACCCCTTGTTTTTCTCGGAGCTCTTAATGTATTTTAAGTAAAATCTCATTTTAATTGGCCACATCTAGATTTAATTTTCGAATGAAAACGCTACTAATTTAACAGATAATCATTTGCCAAAACTACTTAATAACGGGCAAATATTTCAGCCTCAATATTCATTCCCTAATAAAATATTGATTTAGAGCTTTCTAGGCACCAACGCACCAGTCATAAGCTCAAGTTTTTCCATGCCAATTAATGAACAAACACCTACTTAACAAAATTATTTTGAAGAAACACCAAACAATTATCAGCCCTGGAAAATTGTCAGAGAAGGAAAACACTAAGACTTAACAAGTTAATGGAAGACAGTTTTGGATCAATCAACTACTGGTACTCAAAATAAATATGAACCTATAACAAATATAACTACCGACAATTCAAATCAAGTCCAGATTAATAGCATCAACAACACCAAAGCAATTTACAAACTACATATGTATACGATGCATGGCTAAAAGTATTGCAAACGTTGCGGAAAATAAACAAACTACGTCAAGCATTTTTAAATATTAACGCATTTAAAAATCATTAAATATCTATGAGATGAAAAATTTATTTATCATACCTGACAACCTAAAAGAGGAATAGTCCTACGAGATAGTGATCAGGCTTTTATACGATGCATTGCTTAGTGAAGGCATTAAACGTCAGTTAAAAAAAGACGGGATATAGACATACAGCATAAGTAACAACGGATGCTTTACCTCTGGTCTACATTTAGACTCAAACGACAAATCACAAACATTGAGATGAATGCATTTCTTTGAAGTTTTGCAATAACAACAATAAATTTATTTGATACGCTGGTCAAAAGTTTTGTTGCAAGAGGTGATTGAAATCTAAAAAGGGAAGGTTTTTAGATGCAGAATCGCTTTTAAAAGAAAGGCAACTTTTCTTATAAATATTCCTGTGGCGGTGCTTATTGTTGCGGATACTCGCGTTTAAGGCCACTTTAGGCCGATCAAAGCGTGGCTTAGTAGCATAGCTGGTAAAGGGGGCGAGCTGCTAAACAAGAGGTACTGGGTTCGAATCCCACACCTGCCGCTTTTGTCGTTGCTTCTATATTTATGAATTAAAGTTGTTGTTTTGATAGAGGTACGTTGTTTCCTCTTGACTAGACGCGATTTTGGTGTAAGACTCATGGTCAGGACAAAAAGACACAAATCTCCTTGCAGAGTGTTTCAACGATGACTGCCAATCTTTTACAATACCGCCGAAGACAACATGGCTCATTCAGCCACTTGATGTTTATTTCTTTTGGCAGTGCAAGATAGTAGCAAAAGAAACGTACGACTATGCTGTGCTGAATAGACTAGAAATTTACTTGCACGACACAATAAATGTGATATTCATACACTAATTTGTCTTTTACCAGTTCCAATCGCTAAGATTTGAAAAAATGTTGCAATAATCAGTTGGATACACAGCGCAGGAAATCGAACCCTTCAAAAACGTGAATGATGTCTGCTTGAGGAATGTGTCTGGTAAATGCGAGGAACAAAACTGCTCCAACTATTCATTTATAAAGTGTGCACATCATTCGCTATTGCTTTGATTTTTTCATTTTTAACAGAGAATGGGTCACATCTACATATTGACGAATAAAGTTTTATTTTGTCAAATTCTTGGCTCTCTGTTGCCCAAAATTAGAAAAATACACGCTTATATAGCCCAAAAAGTATCCAAAACGTTAGACAAGCACATAAGTGGATATTAACATAGGTAAAAACAAAAGCCCCCTCCTTTGCCTCACTTGTTGAAGTCGCTTTGGAACTTGGCACCACTCATAAGTAGTCAATGTTCAGTGACCTAAAACACGCTTAAAAACAAATATCCGCAACAATGAATAGGTGTATCAGACTTGCTACTACAAGATTACAAAAAATATGCTTTTATTTGAAAAGCGATTCTGTACCTAAAAACCTTCTCTTGTAAACATACCCATTGGGATACCAACCACAATAAAAGGCAGAATTATATTCAAAGCATTTATGAAAAAGAACTAAAAATTGGCTAAGCAGCAGTTTTCTTTTTGCTGTATTTTTTATATTTCAAGAGAGAAAACTACAAGCATCGTCTTAATGGACTGAAATGCTAATGTATCATCAAATCATGTGCCGCTAATAATAAACTTAAACACTAGTACTACCAATACAGAATTAAGAACCGATTATAAATCCAGCAATGTCTTGAAAATGATGTAAATGCAGGAACTTGACGAAATAGTATGCTGAATTGGAAGCTATTCTAAATTTTCTGACCAAATAAATCATTCATGTAACATACTACTCGACATAAAAAATTAAAGCTAATAGGTAACATTTTCCAATGGTACTGATAAACTTAAATACAACAAATTAATTTATGTAGTTTTATTATATTACTGCTTTTAAACAAGCAGATACCATCTGGAGAGCAACCAAGATTTGAAAAACCCCAAGTAAACATACCATCTATGCGAAAAAGTGGTAGAAACTGGACCAGATCCAGCAAAGAAAAACCTGATATATTTGCAAAACGCTTACTGAATACCTTTCAACCCAAGAGAAGTAGCAAAGCTGCCAAAGCATATTTTGATATTGTCTGTCAGACGTCTTTATCTATTAAACCTTTTTGACCAACAGGAGCAGTTATAATATTAACAACAGTATATAATTAAATGGGAAATATTACTTACTTTCACATCTTCTGGAAGTATGTGCATACAATAATGCCGTCCAAGTGTGGACCTCAAAGGACGTGTTTTTTTAATAGTAAAGTCCATCCATATTTTCTTTAAGTAAAGTATTTTTTCTGGAAGACAGATATCCTAACACAACTGGCCTTATTTTTAGTTCCATTCCAGACTAAATCAAGTATCAAAAAGACTCTAAGAGAAAAAGTATTGCACAGCTGTTTTCTTAGACATAGTCCAAGAGTTTGATCGTGTTTGATACACTAGACTACTCTACAAATTAAAAATACTGCTGCCAAAGTATTATTGCCTTTTATCCAAGTCATATTAAACAAGCAAGTTTTTTTTGGTAAAAAAATAAAATGAAATTTTACAACGTCTTTTCTAATTCGGTTTTTACAGGAAAATCTGACTGGCTCATTCTATATTTAATATTCGCAACTGATCTTTCAGAAGATCAACGCACTAGTAATAAATATAATGTTTCATCCGAAAATTTGATAAAAATTGTCCCAACTAAAATAGCAAAAGTGACCTTTACCATCTGTTCAACATTTACCGTAAATAACGAAACTAAGTATTTAGGCTTACGTGGACCAAGCACATCCAAGCCAAGCGTCGGCAGCTTAATTTAAAGTTTCGACAAATATATTACTTTCTTGGACAAAAGACTAAATTGTCCTTAGGTAACAAGCTTCCACTATATAACATAATGATAAAACCAATCTGGACTTGTCGCGTACACTCTAGGAGTAGCCAAACCATGAAGAATCAAAGCCATCCAACTCTGCATTCCATTTTTGTTGATGAGATTTACAGATTCACCCTATATATACCAAGATCACACCAATGTACTTAGACAATTACTGGATCTAAAAACACCCTAACTTAAAAGGATTGCTACAGGGGTTCTATTCATGATTCTTTCTCAAAAATGCCTGTATCCGTGTTATCAGCTTAATATTTCGTACAGGGATTTCCTGCGGTTTCTTCTATCACTTTTTGATTATAAAAAAATAGAAAATTCAAGATATTTTCTTGTCCGTAAAAAATAAAATACGCAAAACTAAAATGTTTTAAATTTTTTTCTAATTATCAACATGTAGGAGAAAAAATAAATTAAAACTTGAATTCAAAAAATATTTAGATAAATTGCTAAAATTGTAAATCAACTAAATCAAGTAGATAATATCCCAAATTATGTAATTTTGACCAAGAGCAGTAAAAAAACAAATATCAAAGATATTTCTTGCGAATATGCGCCACATTGTATGAATTAAATGTTGATATAGAAGGCAGCTACATATAAGACGGTGGTTTTATGCTAGTATAAATTTATAAATATTAATGCGTGGATCATTAATCACTTCGCAAGCTTTGCTTCCATTCATGGACGAAGAAACTCAAAAAGCGCTTAACTGAAAAGTCATGCAAGGGACATTATGTAGTTCAGCTCGCTCATATCTTTAATCTTAATTTTAAGCACTTTAATACAAAACAATTTTATTGCACCTTCGCTAAATAATACCAAAAATTTACAAGAGAAACACGATTAGAAATGAAAGTAAAATTAGGCTATTAATTTATTACTTTATATAAGAATCAAGAAGGTTTTCCACACTATTTTAAGGGGATGAATAATTATAAAACAACAAAAACAAAAAAAATTAATAACCTTTTTTACATAACCCTTCGTCAAGCCTAATTAAAATCGCTAAACGGATTTCAAGAGATATTATACATTTGAACCGATGACTGGAGGATCAATTATAAATACCGTAATGTCACGGTTTCTGAGAATTATACATAACGATGACTGGAGGGGATTTTCTCCGTAATGTCCTCTGCACTATCACGTCAGAAAACGTCAAATTTCTCATAAGGGAGCGCGTAAAACCGCCAGAAAGTTTCTTTAATACTCAAGACAGTTTAGGGTCTATACTCTTCAGAAGACTCTAGTGCATGCTTGGCGTAAACACCTGAGGACCAGAGAGACTGAGGAGAATATTCTCATTGGCTGCCACTTTCTCAAGAACGGCAACTGATTAATAATTACTGAAATTGCTTCTGCGGCTAAAATAAACTACGGCAGTGCTCAGGAAATCTTAAATGTTATCCTGCTCGTGTCGTGTGCGTTTAGCCGATATTATAACCCCCTTTATTTTACTACAGGGAGGTCGAAGACCTACTTATAGTTTTAAGAAAAATATGATTCTAACTCACGAGATTTTTAAAAAAATAACTTACTTGTATTTTTATAATGCTTCAATCAATTAAAAAACACTTCGGTTGATATTTGATTCGCCCATAAAAGCAGCTCGAACAAACTTCCTAGAAGAAGAGGCATCTTTCCCAATTCGTTGCATGTGGCTTCCTAAAGCATATAACGTACCGTAAAGTTTTAATTAAAACATAACTACTTTTAGTACTGTTACTCTTCGCCACTACCTTAATTAAATATTTAATTTGAGTCCGAGGCAATTACATCTGAGCAATTAAACAAAAAATGTGTAATTTACACAAATGTGCAAGCTGGTTGCCAAGTTACAACTTTTAGTGAATGTTTACTACAAAAACATTCTGTATTTTATGAATAAGGAGTTATACTTTCTTATATAATACAAGGGTAATACTGAAAATTTCGGAAATCGAATGCTAAAAGTCCTACATAAGCGAGATGTTCTAACGGTGTCGTTATAGTGACACATGAGAGTAAGCAATATCGCGAAGAAAGTGGATTTGTCGTTTTGAATTTATGTTATGTTTTGTTTCTGCTTTAGTAAAGATGTTTCATCTAAAACAATTAAAAACCACCGACTTTAAGAATTCGACTTTGGCGTAATAACATCGGCGATGGGTTTCGTGAAGATTGAGGAACTACAGCATCAGTTGTATCGCACATTAATATTCACACCCAGTGCAAGTGTGAAGATCAAGTATAGTACCACGTGCTGCTACCAGATGGCTTTGGGGAATACATAGAAAGGCGGAGATGACCGGCGTAGTTTCTTTGTAAAGAAGGAGTAACTACTTGAGACATCTACATGAACTTAGTAGCCATATATGGGAACAAAACACAACCGCGTTTTGCTGGATAGTAGAGTTCAAATACGATAAGGGCTATGATTAGAAAGACAAAAGGAGCGGAGGCCTGCAAATGAAGACGACCAACAGCTGTACATAATGGATGTTCTATCCTCTCATCCCCTAGCAGATATAACAGTAGAAATGTTTAGAGATAAGCCAACAATTGAGGATGTTGTAAGAAAAAAACCCCAGAAACAACATCAGTGTTCCAAGTAGCCAGGATTTTATTTCAAAAAAGATTGTTTCTTGAAATGAGGAGGAGATTTCGCTGACAGATTGGCTGCCTCTTCATGACAATCTTACCAGTGACTGCCAATGAGAATCACTGAAGCAACTCTGTCGCGCAAATTACTTTAACACAACAATGCGCTCTACTTCAGTATTTAGCAAATCTTGCGTCAAACTACTCCGCTCTCTTTATCGTAGTAAAAAAGGCAGTGCGCGGTAAGAAATTCTTCTCGATGAGCTTCAGTCGGCTGTTTACAAGTGATGATGTGCTACATAAAAAGATTTGTTTACAGCAGCTTTACAAAAACTACCAAAGGGATGGCAAATACATAAAACATTGAAAGGGAGTATCTTTAGTGAAATGTGTATTTACTTCTTCCTAATAAAAGACCATTAAGGGAAAATAATTGATGAACATGCAAAAAAATGCTCAACTCATCTGAAGACCATTTGAATTTGATAGGAACTTAATTTCTAGAATGCCATTTATTGAATAGAATGAGTGTTTTGATAATCAAATATTTTGTATTATGATGCTTTCCCTGAACTTTAAGTCTTGCCCTCGTATTCAAAACACTACACTTCACAATTAATATTTATGTCGAAACAAATGCCTAAACTAATCTTGAAATAATTAACATTAATTATTTGCTGGTTTTTCATCTGTTTCATTGATTGATTTGTTATTCATTGATTCCGTTCATTAATATTTAGTTTAGCACAAAATCATTACCTGAAACTTCTATTACAACATCATTAGTCATTCCTTATAAACTCTTTCCTTTACATTAATGTATTTAGATTTAATGTTTTTAGGATAAACTTTATTAATAATCGTATTGGTATGCAAGCTTCTTTAAGTAACTTAACTTAATGCACCACGGGAAGGAAATTGAGATGAATCGCATTAAGAGAAGAATTAATCTACAAGCGTGAAGTAAATATTTCTCGATTAAGATCATATCGCACTTAGAGTACATAAACCGTTATTTTTTAATTATTTTCTCATATAAAAATACGAGGGTTATCTCAAAAGTAAGTTTCCAGTACATAAGAAAATAATGACAGGAATATTGACATATTTGGCAACATTAATAAATAAATGTTATTGTAAACAGAGCGCACTGAGCAGCGTAGAACAACATGGAGCTACTATTACGAACATATAATGCTAATGAATTTATATTAGGACGTTACGTGTATGGCGCTACAGATATATCAGTGCGAATATTACAGCATTGGAATAAGAAACAACGAAATAGAGAGTAAACACAGCAAAATTAATATTGTAAGCACAACAGTTTATAAGCTACCTATCTAAACAAACTGTCCAGTCAGCACAAAAATATTGCTTGATAAAATCAAACTTGTCTATACGAGTCAGTTGCCACGATGTCATTAAATGAACTGAAACGACACAAATGAATTTTGTACGATACGAATTTTTGTTCCTAATTCTACTATCGCTGGTGTGCTAAAACAATTTAGGAAACGACTTACGGTGGAAGGAAAATCAAGAAGTGGAAATGAACATGGATTGATAGATCAACAGAAGAAACAGGGAGTGTTGCAGCTGTTTAAAAACAATCCGAAGATTTTTTCGCAAAATGGTAACCAAGATAGTCAAAAAGCGGATTTTCAAAGTTTTCGGACTCAAACAGCCCCTAATCGGAATGCAAAACAAAATCTCGTTTGTTCAAAAATTTATTGGTACGATATCAGTGCATGTGTGCATATCAGTCTAACAAACCATACGCAGTTGCTGTTTGAAGAGCAGAGCTTTCATCACCACTGGGTTTATCAATTCTGATATCTATCGAAAAGAGTATTTGCAAAAACGTATTTTGATGTTCTTGCAGCAGTACTATGTTAAACGGCTTTTTTGGCTAGCTCTCGCGACGTGATACTACTCTAAGACAATGAAAGAGTGGTACGCTGCTAATGGTATGGATTAGGTACTAAAACAAAGGAATCCACCAAACAGTCCAGAATTCAGGCTGATTGAGCAATCTTGGTCCCTCGTGAAGGAATATTGAAAATAACAGGCACAACAGTCCAAGCCATTGAAGAGTTCCGCTTGAAGTGGCTCTAGGTATGCATCGTGAAAAATTCAAACGGAGTTTGATGGCACCAGTAAAATTGCGTAGCAAGTAAAGTCTTTAAAGTCTACATAGGTCTAATAAATGTATTTCTAAATATATTTTGTAAATTGTCTCAACTTTGGTGCTCCAATATTGCTATGTTTACCGTTTAGTATTGGCTACAAAGGGCAAAGTGGTTGGCCATCCGACAACATAACATCTGAGACCTTGTTGCTCAAGTATCCGAACTCGTAGACCTATGACTGTTAGTGAAGCTGAGTACTGTAACTTCTCACCTGTAACTAAAAACGCACCGGTCTGTTGCAGATCTTGATTTGGCACAATTTTGGAATCTGTATTTTGGGTTTGCCACAGTCTACTTTTGATTATCTCGATCACTTCGAACACGTACTTTCAAATAACGAAATCTCTCCTGGTTATTAGTCCAAAGCAGACAGTATTTCTACATCCTCTATAGTTTCCGGACGTGGGACCTAGCGATTTCTCGCAATTAAAAAAAAACAATTAAGCGGACGTAGATTCAACAACAATAACGAACTGTAGCGCAAAACATTTAAAAATGCCAAAATATTCGATAATGACTTAGCAAAAATTGTTTAATGTCAGAATAGATATTTACACTTAAATGGCGAATATACAGGAATATAAAAAAAGCAAGAAAGGCTAATTTTTAATCGTTTTTTTACCTACTTCTGAAACAATCCTTGTATACATTAATCCAAAAATAAAGCATGCCATCATTTAATTGCAGCTAAATTTGCTTAGAACACCAACAGCTTTAAGGACTTACCACGAGCGCCAGACTAGAATTTAAACCAGTGCCACACGTTGAGCACAATTACTTTATTGATGCTTTAGTCGGGTGCTATTTCACTTAGGAAGTAGTGCATACCGGGGTTGAACGAAAAAATAAACTAAATTATTTAGCATATGAGTAAACTCATAATGTTTCGATTATTTTGAATTCTGTTATTCTGTAACAATTGCAGTATAATTGTATTGTATGAAAATTTAAATTTTAAACAGCAAACTTTGATAATAAAATCATTATAGATATTAGTATCAAATTGTTTCTTTTGCCTGAATATTAACATAAGAAAATAAAACATTCTATATATTACTTCTACTAATTCAATTAATGAGCCAATTACGAAATTAAATAATTTTTCATCAAATGTTTTGAATTGCCTATTATTATATAAATAACCAGATACATTTTATGATTAAAAAAAACAATAACTGTGTTACTTTAAGAGTTATACGTAATCTACGTATATTTATATTTTTTCAAATATTCTAGATACCTGGGTGATCCAAATATAAATCGGAATTATTATTTTTTTGATTTATTGAATCATTACAAAAATATGAACATACAAAATTGTACTTCATAGTTTCTCAACAGCTACGTAGTTTTCTAACGTAAAATTTTCAAGAAGGTGGCAAACAATGCAAGTGTTCTGCTTAGCCACGCTAATCCTCAGACACATCGGTAATCATTTTCGACCGCTTCTCAGAAATTGTGCACATGAGTCTTCTTAAGGATGTTATTTCCGAACTATGCCTTAAGTCTTCTCAAAATTTTGGACGGTTTTACTCTTTTTGTCGTGAAAAACTTGGAAATAATGGATCAGGGTACCTCTTGCTCTGACACCGTAATACTGACCAAAAAGCGGTAGTGCAAAATACCTTGGAGTGGTAATCCCCTTCGGGCACACCCACTTACAACGTTTAGAAGCCTCTTTCCGTTTACCTTATAACGCATAAAAAAGAAATTCCGTTTTATATTTGATTCGCGTTTCACTTATATTTAGCTTTTTATACACCTTTCATTTATAACACACAAAAAATTTAAAAACTTTAAAGAAAAATACCGCCTTTTAAAGATAATTTGAAAATGTAAGGAAAGAGAATGAAAACTATGTTGGTATTCTACCTTCCAAAAATAAAAGTAATTCCATCGGTTTTTAAAACAGTTTTTAAGCGAACGTGTAATATTCGAAATTGTTGTAAAAATGTTTTATATTAAATTTTGACAAGAACATTTTGGCATTCTTAAAATACCAGGGTAGGATGATAAATTCTACGAGTGGCGATAGAGAAGTGTTAAGCACCTTGTTCTCTAGAATTGGTCTAATATAATTGTATATATATAATTATAACATAAAATGCCAGTTTGTTCAAAAATGAATTCAAAATTATGAAACTTTACCAAAATTATAATTGATATTATCTGTAGGTTCGAGAGGGTTTCCATTGCTATATTAAACATGGTGCATTAGGAGATTTTGCAATACTTCTATAATGTTCTTGACCCAATGCACTAATGCATTCTTCAAAATCGGTTGTAGAGCCAACTCTCTACGTTTCCTTGAGGTTCTGTACAGTTTCTTCATTAGAAAACTTTGTTTTTTTCGTCACCTGTTACGGTGTTAGCTGCTCATTGATAAAGGCACACGTATCTACTTTTTTACTTGAAGGTAATTATGCAAAATTATATAAATTGTCGATGCAGCAATGTCCAGATACTCTTTTATCTGGCGATGTATTGCATGCCTGTCAGATTGCTAACATTTTCCTAACATCACAGATGTTCTGCTTTATGACAGACAAGGATGAGGGTCTTTGACCTCTTTAAAATTTCTTTGCCACTTAAATATGGTCGTACGATGAGAATAATCATCTTCTAATACAGCAAACATTTTGTATGCAAACTTGTAAAGCAAAATTTCCCGGTATTTTGTTCTTGGCCAAAATAGTCCTGCTCACTCTTTCACAGGCGCAACTAACAAACATAGATCGTCCTGCCAACCCAGTGTTGTTACAATGTGCGACCATATTGCGACCATTCCTGACTGAAAACTGAAGCTAGCACCACTCTCCATTTATGGGAAAATTTGTCACATCCGCCCAAAAAACAAGGAAATTTAGTATTCCTTCTTTGAAGTTTTTTCTTCCCAGTGCTTCACTTAATTTCTACAATATCCAAGTTTATCGAGTAAGAAAGCAGTCTTACTGCCTCCTTTTTACTCAGATGGAAATTCCGCAGCTGGTTATCGGGAAGGTATAAATCTAGACCTTCCATTATTAACCAAAACATGAAGCCGATTAAACGCAATACAATACTTTGGTTTTGTACATAAAGCAAGAGCCACGACTTTAGAAGATCAAAAAGTTGAAAAAGGATCTGTTAATGTATACAGTAGGGTCAGAAAGAAAGCTCCTTGATAGTTGTAACATTGCCTGGCCACCTAATTGCTAGTAGCTGTTTTACCAAAATTGTGCTCCTTGAGGTTTTATATAGATAGAAATCAGCAGACAGAACATCAAGTGCTGTTCAAACAGAGCGCTTTAATTTTCTATAGCTTGGTTTTTTACTCACATTTTTAGAGTTACCATCTGTTTATCAATAAGGTATTACTGGAAAAATTATAAATGAATGTTTTTAAAAAAGAGACCTTAGTTATTAGTATCTACAATTACTTTAATATAATCTTTGGACTTTAAATGGTTTTGTAATTTTGAATAATTTTGTATTATTGAAGTTATTGGTCTAATTTATTTGGAGATACTTCAAATAAGACATAGTGATTGTTGCCCCAAAAAACATTTTCATCTCTATCTCATCAGTTTCAAAAAAATCTGTTTTTTAATATTTTGGTACTTCAGTGTCTCGAAGTACTTTCTAATAGAGCTACGATTTCTCAATTAAGAGTAGTCTTGAAAGGGTTCAAAAGCATAGTATCTTATACAATTTCCTTTACCTGTATTTTCAACTATTTCTGTTACAGCATTTTTAGTACCTTGTAATTGCAGGTTAATAGTTCAGATAGATCTGGTACATCCAAATCAAGCCTTGGAGCAAACAAAACTGGAATAAAAGCACCGAATTTTCTATAATCAAAAAATTTTGACCAGCTTGTTTCAAATTTATTTACGAGGTTGATACTATAAAAATTAAAACGGAATATTTATAAAAATAATTTATTGCGAAAAGATATGTCAAAGCAATACGAAAAACAACTTTTCTAAATAGAGCCCACTTCCCTATTGAATATATTGGTTCTAATACATGGACAACTTTGGGCGTTTAGAAATAATTGACACTACAATTATTTTTCCCTACTAATATTTTATTAAGGAGAAGTGAGTACCCATCTCGTTCTCCTACTATGTCTATACACTGTTGCCATTGCTCCTCTAGTTTTGCTAAAGCTGCTGCAAACCATTTCTTTGTTCTAGTAGCCGTCCGAAATTTGCCGTTGGAAGACAATTTTTCATAACGCGTCAATCAGAGTGTGATCTCTTGACGTAAGATTTAATGAACTGTTAGCATACCACCATATGCTTCTACTAAGAGATGATAATATAGGAAACTCCCGTTATTAATTGTGCATAAACTTCATTATTATCTTATGGGTGGTAGTATAACAATATTCCACTAGACAGATCTCTTTAATCTGTCAGTGTATCAAATGTGATTTTTCTGTTTACCATTATTAAGATTGATACACGATGGATAATGTGTGGCTTGAGCGCATTAACTGAATTCTCGTTACTTTTTCCTTTCTTACTGCAGTCCTTGCCGCCTCGTAATTTCGATTTTTAGAAAAACAGTTCTGCAACTTAGTCCTGTATTCTCTGACACCGCTACTACACTGCTATATTCTCCCCTCTTCCTTTCGAAGAATTTACGCTGTCTGTTACTCACTATATTGGTCTGCTTGAATGGTTTTTTATTTATTCACAACTGCACTCGCAATACTGCACAAACAACTTACTATATTTTTTTCTGTCTTTGCTCAATGTCATCTGGTGAGCATTATGAGACACTCTAGTGCATTTTTACACATATAATGGCTGCGAATTTCGATCTGCAACACAACTACAGTTTTTAGAAACGTGCCAATTTCTTAAACATCCTATATATGTATAGTCACTTTCGTAAAGAACTGAAACTTAATTGTTTTCATAACTGCTACCCTGAAAGTTTCAATCAGCTGGTGAGATGATTGCATATTATCATTTAATACGTTTGCTTTAATTAAAAATGAGTTAGAACAGCAATATATACTTGTTTAGTGCAACGAGTGATCCAATATCATCATACCTCAATATATTATGCACAAACACGTATTTATTTTGTTTGTAATTTTAAGAAAAAAGCATGACTCATTGAATATTTTGTTGATTGTTAGCCTCCATGTACCATCAATACGTTTGCAAATTATAGTAGCGTTCGCTTTGCTATTGCCGGGGTGAGTGTGACGCGCTTGCGTTACACTTTCGACCTCGCTTCGCTCTGTAACGAACAACTTGATTCTCAGTAATGTGTCTACCAAACTATCGGTTACTTTAACATTTACTAGCTTAAAACTTTATTATAGCGCGTTATTCAATAACGCTAAGTACCGAATTTTAGGGATTGCAACGGTGCGCGGTAGCAACCTTCATCCATTTGTAGTGCCCCAGCCTTATCATATCGAAATTAGGACAAGTTTGGTTTAAATTTGACTTATCTAGTACTTGTACTCCTATTAAATGATTTTGTTAGTTTTAGATTTTTTAGCTGCAGGTTAATAAACACAAGTACTATAATTACATTACTATTAGCTCCGCTTTACTTAGGAACAAACATTATAGTTTCGAATTTTATGTGAAAACATCAAATTACAAGCCCGGGCCATAGGAGACTCATTTGCGCATTCCGCGAAATTAAAATGATTTCCTTCACTCGAGAGCTGATTAAATAATTCAAAAGGGCCTTGAGGTATAAAAATACGACTTTCATATTTGAAATTAGCTTGAAACTCTGCGACCATATCTTACATTACCTAATATTACGAAGAGCGGCAACGCACAGCCGCGTTGAAAAATTCGAATGAAATGAAAACTGTCTAAAATATTGAAATGAGATTTTCTATAACGTGATCCTACCTTAATGCCGTGCGCAGCGATTTTTCTAGGGTGAGAATACGTAGACACAGAAATATCGAATATAGAAATAAAATTAGAATTATTGGCATTGATCTTAATTGCAATTTTTATATACTGTTGATTTAAATAGAAAGTTTATAAATTATGAAATGGCTTATATACCACTTTAGCGTTAATAAATAAATTATAGTTAGTAATTGTTACAACTATTTACAATATATTTGACGGCGCATTTTCTAATACTAAACTTTTGAATTTTTGGAAGGACGAGAAGCAGTTGAATATAAAGCATCGCTTGTGGACTAATGTGATCAAAGAGAATATTTGCGTTGTTCACCACCTTCTCGAACATAGCCACCACATTTCTTTTTCCCCTACCATTTATTATATCCAAACTAATCACCATTTTTGCTGCAGTCTCAAAATTTTTACCATTTGTTTACTCCATAAGATTCTCCCAAAGAAACCCGTGAAGAAGCAAAAGTATGAGCTGGCAGTGAAAAATTGTTTCAGGTTTCCTTCATCCAAAAATACAAAAAATTCTGGTCTAGGTCGTTTTGATAGTTACTTCGAAACTTTTTTGTTTATAGTAATAATTATTAGAATTTTTAATTTTCAAGAAATTCTCAAATTAAATGGAAACAGCACGACAAGCTCTTCAGATAATCACCATTAGTGGAAACCACGTTTTGTGTTGTGGATAACCAAGAAACGTCATTTGGAGGGGCTTTGACAAATAACGATGTTTTTAACCAGATATTTAAATGTCTAATGGGCCAACCTTGTCGGTTGTACTGGAAAAGTATTATTGTCTTATATATAAAAGAACATTCAACTTGTATTTGTATACATAGGTGAAGTTGTGTGATTTATTGCAGTAGCATTCTTTAATATTTTCCAACAAAAGATAAGCAATTGACTATGCTATCAATTTTAGTATTAAAACCAAATTTATTATATTTTCTTATTATCGTTCATACTTTTATACAAAATATTCCTTATCTAGTTGTAATTCTAACGTCTTGACTTTAAAAAGTCTAATCGCAAGTTTTCTTTAATTTGTAACTTGTCGCTTTATTTTTTAATTTTTAATTTGTTAATTAGCTAATGGCGCTTATCTATGGCCCTGTTAGCTCATTTTGTGATACTTTGGCACTGCACGTTTTGCACACGCCGCAAAAATGACCGCTCGCACACCGCAGCCTCCTGCCTGATTGTTGTTTGTTAAAATAAGATGCAAAATGCACGGCTTCAAAGAGTTTAAAAGAGGTCTAGGAGGATTTTTAATACATTGTAGCTAGAGTGCACAAGTTGTTAAAGTAATCAAGAGAAGCTTACACTAAAATATTTGTAAGGGCTGTATTTAAAATGATGGTAATAAAAGGTGAAGGGGTTGCGAACGAGCTATGAGGAATAATAAAATATATTTTTATACTAAAACCATTTCTATAAAATAAGTGCATCAAAGTATCACACAAATACTCTACACGTTTGTTTAATGAGACTGATAAAAATCATTAAAAATCTAGAAGATTTGGTAGTTTGAGCTTCTTAAGCAGTCAAAGACGTAAGTATTTGGATTAAACGTAATCCTTTTCAAGGATAAAATGTTATGCTTCTACATACACTAATTTCTAAAACTCTAAACTCGCGTATTATCAAACAAGACCTAGAATTAGCTACTAAGTCTTCTGAAGATGCGCCTCCATTAGTGGCAAGGGTTCAAGAGGCCACCATTATGGAGAGTTACGATCTGATATTCGAAAATTCGGTTACTACCAACAAAATGTCTTTTTTTCTAAAAATGACTTTTTAAAAATAAATTTTGAGGGTTCCAGCAATGCAATAAAGTGAGACTTAGGTGAACACCAACGTGCCTCATTTTTTAAAGGTAGATGATTGGCTTTGCAATTTTACAACTATTTTTGAGCTATAAAATTTAAGACAACCATATAAGAAACAATTTATATGTAAAAATCAAAAATTTCAGACAAACATTAAATGTCACCACTAAATGTATGCAATTATTTAATTTTTGTTATCAGTAGCATTGCCATTTATAGTAAGGTTGTTCTTAAGAATAGTATTGTAGAGAGTGCAGCAAATTATTTATTTTTATAAATATATGTGTTTGTGATATTTTCTATTATTAAGAAATAATCAATGTAATGGTTAAATACGTACACACGAGGGTAAAACAAACATAAAGATATAAATGATTTTTTACTCATCGTGAGGTGAACGAAGAGGGGTTTGGCTTCTCTGAATTCAAGATAGAAGTACGCAAAGGAAATTTTTTCCATAGGGTATCTCGCACTACCGCTTCTTTAGTCTGAGGTACCCTCCATCGTTAAGCAACGGGTTATCATTAAGTTTTTCACAATAGAGAACGTCAAACCGCCCAAGCCATTGAGAAAACTTAAGGGATAGTTCGATGACAACATTCTTAATTAGATTTACATGTTTATGTGATATAAACAATTTTTGGGGGAACGAGAAGCAGATGAAATAGATCACCGGTACTGCCTCAAGACCAACCCAACCGAAGAGAATATTTACATCGGTCACCATATCAATGATAAGAACAAATTAACAGCTGCTGAAATTGATTCTGAGATTCGAATAAGGCAGTGTTCAGCTAATTCAAAACTTTATCCTAACCACATACAGTTCTTCATACTCGACAAAAAAGTGAGGATTTATTTTGGATTACACTAGAACACTCTTCATATCGCCCTGCGATTATCATTTGTTTGGACCACTAAGCATAGCACTTGAAGGACGAATATGTTCTGACAATGTTGCTGTGAAAATGTCTATACAATTAATTGGACCAATTTTATTTTACGCTAGTGGAATCAAAAACTATCGATCCATTGGAAAAACTATAAAGAAATGTAATTTTATGTTTTCATTGTTGTTATACTTGAATAAATTTAAAAAAATAATTCAGTTTATATTTGACTTACTTTCGTATATGTGTAAAGTTCCACTTGAAGTTGGCTTGATACATCAATCTCTTGTAGCAAGGGTCTCCAAAAGTCACGTATTGAAAGTGTTCTTTTAGATGGTATGTCAT
Organism: Sinelater perroti; assembly: GCA_036346155.1. Classification (NCBI taxonomy): domain Eukaryota; kingdom Metazoa; phylum Arthropoda; class Insecta; order Coleoptera; family Elateridae; genus Sinelater; species Sinelater perroti. The sequence continues at coordinate 562,557 of JARFIY010000380.1, forward strand.
ACAACATACAACAAAGTTGAAGAGCATAAGGAGAAACTCAACTTAGATTTAGAAACGGTATATCACATCTTGTTTAGAAAAGAAAAATTAACAGAAATAGAGGTCTAGAGGAAAGAAAATATCTTTAATGAGAAATTTAAAAAAATGATGTGGGTTAACAATAGCTGTACTCTTCCGAGTAGCTGTAAAGAAAGTTATTATGATTAATATGATTGTCAAAGTTTGATAATTTGGATGAGTTGCCAGGAGAAAAAAGAAGATAAGATAGATGATACAAATTGAAAGCTAGACAGGTTTTAGTCCTCATGAGAAAATTGTTAATGTGATTTAAAATAACACATTATAGTATTATAAAGATCTTAGCATTCTTATCACACTAAGTTTTTATTAATATTAAATAACTGTTCTTCTCTGTACAAGAATGGTTCCAAAAAAAATACAAAAAATATAGTTGCAATAACGCAAAATGTAATAATTGTAGAAAATAAGTAATATTTTCTATTTGGCCTACTTCATTTATTTAATTAGGTGATTTTTTAATTAACTAGTGAATTTACTTAAAGGTTTCTTTAAGGTTCCCAATTTTATAGTATCCTTTCTTTACATTTCAGGAGTGCAGAGACTTCAGTAGACAACTATTAATCGGTAAGTGCCATTTCTATATTTTTGCTTGTATCTTTCGTCTACATGGCGCTGTACTATTGCTGTACCAAAGCAAAGAATGTTTTCACGAAAATACTTAGTCTTTATATAATATGTTAACATAGAAAGCAAAGCTTTTGACCTTAACTCTATCAGCGACCATCAAATGCTTATTTTTTTTTATCCGATATTACCTGCTTCGAAGTCCTTACATCGGTCTTCGCTACATTTGTTGATTTGGTTTATAGTTTTCTTTTTCTTTCTCTGTCTTATATTCTATGTTGCAAAACATACTCTGTTGCACTACTATTAGGAAGTTCTTGTACAATATCGTAGTATCGAGTAAATTAATATCCAGCAGCTGAGGAGCATAATGAATTGTTAGTTATACTGTCACTTCTTTATCAGCCAAATAATCCAAAAGCTGTTATCGCCATAAATAGTGCAAGCTATACAAAATCTGCTGTATGCATTCCTCTTCCGCTAGAAAGATAACTTACACAGTCATAAAGATCTCCAAAAAATGTGCAAAAAAATAATCCCGCCGAGTCACAGTCAAATGGAGTCAAAGTCAGTGGAGGTCGACGAAAAAGGACATTTACGAAATGCGTGGAAGAAGGTCAAAGACGTACTATTTATGTGCTAAAAATATCGCACTTGACAAACCTCAAGCCAAATAGAAATATTTACATGAAAAGCATCTGTGGGTCAAATATCAGAATATGTGGTGTCAATAGATGAAACTTGGAATTGCAAGATGATGTAACTTAGATTTCTGACCCAACAAACAGTTGGTTCCCAACTATTGGCGGTTGAGATTATTTTCAGAAAGTCTTATTCTATTGATAACAAAAACAAAAATTAATCTATATGGGGAATAAAGGTTCATTTGTCATAACGCAATTAAGGCCCGATAGTACGCTGCAAAGATCTTAAAAAGTGGCAATCCAAAGTTTATAAGCAATAGTGGGACTTCTATCCAGTTTTTAGCTTTACCTAGCTGAAGCAACTTATGTTACAGCATCACGCTGCCACAATGTATGGCCTTTTTAGAAAATTTTGCAGAAAGAGTGGAAGTCTTTGTCCTGATTTCGCTTATATATTTTTTTTCACTTTGCTATGCTAACTATCAAATCCATTTACTTTGATTACTTACACCACATTTGGTTTTCCAACAATAAAAAAATTCGAACTGAAAGGTTAGAGCTTTCATATGTTCGCCCTCATTACTTGGTCATTGCGCATTGTCTTTGATAAGGGGCAATGCGGCAAGCACCATGCTTTAGACGACCGCCATTATTACCCCTTGTTCAAAGTGAACGCAGGTACCCAATTATTTATAGTGACAATACATCATTATTTTCATATTTGTTTTTTTCAGTTTTTTCGTCTGTTGCGTTTAAAGATCTTTCTCCCCATAATTCTTCTCTGGTCGTTTTTATATAACACACAAAACAAAGTTTACTATTCCAGAATTCAGTTTCATACTATTTGGTTTTTGTTGAAAAATAATCCATCTATTGGTGTATTATCTCAAACTGCAATGTACGTCGAAGGTCTTTGATCCATTCCCATTAATTTGTACTTTGCTCTTTGAACCTTTGAATGTCATTTTCGTTAATGTAATAAGACTTTTGGATAATCCAAGTTGCTTTAATGATATAAATATATTAACTCCCCTTTATTTTATGATGTTCTTGCTTAAAACATTGAAACTCAGATCTATATACAGAGCTATACCTTTAGAATCGAGACTGGTAATTATCCATTACTTTTTAGCTGCTTAAAAGAATTTGCTAAGTCTTTATACGATGTAACATCACTACACCCCATAATTTTTAAAAGCATTTCACATACGGAACGCTTCAGACCATTTATCTTTATTGATTATCTTAGTTTCTTCTCTTTTGTTAGTTCTAAATTTATCTTTCGAATCGCCACTGTCATCTATTATTTCTACTTTACCTTTGTTATCTATACTATAAGCACATATTTGTAAACTTTTTGTGACTTCACCAGTTAAATTTTTTATTTATTCATACAACTAGTTTTAGAACCTTTAGAACCCCAAAGGGAGCTGATATTACATTAACAAATTTTTGCTATATTCTTTATAATCATTGCTCTAATTTTTTTTATTTCTGTATACTTTTTGGTTCGTTTCTTACTTTAAATACCTTCTTTAAAAATAATTATATTTGTTAAGTTTCTAGCCTTATTTTTCCATCAATATTTTCAAAACTATTTCTATTGCATGTTCTAAATTATTATATACTTTTTTAGTCCATTTCTAAAATTATCTCTATAATATCGAATTTTCTTATATCAATCATACTCTTCATATTGTAGATACATTTTCTACTTAATTTCCAACAGATCAGTCTTACTTATCCTTCTTGACTCTTTCCTAAAAATAATCCGAATCAGCGTTCGTTCTCCCATATCGTAATACATATCCATACATTTTAACTTTACCGGCTTAAATCATGTTAATATTAAAATCAATTAACTGCGATGGGTTTGACATTTGGATCTCTTATCACTACTTTAATTTTGATTATAAGCTCTTATAATATGCATTTCTTTCTGCTTTATTTTTATTTTGTGAAGGTACGTCTGCATAATCTACCCATTATTGGTTGGGAGTCAATCAACAGCGACACCAAATCCACTCTAAGTTCTCCAAGTGTTTTTTTTTTTTTTGATAATCTAAACAAATAATTGTTCAGATTGTACAAAAGGTGTTTCAATGTAATTCAGAGCAAATGCTCAATGTCTTGTCAAGTTTGAACGGCTGTATGGGACTGAGCTTTGTCTTGAAATAGGATAACATCTCGGATTGTATGAGTACATTTATAGGTTATTCTAACCTTAGAAGCAATTTTATCAATTGCTAATCAACGGTTATCTTCTAGAAAGCAGCGGACAATATGAATATTTTCCTCAGTTGGCGTATAGTAGTACAAAATTACCAAACTTTTGAATTCTTAACCAATAAAAAATAAAAATCTCTCAAAAGCACGAGTTAAATGGTAAACCCTGTTTCACTTTTTATCTGTGAGCAATGGTCTACTATGTAAAAAATCAGCACCGGGATTCAAGACACTTCCTCCAAAATTCGTCGACTTTTCATATTTAAATTGTGCCTTAAGTCTTCCCGTAATTTTGGTCATCAAACAACTGATAATTGCGCAATACGCATAGGTATTTCTTGCCCTGACATCGTTAACTGGCTAAAGAAGAAATAATATTCATTTCGCAAATGTGACAAGTAATTTTCAATTTCAGTTATTTCGTTTCCTTTCTGCTTAGTTTCATTTTCAATTATCACATGGATTTTATTTTATTTTTATTTTTTTGTGTGATTTTTGAATAATCGTTCTTCATAAGTATCTTGCACATTTGATGTGTTTAGCAAAAATTCTTTTTTCTTAAATTTCCTATATTCTTGGTTTGCATAGGAGATTCTACTTTTTGTATTATTTTGATTACTTCGCTTTTTTACTAGAAAAATTTTCCCAATTTCTTGGTATGCTTGTTTCGGTGCTTTTCTTTAAATAATAGACACTTAATCCCTTCAACTTACACTTGCTTTATTTTGTAATCTTCCAATTTAGCTATTGGAATTATTTATTGTTATTGATCATCATTTGATTAGTCTGTATTACTTTTGCACTAACATTAAACTTATCAAACAAAAACCTTTTACGCTTCTTTTCCTTTTTCCCTAAAATGCATATCATTATAGAAATTTTGATATTTTTTCTAATCCATCTATCTGCAATTGCAGTACTGTTACTATTGAATTTAAGATATTTCTCTTTATTTCTGTTATTTCACCCTTATAATTTTGTTGGTGCTTTTTTATGTTATCTGTAAAATTCATTTCAGTTTTCCGATATCCTTTTTCTGTTTTGTTTATTTTTCTCCGTTATTATTTGTACAATACATTGCTATTTGAGAGCAAGATAACTTGGTTTTCAGACTAAAAGTCTTTCTTTAGGGTTTATTCAACAGCCCTCAATTTTGTAATAAACAGGAAAATTCACACATTTTTGCTTTTAATCCACCTTCGTATATCATCTATGGGTATATTGGTCTAGAATAACTATAAACATTTGAAGGCTTTTGGAGTTACAGGGCAGTTTTCAGTATTAACGTAAAAGAAGGCAAGTCTATCCCAAGAAATTGATATTTTTTCAAAAACCTTTTTTGTATGAATTGCTGTGTATATTCAAATATTATATTGATGCAGCAGAAATTTAGACTTTAATTGTATTATATTAAAATGGAAGTCTTTACTTCTTACACTTTATGTGTTAATCTGCACTCCATTGACTCTTTTGTAGATCTCCAACATAAATAATGTCTTCTAAGTGCAAAATTGCTCAAAATTTTTCTAGTTGTTTGGTTATTGCTTTCTTTTGATCCTCACCAAGTATTGTACTTGTTATCAACGAACAAAAGACAACAAAAGGACTGGCATTATATTATCCTTTAGCTTGAGAAAATATGTGGCCTACTATAACTAACGTTACCTCAATGTAGTGGAAACGCTGTAGAAAATTAAATAATGACTTACAAATTCGACTGGTTTAATTTTTATAAAAGGGTAAAACAAATAGCTGACGGAATTTATGTTTTATGAGCTTTGAGGTAGACGGAGAGAAGTGCGTTCTCTAAGAGTTGTAAGCAAGGATGCTTCTTTAGACTTTTTCAGGTACTTTCACCTTTTGCACAACGAATTATTGTTATTCCTCACAAAAAAGGCGTAAAGCTATTCGAAATTTCGAAGAGATTTGGGATATAGTTGAGGGACAAGACCCTTAAAAAGACTAATACGCCTAGCATAAATAATTTTTGGAAGGCCAAGAAGCAGTTGCAAATAAAAATCGCTAGTATCGTTCGAGGACCAGTGTGAGTGAGGAGAATATTCGCTGCTTTGTTGAAGATGACCATCGATTAACGGCAACTGAAATTGTTTTTAGAATTGCTTATTAGAATCCGATTTTAATTTAACCCACCCGCTCAGAATGTACAATTATCTAATTTTAAAAACATTATCCTGCACTATGTGCTTATGCAACTTATTTTGTAGTGAGTTCCAAAAATAAAGTGCTGAGGCGTATAAACTAAGGGGATGGAAGAAAATTTTAAACTCTAAGAATTTTATTAGGGTATGACATTTAATTATACAATAAATTACTTCTACAAAAACTAATTTTAAAGCTACTTTAGTCTAAATGGAAATTTTTGAAGGGCTGCATATCGAAAACTCTAAAGCAAACCTAGCACCATCAAAATTTATGAAAAAATCACTTTTGGGACCCCTTCGAGGGAAGTTAACAATGCACTGGGGCTGTATAAATAGCCGCAGCAGTTCACCATAATTAACTGTCCTCGACTCATCCAAAAACGAAACATCCAATTTTTAAACTGACACGAGCCGCACAATGGGCGTCATTGTGTAATGTTTCAGCTGCTATGAATTATAATTGGCGCTAATGACATACATTTAGATATAATAAAGATGCATCCTTGCTCCATTGACTGCCTTTACATGACAATATTGACGCACTGCTTGCTGTTTTATATTCTAACGCCGCGTGCGTCATCCATCTTTCGTTTATTGCTGCCACTTTTTCATTGTTGATTCGAAATTGTTAAATTTTTATATCCGCTCTTTGAATGCGCACTAAGCGCAACTTAATTTTGCTACCATCAAAATTATAATAATTACAGTACGACTATTATCATCTTCAAAAAAATACAATCAATCAACCAGTGGCTTAATTTTGAACACTTGAAATAGTGGATTTTGTAAGAATATATATAAAACTTTTGACTTACCTTTTTAACACTACTTTAGATATCTATACAATCCACTCAGATACGACCTACAAACACAAGCAATAATATTGCTGAAATCACTTCAAAACTCACCACTTGTCACTTCAGAGAAGTTCTAGTGAATTAACGCAAAATAGCCGCCCTGAAGGCCCGCAGCTTCTTTCATAACAGTGTTATCCTTCAGCCTTGACTGAACTTTCACCGTGATTGCAATTTTAACTGCTAACTTTGCCTACTAACAACTCTTAATGTTTCCAGGGCGATATTTATTGTCGCACCATATAATAAATTACGAGGTCAGTGCAAAAGTAATTTGCAAATATGAAAATAATGAAATGCACGGCAGCCCTGCTGCAAAGCAATAACTTTTAATTAACCTTTCTGCTCGGAGACCTTAGCTAAATTAGCCCCCGATTTCAAAATCTTTCAAGAAACGGTGTTGTACGAGGTGTGTTCAAGAAAGTCCAGACTTTTGTGATACAACTACAACTCTATACAAACTAACCCTCTTTAAAGTAATTCAACATTTATTGGAGTGAGTTTTCCCCAAGCTTTTTTATGGTTTGAAAACGACCCCCTTTCAATATAATTTTTAATATGGGGTGGCCTCCTACACTGATACTCACTTTCTCAGCAATCTCTACGACAGTTAAGCTGAGACTTAGAAACTATGGCACGAACTGGGATCTTCTTGGATTGTCACTTTACTACACAGACTTACTTCAACCATAGTAACTTTAAAACTACTCGACTGCGTTTCCACGAGATTCTGCTAATTAGCGCCACCTATTGGAACATTCCCTATGCACTATAAAAAAAATCGTTTTTACCACATCTCGTAATGGTGGATAAGGAGAAATAAATATTCAAAGCCACCTAAAGTGCATTTGGTATTCGCTTAAAAGGGTAAAATAATATTTTCATCTATTATTAGCCGCAAACGAGAACAGGCAATGAATTTAAATTATTATTTACACGCTTGTTTTTAGGCAGAGATACGTTTGGTCAGGACACGTAAGTAGTCAGTCGTGATTACCATTCTAACACCTCCGGCAGACGTTAACCCCGCATAAGATTCTTCTCAAGATTCGATGAATTATGGTGACTTCCTGTCATACGCTTCAAAAACCGCATAAGGCTTGATGTCTAAAAATATCCAGCAGGAGAAAGTTAAATTTAGTTGGCGTTTCTATTCCTAACATGGCTAACAAAGTTCAATTTGTATCTAAAAATATTTTTAAAGATTTCTAATTTTTTTTTTAATGTTTGACTTAAATAAAAATCACTAAAGGAGTAAAACAGCAAACAGGACTTAATGACAATTTTTTTACTTTAGTACGTGGATGAATCAAATGTAAATCGGATTTTTTTTAGTTATTGAAGCATTATAAAAATAAAAACGTAAAGTTATTTTCCTAACTTAGAAACAGATTTTTCTCAAAGAGTAGGTAGTTTTTGATACCGCTATTGTAAAAATAAGGTTGTGATATATACGAAGGCTTCAATAGCAACATTATTGTTAAATATCTGTCGTCCAAGTTCTGCTTTATAAGACCCAAACAAATGATAATTGCAGAGCAATAAAAAAAATTTTAGAGCCATTTTCGGCACGATAATGTATTGGATTGGAATTAGCGATCATTCTGGAGGAAACGGTGAATAATGCAAATATTCTCCTCAGTCAAGCTGGTTTTAAGGCGATGTCTATGAACTTTATTTTTAATTGCTTCTTGTCCTCCCAAAAATTGTTTGTCATGCGTATACTTGAGTCTTCTTAAGAGTGTTGACCCAATATGTGTTTTAAGTTTTCTGAAATTCTCCCAGTTATCGCGGGAAACTTGATAAGAATCCGTTGCGGAATGGACGAGCTAACATCATGCTATTGACTAAAGAAGGGACAATTCGAAATACCCTACGAAGAAAATCCCTTTTAGGTACCCCTACCTACAACTTTCAGAAACTGTGCCTTTTGCTTATTTACCTCATGGCGCGTAAAAAAGAACTTTTTGTATTTGATTTATTCTCGTGCATTTGTTCTAACAGCTCTATATGATCGTAGAATCTGCAAAAAAAAGACAAGTAGCTAAAGGATTTTAGGCTTCTGGGAAAATATATATGTGGAAAGAAGCCAAATCTGAGGAATGGAGTGAGCATTTTGAAATTTCCCCATTTCCCTATTACCAAGGCAATTCTATGAGATACCACATTTTTTGATCTAGTTGAAATCCTTCTAACAATAATCAACAAACAAAATTGGTTTAGAGTCTTATAACACCAACGTTACGTCGCCAGTTTTTCTCTATTGGCACTAAACGACCGATTTCTGTCTAGTGCTGTTCTATTCTGGTGTGTCATGATCTAAATCTCAACTATATATATAAATCATCAAACACTCTTGAAGGATCTTTATACTAACTCAAGTTTGAACTTTTCATTTACATTTCTTTCTCAGTTATATCGTTCACATCATGTTTTTTTTTTAATTTTTTTGGCGTAATCATGTCAATCATTCTAAGAATGGTACAATTATCTTTAAGTTCAATAGGGTATTTTCGATTATCACGATTATTATTAAAAATGAAGGAGAAAGATCTCTTTAAACTTGGGCCAACTTGGTGTTAAAGCAATTTTACGGTAATTCTTGTAACAAACATATCAACTTGAAATAATTCGCCTGTAGTTAAGACCAAAGAGTATTCATACTTCTCTTGTAAGTAAGAGTCAATCAATATAAGGGTCCTTCATAAAAAGTTACACTGTTTATCACGCAGAAATGATAAGTTAGGAAACCGCAATGTGATATAAAGACCTTCGAAAGATATAGTCGTCAATTTATATCAAAATCATGAAATATAACAATAAAAATTACTTAGAGTTACGTTTGATGGCTTCAAGAGAGTATTGAACTATCAAGAATGTTTTGATGAGATGATGAAGGCTTACTGTAAAACATTTCTACAATAAATGTCGTCGTGGTCATAGTTCTTTGAAAGGCTAGATTTTCTTTGTTGTGGTTATCCAAAAAATTCTGTTATTGACAAAAATGTAGAAAATAAACAAAGATCGTTGTTGTGTTACTCCCTGGGTTGTAGTATAAAAACAATTCCCACTATTTTGTACGATCATTTGAATGTACTGAAACTTTGTGCCCGTTGAGCAGTCGATAAGATTGTGTTAGTTGATATTTCGAATAATATGATTAACTCTGTATGGTACGTTATGGTCTGCCTGCTGGAAGTTCTTTAAAATATTCATAACAAACGTCCGAGAGTAACAGTGATCTTGTACTATAATAATATTCGTCTATATACTGTTGCTCAGACCATATTCTAGTTAAACTAGCAAAAATTGAATTTTCCATACAATCCAAATTCGGAACTTAATGATTTCTTTTAATTTCTATAAATTAAAATCGCGAGGAACAACATTAATGCCATTATACAATGCAATATGTGTCAATGCGTTAATTTTAAGGTCAATGAGCAGTGTCGTTTACTATTGCTGTTTCTAACACTGTTCTAGAAATTACTGTACTATGAAAACCTTTATTATCACTCCGGGGACACACTTTATCCTCCCCGGGCAATGCGTAGGCGGCTGTGTCCCAAAGCGCAGAACCTAATTGCGGTAGAAGGTTTACAGACGAGTTCTGTACATGCATTAAGAGTAACATAAATTTGCCCTAGAATGAATGCTATAAAATAATACATCAAGCTTTAAGACATTCAAGGACGCCAAACTTCAAAAGAGTGTAACAAAAAACAAGTTGCAGCTGAGCCCTGGAGGATGAAACATTCCTGAGGTGTTTACGAACAATTTGATACCATAATTATCTCCATTCAACCTTTCTAAAGGTGGTGGGAGTAAGCTGTACAATTAATATAAATATCGTAAAAAACAGATTAGTTTTCAGGATGAAAGTTATTAAAAGTTCTTTTTGAGATAAAATGTAAATTTGAAGAAATGAGACCAATCATGTGGTATTTTGGTATGTCTAATAAGGGCATTTCTAATCCATGATTAAAATCATTGTCGCAATATTCATTTAATATCATTCTAATAGACAATAGGACATTCTCAAGAACAGAAAAGTGGAGTTTATACCCAAGAGAATAATTGTGCCAGTCCACCTATGTCAACCAATCGGGGATTTTTTTTTTGAAAATTCAATGATATGCAAAAACAAATGGAAAACTAAAAATAAAAAAGACCTTATTAGTTGCAACACGCTATGTTGCAAGATAATTAATAAAAAACTACACAATAAAAATACAATTTTGGAAAGTTAGATCTATAAAAAAATAGGAGAAGACAAACCAACTCAAAAATGGAAAGACAATTCAGACCTTCAGTCCTCTCAAAATAGATTGCAACCATTGGTAATCGCTGAAATCATTAATAAAAGCGAAACTGATCTAAGTAACGAATGTACGCGAAAAGCAAGAGAAAAACTGAACGACCACTGCTATTTATCATACATATTATTGTCAATACCAAACCATGACAATAAAACAATAGTCAAATACAAATAAATGTTGATGAAGAGAATGTCGCTAGATATATTTTATTCTAAAAAAACATAGTTATAGGGTAGAAATTTTTAAACTTTATTATAGAAGGAGAAGAAAATCACACAATATGCTTTTACTTGTGCCTCGAGTCTGCGTCTCCGATCCAAAAGAAGACAACCATTTAATTTTCTATTCTCCAGAGAAGTTTACTCACAAACATGTCATTGTTCTTCACATATCTAGTCGTACTATATGGCAAATTTTACACTAAAACTTTGATTTTCATTCATACATGACTGGCAAAATATGGAAACATCTTAAAATCATGCCATATAACTCAGATGTTTTATTTACCAACAAAGATTTTGTTAACGGGCTGATAAAAACCTAGGCTCTTTATGATGAACGTGTCAAGGTTTGATGTGTGGTGAGTAAAGTTTGGCTTATTGCCCTTACTTTTTTAGTCGCTTTAAATCTATATATGGAAATGGTAATTTTTTTATACCGAATCTTAATACACACCAATTGGAAAACGTTTGGTTCTAAAAGGATAAAGTCACAGATTATAAAGCTAGAACTTCGTTCCAAATGTTACATGAGATGTTTATCTCTCAACGTGATAACTTCGCTCAGTCAGCTCATGACAGTCTTATGGGAATATCTCAAGGCAGAGATCTATAAATATCGTTTTAAAACTCTCCAAGTCTTATGAAATAAGAAATGTCATTTCGCTGATATCCTCTATAAAAAACATCGAAATAAAACTTCCAGTTTTGTGGTTTTACCCATAATAAAATAAAATATATATGCCTCCTAAAAGAGGAGAAGGAGGAGTTTGCTTCACTCTGTAAAACAGATATTGATGAACTCAAGACAGCTCTTGCAGCGAGAGAACACACATGAAGGAACACTACGTGAGTTACACGTGCCAAATCTGAATGGCTGAGAACCCTTTTGTGCCTATTTTACACGCGATGTTACTACTTATTCCAGGCCTTGTATATAATGAACGAAAAAACATAACACCTAATCTTGCGAGTTCCAAGTTCTAAACTGAGGTCTAATCTAGCAAAAAATAAACTTAATTTTCCATACGGCCGTTAACAAAATGTTAATTACAGGGTCGAGCAAAAGTACTTTCAAAAGAAGTAGTGGGTGATCCGATATCCTTAACTTACACCATGCGTTTCTATTCCCAAAAATTAATTTTGTTGTGTGCGGAAGACTTTAAAACTAGTGATTCTGTAGTGACAGAGGAGAAGAAAGGCTTTGGAATGTACAACATCAAAAAAATCGATACAGTAGCTTTTTGTGGGAATATCTCAAGGCTGAGGTTTACAAATATCTCCCTAGAATTCTCCAAGTGCTACAAACTGTAATACGTCAGTATATCAGACATATTACTGAATACAATAGGAAAGGGTAATGAAGAACGTTAGATTTAAACCTTCAACAGTCCATCAAAATTGTATTATACTACCTAATTGATAGTTTCTTTACACACATTGAAATAAATTTTCCAATTTGCAGTTTTACCGTGAAAAATACATTTTGTATTTTGTTTCTTCTTTAGTCAATCTATAAAACAAGGTGGGAACGTGGAACAATGTTCCGCAGATATTCCGAGCTTTTATACATATACATTTTAGCTCATTTTAAATTTAGTTACCGACCACATAGTCATAAGTGTTAAAATAGTACATCGCCAAATGTTACCTTAATATTTATCAACTTAAATTCCTATTATTGGTAATATCGAGGTGCAACTGCAAAGCGTTAGTTTTTCCACTGCGTATTCCGCCAACAGGCCGCTGAGTTGCACCTATCGCCCGGCACGATGATTCTTCGACCATTTTCGAAGCACGCGGAAATAGACGAAGCTAAAAAAGGCATCGAACAGACTGTACGCAATAGGCTTTTTTTATATGTATAAAAGCCTAAAAGGACAAAAATTTTGTCTCGCTGTTTTTATTTTGTTTAATAGTTAACTAATTTAAAATGCATTACAAATCATCAAAAGAAACTAAACATACATAAAAGTTGTATGTCTACGCAGCGATTTAAAACTGTAATTTATTTTTTATCGACCCAACTATATTAGTTTATTAAATTATTTAAATGAATGCACCGTAATGTATTACTTGTAAATTTTGGCATAAATTAATGTTTATTCCTTGTCAAATAGCTGCATTAAGCCATCATCAATTTTCGGCTTTTCATAGCTATTGCTTGTCTAAATATTGTGATAACAACGAGTAACGATAACGGTACTTTTATGTACTAATAAGTAGGTATTTTTATATTCAATCCATGAATTTAGGAAACTTCGCATACAGAAGGTAATAATGCTACATTAGTTGTTATAAGGTGTCTTTAGACTTCTAAATATATGATTCTGACGAAAATGGCTTAAAGTTATAGCTGACCGTGAAAAAATTTGCTTCAAATACAAAAAAAAATGCGAGATTTTCATTAAATATTGGTAAACACTGACGAAAAAACAAAATGGCAAAAAGGTGTTTATATAGTACAAAAGTATTGTGGTATGTATGGAATTTTACCACAAAAACATTTGTTTTGTAAAGATTAGTAACTTAAAAGACGTTTTAAGAAATAAGAGCCGGTGGTAATTTTTGAAAACATAAGCAATTGCCCCTATTTCTGTTTAAGATATTTATTTACAATCTGCTACACTAGCAATAAGCAAATCAGTGAACTATTCTAGAAAAATCCTAGAGACAGAAGACCACCAAGTAATAAATACGAATATTGTTACCAACAAGGAAAGCAAACAAAATAAAACGTCGTTTTTCAGCAATATCAAGGGTAATATAAACAATAAATAAATATTTTTATATTATACTATGTATTATATTCTGTGACTGTGCTCATACCACCAATTAGAAAAACTGAAAAGCCTTACTGGACATTGTGGGCAGAACATAGCCACAACATATTAACTCAATCGACACAAAAATCAGTACATCAGTTGATTTTATATCCATATAACACAATGTCACATTAAAGGTCAGCAAATTATTTGTAGAACAAATCCATTTAACATCGTAGCTCATCATGTACTAAACACCAACATATTTAAGAAACTTTCAATCTTCTCAAACATCCAACTGTTAGGACAATAAGCAGAAGAACCATTGAGAAATGCAAATAATTCTAAGTTGTGGAACGCCAACGATATTTCTAACTACAAACATGAAACCATTTCTTTTGCGCAGTAACATTTCACAAAAGCCGAAGCGTCGCAGAGAACACAAATCTCTGTAGAAATCGGCCAATGAAATCAAAGAGTTAACTAATTCCTTCTCTACCTAAATAAAATAGTAGCTGAACACGCATAGCTTTGACCAAGACTGATATCTTGCGCAGTATCTAGTAATAGTGTTTCAATCTTTACAATCATCTAATATTCTTGAAGTTGAACTATAAATTAGATATGCACTGAAAGCCGCACTACCAAAAGTCATTATTAAAACTAGCCTTCATACAAGAACCCCTGGCTTTGAGTTCATTACAAATCATTTCTCCAAGAAGCTTCCACGTAGAAACATGGCTCTGTTAATATCTATCTACAATGTCATATTAGACCAGGCTACTTCTTGAGTTCATAAAAGCTAAAAGACTCACTTTTACCGTGTAGGAGATCTTAGTATTATTAATTTGGTTGTAGGAAACAAGTTTTGCTATATGTACGTCCACCAAGTGGCAACTTTTGATTAAATATGGTATGACGGGCTCTTCTATAAATTAGAAGTTCTACTGCTTCATCCTCAGATATTATTTTAAAAATATGTACTTTCAAGTAAAATATATCAGAAGCAGCCAACTGATCTACGCCCGGTGTGTTCTGGTGTATCTCGGGGTAGTGAATTAGGACCTCTCCTATACCTTATCTTTACTGCAGACCTACCCGCCAGTGATCCAGCATTCACAAGAAAATTTGCAAACGACATAGTATTATGGTTAAACGTAAGGATTTCATTGCAGTTGTCGAGATCTTACAAATTATTTAATGTTGAACAGTAGGCAAAAAGATGGAGGAAAAAATTAGTAAAACCAAATTGCATCACTTTACTTTTACAAAGTGTAAGAGGAACACATATTTTTTAATGCATAACGTACCATTACCTCAAGTGACATGAGTGAAATACCTAGGAAAGATTTAATATGGAAAGAGAACATATGGAAAATGGAAGATATTCGACGTAAAGGTCTAAACTTTTAGTTCTCGTCTATAATGTAGCCTTTAAGCCCGTACGAACTTATGGTATACAATTATGAGGCACATCCAATCAGAATCATAGAACGCTTCCAGTCCAAGGTATTAAATGTTACTTGTGGTGGTCCTGACTTTCTCAGAAACGTAGACATCTTAAGTTACCTCAGTAGACTCAATGCCTGAAAAACTTGAAATTTTGCTTTAAACTTTCTTGGCAATAGTAAAAACGTTCAAAGATTGTGAAAAATTAGACCATTAGACTTATCTCATAGATTTACACGGTAGGTTCTGTGTACTGAGTACCTTCTATATAGCTTGATTATTAAATACATACTTTTAAAAGTAACCTCAGCGTCAGAATTAGTGGATTCTAATCCTCATGTCACTGATATAGTATTTTACTTTTGCTTATTGTATTTTCTATACAGATTCCAAACAGTAAACAAATTTAGAAATTTTTTTTACAAGTAATAGAGGCAACTTTGCGGGTTTTTTTGTATCCGAACCGTATATTATATTTGTAAAGTGTAGATTAACTTTCTTTCATTAATTGTGTAATTCACAAATGTCTGTGTTTTGCACATTTTGACCCAAGATAAAACGTATATTGTTGACACATTAATTTGCTTTGTATTTTTGTTTCCACTAATTTGTCATATACCACTGTCAATTTTTTTTAAGTCTTCTATGATAAGTGTTAGGAAAGATATCTAGTCTACTTTGAGGTTTTACGTTATTTTGGGTTATTACTTTTCTGATAAATGGAATATTGATATCTTTGTTGTAAAATATTAATGTTTTATAAGATGCAACATCCTCATAGTTCTATTTTATACATTCTAATTAACTTAATAATCCTTTTATACAGTAGTAGCGTATTCTGTGTGAATCGGCGTAATTTTCTGCCGAGTAACTAATACTTTTTTCAATTTTAATATCACTTCTATTTCTTATTCTGAATATGATTCCATTCTTAATTATTTAACTTCTTTGGACTGAAATACTCTACCGGGGTATATTTAGGTGGTTTTATAAGTATCAGTTTAAAATTTCCAGATTATCACAAGCTATAATAACTGCATCATGGTCTCTTTGACTTAAAGTATGTAAGATATAAGCAAAGGATCGAGGATACTACCTTATGATGTATTTTTTGGTAGGTAAATATTTGGCAAACATAGCTTGGAAGCATTGGTCAAAGAGATAGGATTGGAATAGCAAGTAATATGGACGAGCAAAGGATGTTTTGATTCTAAAGAACAGCTTTTTCTACTACGCTGTAACGTTTCTGCTCTTGGCAATAATGAATAAAACGAACTAATTTGCTTAAAACCACTCACCTATTGTACTTACAATTATACAAATTTATAACACTATTTATTTATACACGTACTATATACAATTAACTGCATATTACTTATATAAACACAACACCCGCCTGGATTCGTCCGTTTGCTCCACTTAAAACCGAAATCGGCATCTGAATTCGGAAATCTTCCTCGGCGGCCCGCGCGCGCTTTTTATTTCTATTTTCTTAATATACCCAAATAGCCTCGAACCATCGAGAAATGAGTCACTCGAACTTTGTAGAAAGTTCGCGAACTCGGGCGCGCCAGCTGCATTCCTAGAAGGGCCGGATGCCGAGCGTAACGCAATGCAGATGTCAATCAGCCGCGCTCCGGGGAGCATTCGGAAATTCGTTATAATACTTTATCAAAGCCTTGACGGACATCAACAAATGCTGTTGAGTAGTATCTTCAAAACTCTTATTTATTGGTAATTGAGTACGGTTATCCACTAGTTTAGGTATTAGTTTATTCAATAGTGTTGATAATAACAGAGAGGGCCAATAGGACAGTTGAATATGCTAGATATTATTCTGTTATAATCCCGGAAATTATTAGCATTTTTTTGTTTATCTTAACTACATTGTTTTTCATATCGCCAGCATGATCTCGGGGTTGAGGAACGGACTACGGTGTAGACTAAAAATAATTGAGTGCCTGCGTTCGCTTCGAACAAGGGGTAATAATGGCTGTCGTCTAAGGCGCGGTGCTTGCCACATCGCTCCGCATGAGAGACAGTACGCGACGACCGGGTAGTAAAGTCGAACATATGAGAGTCTTAACCTCTTACTTCGCAGATCATTTCACAAGGGGCGTTAAAGCCTTACCATCATTACATTGTTTTTCATGGTTTTTGAGATGTAAATCTGTTAGACTGACTAGCCAAATTGATTACTGTAATCGCATGAGTTTAGAATTAGAAAGTATTTTTTTAGTCAAAAGTTTGCGTTTGGTTTTCTACGCATATCTTGCCGACGATTGTTATTAGAAGGCGTTTCATCCTATGAACTGATACTCATATAAGAAGCTCCAATGTTATTGATCTCTTGTTGAAGCTACGAATTTTGTAAAAATATATGTAGAAGTATTTGGGGTATACTTTTGGTTTTGAATTGCTTATTACTAAGTGAAGGATGGTTCAAACTGAAATCCGGATATCAATTTCAAATAAAACGACTATACACTTAATTTTAAGAATTGCTCCTTATTAAGTTTTAAAGCATATAATCTGTGATTAAATATACGTGTCACCTCAGTTTTGGCTACAGGCTTAGTTATTTTCACAAAATTTTCGATTACAATTTTGCACAAGTTCTGATCGATAATATATCGAATCATCAATAACCTATCGAATTTCATTCTTGAAGTCATCAATTGTGTGTAGATTTCTGGCGTAGCTCTTGAATTTCAGGAATCTCCACAAAAAGAAGTCGCACGGTGTTAAATCACAAGATTTTGTTTAGCCAGTTGATGGAATTTCTTGACCAAGAAATTGTTAATGCAATAAATTGTCTCTTGTTGAAGCTATAAATTATATAGCGCTGTCCTGCTCTATCAGATCCTGTTACCTAGGTCACGCAAATATTTTCTCAAATGAAACAATTTTCTTTCCCATCTAGTTAGAAAGTCGCTAAAGATAATTTTTCGATCGACTGTAAGAATGGTCAGCAAGCTTAAGCTCTTGCATCAGTTAAATGTACGCAAATACAGATTTTTTGTGAGTATTAGCTAAAGGAAACTTACACAATGCCAAGTTGATGTTTTTGGATTTGCAGCGGCACTTTGACTAACTATGTCAGTATTCCCACGAGACTTCGTCTCATGCTGATACTCATGGAGTCTTGCATCCATTATCGATTCAGTTTTATCAAATTTTTTAATTAACCTTCGGTCAGTTGATCTATTTGGACAACAATTTCAGCTATTTTTTACTTATCCCGGCACTCTTGAGAGCACTACAATATTACATCACAGACCATAGCGGCTTTATTCAGCAATTTTTTTAATAAACGTACTAAAAAAATGCACGCCTTTTTATGCGCTATTTATACATATTAAATGTAATACATTTTATTTTGCTTTCTATTTTATATATCAAAAGTTTTATATTTTTGGACTGTAGTCATTACTCTTCTCGTCATATTATATATATATTTAAATGACTCCCCCCCCCCCCGTTTCGTTATATTAGATGACTTTTTATATCTCTTTGTGTTTGTAATTCTTAACCTTACCATTTCTGAAACCGAAGTCAGTATAATACAGCAAAACAAGGTATGTCCAAAAGATTACGTTTTGCTAATCGATGTCTTAATAACGAAATATATTAAAAATTTAAGTTGTGGTGTTTTTCCAAGTAGCTCCTGTAGAATTATATGTACTTAACACAAAGTATTTGCCAATTTGCAAAACATATAATTCGTCTTTAAAATTGTCTTCAAAATCGTTGTTTGTGACACAAAACATTGTTTTACGTCTTTTGATAGATGAGGAAATGAAAATGTTACACTTAACAAGATTTCGAATGTATGGAGGATGCGTTAGATGTTCTATGTATTGTCAACCCAAATTTGGGCAACCACGTTAGAAAGATGAGAGTGTGCATTAACGTAAAGTTAGACTATCACAGCTAATGGTGATAAAATTTACATAACACAGCTTCACTAGCACCCACTATAATACCATGGACAACGGTGAACGCATTACTATGATAAATACTTAACATATCCGCCAATCCCCATCAGGTTATTCGGAAATCTTTTCAAATAGTGATAGAAGTCGTTAATCATTAGTAGCCAGAGCACATGAGACTTCTGTTTATGATCTAAATAAGACTCTTCTTAATATGCTTGAACTATCAAAATATGGTGATTGCCATACTCTTCCTGTAATACAATTTTAAAACGTGCTTAGATATTTTATTGATCCCATGAGACCTGTTTCTGCAAAAAAATATTTCCCAGCTGCATATTCTCCGCATGATAAGTGGGTGAATAAAATGTACTGAAGCATCATCAAATACAGACATACAAAGTTATTTCTGTATACTTGTGTAATTTCCTGACTTATAAACACATTTTTTCCAACTAATAAGTAGTTCCTACTAATCAATTGTGCAAGAACACGCTGCGTGAAACGTAGTATGGAACAAATTTCTAATTTTTTGTCGACTTTGTGCAAAACAGAATAACGTCTGCGTCTGCCTGATCACTGTCATAGAAGCATTTTTTCAATATTCAAAAAAGTGACGAACAATGCGAATACTCTCCTCGATCACACTGGTTTTTAAACGATAACGGTAACTTTTATTTTTAGCTACTTCTCATCTTTCCATCTACGTTTGTGTCTTTGGGGATATAGCCTTTAAACTACGGTTTTAATCTTTACAAAATTTCGAACGGTTTTACGCCCGGTTGTTGTGAGAGGGGTGAGAGAGCAGCTTTTGTTCTAACAACGGTATTGTAAGTTAATTTACGTAAAAATCTTCCTCAGACACCCCTACTTACAAAGCTAATAAGCCGTACCTGACTTCGTTTATCTCATGTTGTGTGAAATAGAAATTCAATTTTATATTTAATTCACTCTTGGAGAAAAATTTATTTTCACTCTAATTTTACATAATTGCTAAAACAAAATTTAGCTTATTCTTAGATTCATGTGTAGTCGAGACACTTTTTATCTAAACCTGTGTGAGTTATGAAATATATTTTCTTTCTCTTAATATTTCATTGATTGTCTTGGGTTCCATTCTTATCTCACCAATTTTTTATCTAAATCGGTGTTAAATTAAATTTCCACCTAGATGTTCGTCTAACTATCTTAATTATCACAGCTTTGCTAGAAAGCCTTTACAGTGGCGGAGCGTTAATTATCACTCCACTACTCCGTGATAACTAAACGGGATAATGGGGGTGACAAATTAGCGGACACGTTTAAGTTGCACCCGAGTAGTAGCGAGCGAATCTCCCGCTTCTCTGTCTCACCCCGTGTAAGCACTAAATTAATTTTGATAGCTGCAGCATTAAACTTAACGACGGCCATTCGAACACGCACTCTTTTATTGCTTTTGCAAACCTTGGAGAAACCTTCATCAACTGTCAGCAAATGTTCGGCGCTCTTATCCCGAAACGCCATTTTCGTGCATGCATAATCCCAAACAACAATTTAACTCGAAGCACCTTCGTCAATTACGCCAAACGCACAACTTCGTGGGCGCACAAAACTACCGCTGGATGCGGCGTGCTATACAGACAGTTTGTCGTACTTTCTAGCCAGCAACATGTCTTGTACATTTGTATTTTAAAATAATTTTTATGGCGTACATAAACTACATAATTGTCCAAACAAACTCTGAAATCAATCATTGCCCTAACTATTTTCAACAAACAAAACTCGCCTCTGAATTCAAAAAGTATATGCGTGCGTTTATATATAATGATGGTGAGGCTCTAACATCCCGCGTGGGAGCACGGCCTGCGAACCAAGAGGCTCTAATATGTTTGCCTTTTCTTCCCGGTCGTCGCTCACCATCTCTGATGCGGGGCGATGTGGCAAGCACCGCACCTTTGACGATCGTTATTATTACCCCTTGTTTTAAGTGAACGCAACCACCCCCCAAGCATCAGAGAGCTTTAGGATTAAACCCGGGTCCATCCGCACCGCAATCGCGTGCTTTGATCTCGCGGCCAGGCGCGTTTTTTGTATATAATCTTTGCTTTATTACGTAACATATAATACCGAGTAGGCCAGATGTGTAAATTTTTACCTTACTCTCATTTTTGGTTATTCAAGTGTCATATAAACGAGAAATTTCGGAATTCCTTATCATCTGTTAAAACACAATAAGTCTGCATTTAAGGTGTTAGGATAGGTGATAGGAACAGATCAAAACAACAACTGACGAAGTTCACGAGCAGATCGCACTGAATTTATAAACAAAGTTATTAAATAATCAGTAAACTGAAGATTTCTCATCAAAAAAGGGGGTTAAAAAATTGCACCAAGGTTTTTGGCTCATTCTGTAGTTTTAGATAAACGAAAGGACATGGGAATAAAAATGAAAGATCTATTCGAAGTAGCTAGAAGCTTATGAGGTTTATTCAAATACATGCAATGGCGAAGGAATGACAAATATTGTAATCGTTTAAAAAGAGAGTAAACGTAAAAGGATATTTGAAGTTTTTCAAAGAAGATATATTTTAAAAAATTAGAAGTTTGGGGAAATAAGGAACAAAATTCCAGAAGTATGGAAAAAAATTGAAGTCAAATACAGAAAAGCATTCTATAGATAGAAGTTTAACAGATAAATTACATAAATTAAAGATAAACACACACGCCTTAGTGAGGAACTTATGTTTAAAAACTTAGTCATTGTTTCTAATTAAAGGAGGATACTGGTGAATTGTAAAAAAAACTGCGGTTGTTAATAACCGTGGGCCATCTCAAAAATGACAAAAGTACGAATTTAACACAGAATTAGATATGGTGCTAGATTGTAAGCATTAAGGGAGGAAATCGCTAAGGGGAGAAACCGGCGGATCAAAACTAATTGTAAGAGTTGATTTAGGACGATGGGATTTCTTGAAATCTCAAGGTAATCTTTTAAAAACTAGTATCATAAAACAGTGCCGATGGAGTCAATCAGGAAATTGAAAATAAAATAATGAAATATTGTTTAATAATATGAATATCTTAAAAATATAATGACATATATATATATATATATATATATATATATATATATATATATATATATAACATACATATATACAGGGTAGTATCCAAAAGTAGTAGGACTGATTTTTTTTTAAATGTATTTAACATTTTGGTACATCGACTTAATACTCTTCAAAATAGGCCCCTTGGGCATCCACACACTTCTGGTAACGAGCCTTCCAGGTCGCGAAAGTCTTCTGGAAGTCGTCCTCCGGGATGCTGTTGAGCGCCCTCGTCGTTGCCGCTTGGACTGCTTCCACCGAGTCGAAACGATGCCCCTTGAGCTGCCTCTTGATCCGGGGGAACAGGAAGAAGTCCGGCGGTGCCACATCAGGGCTGAAGGGGGGGGGGGGGGCAACGTGGAAACGTCGAATTTGGCCAGGAGATCCCTCAGTTCTTTTTGGTCATCACTCAACACTTTCGGCACCGCTTTCGCGTACACTTTTCTCATCGATAAATCCTCTGTGATGATGCGTTGGACTGTCCCGTACTAAAGATTCAGCTCATCACTAATTAATTTAATGCCCAACCGTCAGTCAAAAATTGCTTAACTTTCAGCACATTGTCGTCCGTTTGCGAGGTTGACGGATGCACAGCGCGTTGCTCGTCCTCAATGAGCTCCCTCCCCTCCCGAAACAACTAGTGCCACTCAAATATCGAGGAACGGCTCATTGTATCCTTCTTGTAGGCCTGCGTAAGCATGCCCTTGGTTTCAGTTGCTGATTTTCCAAGTTTGTAGCAAAACTTGATGGCGTACCGCTGCTCCAAATTTCGCGGAAAGAAAACAGTCCTACTACTTCTGGATACAACCCTATAACAATAGACCTAGTAGGGTGTATAAGGAAAAAACTAAAGAAAAGCTGGAAAATATAAGAAAAACAATATTATGCAAAAGGAAAAATATGAAAATTAGCAACATGAAATATTAGAAGCCTTATAAGAAAAGAATATTCATCAATCGAAAAATATACGACGTAATAGAAATAAAAAAGGTCAAGAAGAGTGTTACTAATCTTAAACGCAGTAATTAAAGCAAAAGAAAATCTACATCGCAATATAAATCAAAAGAATTTTAAATGTGTAAAAAAATGGGAAAGCATTACAACAAGAATACTAATAATAAAACTAAAACTGAAGGGGGTGAAGTAACAAAAATAGTCATTTATGGGGCAAAAGCCAAAAAAGGCGAGCTTTAAGGAAAATTAGCAGAAACAAGGGATGTTAAAGGTGGTAAACTGATAAACACGTAAAAGAAGCAAGAAATATCAATAATAGATTATGTAATAATAAGTAACAAGAGGGAAGTAAATCACAAGTAAAAGAAGATACACAAAGTAGGAAAAAAGCAATAAACACGGAGAATGTAATAAAACAAAAGCAGCCGATGAGGCAAAAACATAAATTATATGAAGAAATAGCAGCAAAGTGGAACGAAAAGTGAGGCTAAAAATAAATAGAGTTAAAGAAGACAAATAGTGAATCTATAAAAAAATAAAACAAAAGGGCAAAAGAAACTTGTAAAATTATTAAATAAATTATACAAAGAAGAAGACCAGCTGGAAGAAGAAAGAAATAAAAATGAAGTAAAATTGAAGAAACAAAAATGAAAAATTACTTGAGTAATTGAGACAACGAAAAATGTAAAAAATGTAAAGAACAAATATAATAGTGAAAAAACAATTTGAGGAATTGCTGAACAGAACAAATGAACGCAACAAGTCTGTTAGGAGATGAGTGACAGTTTAAAATATAAGAATTTAGTGAGCAAGAAGAAATATAAGTGCAAAAATAACAAAAAATGTAGATTATAAAGTATTAAATGAAGAAACAATACCCAAAATTTAAGAATTATGAATAATATTACCGGCACACAAAAAAGTAATATGTACTATACAAATTGTAATAGCGAAATTATGTGGAAGAAAAAAATTAAAGCAACAAAAACAATTTAACTAGGGGAGACACAGCTAAATTAGAAACAAGAGAGTCCAATACCATATATTTACAATAAAACAACTGATAGAGTACATCAATAGCAACATATACGTAGGTTTTATTGACATTGAAGAATATTTTGTAAGTATGCTCTAACATACTATATAAAAGAGTTTAAGAAGAAGAGAAGTAAATAGAAGACATGTAATAACACGAGAAACTTGAAATGTGCAGTCAAAAGAAATTGTAACCAATAAAGGATTGAAACAATGGGTAGTATGAAGGCTATTCAATATTACGCTCGATAATATAATAAAATAGTTTAAAGTTAAATTAGATCATGCAGAAAAGGTGTCAATGATAGAATGCGCGTTCGTCGGCGATTTAGTGGTTTATACATTGAACAAACAAAAACTGCGACATAACAAAGAAACATAAAATTAGGTCTTAAAAGAGAGAAACTTAAAAACAAATATAGATAAAATAAAAGCATTTAAAATGAGAAATAACAGTATAAAAAATATCAATTATAAAGCAACAATTTCTTCAGTATTAAAGAAAAAACGAAGAAAAATTGAAAGTATGAAAATGTTTGAATGTTTACAGGGCATGTACGATGGTCGAAAACAAGTAAAAGTTTTGATATGCACCAGTTTATAAATTTCCCACATTTATCTTACGACAGCGTGGTCAAAAACTATCTATCCGTTGGAAAAATTTGTTTTTGAGTCCGAAAATTATGTAGCAAAATAACTTAATATGTTTGTGTTTATTTAAAAAAATAATTCCTCTCTGTACAGACTAAGCAATATATAGATGACAGATTTGAATTTTTTGCCTTTCTGAATATACTCGTTTTCAAAGTATTGATTCTAAGGTCCTATAGAGAACACATCGCAAATCATAGACCACTTCACGATTCAATAGCGTGTATGTATTTTCAAAACTAGTTTGCCAATTAGTGCTGCATTAGAAAAATGGAGGCAGAATATTGGTCGTAATAATGTGCTCAGTGTTAACGCAATTTATTAGTTGGTAAAAGAGTTTGAAGAAACAAGTTGTATTATAGATATTACAATATTTGACCATACTCATACTATTCATCTATTAGATAACAAAGCGTGCAGAGGATCTCAGCACCTCCATCAGTCATCGCTCTGAAGAAATAGTCACTCGTCAAATATCCTTGTAGACCATATTAAATAAAGACTTGGACATAAAACCGTACAAGATCGAGTGAACTCAAAAAAGTTTAACCTACAGATTACCTAAAATGTGCTTACAATGAGTAATAAGTTCTATTTTGACTTATTTGGATAAGTCCTTTTGGTGATATAGTTTAACTTCCCAAATCACCAGATTTAATTGTCTCTGACTTTTCTCTGTAGGACTATCTCCGGAGTAACGCTTATACTACCAAAACAGAAGCAATTAAGAAACTTATAGGAAACACACGTAAAGTTATTCAAAGCATATACCCGGTGTCTATAAATAAATTATGGAGATTGTGGTTCAAAGTGTCCGAGTCGGTGGGCGTCCAGAGGTAGACACTTATCAAATATATTCAAAACATAATTTGAGACCTAAAATAAACCATTAGGCATGAAAATATCAATTAAATAACAATAACAAATTTAACTATTTGTTTATATTTTTACCATTATGGAGATAATCTAAAAAACCTCAAAAGTTTTTAAAAAATTTTAAAGACAGCGTGCATTTAGAAACGATAATATTAAGAATGAAATTAAATCGCCTCCATTTGTCTAATAAAATTGCCCTTACTTCCAAACCACACCTCGTACACTCTAACACGCAATATGGTACTATCGCCTTTATTTTGGTAGTGCTTTATATTTACGAAGTCGAGAGAAAATAACTTAGGACTCTTTATCAAATAAACAACACAACAGCAATAAGAGCAAAACGTCGAGTAGATTTATTGCAAGTCTTAAGCTGAGCCCAGCAACTGACTCTTGCTGCACACTCACACGAGGCTAAATTAAATCCGAAACCTGTCAGGACAGTGTCATCTCCTACATTAGATTACAAAATACAAAACTTCAAGCTTACAAACATGAAACATATGTTCAGCTTTTGCATAAAGATAAGCTACCAATGAGATGTTAAATAAATAATCCTAACGGTTGCCGATTATCAATAGTTAAAGGTCGAATACATCTACTTAAGTTATAAATAGAACATTTACGTTTAAATAAATAAAAAAAAATTGTGAGTAACGTATTGTAGATTTTTTGTAGGTTTTATCATAAATATAATTATCATACATGCATCTTAATAAAATTTTATGACAGTTTAGCACAGTTTTGTGTATTAGAATAATTACTGTTTGTCTTCACGCAGTTTTTAAGGTTTTCTTCCATACAAGGTGTACATGGCTTATCTAGAGACACTTTGGGCAGCGCCATCTGGCGTGAAATATTTGCGACCGTCAAGATAAACCCACCACGGTCAGTAGAACATAGTCAGTGTAATAGGTAAGGTCACCGTGCGATGGAGCAACGAGTGAACATCAAATTCTGCTGCCAATTGGAGGAAACTGGATGGAGGTTCATAAAATGTTGGTGCAAGTGTATAGAACAGACTATACGACTGGTTCAATCGGCCGTTCAGTCCAGACGTGATCGAATAAGTTGTAAAAATGCTAGCACAACATTATCTGCGGACTTTACGAATGATGGAGGAATTGAATATTGGTAAGGACATGGTATGTACCATGATTTACTAAGATGTGGGTAGATGGATCTGGTCCAGATTTGTGCTGCACGAGCTGACAAAAGAAACAGAACAGAAAGCAAAACCTATGGATATTTTATTACCATGTAAGACCAGGATTAGTATTTTCTGTGAACTATCATCATGGGATATAGGACTTAATGCTTTCGATCTCAAGCTCTTATCTCCGGTTCATACAAACTTTTTTGTTTTCCACCAAAAGACAGTTTTGATTTTATATGTGGCAACAATCCAATCAAAGTATGACAGCAATTTTGCGAACGATTCCTACGAAGACCTTAGCTGACAGTTTCCAGAAGCTTCATGAACATTTCCAAAACTGTGTGGTGAAGGATGTCGATTACTGTGAAGGCCGCTAAAGATAACTTGTTTGTATCTTCTGTTTTCTATATTTTCTGAAACCATTCACCGACCTCTTATACGCACGACGTAATCTAAAGCCTCTAAACCTTCTACTGCCATCACCAAGATAGGGGCGATTTTTGTTTTATGTACTACAGTACCATGTATATACAAGCATTTCTTGTTATTGTTTTATTATGTTTAGGATACATATAAGGAACACCTATAAATAGAAAATTTTATACATGGACAGTTTTAACTTGCATACCCACACAGGTACAATTACAATATGGTCTTATATCTTCTTATAGATGAACATTCTATGACTACAAAATATTTTGCTGAAACTAATTGGTTACTTAACAGTTTTCAAAAGAATGTAATTTTTGGTTTAAATCAATTTTTTTAAGGAAATGACAAAGATAATCTATCAAAAATGGGCCACTCCTGTCTTTCCTATGAAAACGTTCAGTTTTGGAAAAATAAATTCATGAGAGCAAACATCGAAAAATTTCAAACCAAGTGTCACGTCAAAAATTATTGCAAAAATCTATGATACGGTTTTTTTATAGAAGAATTTAATTTGTGTTACCAATCACTGACATTTTAACTGAGCAAGTTTGCTCTACTTTTATAGTGAATTTTATATTAAGAAACAAAGTCGATGTTATGTTTGTTCTCTTTAAAGCAAAAGCAAGTGTTGAGCAAAAATTCAACAAATTTTGAAGAGATAGAAGATAGTGGTCCTGGAACGGTCGGTCAAAAATGTCACTTTAACATTGAATTCTTCCGCATCCATTCTTCCCACTTGATATAACTTTCTCAAGTTACCATTTCCTCCCGAATCTAAAAATTTTCTTGGCTATGCAAAAAAGTGGCACAAAAGTATCGCAAGCCTGGGAAAACGTTGGGGTACGTTTAAATAAGTTGTGGGAAAAATTCAACTTTAATAAAAATTTTGTATTGTAACACGGCGATCATTGCGTCAATGCGTGTAGTAACCGTGCAGAGCCCGCTCCCCACGCCGCATAACTCCACGGGTACCCGGCCGCCTATAAAAGGACGCGTTCTGCATTCAGTTTCTTATAGTTTGTCTTGCATACTATAACATCTTAATTATTTTACATATTTGGTATAAGTTACTAAACTGTGTGTATTTATTTTAAATATGCGCAAGAAAAATTATTAAAATAAATTACTTTTAACGATCAAATTAGAATAATTCTACTTGCTGTTTAAGTTAAGATGCCCAAGAAGTGTATTCTGTTAACTATCAGAGGTAGTTACACCCAAAATCAGTCAAGAGTTATGATTCATGCAGTACAAACAGAAATTATGAAAAGGGCTGTAGATCATCAATTCAATATTACTAAATCTGAGATTTTTTTATGACAAACCAAGAAGGGCTGGCTGACTAAGTGTTAAAGGTCGCTAATTTATATTACAACCTGACTCTTTTGGTTACCAAGGTTGAGAATATCTCTACATCTTGTATATGGAGACCTTAACAGAGTAGTCTATACATGCTCAAAGAACGAGTGAATAAAAGAAGATTTACTTTTTGATGAGCTTCAGCACTTTACCAATAACATGAAGCAAACGACTGCAGACCCATTTTTTCTGATCCTTTGCAACCATTTCAGTCATATTTCGATCAAAATATTACAGGAAATTTAATCAGGTTGTTGTCACTTTCAACCCATACAAATCACCGACTCTAGTCACTGGACTTGACTTTTTTGGTCATGTAAAGGGTGCTTATTACAGATATTTTTGCAAATGAAGCAATCAGGAAACATAATGACATAGTGAAAAACTTCAAATTAACAATGATTTCATAAATTATGACGTCTTCTGATTTATGATGATTTCGGAAAAGATAAAATGTGGTACGGTTGGTTGCGTTGGTTGTGGAAGATCGTCTCATGTAGAATATAGCGATTGTGACTTGGAAAAAGGCTTTTATGTGATCTATGCCTAAGGAAGCAGAAAATAATTTAAAAATTAGATTATAGCTTTATCCTGCGGCAAGTATGTCCATAAAAAACCGAAAAATATCTGAGGCTGTAATATTTGTTAATTATGATATGCACAGAGTTATACGATTGGATTGGATAATGCTGCGCTTTGCAACAAATTATAAATCTAAAAATCAATTTTAATTTACCAAAAATTAATGTTGCTAGTTTCCAGTGTCAGATAAAGAACATCTATTACTTCACATAATTTATGAGAGCCATTAGAGCTGGTCGAACTTAAGTGCGCAGAATTTTTTCTGTTAAGTCTGTGGGAAAAGTAAGGCATAATTAAACTTTTATCAGTTAATGTATAATTACAAAAAATATATATTTGAGTAAAACTTTCAAAGTTACAACCACAAAAAACGCAACGTTCCCTGGCTACTTCGTGTCCAGTAATGGCTAATTAGTCAAGCAATGCGGTCCTAAGGATATTAAAAGTACACATGACCTCGAATTCGCTTCGAGATTAATTTTATCTCATACGTCACTCTCTCAAAATTTAATGAGCCTGAGCTCCCCTTCTAATGCACAGTCGTCAAGGTATCAAATATTAAAGTTCTTATTACTGAAGTGATTAAGTTTGCTACGTTTAACGTTAGGCTCGAATGAATTTTAACGTCATATTTCCCTCAAAGATCATGCGAACTCCTCCAGGAACGAATATTAGGTTAAATCGGCGGTATGAAAAATGCGGCCGCATCCTAGCTGGTCTCGCCGTCAAATAGAAGTTTTGTTTGGCGCCAATGTTTTGCTTAAACATCCTAATATGCAATATAGACATCCGCTTCAACGACCACAGCATCCTGTTTGCGCTGTAATTGTTTTCAAAAGGAGATTTTAACCCAATTCCTTCATTAAATCTGCACTGCGAAATGCTTTTCAATTTTTTACGCATGTCGCAAAAAACTAACCAAAAATAGTAACTTTATTAGGATGATAATTAAAAATACAGTTACAAAAATAATTACCGTCGCAATTAGGAATTCTAATTTTGGATATATGAGATCAGTTCCGAAAATACCAATTCAGTTTGCGCGACCGCAATGCATTCTGTCAGCCAATGAGAGTAATGCGCATGCGTGAATGAGGACGATCTTACTAGTTGAAAGTTAAACGCTGGTGTGTAGCCGTCGCATTTGCAATCTTGTGCAACCTGGTAAATTAATCCGCTAAAGCTATTCGGATGATTTAAGAGACTTTTGAGAACGACCCAATGAGTCAGAACAAATAAAAAGAACTGATGGTTTCTAAAACTACAGTCATCCTCAGAATTAAACCGTCGACTATATTTAGGCAAACACGAACAGTAAAAATGGCATTGCATTATTTAGTTAATTCATTAATAGCAAAATAAATGCAAACTTTCTATGGTTGCTTATGTACAGTTTTGTTATTTTCTAATGAAAATTCTATATAATTCAGCAAAAATAAGTAGAAAATTAACGAACGTAACATTACAGCCGTATGTAAATGTGTGATTTCCAATAAAATATTTAAAGGTCAGTGCACACAAATAAAAAAAGGCAATAACTCAACCAGTTGTTGACAAACAAGGCTTTTGTCATTAAATAAACACTCAAAATATTATATGACATCAACAGTCATTTCTACATTCTTTCATAAATTTTATTCTTTCCATTGCTTTAGAAAATTTGTGATAGAAGAAGCTTATCAGTAATAAATCAAAATTCTATAAGAACTCCGGTCAGCCCCTAAAATATCGAGCCAGAGTTAATATCATAAAAACATTTTGTGCAACGTCGATGTCACCTGGGAGTAGATGAGTGTAGACTATTATGCGCATGTGTGAATAAGAACGACGTTACTAGTCGAATCAATTGGGAGTTATACGCCAATGACTAAGCACATGTAGCATGTAATCGTTGCACAATAATGAGCGAGTAGAGTGGAATTTTGTACGAAGCTAGAATAATTCTTCTGTATAAATTTTTCTGATGATTTAGAAGACTAGAAGACGATATAATAAGTGCAGCTCGAATAAAAATCTGATACGAACACAGTAAAAAGCTGTAAAGTCAACAAGTACCCCCGACAAGCAGTCCGGAAACCCAAAACAGTGAAAACGATGCTAGGAGTAAAATGTCAGATTCCAAGCACGTACTTCTATACTATTTTTTATGTTATATAACCAATTTTTTCTATAGCTTTTGAAAAGAAACCCATTTGCAATTGAAGTTAGAATTAAGCTTTTCTAAAAAAATAACAAATACGCACTTTTATATAAAAAATAGAACCCTTTATTGATTAATATTAAATAATTTAATTTGATTGACAAGATTAATATTAAAAAAATATTGGTGGTGGGAAGAGGATAATAACCAAACTCTCTGCCGTTTTCTAACCAAAATAAACAACATTTCTTGGAGTATATCAATTTTAGATTTTTACATAGCTTCTGTTGAGGGTTAGACATTCATTCTAACGTATTTCTAATTTACTTCAAAATACTCTTTCTCCCACTATATCAAATTTTTAGATTTTGGGGCAGAAACATGTTAGTTGAGGCTAATTATTAAGAATAAGGAGATGAGGAATTAGTTTAAACTCTCACTCGTTTGATTTTGCTATTGAAGGGGTAGATCCGTTGGTTGGTAAAAGACTAGTTCTTGCGAGCCAATCTTTGCCTTTAGAAATTCTAAGAGACTATTGTCATCATCTTCCTGCTCGATGAAACGATCTTTATCTTCTTCAATGCGCTTTGATCTCTCGTTATCCAGTTCTTTGATAACTGTTTTTGGTACAAGGGTTGATGAAATATAAACAGGAATTTTTTAAGTGTCGTGGGATAAACAGATAGAAATATAACTTCTAAAAATTGTAGACGAGATACCTAAAAGAAATTACCCCACGGCGCATTCTTTACTATTTCTTTGGTAAATTACCCTTATTCGTTACGGAACAAATTATTGTCAAGTTTCTCGCGACAGAGCGTAAAACTGTTCGAAAATCTGCGAACATTTAAGACACAGTCAACACCTTTAAGAAAACTTGAGTATGCGCGTGACACATAGTTTTTAAGAAGACAAGAAGGAGTTGAAAATGAAAGCCTTAGAAGTTGCTTGAGGGCTAGCATGACAGAAGAATATTTGCAGGGTTGACTATCTTCTCGAAGAAATAAGCTAAGGCAGTACTTAGTCAACTATCTGATTCCACGCAGACTTAACGACGACGTGGCTTCATTTATGTTATAAAGATCAAATGATTTTTAAAATTTGATTCAAGCCAGAAGACTATTAAAAATTTCATATTTATATTTTTGTGATGCAGTAAAATAGTAAATAGTAGATCAGATAATACTATCAGGGTGTAGCAAAGTGCTATTAATAACTAATAAAATAAATCTGTTGGTATATATAAGAAGTGAAGTTTAAACCAAAAGAGTTACTGGTCGCTTTAAAAATGCTGCTTTGTCTAATAATAACATCAGAAATAAGGAAAAATAGAAATCCCCCAAAATTGTGATTACGCACTATATTAAGCTACCCCAAAGAGGTGCCTCGCCTAGTGCGGTAAGTCAGCAACGATGTGAGACAAATATTTAACTGAGGAAGTAGCAAACAGGAAGAAAACTTGAAGACTATGGAAAGAAGCTTTAGTATAAGTAAAAGAACTTAGGGAACAACCAATAAAGATAAAGACAAAACCAAAAACCATAGCATAAGATGGCAAAAAGTAATAGACATGTAAAATGTAAAAGAAAAAAATTAAAGAATTTAGGGAAGAACAAAAAGAATACAGGAAGGGACTAAGAGAGCTACGAGAAGAAATTAGCAAAATAAAACAAGAGTACATGGTCTTGAAAGAAAAAATAAAAGAAATAGAAAAGATATGATCGAAAAGGAATAAAATAATGTGGTTGATGCGAAGGCTTCCACCGCCGATGTTATGGTGCATTGTGTGGTCGGAGTTCAGAAACTCTTGACGTTCAGAAGAATATCTTCTAAAAATTAAGTGACTGTCCCGTGCGTTTTCGCTTTTATACTCGTGCGAGTATGGTAGGGCTGGTGTTGGAGGACCGTTGTTGACGTCACCGGGATGGTATATGACGTAATCGGGCTAGCTGCTGACGTCAATCGGGTCGTTGCAGGTAATATTTTGGCATTTTCTGACGTCACTCGCTCTTTCACCGTACAGCGGTCTGTGTTTTGCCCCTTAAGAGCGATAAACCAAAATTTAGGTAGATTGAATTCGTTGTCCTTGTTAAAATTATTTTTATATTTATAAATCTCCACCGCTTCTCTGTACAATCTCGGGTAGTAATTCCTACGGTTGGATAAAATTTGTCTTTATTATTGAAAGAAAATGTGCGGCGTAAAGATAACTGTGAGAGCTAAAGAGAGAGTGGCAATGCTCATACATAAAGATTAGGGGATAAAATAATAAATAGCTAGTGTGTAAACCCCAGAATTTTGAAAGTGAAGTTAAAGATAAATAACAATGGCTAACTAGATTATATTGCAGTATACGGTCCAAACGAAAGTGAAAAATAGAACCGCTGAAAAAATATTTATAGTATGTTTAAGAACCTAGTGGAAAAAGCAAGAAATAAAATTGTAACATTGGAGGATTTGAATCGAAAAGTTTGTCAACAAGTAGACGAACATTATACAATGATAGCAAAGTATGGAGAAAATATATGCAACGTAAAATTGGAGAATGCTTTTAGGATTTTGTATGAACAATAATCTAATAATTAACAGAACCAAAATGTTTCCAGAAAAGACTATGTTATAGTGGAAAGGACCTTCCTAATGAAAATAAAAGATATCATAGTTAAGCGTGGCTATGAAATAGGAACTGACCATCATTTTATAGAAACTAAAATAAGACTACAAACACGAATAGTAAAGAAAATGTGTAAAATTACAACACATAAGAAAATAAGAACATATAAATTAAAAGAAAGAGGCGTGCTGTTAAAATACAGAATGAACTTAGAACAAAAGGTACAACTACATACATATAAATAATATGAAAAAATATGATGTTTAAACTTCATTAGAAAGATTATAGCAAATTCAGAAGAAAAATGCTGAACAACGATCTGGAAGGAGAATATCAAACAAACAGCATGGCTGTTATAAAAAGGTAAAAAAGCGATAAAAACAAGCTTTAAAAAATACTTAATCTCAAGAACAAGAATGCAATAAAAACAAACTTTTTGGGAAACAAAAAGTATTTAAGGCTAAGAAAGAAGAATGAGAGAAAATTATTTTATGTGGTTTTAAAATGCTCCAATTATTTATTAATTTAATTAATTTAATTAAAATAAATTTAAATTAAGCGAGAGTAGTTACATTCAAAATGAAAATAAAGAAAACTACCAATGAAAGACAATGAAATAATGGAGAGAAAATAAAGAAAAATCCAGAGCTATAAAAGAGTCCCAAGAAGAAATATATAATATAAGACTGATCAAACTTATAATATAGGAAAAAGTAAAATGAGGCCAAACAACTCCAGAAACAATAAAATGAATGGGAAGAATGAGGAAAGATATGCTGTTAATTAATGAATAAAACATACAAAGGAGGACTGGGAACTAGTATTTATTCTACCGTTCTTTAAAGAAGGAAATGCAAAGGAATGCGAAAATTACCGTGACATATCCCTTTTAAAATATATGAGAACATTTCAACAGAAATATTAAAAGCCGTAGTAGAAAAAGGCTTAGGCAACACTCTAAATGTATTTAGAACAGGAAGAGAGACATCCGACCCATCTTTATAGTAAAACAATTAATTGAATGAACAATAGAAACAAGCTAAAAGATATTCCTATGCTTCATAGATATATCAAAAGCATCTGATTCTGTGAAGGGAAGCGATATATGGAAGATCTTTAACAAAAAAGGATAAATACTCAAATGATCACAAGCATGAAGAACCACAAAATGTGTAAGAACTAAGATTCACAACCACATCCAAAGTGAGACAGGGAAGAACCTCAAATCCATTCTCGTTTAATATAGTAATGGATGGCGTAATTAAGAATGCAAAAAAAAACAACATGAAGTTTCTATAATCTCAAATAAAGAGAAATAAATCATTTAGCCTTTGAAGATGATTGCATTGTTGATGAATAAAAAAGAAGATCTGAAAATATGGTATAAACAATTACAAAAATGACATCTGCAGATAAACCCTAACAAAACCAAAATGACTGTAGTAGCAATGAACTTGAAAAGCGAAACGATCAAATAGTTAGTTATTTACGAGAGGGTTAAAATGGAGAGACTACCAAAGAACAGGCACAGAGTAGGACTAAGCGGAGAAATAAAATAAAAGAAGAGTGACCGTGATTTTAGTGTCAGTGATCTTAACTCAACAACCCCGATAGTCAGTAACTTTTCCAATAATTTATCTGTAGTGGTGAATTTTGCTAGGCGGCCAAAGCGGACTTCGTCTTTGGTACACGTTTGACCTAAAATATTCTCTAATGGTGGTTTGCAGCTCCAAGTATTTTTTTGAATTTTACCCTAACCTGGGTGGATTACCGCTTGTTTAGATAAAATTACTTTTTGTCACTGCACTAAATTCGTCTTTTCTGACAACTCCTGCAGCGTTTACCTCAAACGTGCATAGAATACAATAAAAACGACGCTTTTGGATTAAACTAAACCGGCTTTTGTTTCAAGACCAATATTTACCTGTCGTAACGTCACCAAAAATCTTGCAAAAATTTAGTTAAATCTTAAACTCGGGCGGTCATTAGTGAAAAATTGTTAACAATGTAAGAGAAGCTTAATATCTATTTGAAACTAAATGAAATAATTGTTTACTATCAGATATTCACAAGAATTACTTATTTGCTACCCATATCATTTACTTTGGCTTTAGGCGTAAACAAACACGAAGCAGAAAATCTAAAGCACCCTTTACGGGCTATGCCACTGTGTGCTGTATTTATTTGCTGAAATTGAGTTATGGCTGTTTGTTCGTCGCCTTTTATGCGATAACACAAAGCAATTCACTTCGAGCCCATTGAACACCCTTAATAACGTAGCATTTAAATGTTTAATTCATTTGTAACACAATAGAAGGTTTTTTTAATTTGTATGACTGCAACAAAATGATTAACATTTTTTGTTCCATTTATCAATAAATGCTGTCGATAGTATTCAAAGAAGAAATTAAGTTAGGACCCCAAATATTCAAACCTCAATATTGTCAATATACCTAATAATAGATCAAGATACATGCACATGTGACTCTACGATCATTTCATCGGGGACATACGTATTATGTAAAGTGTATAAATTTTTCAAATTCTTTGTTCGAAACGAACGCAAGCGCTCAATTATTTTTAGTGACTTAGTAAGCCACCCGTCAGGCATTTGAGCCCATAATAGAATCCAAGTCTAGCCATACTAACGTTTCATTAAATATTACTTAATTTTTCAAAAATTTTCTCCGATAATTCGTAGATAATAAAAAATTCAAAACGGCTTTTGAAGTATCCCTTTATTTTGACTTTTTATGCCACCTATTAGCAGTTTGTACAGAAATCGGCCATTTTGTTGGTTTGTATCCTGAGAGAGCAAATATACTTAACTGTGTTTGTTTATGCACGTTGCTTAGTAAAAAATTAGATATCTTGCAAGAAAGTATATAACTGCTGGGTTGTACTTTTGTTATTTTAGCTAGGGTGTTCAAAATGATTGGCACTACAATTGTTTTCTCGTCACTAACATTTTATTAGGAAGAAGTGAGCACACATTTTATTAGAGGTATGTCTAGGTATTTTTGTCATCGCTCAGGCAATTTGCATGTAGGTGCTGCAATCTATTATTTAAGTGCTTGCGTGAACGCTCATTGGTAATGCTTTTACAAGGTGTCAGCCAATCCAACGACAGAAAAAGAAACCTTTGCCTTTTATTTTGAAATAAAGAATTTAGACTGTGGTTCTTAAAACAGAAGCTTTTAATTTGCTTCCATTCTATAAACTGACGTCTTGTGCCAGAACCAAGATACTCAAAGAAGGCCTACAGACCCATACTGTACAACTCCCGCAACTTTTGGCAACTACTGAGCAATAAGAGTAACGCATTGTTATCTTAAAATCTTCGTAAATAATGGTATGCTAAATTTTGTGAAATAGACCTGTTGCATCTGTTAGAGCACGCTGAATAACGTGTTGCTTGCGGGCATTATTGTACGCCTGCTACTTTTGCCTTTATCAGCACGATTCTTGCTGTCTTTAAATTTCAATTTATAGGAACATGCGACTCGGTGTTGCGTTTTATACACAAAACAGTTACTGCCTCTCAAAGAAATCAAATCGATCATCGCTGCTCATGATTGCTCCTACAAATTTCCACTTCGTCTACAAGTGCACTTGCAGTACTGCAGTAACGACCCACTACTTTTCTTCTATGAGTTACAGTACCGCCATCTGGTGTCACCATATGACAGTGTAGCTTATCTTTACACAAGCACTGGGCACGCATTTAAATCTGAAACACAACCAAAATTCCGAGAGGGGAGGAGGTACCAATTATTTTTATAACTTTAAATACTCTCAGTATTTAGGGAATCTTCACAACAATTCTACACAAATTAATCTTAAATATATATAACAAATTAAAGGCTTGAGAACCTTTTATATTATATGTGTATTCATCATGACGACACATGCGTGCGCATATTTTAAGTATAATAATAATTAGTTAATTATTATTGTGTTTGTTAAAACGGTCTCTATCACTGTTTTATTCTTTCTTTTTATTTCGTGTTTAATGTCCCATGTTAATCACATAACATTTATGGGGTATATGCAATGTGTGCTAAAATATCTGCGAAGGGTGCTGTTGTGTCCAAAAGTTAA
The DNA here is from genome assembly GCA_036346155.1 of Sinelater perroti. Classification (NCBI taxonomy): domain Eukaryota; kingdom Metazoa; phylum Arthropoda; class Insecta; order Coleoptera; family Elateridae; genus Sinelater; species Sinelater perroti. Next base: position 600,760 of record JARFIY010000380.1, read on the forward strand.
TAGGTAACAGTGTTATTCTGTTGTTCTAAACTCTCTGACCAACATCATCTCGACACTAGTAGTTACCTTACTAATAAGCATTTTACATTTCAACCAATGTAAGCGCCGTTTCGCTTGTAAATGAAAACATTTTATTATTTGGTCGATATCATTTCCAAAACCCAAGTAAAAGATTATATTTGAACACAGTTAAAACAGAATTTAAAAATGTCTTCAATACATAGACACATATTTTTGTTTGTCGTGTGGCCTCTACTGCCTCAGCATAACTCTGTACTCGATAAACCAGCCGATCTGTGTATCTACGTAACGTCCGTTCAAACGAGAACATTACCAAACACAAAAACTTGAGCTTTCATAGATCTCAGCTTGATGAATCCTACTCAAAGATTTAGTCCTCTGTTTGTATTAAATTCAGTTAACAGAATCTCAACCGAAATAATCATTCTTCTCTGAGTGGACTTTAAAGTAGAATTTTTTCGCTCAACGACTTTATAAACCAACAATCCATAAAAGATCTCAATTTACGAATGGTATGACTGGTGAATTGAAAGAATAATCGTACACTTAGGCATTAAAGGTCAGTAGGAGAAGATATTATATCGGGTGATGATTAACGATTTTCTATAGTCGCGATTCCTTGATATGGACTTCCAATAAGATGACGCTATATAAATGTCAAAACAATCGTATATAATTTTACTAGATGATGACAATTGGTCACCAAGATCGTATAATTTACTACTTTTAAACTGTTTTCTATAGGGTTACGTCAAGTTCCTGATATCTTTTACTAGGGTGTTGACTCGGATAACTACTCTAGAATCATTAATGAATAATCAAAGAGGTGATTTTACCATATAAATCTAACCGGGTTTCTGGCGACAAACATTTAGAAAATGAAAATTCTATACTTAACAATGACAACTAGTCAGAAATACTTGTACGAATACCAGAACTTGATTTTTACACATCACCTCTAGATGTAAAAACTGATATTAAAGATACTCTCATAAGAGCATTTATAATTATTTGACAAATATGAATTTTCCAAAAATCAGATGCTGCAGAACGATTATTTTTGGAGACACAGTTAAAACAGAATTTAAAAAATGTCTTGGGTAACATTTTCCCCAAAGATATAAAAGGCAGATGACATGAAGAGACCTTAAGGTTCTAAATTGCACCACGAACTATTATAGCAGGATGTCTAAAGTAAATCCTATTCTAGCACTTCCAATTTCGAATTTCCAAAGTGGTTACACTCCACCAAAAAAACTTTCTTTAGATAAATCTTTTTATCTTCATCGTGCCAAAATGTGGATTCACCAAAAAAGCAGAAAAGCGAAATACATAATTTTGCGAATTTTGTTTTTCAAATAGGTAATTCATCACTTCAATTTATTTAATTTGGGGGGAGGGGCACGCATAACAAGAACTACGCTAAAATAGAGTAAATAATAAAAGGAAAACACATGTGGTTATGAGAAGAATGTATGTGTCTTGATGGCATTATATCAGGGGTATATTGTATATTACGACAAAATGTCACTTCTCCATAAATGGGCATGGGAATCAAAAAGTTAAGTTGCAGGGGTTATGGAATACAATAAATACAACTTTGGTGTGATCAGAACAGATTAACTTATTTCATACTATTCTTGTCCTTGAAAAACAACTCAATGGTACAAAAAAATTATATATTTCACCTGCTAAACCATATAGACTTTAAATCCAGCATTTTCTATTGAGACAAAATAGGAAAAAGGTCATTATCTGGTAATACTTTAAATGTTCCATTTATCAATAAATGCTGTCGATAGTATTCAAAGAAGAAAACGAAAACACTTTATGATGGTAATAAGTAATCCGCCCTAAATTAAGTTATGACCTCAAATATTCAAACCTCAATATTGTCGATATACCTAATAATAGATCAAGATACATGCACATGTGACTCTACGATCATTTCATCGGGGACATACGTATTATGTAAAGTGTATAATTTTTTCAAATTCTTTGTTCGAAACGAACGCAAGCGCTCAATTATTTTTAGTGACTTAGTAAGCCACCCGTCAGGCATCTGAGGCCATAATAGAATCCAAGTCTAGCCATACTAACATTTTATTAAATATTATTTAATTTTTCAAAAATTTTCTCCGATGATTCGTAGATAATAAAAAATTCAAAACGGCTTTTGAAGTATCCCTTTATTTTGACTTATTGTGCCACCTATTAGCAGTTTGTACAAAAATCGGCCATTTTGTTGGTTTGTATCCTGAGAGAGCAAATATACTTAACTGTGTTTGTTTATGCACGTTGCTTAGTAAAAAATTAGATATCTTGCAAGAAAGTTTATAACTGCTGGGTTGTACTTTTGTTATTTTAGCTAGGGTGTTCAAAATGATTGGCACTACAATTGTTTTCTCGTCACTAACATTTTATTAGGAAGAAGTGAGCACACATTTTATTAGAGGTATGTCTAGGTATTTTTGTCATCGCTCAGGCAATTTGCATGTAGGTGCTGCAATCTATTATTTAAGTGCTTGCTTGAACGCTCATTGGTAATGGTTTTACAAGGTATCAGTCAATCCAACGCCAGAAAAAGAAACCTTTGCCTTTTATTTTGAAATAAAGAATTTAGACTATGGTTCTTAAAACAGAAGCTTTTAATTTGCTTCCATTCTATAAACTGACGTCTTGTGCCAGAACCAAGATACTCAAAGAAGGCCTACAGACCCATACTGTACAACTCCCGCAACTTTTGGCAACTACTGAGCAATAAGAGTAACGCATTGTTATCTTAAAATCTTCGTAAATAATGGTATGCTAAATTTTGTGAAATAGACCTGTTGCATCTGTTAGAGCACGCTGAATAACGTGTTGCTTGCGGGCATTGTTGTACGCCTGCTACTTTTGCCTTTATCAGCACGATTCTTGCTGTCTTTAAATTTCAATTTATAGGAACATGCGACTCGGTGTTGCGTTTTTATACACAAAACAGTTACTGCCCTCTCCAAAGAAATCAAATCGCTCATCGCTGCTCATGATTGCTCCTACAAATTTCCACTTCGTCTACAAGTGCACTTGCAGTACTGCAGTAACGACCCCACTACCTTTTCTTCTATGAGTTACAGTACCGCCATCTGGTGTCACCATATGACAGTGTAGCTTATCTTTACACAAGCACTGGGCACGCATTTAAATCTGAAACACAACCAAAATTCCGAGAGGGGGAGGGAGGTACCAATTATTTTTTATAACTTTAAATACTCTCAGTATTTAGGGAATCTTCACAACAATTCTACACAAATTAATCTTAAATATATATAACAAATTAAAGGCTTGAGAACCTTTTATATTATATGTGTATTCATCATGACGACACATGCATGCGCATATTTTAAGTATAATAATAATTAGTTAATTATTATTATAATTAGTTAATTATTATTGTGTGTTAAAACGGTCTCTATCACTGTTTTATTCTTTCTTTTTATTTCGTGTTTAATGTCCCATGTTAATCACATAACATTTATGGGGTATATGCAATGTGTGCTAAAATATCTGCGAAGGGTGCTGTTGTCTCCAAAAGTTAATAGGTAACAGTGTTATTCTGTTGTTCTAAACTCTACTGACCAACATCATCTCGACACTAGTAGTTACCTTACTAATAAGCATTTTACATTTCAACCAATGTAAGCGCCGTTTCGCTTGGTGAAATGAAAACATTTGTTGTTATCTCTTGGTCTGTATTATCAGTGTTCATAGTACCCATACGATAGAAAGATCTATATTTTACGTTGTTATTTCTCTAAGCTGTTTCGATTCCTCCACATATACATATGATGTTTGTGGATACATGCGTGTGATATAACATGATGTTATTGGTAAGATAACTGTTACACATACATTTTTGATGAATATGTCGGCTAAGTTCATAAATGTTCAAAATGGATTAAAAGGAAAAGGACAACTTTCAGGGTTCTTGCCAGGTTTAGATCAAAATTGGTACATATGGTATAACCTAGGTAGAGTCCAAACATGAGGGGTTCTGGATAAGGGGGAGGGCAGGTATATAAATAATTTTGATTCATACTCTTGAGGGATAAATTACAAAATTTTTTGTTAAAGTGTTTTTAACATGCAACGTGTAATTGCAAACTTATATGCAGCACCCACTACAAAAAATATTGTTTTTGGCAAAGCTCTAGCTCTACGGTTGCTCAATTAAAAAGTTCTTTTTATTTGACTAAACTGTGTTTCAAATTTTTGTGAACACTTCTTTATTGTTGTTTCTGTTTGGTTAAGAAGTCTTTAACATTATTGACTACCATTACATTTCAATCAACTCTACTTTTATCTTTCTTTGGGTGTTTAGGCTTTACCTCGTACACAAACACAAGCTCCCATAACTGTAGACTAGTTGTTGTCTTAATTTCGTATTATCTAGTTATTAGGTTTTCGTTCCATCTACTAAGTTAACTTTATTTCTGAGGCGCCTACCACATCTACTTCCCGTGATTACTTGTGTATTTGGACAAAGAGACTTAATCCATATTGTACTATATCTTACTTTCTACCAGTAGTGTTACTAGCAACCTAAAGAACCTTAAGACGATGTCTGCTTAAGAAGTAAAGAACTCTCTAAATTGCGCAACATCAAAGCGTCCTAGAAACGTAAAGTTGGCAATACTGCGTTTTATTGCTTAGTTCCCGGGTTATCGTATTTTGACTTCAAGGTAGTACTGTTGCTTTTCGACTAAACTGTATAAAATATGAAATTTTATGTAAAACTTGGGAAAACGTTTACAAAAGCTTACCAAATGTTGAAATAAGCTTAGGATGATCATTCTTTAAGCCGTACCCAGTGTTATGGAAAACCAGGTTAAAAATCTGAAATCGGAAATCACTGTTCTTCCCCAGCTTCTCTATTGCTTAGTACCAGCTGGCTTTTCGATGTTCCCGAAACTTGAAATCAGTGATGGAATGTGGCCTATCACTAACTTTTTTTGAGAAAATTGAAATAAATTTGGCACAGGTTCCAAAAGACATCTCAGAAAAGATTTATAAGAGCTGTTTTGGAAACACCGCTTGGTAAAATATAGGAGAAAAATATTTGGAAGATAACAAAGACCAATAGTCCAGTAGTCCCCAAAAAAATTAAAAACTAAAGTTTAGATGCAATTTTTTTCTTACTCTGTTTCCCTGCTAATGCTATCACTAATGTGAAGTAGTCCTTCTCATTGCCTCAACTAACTTTATACGACACCTTTTCTAGATCCTTTTCAAAAATTAGCTTAGGGGAAAGTATTACTCCGCAAGAATATCTCCCCTTTTTAAAAATAAATATATTACGTTGAACTTTCCTTAGCATTGCAGTTATCCGCACAGGAGAAATGTTAACATTTAGATGATCATTTCAATGTGTTATTTAGTAAAACTAAAAAGAGGTCCTTTTAAGTTTAACTGTGCGCATAAATGATTAACGACAATCCCTACGGATGGGATGAGTATAAGAAAGTAAAAAAATGACATTTAACAAGCAATAAAAGCTTGATTGATCGTCTGGTGAATGACCTGTATGAGGCAAACTTGAAAGTTACTTTGACACCGTGCTCGCGAGACTTTTTTATAAAAATGATATTAATATATATTAAGTTACTTCTTCAAAAGGTCGTTATTTATAATACTTTTTATAATCCAAAGATAAATCTATCTTTATGTACACAGGTGGATCACTAAATATTGATAAAACGACACTGTAGTGACAACAGCCGCCTCATATCATACTTTCTATAATTAAAAGGAAAATTTACCGACTTAATGTTCCTATAAAGACTACAACAAGCCGAATAAAAAGCCAAAATAAACGGGTTTATTAAACTTTCTTATTATTTTCCAATGCAAAAAATTTATTCAAAACGACCACCTCCAGCTACTACACAAGCCATTAAAATTCGCTTCGAAGAATCAATACTAAAATATCTTCTTAAGTAAATCATGTCCTCTAGAATGGCCTCTAATTTATAATCCAAAAGATTAAGGTCTGCTCTACTAAGTCTGGTCTAGTTTTGCTTTGTGGGGTGGTACAGAATCCAACACTTACTTTGAAAAATTTTACCCCACCTTCATAAACATTCTGTTGGTACCCAACAGCTAAAGTTTTGACTCCTTTTACACCAAAAAACTTTCCACCAAATCATTATAAGTAATGACAGCCTTCCAAATTGTGAGTTTAACTGATGGGCTTTTTTGGACAAGCTAGCATATACTGTCATTTTGTTTGTTGAAGAATTTCTCTACTGTAAAATGTTTTTTGTCCATAAACATAATCTTTCAGCAGCCATAATGCCATAGTCGGTCACCAGTCTCTTTCATTTTCTTCTGCCTTTTATTAAAATACTTGACAACAAATTTTCTGTATGTCTTTTGTAAGTTGCTAATTCTAAGTCTTGTTTGCTTATCTCTAGACATCGTCTTTCATTTATTTTAAACATTCACGGCTTTAACTCTCCGAGCAATCCAGAACTAGATTTTCCAAACATTTATCAAATGTAGGCATCTTAATTTCATTAAATAATTTTGTAGTCCGATGTGAAAATGTGTATTTTACACTTATGTAATACTACTACAACAATACAGTTCTTTTTGATACTCCACTCCTATGTTAAACAAAAATATTCTGATGAAGACACAATAATCACAAATACCGTGTAAAGTAGTGGTGGACCTGAACGGTATAATATGTACTAATTATAGTCCGAGGTTTTGACAAAGATAATCTTTTGTACAATCAGACTATTTCTTTAATAATTACAAAAAATGCTTACCTAATACTCTTCACACTCATCTTATGTGACCGTGATATTTCTTCTGTAATTCTCTCACTGAATAGGAAGAAAGAAAGCTGTAGCAGATTTTACAGGGCGAGGAAAAATTACGGAAACAAGTTTTAATTTGTCTTGACATTAATATAATCAAACGTAACATGCATGAAACTTTTAGTAGTAGGTAAATACTTCTTTTGTGATCTAAGCAAAGAATAAACTTACTTCGAAGATAGTAACCAGTCCGTACAAACTCATAACTTTCCCTACCTCCTAGTCCAGGGGAACTATCACTTAACCTTAATTTCATCCAAGCTTATATTTTATGTTTACCGTATCCCATATAACTTGCCAATATTTTTTTGCCACGAAAGACAAATCTTATAATCATCCTTTAAACTCTATTAGCCGAAAAGTTTTACCAAAGCAGATGATTCGAAGAATACATAGAAAAGGTGAATAAACATTGCAACGTAGATCTATGTATCTTAACTAAAAACATACTAACAATGAAGAAGACAGAGATCACCCGTCGTATTTCGACATTATTTGCGCATCATTAGAAAGAGCACAAAATTCTACGTCGATTGAGCATTTCAAAAGTTGCCGAAACGGCCAGCCTCATGGTCAAAATTTAATTTGAAATTGATAAAGTTTTTTGACTTTTTGCTAATAATTTATTAATCTTTGGATTTGCGAGATCAACAACTAGTGAAATAAACAGACCTATTTAACAGCAACGATTATTGCACTAGTGTGTAAAATAAAGAAGAACTCTGAAAATACAAAACAAAATTAACACAAGAAGTACTAGAACTACTTTTAGATTGAAAGATAAATAAGGAATAAGAAGAAATAAAAATACATTAATGATTGTTGAAGAATTTTTCCAACACTTTATCTAACGAAACTTCAAATATGACCAAGACAAATCAATTACATGGAAAAAGTTGTAAACGTAACTTTAGAAGAAATTATACCAACAGATGCTGACGAAATTTAAGAAGTATTGCGATAGATAAAAAATGGGAAAGCAGCGGGTGAAGACAGAGTGCTGGTAGAAATGCTGAAGATGGAAGAAGTTAAGCAAATTAATACCTACAACAAAAAATAACCCTGTAGACTAGTCAAATACCCTAGTACTTATGGTTTACAAAAAGGGAGACACTAAATACTTGGACAACTATAGACCTATCAGCCTCCTCTTGCAAATGCATAAGCTTTTCCCAAAAATTATAGCAAACCAAATAACAACAAAGTTGGATTTCCACCAGCCAATAGAATAGGCTGCGTTTAGAGCACTTACAGTCTGCCAGGATTCAGAGATAACAACAGATTATAAAATATTTTTATAATTAGTTTTTCTGGGCTACAGGAAAGCGATTGATACGATACAGAAGGACTTTAGACCAAAGCTTAAAAATGCAAGAATCAGTACATGAAGTTAATTAAGCAAATCTACTGGAATTCTGTTTCCAAATTTGGATTTGCAAAAATACAAATAAAATAAATATTACTAAAGAGTACGACAAAGGATACGACATCCCCAAAACTATTTACGTTAACATTAGAAAATTGTTTTAAAAATATTGAATGGAGGAACTGCGAAATTAATATAAACACTAAAAGACTGCACTACTTATGTTTCGCCTATGGCATGATGATTTTTCAAAATCAGAACCCGAAAATACAAGTTCAATAAGCAACATAGAAAAACAACGAAAAGGCTGGGCTTAGAAGTAAATTACCAGAAACCAAATATACATCAAATAAATCAGATATAAAACAACAAAATTAAAACACTAAACAAATACAAATACTTATGGAGATGGATATATGTACCTCTTTTCCTGAAGGCTCAATTGTACCAACAATGTATACTTTCATTAACATTATATGAACTTACAACGTGGGAATTTACCAAATCCATCCTGAATAATTTTCAAATATATCAAAGGACCATAGGATTTGGAACGAATGAATGAATCAGATCTCAAATGGAACATGTACTCTGAAATGTTGAAAACTGGTCCAACGAGCTTATCAAATGATTATCTTTGGAGAACAAGGTGTAGAACTCCCTCAGATGACATCGTGCGATGATGTTAAAAGAAGAGCTGGGATCAACTAGATATGGATAGCCCAAAATAAAGAAATTTGGAAAAGTCTAAGGGCAAAAAGAGACTTATGAAAGAAAAATAATTTTTTTGTGCTAAATTTGCCGCGTTTCTTGTGTCAATATTATTGCTCTTGAGATGAGTAACGACTGATCGTTACGAAAAGAAGTCAAGATGGAACTCAAGTTCCAAAATAAAGAGAGTCCAATGATACTGTGCACTTCAACATTCAACCGCAAGTGCGCGCTGGGAAAGGATTTTCTTTACCGATGGCAATTCACATGGTAGAACAAGCCCACAACCACCAAAATGACAGGATTTAGTTTTCAGAGATTTCAGGGCGATCATGCGCCATTGAACACCGCAAAAATATTTAGTATGACATCGTCTATGGCAGAATTTGCGCCAGTGGAAACAGACCTTTGGTTTTAATAGATCAGGGGGTCAAAATTGGCAAAACAGTGTACCACCGCGACATTTTAAAGTTTGCGTCAGTCCATAGAGCAAAAACTACTTAATTTTTTGGATTTTATCATGTATGCCACGTTTCAATTTTGAAGACCACAAAAAGTTGAAGTCGCTGAAGCAACCGCTGCAACGTGAGTAGGATCGAATCATACCGGATGATTTTAAGACGTCTAACACCCTGCATTAAGTTAAGATAATTTATCGCTACCGTTTTGAATTTAAAATCCTTGTCTCCATTATTTTACCGCACCCTATATAACCAGTCTGTGTATATTGTAAGAAATACTTTAATTAACTGTAGCTCTTGTTTGATATTGTAAGACCCCACTGCTACAACCGACTGAGTAATTAATATTCTCGTTACAAGAAGTTGCATAATCTTTGAGATGAAGCTAAGGATAAAGCTGATGAGCAACGATTACCGTAAATCTAATTGTAACATTCAATTAGCGATGAAGTTTGTTGGCAGGCAACGCAGCGTTTCGTGTTTACAAGCAGTACAGCCGCGCAGCGCACAATTCACTTCACAACATGATAGGTCATAGGCGATTTTACAAGTGCCTTTACTTTGGGGTAGTTAAATGTCAGATACTTGTAGCTTCGTTAGCGTAACTGAGAGCTAATTTAGAAACAAAAAAAACGGCAACGATGTATGTATAGATATTTATATGTGAGAGCACCAGATCAATAGCTACTTGATGCGTTATTTAAAGAGAAACGGTAATTATAATTACATCCAATTTTGCTCCGCTGGGGTGCTAACTCCAGTAAATATCTGTATTCTGATACACTTTATTTCGATAAGGTTGCTAAAAAAGGATTGCGAATGTATCTGCAAAAAACCCAAGCTTTTGTAAGAGAAAAACAGTCGTCGGTCCGGATGCACTTGAATTCCAATAACAGGAAAGCTTTAGAAATACGCTGAAAACGAACTTTACAGCATTTGCGCCGCAATTTGGAAAAATCGAAAATAGTGGCAAAATCAGATCAGCTTTCTAGGAATAGGTCACGTAGAGGTTACCGGGTCTGCATAAGACAATCGAATAATCCACAAATTCTTTATAGGCATCGCTGCAATATACGTGGTCTGACCTGAAAGCATCGAGCCATATAAGACAGAAAATTTCAATTTCAATAACAAAAAATCTACAATCCCCTTCACGTAAGCCCTTAGGATCTCACACTTCTTCCAGCGTCCCGAAAAGTCCTGTGCTGAAGGCACTTTGTCATTTTGGCCTGAATCTCGTTGGGGGTCTGCACTCCCTTTCTTTAAAATTAATTTAAGTTTTAGAACAGCCAGAAGTTACGGCGTGACAAATTTAAATGTTAAACTATAGGAAAGCTTATTTTTTATTTTTCGGGTAATTTTTGTCGATCCTTATTAATTGTAGGCCGTACACGTACGTTTTTTAACATTTACTGGTGTTCTACTCGTTCCTATTCTTCTAGAATAAATTTTCGGCCATCTTTAAATCGTTTGTGGTGTGTTTTTGCCCCTACTGGACTCAGTCTATCGTTTTCGAAAGCCTTCCGACTATCCAAATAGTTTCAAACAAATGTTCCAGCTTGATGCTGGTTTACTCTATTATGCGACAATCATACACTACACTCATCACTCATCGGCGTCTAATTTGGGAAAATTAACCCTAGAGGACGTTCTGTAAATTTTTCGCCATATTGGTTAAAAATGTTTCTGCTACAAGGAAAGTGTCAAATTGATCAGAATAAGTAGTAATTTGTTAATTAAAGGTGAAGGCTGTAAGAGTGTAGCGAGAGTTTAATGACCTCAAGTTCTCAGATGTTAATTTTGAATCTCATAGCAATAGTCACTTCCTGTTTACAATATCAGAATAGAGTTGGATCAAAGCATCATACATACGCTCTAAACAAGCAAAGTAAAATTCTATAATTATGTCGCGACCATTTAGAATAAATTTAATATGTGGGAATCTTAATCTCTAACATCAACTTGTGTTTCAATTGATTACGTTTGCAAGTGACTTAATGTGTCATCAAATTTAAATAAAATCCACTATGGTCATCCTATATGTACCATTTTCATGATTTAATTATTACTTTTTCCGGCGCATAAGTAGTTTTTTTTAATTTCTATATCATAAAATGAAGGTGATTATGACACCAGTCATTCGCACTCGATGGCAACATCATCAAATTTCTGCTCTTTAAGTTCTTCTTTTAATAGTCCAAATAAATAATTCCCCAGATTGTAGACAAGATGTTCAATTTTTTGTTAAGTTTGAATAGCTGCATTAGGGCTTGGTGTTGTCATGAGGCAGAATAACGTCTCAGATTGCACGAAAGCGACTATTAATCGGCAAACAATGCAAATATTCTTCCCAGTTACGCTAATTCTCGAGAAACATCGGTGACCTTTCAACTACTTTTCTCCTGCCAAAAATTGTTTATGCCACGCATAAATCTTCTTGAGGGTGTTACCTTTAATCTGTGTCTTCAGCCTTGTCAAAATTTTAGACTACTTTTCGCCCTTTATGTTGACAACAACAAGTGGGAGCACGGCTTGCGAACTGAGAGGTTAAAGCCCTTATATGTTTGCTCTCCCTGCCCGGTCGTCGCGCACCATCTCTGATGCGGGGCGATGTGGCAAGCACCTCACCTTAGGCGACGGCAATTATTACCTTTTGTAGTAAACGCAGGTACTCAATTATTTTTAGTGACAAGTAAGCTACCCGCCGTGCATCAGAAAGCTCCGGGAATGAACCCGGGTCCACCCGCACAGCAGCTCGCGCCTTATCCAGGGACTTTCTTGACAATAACTTGTTAAATAACGGACCAGGACACCTAAAGAAGATTAACGAAGAAGGTAGTGTGTAGTACTCTATGAAAATAACCCCACCTACAACACTCAAAATTCGCCCGCTTCTCCATTTCCTTTTATATTTAATTCACCTTCGTACTTATGGTTGTCTTGATGCAACTTTCAAATGCATTGTTTTCCTAAGTTAGACTGACTTAAAGATTATATTCGCCATATTAAAAATTTTTGAGTACAACTTTTACCATATCATAGCTGCTAACGTGGTCATTTTGACGATACCAATGTTTCCCTGCGCTTCTGACGTTTTGTAACTAAGTTGGAACTTATATAATAAAAGTTCTCAAATTAATTTAATTCATAGTGTAGACAAGTAAAAGAAAAAATCAAAACGGAGGAAATGTGTGTGATACTGTAAATCATTAATGTTTAATGTTACATCATAGGAAAAATCACGCTTTTCAAGAAATTGTTGATGAATTTCCTTTGGTAGATTTTACAACATCCATCTATAATTTTTAGCAACATATGATATATTGCCCTTACTTTTTTAAATTAATAGGTTACACTTAAAAAATTTAATATTTTTGTTTTCTCTATCATACAATTTAGTTGGTCGATACTACTTTATCTGTTTGTGTAATGGTAACATTCAATTAGCGATGAAGTTTGTTGGCAGGCAACGCGCGTTTCGTGTTTACAAGCAGTACAGCCGCGCAGCGCACAATTCACTTCACAACATGATAGGTCATAGGCGATTTTACAAGTGCCTTTACTTTGGGGTAGTTAAATGTCAGATACTTGTAGCTTCGTTAGCGTAACTGAGTGCTAATTTAGAAACAAAAAAACGGCAACGATGTATGTATAGATATTTATATGTGAGAGCACCAGATCAATAGCTCCTTGATGCGTTAATTAAAGAGAAACGGTAATTATAATTACATCCAATTTTGCTCCGCTGGGGTGCTAAATCCAGTAAATATCTGTATTCTGATACACTTTATTACGAGAAGGTTGCTAAAAAAGGATTGCGAACGTATCTGCAAAAAACCCAAGCTTTTGTAAGAGAAAAACAGTCGTCGGTCCGGATGCACTTGAATTCCAATAACAGGAAAGCTTTAGAAATACGCTGAAAACGAACTTTACAGCATTTGCGCCGCAATTTGGAAAAATCGAAAATAGTGGCAAAATCAGATCAACTTTCTAGGAATAGGTCACGTAGAGGTTACCGGGTCTGCATAAGACAATCGAATAATCCACAAATTCTTTATAGGCATCGCTGCAATATACGTGGTCTGACCTGAAAGCATCGAGCCATATAAGACAGAAAATTTCAATTTCAATAACAAAAAATCTACAATCCCCTTCACGTAAGCCCCTTGGGATCTCACACTTCTTCCAGCGTCCCGAAAAGTCCTGTGCTGAAGGCACTTTGTCATTTTGGCCTGAATCTCGTTGGGGGTCTGCACTCCCTTTCTTTAAAATTAATTTAAGTTTTAGAACAGCCAGAAGTTACGGCGTGACAAATTTGAACTATAGGAAAGCTTATTTTTTATTTTTCGGGTAATTTTTGTCGAACCTTATTAATTGTAGGCCGTACACGTACGTTTTTTAACATTTACTGGTGTTCTACTCGTTCCTATTCTTCTAGAATAAATTTTCGGCCATCTTTAAATCGTTTGTGGTGTGTTTTTGCCCCTACTGGACTCAGTCTATCGTTTTCGAAAGCCTTCCGACTATCCAAATAGTTTCAAACAAATGTTCCAGCTTGATGCTGGTTTACTCTATTATGCAACAATCATACACTACACTCATCACTCATCGGCGTCTAATTTGGGAAAATTAACCCTAGAGGACGTTCTGTAAATTTTTCGCCATATTGGTTAAAAATGTTTCTGCTACAAGGAAAGTGTCAAATTGATCAGAATAAGTAGTAATTTGTTAATTAAAGGTGAAGGCTGTAAGAGTGTCGAGAGTTTAATGACCTCAAGTTCTCAGATGTTAATTTTGAATCTCATAGCAATAGTCACTTCCTGTTTACAATATCAGAATAGAGTTGGATCAAAGCGTCATACATACGCTCTAAACGAGCAAAGTAAAATTCTATAATTATGTCGCGACCATTTGGAATAAATTTAATATGTGGGAATCTTAATCTCTAACATCAACTTGTGTTTCAATTGATTACGTTTGCAAGTGACTTAATGTGTCATCAAATTTAAATAAAATCCACTATGGTCATACTATATGTACCATTTTCATGATTTAATTATTACTTTTTCCGGCGCATAAGTAGTTTTTTTTTAATTTCTATATCATAAAATGAAGGTGATTATGACACCAGTCATTCGCACTCGATGGCAACAACATCATCAAATTTCTGCTCTTTAAGTTCTTCTTTTAATAGTCCAAATAAATAATTCCCCAGATTGTAGACAAGATGTTCAATTTTTTGTTAAGTTTGAATAGCTGCATTAGGGCTTGGTGTTGTCATGAGGCAGAATAACGTCTCAGATTGCACGAAAGCGACTATTAATCGGCAAAAAATGCAAATATTCTCCCCAGTTACGCTAATTCTCGAGAAACATCGGTGACCTTTCAACTACTTTTCTCCTGCCAAAAATTGTTTATGCCACGCATAAATCTTCTTGATGGTGTTACCTTTAATCTGTGTCTTCAGCCTTGTCAAAATTTTAGACTACTTTTCGCCCTTTATGTTGACAACAACAAGTGGGAGCACGGCTTGCGAACTGAGAGGTTAAAGCCCTTATATGTTTGCTCTCCCTGCCCGGTCGTCGCGCACCATCTCTGGTGCGGGGCGATGTGGCAAGCACCTCACCTTAGGCGACGGCAATTATTACCCCTTTTTTGTAGTAAACGCAGGTACTCAATTATTTTTAGTGACAAGTAAGCTACCCGCCGTGCATCAGAAAGCTCCGGGAATGAACCCGGGTCCACCCGCACAGCAGCTCGCGCCTTATCCAGGGGACTTTCTTGACAATAACTTGTTAAATAACGGACCAGGACACCTAAAGAAGATTAACGAAGAAGGTAGTGTGTAGTACTCTATGAAAATAACCCCCCACCTACAACACTCAAAATTCGCCCGCTTCTCCATTTCCTTTTATATTTAATTCACCTTCGTACTTATGGTTGTCTTGATGCAACTTTCAAATGCATTGTTTTCCTAAGTTAGACTGACTTAAAGATTATATTCGCCATATTAAAAATTTTTGAGTACAACTTTTACCATATCATAGCTGCTAACGTGGTCATTTTTGACGATACCGATGTTTCCCTGCGCTTCTGACGTTTTGTAACTAAGTTGGAACTTATATAATAAAAGTTCTCAAATTAATTTAATTCATAGTGTAGACAAGTAAAAGAAAAAATCAAAACGGAGGAAATGTGTGTGATACTGTAAATCATTAATGTTTAATGTTACATCATTAGGAAAAATCACGCTTTTCAAGAAATTGTTGATGAATTTCCTTTGGTAGATTTTACAACATCCATCTATAATTTTTTAGCAACATATGATATATTGCCCTTACTTTTTTTAAATTAATAGGTTACACTTTAAAAAAATTTAATATTTTTTGTTTTTCTCTATCATACAATTTAGTTGGTCGATACTACTTTATCTGTTTGTGTAATGGTAGAAGTCTAACGATCATCTATAACATGAACGAGCCCTTACGCTTTCATTACCAAGAAAACAATGCACAATTTTTATTCATTTGAAGATAATTGTAAAAATCCCAAAATAATAAAATTTTCCCTTCTAAACTGTCATAAAATTTTCTTTGCGCCACTGCTACCAATAATTGGCTTTGATGACAACTCTAACTTTGCAAAGAGAAAGTCTCCAAAGAAATAAGAACTCATTCTTTCTGAAAATTTGAATCCGGGACATTTTGCAATGTCATTGAGCTGTTCAGTGGAATTTAACCCCAAGCTCTGGGTAAGCCGATGCATTGTTATACTATTTATTATTGGCCCAAAACCATTCCCTCACAGACTTTGCTTTATGAGAGAGAGCGTCGCATGCTGATTCAGGCAACTGTTAGCATCAAATTTGTTTATCACATATAGAACGAAACTAGGCCACGTTTTTTTGCATTCGGATATTTGTTTGATTTTACTATAAGACCCGTTTCCTACCATTAAACAAACCTCCAGACGATAACGCACCTTCCTCATCTAAACGCAAAACATTCTGGCAGGTATCCTTTTCCAGGCAACTGTCACGCTCAGATTCTTCCACGAGACTGCCACATGATAAAGAGTAATTTGTTAGTCCAAGCCACAAGTTTGTAGTTGTCCAAACCTCGATGACGTTCTAGTTGCATCATTGTAGGCAATACCAGAATTACACCAGAAGCTATTGACTTGTGGGTGGATATTCGACAATGGAATCTCATTTATATTAATTCTTACAGGTTTAACAATTCATAGAGAAAATTTTGAGTAATTTGTTACACGATGACTGGTGATCTTCAAAAATCATGTTCTTTAATATACTTGTAAATGAGTCTATTTTGTTATAGTTGTGCTTTCATATTTTCATCTCATGGTCATATTACTAACGGTTGACTTACACAAATTGAAAAGGTTCGAAATATCTCTGTTGCAACCAATAACTTGACTACGTTTAAAATAACTGAACTGTATTGTCTTGCTATTTTTCTTGTACTCCTTAGGATTAAAGAATGCCTAATTTCGTGCTATTTTATTGTTTGTTTGGCAGATAATGCCAACCTCTAGCGGTCAATTTAGGAGTTAGAGATGTGCGGATGCTATGCATTTTCAAAACAGGATGTATTTGTTTACTTTTATAATCAAATAAAAGCTGAAGTATTGTGGCAAAAAGTAAATTCTAAAAGGACCAGGTCTAATGATTTCTCATCAATACTTTATTAAGAAGAAGTCAGTACTAATTTCATTAGAGGTATTTCTCTTTAGTGCTTATGCACTTTTGCCGTCATAGTTCCTGTAAAGCTGTTGCAAACAATTCTTTGAGTGTAGCGCGGCATTATTTGTAGACATCCGACTAAAGCTCGTTATTGAAAGAGCGAAATTTCTTACTGCGCACTGCCTCTGTCATTGCGTCAAAGTGTAGCCGCTCCGGTAAAATTGTGTAGATGCTGACATGTAGCCGTGCATTATCTTGTTAAAAAATGCAACGCTCCTCTATTTTCCATTGCCACGCTGCTGAATACACCGCCAAAGTCAGTTCACTGGTAATACTCTCATGAAGGGACAGGCAATCCATCAGTGATCTTTCCTCATGATTTTGAAAGATTTTCAATGTGCTACCAGGACCATAATTTGTCTGCCGTGGCCAGATAGTCAAAACGTCTTCAGAACCACGCTATATATCTGCAGCAACTATTGACATATTTCTACACATTTCTGCTAACCGGTAATAGTACTGAGAACCCATGGTGTAAAACATTATGTTATCTTTAAGTCTTTATGGATAATAGCATATAAATTTCCCTCAAGCAAACTTGTTGCATCCGCCAATGCATCGAATTATCAAGACACACGCTGGATAATGTGCGTCTTGAATGTATTTGTTTAACGCTTGCTGCTTTTGACGTTTTCAGCGTAGTCTTTACAACGTTTGTACCCCAGTATCCAGCAAAACAATTTTGTAACTCAATACTGCGTTTTCACAAACGTTGACGAGCCGAGGAACTGACTGTGGGCCATACTCGACAGGGGCTGTCCCGTTTTCACGAGTTGCTGTAGCATATGAGCGGCCTGAAGTAATTGCTGGCTGACAGAAGCTGGCTTGGGGAAGGTAGAACACCCCTGAAGCTGCTTAGTTGGGTCCGGGATTTCTTGTAGCAACGCTGGGCGTACCCAAAGCGTTGGCACTAGTGGCACTGGCTGACTATTTTCCTTTCTTGGCTGCTAATAGTGACAGTCAGGTCAAGTACGCCTTGTGGGTGGTAAATATCTTTTCGCTTGTTGGACTGCTCAAGTTTCAAAAACATGCGCGGCATAGATTCCTTATCCTTCTGACGGTAAGAATCGGAAAGTTGTGTACTACGGGCTCGCTCTTGAGCTCCCTCTCGGCAACATTCTCTGGGACTCCTTCCATAACTACCCGGAATAGCTTACCTGCCTTTGGGAGGTGGTAGTGGAATGGAATCGGCCACCTGTGGTTATTCGCCGTAACGGGCTGGATGGAAATGCCGTCTCCTACGTTTTTGGCCTTCAGGAACCCCACGTTGTTCTCGTGCCGAGCTTTTCAAGCCGAAGACCAAGCCCTTTGATAGATATCCGAAGAAGTCACTCTCTTCTTCCAATGAAACCATGCTGTTCACGATTATCTGTTTTTATGGGTTTTCTCTTTATCGACAATTTCACTCGCAACACTACACAAATGACTCACTACACTTTCTTCTGTGCGTTCCCACACATCTGGTGGCTTCACGTAGCACTATAGCTGTTCATGTCTGAACGCCTTAGTTTCACAGTTTTAAACAGTATCCTGCTGTTTTTGAGATAAATACTTTTCCATGTCACATTATGCTTTTATTTGTATTCGAAAAGTTTTTGAAATTACCTTAAGGAGTTTTTTTATCCGAATATTTTTATATACTTATATACGAAGTAGTTTATATCTTTAAAAAAATATGCAAAATGTTTCGAATTTGCTCGATTCGGAGCAGAAAAACATTTCAACATGAACTTCAGTCAAGTATCTGGAAGTTTTTCAAAGAAATCAAACAAATTTTCAATGACAATTTGTAACCATGGAGGAGACCTGGGTTTATCATTCTACATCAGAAACTAACATGCAATTAAAGCACTGGATTGAACATGGTGAATAGATTTAAAAACGGTAAAGTTCGTTTAATAAACTGGAAATGTGTTACCATCAGTTTTGTACATCAAAAAAGTTCTGCTGGCTGAGGAAAAACAATTATTGGACAATATTACCCAGTAGAAATTTTGGAAAAACGCCCCAAAATAATCAAGATTACTCAGAGTCCATTGTTCAGCAGGATTTAGCAGAAATGAAGTTTGCAACCATACAGCTTATTTGCCTAATTTTGTTCCTTTAGGCCTCTATTTCAAAAATTCAAAATAATCCTGTATAGAAAGAGATATCTGTCAAATGAAAAGCGATTGAGTCACTTTTAAGAAGATTTTATTTTTAATCTACCCTCGTTTGTCTTTTCTGTGCACATTCTATAAAAACTATGAAACTACTCTCTGGTATTTTTTAACTTGAAGAGCAATACTTAAACTGTGCAGTACTAGTGTATTTTAAACAGTATTGTAACGAAAAAGTGGAGAAAAAGGTTTTTACAGTACTGAACAGTTGTTACTTTTCGGTGAAACATCAAACAAATTACTAAGAATAATTTTTGTTTCAAAATATATGTGCTCTGGGGATACCGGTAGATTTTGTACTTTTTGAGGTACGTGGGTAAATCAAATATAAAACAAATTTTTTTTCTTACACACCGTGGAGTTAATAGAGGGCCACATGTTCTGAGCATTGCCGGTAGAAATGCCTAAAGAGGATCCCCTCTCCCGTAGAATACTATCGCACTGCCCTTTCTTTAATAATTACCCTAGTCCGTGGTGCAAAGTATTATTATAAAGTTTCTCACGGAAGAAGGAGTAAGATCGTATGAAGTTTTCGCAAGACTCAAGTCTAGGTGTGACACAAGAAACAGTTAAAATTGAAGATCATCGACGTCTTCTGAGAACCGGCATGACTAAGAAGAATATTCGCATTGTTCGCCGTCCTTTTGATGACCACTAATTAACGATTACTGTTATCTCCTTTCCTTAAAAGAATTTTTGTTTAAAACATGTTTTAACTTGTTTTGCGTTTATTGCATACGTATGATGGTGGTTTACTTTTCAGTTAACCACAGTTAGATTAAACTAGACCAATAAAGGACGATAAAAAACTTTTTTGATGCTACCAAGTACCCACACAATGAAATTTGTATTTAAATCACGTTAGTAATTTACTGCATCAACCACTGCAGGAAAATTAAAACTTTTGTTTTTCCATGTTCACCCACCACGCAACTACACCTGAAAATCCGCACCTTTCATTTCCTCGCATACCTACGCAGATATAACATTTTTCAGGCAACCTTATAAAACAGCGCTGTCTGGAACTAACTTGACGCACGTCTCTTTTCCATATATTTGTCAAGATAATCGCATTGTGCGAGACGAATTTCCATGAGAGCAAATAGCGGCTCTTTGTTTTTCAGTTGTAGCAGAAGCAAACGGCCCTTGTTGTATTGAAACTCGAAACGTCGTGCCAGTTGTACATAAAATAATATAATTATCACTTTAATGTACCTCAGTTTAAATTGTATTGTTGAAACATGGAGGATCAAAGGTTTTAATTCCAATTTTATCCACTTAACCTGCAAAAAGGATTTTAGATGACAATCGCCACGCTTTCAATTAGCAGATAATTTATGAACGTGTTTAAAGCATTTAATAGAAATTTAACATGCAATGTTTTACCAAAAAGTTATTGTCTAAATACATGAGGCACGTACTAAAAGTTAAATGCTATTTATATAGAAATAATTAAGTACTTTATTGGAAAGGTTCTAAGAAATATAAAGGAAAGCGATCATTATCAAACCATATAGTAGACAAAGTGATGCATTCTTAACCCAAATAGTTGTCACGCAACTTCTAAATCAGACCTTTTGGAAGTTGAAAGGGGTGTATTGGCTTGGATGGAAAAACATTTTATTTTTTCAAACTCCTAACTGAAGTCTTGCATATCATTTATCCTAGAAAATATAAAATTATAAAAATTAAAATGACGGTGAAACAAGTTAAGCAAGAATCATGGGAAGAATTCGGAAACAGGATTAAAAGACACAATGTTGGAAATCAAAAATTGTTTTATAGAGTATTAAAAAACCCCAAACAAGGAAAAGTGCATAAGGCTAAATACTTGAAAAGCAAAGATGGAAGGAAAGGGAGCTTGGCATAATAAATGACTAGAAGAGTATGGCGGTAACATAGATAATAGGAAGAAAGTCAAAGATATAACAAGTAAATAAATAACAAAAAATTAAACCACAAATAACAAAAGATTAAAAAGAGGCAAAGCTGTAGGGCACAACAGAAATGATTAAGAATTTAATACCAAATGCCTTAGAAATATTAAGCAAGCTAGTAAATAAAGTTTGAAAAGACAAGCAAACAACACAAGACTAGGAAATAGAAATTCTGCTCCTATTTCACAAAAAATGGGATAAAAAGGAATGCTCTAATTTTAGAGGTATCACTTTGTTGTGCATATTAACCTACATATGAATAGATCTTAGCTATAAAACTAAAAAAACTAGTAGTAAGATTGGAGATGGTACAGTTTGGATTTCCAAAGGGGAGGGGTGTACAAGATTACATATTTTTGTTCAAACTGATAGAGAAACTCATTGATGACAAGATATATGTGGCCGTTATAGACACCAAGTATACTCAGCAAGTTAGTCTGGAATAACATAAGAAGAAGAGAAGTAAACGACAAACTAATAAATTGCATTAAAAGACTATATCACAACCCAAGAAATTACGTTAGAACTAAAAATATAAGACCTGAAAAATTCATAACTACAGAAGGGCTAAAACAAGAGAGGGTTCTTACCCCAGCTTTGCTTAACATAATAATAAGAACTGTAATGAAAGAAGTGAAAAAGAAGGTAAATAAATTGAAAATGGATTACAAATATGGAAGTAGTGGAGAAGCAGAAGACGACTTCACATATGATCTGATAATTTATGCCAAGAACAAAGAATCTACAATATAATTTAGATATATGGGCAAAGGCTTTAGGAAATAGAAATTTAAAAATAAACGTAGAGTAGTGATAGAAAAAGAAGACAAACAAATATCAATAAAATTGAATGCCAAAAAACTTAAAGTAATGGATACGTTTAAATACCTAGATGTGATAATACAAGAATCGGGAAGTATGGTAGCAGAATTAAATGATAGGTTAGAATCAGCAACAAAGCTCTACTAAGGGATAAAAGATTATAATATGATAGATATTATAGAAATGAGGTATTTAAAGTGAGACAGAATAGGAAATAGCAAAATAAGAGAAGAACTTGAAGTGAAACCATTAAGGGAGGATATTCGACGACGACAGCAAAAGTGGTTCGAATACTTAGTTAAAATGGAACAAGAAATACTAGTAAATAAAATATGACAACCAAGGGCTCAACAGAAAAGCCCAAGAGATAAACTAATAAAAAAACATGGAATAGACAATTAGAAGACATACTAAGAGAAGTAAATAACATGGAACAAGGGGAAAACATCAGCACGTAAGAAGAGAGTGAATCAGGAGAATTTGTAGAACAGAATAAAATAAAAATTAATTAACGTTTTATTGTACTGTACCTTGTAAACAAGTATTTTGTATATTTGTATGTTACACTTTAAAACCCAACGGTACGATAATAGTAACAAAAAACATTAACTGAACCATACACTTAATATAATTTGAAATTTTAAGGTAGAAATGCAACAAAACTATATAGTGGATATGTACAAAAATTCGTGGCCCATTGGAAACAAATAAAAGCATGAAGGATTGAATTTGAAAAAAGTTTTTTTTGTCAACTGTATAGTCGCCATCGGTTCTATACAATGGTTTCTCAAAATTTCTCAAAAACATGTCGATTCTTTTGTATAGAGACTGACGATTATGGGGTAGTTTTCGGCAAGATCAAATTTCTTCCTATTGTAATAATTCTACAGAAACCAAGACAGATTAATATCTGGAGAATAAAATGTGTCGTGACGGATTTTTCATTTCAACTTATTTATTTTTCACAGCGCCAATAGAAGATGACGCTTATTTGAATCCAAAGAGAGAGTAACACTTTCACTGGATGTAAACCAGCTTTTATCATAGGTTCTATTTTTCATTGATTTAAGAGAATCTCTTTTTTGATGTCCAAGCAGAGAAATGGCAATTAAAACCGCGGTCTAACCTATGTCCTTCAAAAGAATGCAGTACCCATATATCCAACTTGTAAGTAAATCCAAGCGTCTTTAAAGGGCAAAACTCAAACGCTTTGGTCTCAACAATTTCTTCATTTATAATTCTTAAAGTGTTTTCACTAAAACATCAATACCCGAAAGCCATCCAGAAAAGAGTCAATCGCTTAAGTTAAAATTACCATTTTGCAATATTTATGACTACTCCAAATAAATGTCCCACATTGCAATGGCGTAATATAACTTTCAGTTCTTCATTTTGAAGAATTTATCTCAGCTACACATCGACTTAATACTAACTTCTGATTCTACCATCATGCGCCATCACATGATAATATTTTAGTCGCCTGGAAATAAGATAGGTCCTTTTACAATTATCCAACATTATTTGGTATCACTTGCAATAACTAACGTGATGTTGAAGAACCGCAATATTTTCTTCTTAAACAAACTTTTGCGAATGCGCGTTTAAAATTATTAAAAAATTGCATTTGCCCATCTTGGAAATGCATCAAAAGGTGTTTTTTGTACCAGAGAAAAAAATTTGAATTTTGAATGTGCGGTACTACCAGGTTGGACTAAAACGAGGGAGAAAAGTTAAACATACTCTGGGCCTTTTGATGCTCTGAAGTTAATATTCGAGGCATTTCCAGTTTCGCTACTTCCCTTGAGTATGCAGTTGGATGAAAATACAACCAACTCTTAGTTTTTCTTCGTTGTATAAGTCTCTACCCTACCTATTTGCAGACTATTTTGACAGGCAACAATCAGATTTTTTAAAAAATATTGCAAACACTGCGGCGCCAAAGGGATATAAAAGGAGCCAGAGGTTATCGAGTGTTATAAAAAAATTGGAGTATATCGCACGCATTTTCACCAGAATCGTTGCTAGCGTACAAACACATTCAATAATCTCACTTTAAGGAGTTGCAAAATGGGTAGCAAGAATTACAGATTAACTACAAGAAAATTAATAATAAATATTTTTGTACTACAACAATTTCTATAAAATAATTGCGTAAAGGTGCTAAACAATTAGCCTATTTTTAGCTGATGGATGCGTTCGGTTTTCTAGTGTGACTAAAAAGGTCTCCAGTAAGCGCCATCCAACAACTGGGTCAAAAGAGTTCCCTGAGTTGCATTATTTGTAAGCTACGGACTTTTCTATTTAATGGCTAATTTACAATCTACTCTTGACAGAGTAATAAGTAAATGTTATGATATGATTGTTATATGACATCATTCACTAACGGTTTTCCAAGATTCATTCAATAAGCTCTTCTGGCCTATGTCTATTCAATCTTCTCACCACAGGCTGAAGTCATTAAGTTAGTTGGTATTATTGAAGCTGCGCTTTTTTGCCCTCAGCTGCATAACTCGATAACTTCAGCGATGAAGGGAATTTTTAGGTTATCATGGAGGGTTTGATTGTTGACATACCAAAGTGTATTGGTTAGAATACGCAGCGTCTTTGATTGAAAGAACTACAATACTTTGGTGTGCGGTAGCTTACTTTATCCCTGCAGCTTAATTCCATAGAGCCATACAAACATTAGTGATTTTGTAAAGCAACAGTTTGTTTTCTAGGGTCATTTGAGAGTTACACCCAATTTGTCTGTAGATTGAGCTACTATCTTTTGACTTTTATGTGGGCTGTTCTAGTCAGCCTTCGCACGAGATAAAGATAAAAGTAGTATCTGTGAGTTTGATGTCTTCTATATAGAGAAGATAAAGGAAAAGAGCAAAGAAACTTCCCTGCAGAACAGTGAAGCTGATGGTATGATAGTTTCATAACGTACCTTTAAACGGGACTTGTTGATGCTTAAGAAGGGGAAAATTTGGTGAGGTAGCTTTCTCTTGATTTTATTTAATGACTTATACATACCTTGTCAAAAACTTGTTAAATATCCAAAAATACAAAGGCACTCGTTTTCTCTTCGAAGGTTTTCTTGATATAATTGACTATTCTGTGACAATGCTGAATACTTAAACGTCCATCTCGGAAATGGGGATTTACTCCGCCTGAGTAGGGAAATAGAAGCTAACAAGCATACGATTACATATTTTTGTAATGAACTTTTTTAAGGAGAAGCTTTGGTATAGTTCCCACTATAAGAACACAGCCAGGGGCTTAAAGTAACCAATTACTTTTATTTCTTTCGCAGGTTAAACTGACCTCAGAGATAAAGATAATTGCCTAGACGAGTTAATGTATTCCTCTATCACTGAGTCATAATTAGTAAATATTAATAATAATTAATTAATATTATTAATGCTAAGACGTTTGCGTTTTCTTCTTTTGATCTAATTTCCATCTGATTTTTTTAGGGGTAATATTTGAGTGATAGGCATTTTAATTATTTATTTTGGTAATTATGTTGTTCTTGATCTCTTAGAAGATGTCTGGATTATTGACGTAGATTTTACGTTTCAAATATCCCCACAAAAAAAGTCTAAAGGCGTCAAATCTCACCAACGAGCAGGCCAATTGACATTTCCATTTCTCGAAATTAAAAGTTTACCGAACTTCGACTGCAATAACATGTTATGTGACATGTTGCGCCATCTTGTTAAAAATAAACATCATTTATGTCAGTTTGATTAAGTACTTGGAAGAAATCGTTATTAATCATGCCGTGGTACCACTTAGAATTTACAGTAACTGCCTCATTTTTAAAAAAAAATGATCCAATGACAATTTTTGACCACAGAGCACACAAAACAGTCACTTTTTGAAGATGCGTTGGTTGTTCTTAATATTCTCTTGGATTCT
Organism: Sinelater perroti; assembly: GCA_036346155.1. Lineage (NCBI taxonomy): Eukaryota > Metazoa > Arthropoda > Insecta > Coleoptera > Elateridae > Sinelater > Sinelater perroti. The sequence goes on from JARFIY010000380.1 coordinate 626,768, forward strand.
CGTTGCTCCAGTTCAACAGTTTTGGTTGTTCTTAATATTCTCTTGGATTCTCGTTGCTCCAATTCAACAGTTTTGCTTGTTCGCCGTCTCATTCAATGTAAAATGCACTTCATCGCTGAAGATGATTTTTGATAAAAAAATGTTGAAGGAGCCAATTAGAGAACACGCGTCGGTTTGAAATGAAAGTTAATTGGATCTTGTAAGAGAGTAAATTCAAATTTTTGTGCATAATGCGCGTAAACTGGTCTCCGAAGTGCCCAATTCTTGCGATCGACGAGTTATTGGAAAATTTTTGGTCCTCTTTCACACTCTCCTTTGCCGCAACGATATTTGCCAGTGGGCGTACACTCTTGGGTCGTCCACTTTTTGGCATATTACCAACAGAACTAGTGGCCTCGAATTTTCCCATCAAACGACCGATGGTGGTCTCATTTGAACGATTATGACGACCGAAATAATGTCGGAAAGTTCTATAGGGGTTTTTTATTTTTTTACCATTTTTGTAGTGTTCTTTAATCACTTTAACGCGATATTTAATTGAATATAACTCTGTAGCAAAAAATGGCAAACCTTAAATGAAACAAATGACATTGGGTTGGCGTTTACTTTCCTACGTCCCTATTGGCGGATCCTTTAGAAGGCACTTGTCGTACGGCAAGACCTTCATCCTCAAAAACAGAGGATTCTTGTGATCTCACATTATCGATTGACGTTGAGAATAATTAGTATTGAATTAAAGGTGAAGTAGTTTACTGTCTCTCAGACTTAGCGCGGTATTTGGGCATGAAAAAAGTGTACGCTAAGATGAATCCCAAAAACCTCAGGGCTCAGCAGAAACCCAATCGAAGTGATGTCTGTCTTGATTTTTGTACCGCCTTGAGAGATCCAGAAATCTTCATTTGCGTGGTTGCATGTGGTGAAGCCATGAATTTTCGAGTAAGACCTCAAAAGAACGCTGCGAATCGAAAACATAAATCAATGCCCATTTGTTTGGTTTTTTGAACAGAATTTATGCCTTTAGGACAAACTTTTTATCGATCAATCCTTGAAAAACTTATAACAAAGGTAACATATATGTTTCCCCAGCCTTCCTAATCACCAAATCTCAATCTTAGTCACTTTTTTTGGGAGGGAGTTATTTTGGTGCTTTAAATAACATCCGGAAGAGCGTAACCGACGAGTTAAGAAACGTTCCGGCATAAGCCTTTTAAGCCTTATAAAAAGAATAAAATCCATGGTCAAAAGAAAATTATTATTTTTCTACCAAACTTCGTAAGTTAAAAAACAATTGATTAAACGCAAAATCGCTAACAATTACAAATAAATTTGTTGAATCAAATATTTTAGTGTAACTACTGCATGGTTGAATTGTACAACTCACAGTGTATAGTCCAATTATTCACATTTTTTAATTATTCTTCTCTTGCACGTAACCCAAACAAGGTTTGTTGAACTCATTATGTGTTTTTTATAACAACTAAGTTTTTGTGTTAAGTATAGTGACAGAGTGTCCTTGGTGCGTGTCACGTGCGTACCTACTTTGCGTAACCTCTGCAGGTCATTATCATCTCTCTTAAGCAAAAGGCAACAGAAATGATTACCGCCTCGGCGTACGTGTGGCCTTACCGATTCATTTTTCCCTACAATTAGCTCTAATATAATTTAACAATAACTCAGGCATCTGGTGCACCTAAACGGCCAATTTCGCCCGTATATAGCCTAGAAAGAACCGGGTTTATCTGCCTGCCTACGAGGGAACCTTCGCATAATCGTCCAGATAGAACCTGCAGCCTCGCGTGCGAGAAGCTTAACCTCTGGGCTTTCGACCTTTCAGTTTCGAAAACAATGACACTAACAGCGCCGCAACGAGCGTCAACTTGACCCTGACTTGCAGCTAACTGCTTTTGTTTAATCAGCCGGCAATTAGCCTGCAAATCACGTTAACTCCGATGCAGCCGATTAATTTGGCCTCCCAAACTTTAATTATGTCTCGAAAGCGCTTGTAATTCAGTTAGCGGTTCCGTTCCTAATGTGCCGACGACAGTTCCCCAAAAGATCTCGCCGCCAGATTAGTCGGAAGGGCTGCTTCCGAAAATCCGACGTCGAGTTCGAGATTTTCGCGGCGATAAAGTTAGCATCCGATTATAAGCCAAGGCCTCTGCATTGCTTTGCTGTGTAGGAAGATCTGATTGGAGTGGTAAAAATAGCGAGAAGTCTGCCCTTATTTGGAAGAAAAATGTAAAATCGCTTTCTGCAAACGGAAAGAAGTCAAAGGTCCCATGTTTTTTTTTTAATAATTAAGTCGCAGACATGTTATACGACGCCCATCAACTACCCACATAAGTAATGAAATTCTGTACCTTTTTGCAGAAGATATGTTTCTAAGCCTCAATTGAAAAGTCCTACCGCAGCATGAACCTAAATCACAACCACCAGAATGAAATCATTGCGACATAACGGCGATTAACCGCGCGACGCCTCCAGAAGTGCTGCCTCGAACTTTCAATTTCCCATCACATTTCCAGCTCCGCGCGCGCCTCGCGTGATCGGGCCTGCGAGCATTTTCACGTATCCTGGTAAGCGTCGGTCGGGAACTGGCGAAGATCCGAGGCGGCCGTGCTCCCGCCGCGGCGGCTGGAAACTCGCGCAAGCGTCGGTTTTTCCGGCCTGAGGAAAGCGCCGCGATGCTCGATAGATCAGAATCCGCGGATGCTGAAGCCACGAGCTGGCGCGAGCAATTAGCGTTTTGTCCTGGTGCCTGCAGCTCGCAGGACGCGGCGAGCTCGTTGCTGCACTTATCTCCCGCTGATGGCCAAATTAAGGGAGAAGAGCTTTCGGCTGGGTCGATAGCCGATGGCACGTGAAAACACTTGTTGGTTATATGGCCACTTGTTTCTACAAGATTTGATCGCCCGCTTATTGCAGGTCGTTTGGTTTCTTTGTTTCCTTGTTCTTGGAGCATCGATGCAAGGCGGAAAAGTGCCGTCGATCTGAAGCTCTCCTCGTGATATTGGATAATTGCAAAGGTCCATGTCCAACTTGAGAATATTAAAAGCACATGTAATTACATTGAAAGGGAGAATTTTTATTTCCTAAAACGACCTTTCAACATCTTACAAGCTCTTACCCAAAATTATTTTGTAGTTCTTGGATAAATTTAAGAGAACAAATCTTGTCATTCAAACTATTCTGCAGAAACCGAAACATATAAAAATATAAAGGAGCAAAGTCCCATTTTAACTACTTTAGTTGGACAGGTGCGAAAAATGACGCCATCAAGAAGCCATCGTTCTTGTAAAGACATTGTTGCAGGCAGGTGAAAAATCGTCCACACACCTTTCAAGCGTAGCGCGTAAAATTGCTCGATCTTTTCAAGTTATGGTTTCCGAAAGAGTTGCAAGAGTCCATGGTTTTCAACGTAAATCTGAGCTCTTAGGTAGGTTTTTAGACAATAATCACACGGTGAAAGATCTGATGATCGAGGGGGGTACTCCACAACTCCGCGCAATAAAATGTTCCTTTAAAGAAGCCATGGATTAAGGTATGGCGGATATCCCCATCATGTTGAAACCAAACCCCTTGAGGGGCAATCCGAAGTCTTCTCAATTCAGGCTATGAGTTGACTGTCACAGTGCGTCGTTTTCTCGGAAAAAGCAATAATGCCAAATCGACCTGTTCCGTACCACACAGTACTCTCTCACTATGAGAGGCCTGTGATGGGCTTCCAGAGGATTATTTTTCGACCAGTACCGGAAATTTTGTTTGCTTACAGCACCCGATAAGTGAAAATAATTCTCGTCGCTCGTTATCAGAATAAAGTCGTTTTCCAAGATTTCCAGCATCGTTTCTAGAAACGTAAACCACCATACAAGGTCATTTTCCTTTATTTCTGGAACAACCAAGATTTTGTAATGATAAAAGTGGAGGTCAACGTGCAAAATTCGGCGAACTGGCTTGTCTAACATATTCAAAGCGCGAGCGTATCGTACCGCTGAACGGCGAGAATTGGCCTCCACATGCCTGTCGAACTCTTAACGGTCCAAGCTGTTCCAGACTTCACAGTTTCTTTCGTTTTTCTTCTTCTTAAGATTTCTATCGGCTCCGCATATTGGCAACCATCCTGGCCACTAATGCTTTATTGACTAGGGCTCTGAATAATTCTGTTGTATTCTTTTCAAATTATGTTCTCCATTTTTTAGCTATGATATCTTTCTATAGTCTATGGTTCTACTCTATGTAATAGTACGGAAAATATACATATCAACTTAATAATCGTATCTTTGGGGTTATGGTCAAATGATGACTTTTAAATATTGAGTGAATACTAGGCAGAGTTAATGGTAGGGTAGGAAAGTGGGGATTTGGCGAAAGAAACAAAAGAGGAACGAAACTAATTCAGTTTTGTTAAGAAGCAAATGTAACTACAGTAAACACATAATTTCAATTACCAAAACGAAGAATATATACATGGACATGATGTAGTTCACATAGTCAGAAACCAAATAGACTTTACCTTGATAAACAAGAGTGTGTTAAGTGCAGAAACATATTAAAAACATTAATAAATATGAAGAATTATGCTAATAAATGAAAAAATTAAAGAAACTAAAAAATGACCACAAGAAAAATGTACATAGATAAAGAATATGAGAGTGTTACATAAGGACAGAGAAATTAATTAAAAGATTAAAGAAGCTGCGGGTTTGTTTAAGAGGAAAACTCAAATAAATGTTTTGAACAAAAAAACAGCATAGAGTTAGATATAGAAAATATGGGAAGAATATATATGTTAGAGAAACTTTTCAACGACAAAACTAGAAGTGATGAGTATCCACTGAGAAAATTATGGTTGAGGAACATAAGAGAATGGACAAAACAGAATGCAGTGACATTATTTCATGTAGCTTAAGACAGAGAACAATTTACCATAACACCGCCAACCTCGATGGAGACGGCACTTCGGGGGAGGAGGACTACTAAATGTTGCTTTTGCTTTTTCCGTGTGAATTCTTATTTCTTGAAAGTAGTCCCATTGATCATTAAAAGTCGTACCAAGATAGGAATATTTATTGACCCTCTCAATTGATTATTAGTCGTCGTTGGACTTGATTGTTGCTTTTACTAATTACCATTAATTTTGTTTTATCAGTATTAATGTCCAGGCAGTACCGCTGATTGCTCTCCGTTACTTTGTCTATGAAATATTGTAGTTCTATGCTGTTCGCTAAAATGACTGTATCATCGCCATTATGTAATGTACCCTTTCACCATTCAGCAAAATCCTATCATCCATTTCGTACAGTGCTTCTCTAAGGATGCACTTTGAATATATGTTGAAAATAAGCACTGATAGCACATAGCCTTATCTTAACCCTTACAAAATCTGTATATCATCTGAACTTCTTCCATCCAGTCTTACAAATGCCGATTGGTTCTAATATAAGTTTGGGATTATTCTAAGATTCTTTTGAATCATTTTATGATTCTGTACTTTATCGAAAGTCTTACTGTAGTCAATAAAGCAGACGTAAACATTACAATTTACATCCCTGCATCTTCGGAAGAGTACTTGAACGCTTAACAAGGGTTTCCAACAACTTGTCTAAATCCAAACTGTGTAGCCGAATTTATAAATTCTTTTATGTATAATTTTAAGAAATTCATTTAAGAGGTGACTCGTGAGGCTTAATGTGCGATAAGCACTACAATTTTTGGCCCCAGTTCTCTTGGGCTGATATTAGCCAATCAGAGTTTTAGACTTCATTATATAACGAAGTTAATCAGTTTATTCATTGTTCATCAAATAACTTGAGAAATTCTACTTCATTACCGCCCGGTCTTGCTGCTTTGCCTCTTTTATATCTCTTATTGCAATTTTTAATTCTTTCTTTATTATGTTTTGTTTACTTTCATTATTCATCTGGAAAGGTTGTGGTCGATTATATTCAAACAATTTCTTTATATATGCTTTGTTGTTTTTATTAATAATAATAAGTTTTCCGTCACTCTTAACTGATTTACTTATTTTTCTTCTATTTTGTTTCTCAGTCATTTGTTCGACTTTTGATGAACGTTGAAAGTATCATATTTTGCTTCTATATCTCGATATTTTTTTGGGTTTTGTTCTATTTAGCTTCTTTTAGTTTTATCTTAATAATTTTTTCAATACTTTTGTACTCTGTAGGGTTATTTTATACGATTCTGCTTTTTTCTATCAACTAGAAAAATATTTTCGCCTTCTATAATTTTATGCTTTCTATAGTCTGGTTTTAAAATATTATTTTTGATGATTATTACCACTATTTTTAATTTGTTGATCTTTTCATTAACATTCTGGGTGTTCAGGTTGTCCTCAATTATATTTCTCAAACGTACTGTTGCTTGTTCTCTTATAAGGAAATTTTTTATTTTTCTTAAGTTGTATTTCTTAGTTTGCTTGTGGCGTACTTTTTTCAACTTTACTCTAAAAACTTATACTAGAGGGTTATGATTTGACTATATATCCGCCCCACCATAGATTTTTATTAAAATACAGCTATTTCTATATCTTCTATTTATTAGAATAAAATTAATTTGATTCCTGATTATGTTTTCAGTTGTATCTTTAGGGAATCACTACGTATACAATCGTTTCAGAGGTAACGAATAAAATATGTTGGTTACCACTAAATCCTAGTCATCTGCAAAAATGCTTAATATATCTCCTCTTTCATTTTTTACTCAATGCGTATGGGCCTATGATTTTTTCTTCACGACCTTTTCCGTTAAAATTTTTTTTTTTAATTTATTAACTATTTGCAATCTATAAAGACTTACAATAAGCAAATTTAATGTGTGAATTGTGGGTTGAGTAGTATGCATGTGAGTTAGGGTCCAGTGACCTTAACTCAGTGTTATCTTAAAATATAGTTGTTGCTTATATTTATAATAATAATAAAAACATTAACTACAACTAAAGTCTATTTGGCAGGTCAAGGGGCTTTAATCTGTTTAGTCTTTAAATGTTGTCACTATTGTCCAAAAGGTTGATCACTAAGACGTTGCTATGATGTTCTAGTTTATTTAGATATTTTACACTAAACTTTCTAATAATTTCCTTAACTGTGTCCACTTTCACATCACTCATTATGTCAGCATTCCTCACAAAATACGGAGCATCGCACATAGCACGTAGGACTTTTGACTGATATCTTTCGATAATTTGGATGTTAGTGTTGGCTGCAGTTCCTCATAGTTGGACACCATAAGTCCAAATTGGTTTGAACGCGACGTTGTAAACTAATAATTTATTCCTGAGAGACGATTTGGATTTTCTGCCCAGTAGCCAGTAGTGTTTGCTAAATTTGGTGCCAAGTTGTTTTCTTTTATTCCAAATATGTAGCTTCCATGTCAGCCCCTTATCAAGGTGCATTCCTAGTTACTTGAGGTAATGGATGGTTGTTAATGAAAACTTGCGGTGAGTTGCCTCTACACTTTGTGAATGTAATGTGGTATGATTTAGACTCATTTATTTTAACTCTCCACTTCTTGGTCCAATTTACGATATCATTTAAGTGATTTTGTAGCGTTCTTGCAGCTGTGAGTGGGTCTTTATGTTTCACCAAGATTGCTATATCATCCGCAAAAGTAGCTGTGAGCGACTGATCATTGGTAGGCATGTCAGCTATAAAAAGGATATACAAAAGGGGTCCGAGGACGCTCCCCTATGGTACCCCTGATCTAATTGGATGTATTTTAGTGAGCGTTTGGTCATATTTTATCTGGAAGTATCTTTCTTCTAAGTATGATTGAATTATAATATAATATGAATGTGGTAGCGATCTTTTCAATTTATACAGCAGGCCATCGTGCCACACCTTATCGAATGCTTGGCTGTCGTCGAGGAAGGCTGCTGTGCAGTAACTTTTTTCTTCAAAAGATTGATTTATTAAGTTGACTACACGATGGACCTGCTGTATGCTCCCTTCTAAATCCAAACTGATGGGCTGGAATCAAATTCATCTCTTCAATGATTGGCGTAAGTCTTTTGGCTAGCAATTTTTCTAATAGTTTACCAAGTATGGATAGTAAACTAATTGGCCTATATGAAGCAGCCTCGTTGGGTGGTTTCCCAGGTTTTAATATAAGAACCACTTGAGCCACCTTCCAGAGTAACGTAAAGTACCCTAAACGCAGGACTGAATTGAATAATATTGTAATCATAACAAAGCCTTTGCGAGGAAGTTCCTTGATTATCTTTCCTGTTATTTGATCAATGCCGGGGGCCTTTTTTGGATGTAGATCTTTTTAACCATATCTTTAACTTCCTTAACTGAGAAGAGCTTTGGCAGTGGGGCCAATTGATATGGTGTGTGGAGATAGTTCTTTATTTCAGCATCTTCTTCTGGTGGTAAAGAAGGGGGTAAAGGTTGAAAAACTTTACTAAGATACTGAGCAAAAACATCTGGCTTATCCAAATCAGTGCGTGCCCAACTGTTGTCTTCTTTGCGTATTGGGGGAATTTGTTGATGCTGGTATTTAATCCTTCTGGTTGCTCTCCACAAAGCGTAGTGTATCAATGGTAGGGCTTAAATTTTCCAAGTACTCTTGAAAGCTTTTATTCTTTAAGTCTTTGATTAAACTCTTGAGTTCCGCAGATGCTTTATTATAGCGTGTTTTATCAGAGGTTTAACCAGTGTTCTGTCAGATTCTCCTCAGCCTTCTTTTATCAGCAATTTTCTTTTTTATGACCATTGGACAGCATTCCTGTTTCCTTGTAATTGGGATATCTGGTGTCGCTTCCCTAGCCGACTCTTATAACACTTGGGTAAAGTTCCATACCGCAGCCTCAACGTCATCAGTGGTTTTGAGCGGTATTCTCATATTCAGTTTATTATCCACTAAAGATCTAAAGTGGTACCAATCTGTTCTGTTATTAAAAAGTTTTGATGGCTTTTCTTTTTCAATAACTGTTGCACTTATTGTAGCTATAACATGATGAGATGTCCAGGTACCCAGGAGCTATACCTGTGGTAACGAAGAAATCCAGCAAGTCCGGAATTTTGTTAACATCTGTGGGCCAGTACGTTGGTTCATATGTTGATAAATGATTTAGCTGTAGTTCTTGGACAACTTTACATAGTACTCTTCCACGTCCTGGTGGAGATGTACGGGAGCCCCAGAGAGTATTTTTCGCATTATAGTCTCCGCCTGCTAGGAACCTATTACCCAGGGAGCAAAAATAGTTAATAAAACCTTCTTTGTTAGTAGGGCGATTTGGCGGGCAGTACGCTGCTGAGAGTGTGAGAGGACCGTGCCAGCCTTCTATTCGATCACTAGTTGCTTGTAGGAAGTCCTCCTTGAATTTTGATAGCTCATAATGTTTAACACTATTCTTGATCAGTATGGCCGTACCTCCCATAGCATGTCTCTCTGCTTCTGGATGTTCTGTGGAATATATGTTGTAGTTTTGTATTTTGAGGTAACTTGAGCTTGTGAAATGAGTCTCTGAAACGAGTAAAATATCTACATTATGTAAATTAAGAAACATTTCTACTTCTTGCTTGTGTTTTGAAAGCCCATTGGCATTCCATAAGGCGATTTTAAATATTGGAGCCATTTTTATTATTTGACAATTCTTCTCTTAGGGACCTGATCTGTGTTGATAATTCATTTATTGTTTGCTGTTGCGCCAATATAGTTTGTTGCATTGATATAATGATGGAGGTGAAGTCCCCTGTTTGCTGACCTGGTTGTTGACGATTTATTTGATTATATTGACGGCTTGCTGTAACATGAAAATTGACATGACGTTTTTCCAACATATCTGTATTAAGAGGAGTGAGGGTTTTATGTTGCATACTGGTCATCGTTAAATTCTGAGGTTGATTTTATTGTTCTTGATTAGCTTGTACTTGTGTCATTTGCTGTTGCGTTGTTGGTTGAATTGACCGCTGTTGATTACCGGAGGTAAGTATTTTACAAGCTAGACCCGGGTTTCTTCTGTTTAGGATGTCGATATAAACTTTACAGCCTTTGTAATTAGCTGGGTGCGCACCATCGCACAGTATGCATTTGGCAGGTTTACCATAATTACGGCTTTTTGCACACGTGCGATAGTCGTGCAGCCCTGCACATTTGACGCATCGGGCTGGCCTAGTGCACCTGTTCCTTGTGTGGCCGTAGCACTGGCAATTTTGACATTGAGGTATCTGTGTTTTCCTTATGGGTTCTTCAAATTCCACAATTGCATTTTCAATACTTTTAATTTTAAATATGTCCTTGTTATTTGCATGACGCTTGATATCAATGAATATTCATAATATTTATAACTTCGTGCCCTGCTTTCAATAGTTCTTCCTTGATTAGGGCAGTTTCTGTGGAATGGTGCATATTCTTTAACACGACTCTGTATGTCTTCTCCTCTTTAAGGCTATATGTGTGCCTTGCTACTTTATTTTTATCAAGAGCATCCCTTAATAATTTATAGTCTTCTACTTTTTTTACTTGTAATTTGACTTTGTTACCTTGCAATAATTGATAATTGTAAGCTGTTTTATCTATGTGGTTATTAACTAAATGTAGCAGGGGGTTTATTGCTGTTACATAGTGAATTATGAAAGAAGGAACTTGAATCTCTTTTTTCTCATTTTCTGCAACGGGTATCGATCTAGTGGATTGCTCTCCTGCATCATTTGCTAGTGCATCGTACCTGTTGGAGGTGGATGTTCCTGTGTTAGGCTGCTTCCTTAACTGTGAAGAAAGATCACCGCTTCTCCTTCTTTTATGTCGTCTTACTTTTTGAAACTCATTTAATGTTATAACTTCTGATTTATCACTGGCGACTGACATAATATCATCGTTGTTAGAAGGATTTGTCAACTGGTACGGTATTGTATTCATAACATGATCTGATGGCGCCCCATGTTGCAGCGCTTGCGAATATAAATAACCAGAGTTTATCAGTGCTGTACTATTTGGAACACTTTGTTGCGAGGGGTACGATTCCCGCATAGGTAAATAATTAGGTGTTTGTTGTATGAAAGTATTCATCCGTGTTTTATTGGCCTGGGGTATATTCTACTGTGGTATCAAAGTTTGTTGAGATTGCTGTAACTGCATTGTTTGTGGTTGCTGTGCTTGCGGCCTCCACTGCATTTGAGGTTGCGAATTATACATGAAGGGAATGTTGTTATTTGTTGATTGTTGTGAATAATAGGTGTTTGAATTAGCCGTAAAACCGGCATTATTGTTGTACATAATGTTACGTTCTGCCAAGGATTAGAAATTTGATTAAGTTTACCAGAATAACAGCTAGACCCAGCAGATAAGTGGCACGGGTTCCGATACCGCGCCTGAGCTCTGTCTGGATATCACACACGAACCACACCACGTCTGTTCGGCTCTGCTATTCAATATATATCCCGTTAAAATTGTCAATTATTATCGCCACTTTTCTTTTTGGTAGTTTTTTTACTATATCTATAATCTGGGAGTAGAACGCTTCTACTTCTTTGTCACTGTGATTTATTGTTAGAGCATACACTTGAATTAATTTGTGATAGGCTGACGTTAATTTGCAGTAACATGATTCTTTCGGAGACTGATCTGTTTGTTATACATTTCAATAAAGATTTACATATTATAATATTCACACCATGTTGATGTTCCCTTTGAATGGTCTGAATGGTATACTTTTGTTTGTCTATGTCATAGTAATTAGCCTCCGGCCAACGCATTTACTAATCCCTATTATCTCGATTTTAGTTTTCTCTATTTCCTGTAAAGCGTTATTTATTTTTCTTGGTTATGCCATAGTCTTGACGTTCTATATGTGCATACTCTATCCAGTGCATTTCTCTATCCAACAATAGTTTACTTTTTATTGTAGTAACGTTCCTTCCCAGGAAATCCGACTAGGAAACTTTAAACTCTGGAATATTTTGTTTAGAATGCAATCATGATGATTTTACTAAAGAACATCCCTAAGGATCTTCTCCGATTTTGCAGCTGATGTGGTTTTTGTACTGCTGCTGCTAGTTTTGGTCCGCCCTGGAAATTTTATTTTCCTGATACCCATCATATCTATTGATGGAGGACCAGTAACCCCACACGAGTTCTCTTGTTCTGTAGTTTTTAAAGTATTGTTGAGCGATACGGGACGCCACCTCGTTGACCAACATTGGAGTAAGTTCAAAATCCTCTCTGCGTTTACACCACCAAATTACCGATTGCAACAAAGGTGTCGTAAATAGAGACGCATTGTTCAACCGTCCACGGCTTCATAGCAATTAATGAGTGTGCGCTAGTTCCTCTACCACAGTCTCAAAAACGTAACATCTCTCTGCCTAACCCTATATATTCCTTGCAATCCCACCAAACAAATAGCAACACCTCCATTTAATGCAAACCAACTTTGTTACCTGTTCGATAGCAACACTTTTTATGTAAGTTGTTTTACATTCAAAAAGACTTCTTTCGTAGTGGCTAAACAGAGAAATGGCCATAGAAACTGAGTCTAAAATGCAGCAATGATATATCAAGCTAAAATGTTAATGCAATTTTAAATTATAAAATGAGGATGCATTGCTACGTAGATCAACTGAATATAAAGTAATTTTTTACTTACCCTGTACTTTACTGTTGTATGTAGGGATGCTTGACAAGGATTCCCCCTGTAGAATACCTCACACTACCACGATGTCAGAGCAAGAAGTACTCTTGTTTGTTGCTCGAGGAATTATTATTAAGTTTTTTTTTGACAAAAACCTTAAACCATTTGAGATTCAAGGACAATTTTCTTTAAAAACCCAAGTCTATACATGTGGAATAAACATTTTTTGTAGGGCGAAAAACAGCTGAAAATAAAGGTCACCCATGCTGCCCAAGGGTCAGCATGGCTGAGAGAATATACGCACCTTTTCGAGGATGACTCCAATTCACGATTACTGAAATTGATTTTAAGGTCAAAACAAGCTCGATTTACGACAACCTTAATCCTAAAGAGCTGCTAAATCTCAACAAAAAATTGAGGATTTGTTCTAAACTACACTGAAACACGCTTTCGGCAGTCCGCATTTGTTTCTTTACAATTATCGTTTGTTTGGGTGGCTAAAAGAAGCACAGGGGTTTAATGACAATGCTGCTATCAAAGTGTTAGCAAACAACTGGTGTCACAACAACCAAATGAGTTTTTAAATTGGAAGATTATAAAGAAAAATAATTTTGTACTTATTATTTTCATAAATACTGTTACAAAATCATATCTACTTTTGATTTGTACAGTATCAAGATATTTATGGTATTCACAAACTGTTTCAATTGTCAGGTTTTAACGTTGTAAGTTACATGTTTCTTATCAAGTTTGGTCATTCGCCAATGGAGTGGGGTGACAAAAGAAAACTCAATGATGAAGTGTGGAACTAAAAAAAAGGTAATCTTTAAGACTCTGCATCTTCTTGGCATTAGCTGTATGTTTGTATATAGTGCTATAAAATTGTTTAGTGAGCCTGGAAATATGGAGGATCTTCCAAGATCTGAAAGACCTTGTTCAGTTTGGACTATTCAGACAATCAAGGCTACAAGGTCCCAAATTTAACAAAATCCTCTTTATAAGCAAAAGATTATGTCACGGCAGATTTTCCAAAACTTTGATGTCTTGTATTATAAAAGAAGACTAGCTGCTTACAAAAGATTGGGACATTTGCTAAAACGGTGCTTTAAAGAAAATAGGAGAGAAAGAACAAAGAGGTTGTTCACTGAGTACGTGCATGATGGCTACAGAAAAATTTAATTTATAGATGAAAAGAGATTGCAGTGGCGAAAGCTTTCAATACACAAAATGACAGGGTATATGCATTTTAGCTAGTGCCAAGGGTTCAGAGAGGCCATCATCCAGCAGCAGTAATGGTTTTGTGGGAAGTGTGTTATGGTGGAATAATTGACATTCATTTTGCGAAAAGAGAGTAAACTTTGGCCACTGTGCATCAATAGAAAGTTTTAGAAGGTGTAGTGAAACCTCTGAATCACATACTTTTCGTGATGTGCTTTGAATCTTTCAGACAGACCCCGCACACGCCCACAAAGAATGGTTGAGCAACAACATACCTCATATTCTAACAGTAGAAGATTTACGTTATCAGTGTGTAACAAAATTTATAGGCATACTATATATATTTGTATCTTAATAATGCTTAGATGAATTTTTAAGAAATAACTCCGGCTTATTTTTGATTCGCCCTTTATTTATGGTAACTCAAATAGAAATAGTTTATATTTACAGCTGCGTATTTGTTGGTGAGCTCTTCTTGAAAAGCTCTTTGTTAAGTAATGACCTATATATATATATATATATATATATATATATATATATATATATATATATATATATATATATATATATATATATATATATATATATATATATATATATATATATATATATATATATAAAAGTGTAACGTAAGACGCCGTTTTGGTAATCCAATTTGTGCGTGAGAGATTTTTTTTTAGAATAAGGAACGAAAGGTTACTGCTGCGCCATTACACGTTATATGAGTTTCAGAAAGGAACCGGTGTTGAAACCGCCCCAAGAAAATTTTAAGTGCATTTATTTATACCGTACTTCTACTTCCAGGAATGTGATTTCGCAGATTTCAATTTGGTGATTGTAACATAGACGATTGACTCCGCTTTGTACGTCTTTCCAACACTGATAATAGGTTATGCGTACTTTAGAGGAAAATAACCCGAGGATTACAATTAGAGAAAGAAATCGAATCGAAATATGACATGATTGATTTAAGTCTAAACCGAAATATATATATTTTTTTTAATTTATAAATGTACAAGTATACAAAGTTATTTTTATATATCATATTCTGACGCCAAAATTGGGCAGCTGTATGTAATTGAGCGTTGTCGTAGGTCAGGATAACGTTTTGATTGCCTGAATACTTATTCCGATCTCACAAATAATTTTACCTATAGTTAACCAACGATCATCCTGAAGATGGTAGTGAAGAATGAAAATAATCTTCTGTCATGCTGATCATTGAATAAGGTCGATGACGCGTAAACTTGCGTCTCCTTAATTCCTGAATTCTACCTTAAGTTTTCTCCAAACATCGGACAGTTTGATGGCCTCTGTCGTGAGATAGTTAATAATAATCCGTTACGCAACGGACAATTTGATATCGTAAAGCGGTAGTGCAAAATATTCTATGGGGGAAATCTTCTTTAGGCATCCTTACCTCGACACTCAGAAGTCACGCCCCTGTCTCTTTACACCAAAGAGCGTGAAAAGACAAATTGTGTTCATATTTTCTGCGCCCTCATAATTTTTTTTTTATATATAGATGTATATTTATTAGCAATCAGAACTACTACATTCTATGAGCTAATTGTATATCAGAATTTCAGCTTCAAATGACGTGACGAGAACTTCTCCAGTGAAGGACTCTCTTAATCCACAAGAAGGTCTGCTGGCCAAAGTCTATGTAGTCGTCGTGGGTGTTCTCTTTCCAGTAATGGTTGAAGCAGGTTATTTAAGTGGGCTGCCAATCTATCGTGGTGGGTTCTACTTCTTAGCTTGATGACATCTTTGACATAGGGAATCCTCAGGTCGTCGTGTAGCGTTTGGTTTGAGACATACCACGGTGCTTGAGATATCATACCTAGCACTTTAGATTGGCTTCTTTGGAGCAATGCTACATTGGATTTGCTTGTGCAACCCCAGATTTCTATTCCATGCATCCAAATAGGGATGATGATTGTTTTATATAGCAGTATTTTGTTTTCTAGGGAAAGTTTTGAGTTCTTTCCTAACAGCCAATAGAGTTCTTTGATTTTCAAGTCAATCTGCTTCCGTTTTTTAGTAATGTGATCTTTTCATGTTAACCTAGTGTCCAGGTGGAATCCAAGATATTTGATAGATATAGCTCGAGGGAGTTCGACGTTATTGAGAAAAAGCGGAGGACAACGTTCGTGTCTTAGAGTGAAGTCTATGTGCTGTGATTTGTTTTCGTTTGTTTTAATTTTCCAGAGATGCAACCAAGCCTGGAGTACATTTAAGTGGATTTGTACTAGGTTAGATGCTATTACTGGGTCTTCATGAGCTGCTAGTATGGCAGTGTCATCAGCAAAAGTGCAGATAGTAGTTTCAGTGGTTGTTGGGATATCGGATGTATATAGGTTGTAGCGGGTCGGTCCCAAGACGCTTTCCTGTGGTACACCTGCTTCTATGGAATGATAGTCTGATTTGGCATCTCCTACTTTGGTTCTAAATTTGCGGTCTGAAAGGTAGGATTTCAAGATGTCGAAATACTTTAGTGGGAGGGTTTCCTTGACTTTATATAAGAGACCTGTTTGCCAGACCTTATCAAAGGTCCAGTAGAACTGAAGTACAATAATGTTTTTGTTCAAAAGCGTGGTTAATAACTTGGATTAATCTATGTGTTTGCTGAACTGTAGAATGTTCTGCTCGGAAACCAAATTGATGGGGAGGAAGCCAGGTATCTGGTGAAATATCGGCATTTAGTCTCTGTAGTAATAAGCGTTCTAATACCTTGGAAATTGTAGGGAGCAAACTAATTGGACGGTATGAGGTTACGTCATTTAGGTTCATTTGGCTTATTTATTAAGATTATTTCTGCCGTTTTTAGCATTGGAGGCCAGTGCTGCAGTCTTAAAATGGCATTAAAAATGTAGGTAGTAAAGAGTATCCCTTTCTTCGGCAATTCCCTGAGCATTTTTGGCGTCACACCGTCTGTACCTGGTGCTTTTCGGATGTTAAGATGGTTAAGTTCGTTCTGAACTTCGTGTGGAGTGAAGGATTTAATTCGAAATGGGGATTGTGGAATGTTGGATAAACTTGTTACGATGTCATTAATTATATCTTGATTGTGGACTTAAAGACAGATGCGAGATGATTTGCAAAAAGATCAGCCTTTTCTTGGTCGCTTCTCGCCCATTTAGCGTTGTGATCAGCAAGATTTTTTTATTGGAGCATTGTGTTTTTTTGGTTTTTTCTTGGATTTAATTGGTCTCCAGATAGAGTTGTCGAATCTATTTAGTCTTGTCACGTAGTCAGTGAAGGATTGTTCACGGAGTTCTCTAAGTTGCGCCTTTAATTGATTGCTAATGCGATTCAGTATATTTTTATCCACGGGTGCCTGGGTTGTGTGCCACCTAGACCGTGCCTTCCGTTTTTTACCAATTAAATGTTTTATTTCAAGTGCTATTGATTTTGTGGTATTAGCTATTGGCAGAGATGAAGTACTTTCCCTAACTGAATGTTTAAGGGTACTTGTGAGGGCATCCAAAGCGTCTTCGACTTCGTTATGGGTTTTAATGCTTGTTTTTTAGATTAATCCGTTGTTCCACTTCATTTTTGTATTTATCCCAGTTGGTTTTGTTGTTATGAAGTTTAGGTGTAAAATTCTTAATAATTACGAAAGTACTAATAGTTGCAATTATCGGGGAATGGTCAGATGACAAATCATAACTAGGAAATACTTCCATGTATGGTGAGGATATTCCGTTGGTGATGTAGAAGTCCAACAGATCAGGAGTTTTATTTGGATCACTGGACCAGTATGTTGGTTTACCGGTGGACAGAAATAAATAGTTTTTTCCTGGATTAGATTAGCTAGCTCACGACCTTTGATAGTTGTTAGCCGAGAGCCCCAGAGAGTATGTTTACTGTTGAAATCACCTCCAGCAATAAATTTGGAGCCGAGTGTGTTGAAGAAGTCCCTGAAGTGGTTAAGTTTCAAGTAGTGCCTAGGAGGGCAATATACTGCAGAAACTGTTATCTCGTAGGAGGACGTTTTGACTTTGAGTGAAGTGGCTTGCAAGTGATTTGTTTCATACTTTGGTAATATGTAGTGACTTATAGTATTTTTTATTAAAATTGCAGTACCTGCATGTGCAGTGTTGTCCGGGTGGTTTGTATTATAGGTTAAATAGGATGGAATACGAAAGAAGGATCTGTCGGTAAAGTGCGTTTCGCTAACAAGTAGTATGTCGATTGAATTGTGATGTAGAAAAGTCTCTACTTCGTTTTTGTGTTGAATGATGCCGTTGGCATTCCATTGGGCAATTCGTACAAATTTAGCGAATTTTATTGATGAGCGTTGTAAGCATGGTAAGAATTGAGCTGTTTTGTTGCATTAGCTGTTGAAACATATTTTTGAGTTCATTTAGAAAAGTGCTGAGAGTAATTGAGTTTTCCTCTGGTGGTTTTGATTTCTTAGTATATTCGAATACGTATTGGCCTGTTGTGCCTGAATTATCGGTTGTATTCTGTGTCGTGGGATAGGGTGTATCGGTGCTGGTAATTGTTGAATATTAAGTCTGTTGTTGGCATTATTGGGTTGTTTGAGGAGAGTATGGTAGAATTCGCATCCTCTATAGTTGGCAGGGTGGGGACCACCGCATAGTGCACATGTGGCAGGGGTGTACTATTCTGTTCTGAATACCTCGTAAATTATATATTTCTTTATTGTTATCCGCTGGCTCGAGGTCTACAAAGAATAGGTTTAATGGTTCTGTAGACACTCTACTTCTTCCATTTAAAATATTCCTGACTTGGTGTCCCTGATTGGCTAGCTCTTGCTTAATTTCATTTATGTCGGTTGTAAAGTGTAGGTTTTTGATAACCACTCTGAAGGCACGGTCCTCTTTTGGCTGGTACGTATGGTGAACAATGTTGGCATTTTTCACGTGGTGAATTAGTTTCCTATAAGTTTCCGGAGTATGACAGTTTATTTTTATGGTGTTATCTGTTAAAGTTTTTGTGTTAAATTGTTCAGTTTCCGCAACTGTATTTAAACTTTTGATCACGTCACTATAGTGTGTAACTCCGTACACAAGTATCGGAGGAGGTTTTATGGTTGTATTGTTTACTTATCTGGTAAGGGTGCTCCCCTCTTCTTCTTCATTTAGCTGGTTATATCTATTTGTTAAAGGTATTTGCGTAGTTTCTTTGATAGGTTGGGATAGTTTTCTACGTTTAAGACGTTTAACGGTTTGCCATTTGTTAGTGTTGGTGGAATTATCGTTTACGACTTCTTGAATTTCTTCGTCACTAGTAGACGTCATTCGATAGAGAATTCTGTCGTTGTTGGTTAAAGATTGTGAGGTAGTTGCCATCAAATTGTTGTTGAGATTGGTGGGAGGATACTGATTTTGAGGTAAGTTAAAATTGTTACCTGTTGATAGCGGTTGGCTTACGAATTGAACGTTGGTGGGAAGTGGAAGTTGCATTGGAGCACCCTGTGCGTAGTTGATATTCGAATTATTAGGTTATCCGTAGGCGATGCTTGTTTGTTGATCCATTTCCATTTTTGTTGTTTGCTAGCGCTGTTTAATCACAGGTATGTGGCTGGGCCGATGGCGAGGCGCGGATGGCGCGGTGAGATGGCACGGCGCGTATGGCGCGGCGCGGTCACCGATACCGCGTGAAAAAATCGCAGGAAACACTCTGAATTCGCACGTCTGCACTGCTTGAGCTACAAAACTCAAATCTTTTGAGCCAGAGAAAATAAAAACAATTTGGTTAGACTAGGCCTGCGCTGTCCTCATAAAATGAGAGTTCTTTTATTCTCCTCCAAAGCCAAATCATCCAACTCCATACGAGAACAGCATTATTATTATACATTACTACAGTGAAATGCTTTGAAAATAATCTTAATAACAAGATACGTTATAAAAAAATACTTTAGAAGAAAAATCCAAATTAATTACACTAATAAGTGTAATGATGATGAATCTCTAATAATGTATACCAAGAACTCCGAATAAGTGCTCAAAACATTATTAGGTGCGCTACAAAAGATTATCAAGTTTTATCGCTATGTAAACGTCAATATCCTAAGTTTTTAAAAATATAGAATAAGACTAATAGTTACTGTGAGTATCGCCACACGATGTAGGTTTTTAAAGAATCCAAAGTATATAAGACATTACAGTGTTTAAATCATACAAGATGTTGCAAATGAAAATTAAAAGTGTCACTTTCCAGTTAAATAGTAAAGGTATTACAAGTCTGATTGTGTCAAAATATTACTCACCATATCTAATATTTGTATTCAGAGTAAATAACTATCTCTGGAACTAACAAAATAATTATTTGTTATATAATATAGTTGTTACCTTGTATATTGCTATCATCAAACCATAAAATTCTTTTTGGTAACACGCGGGCAAAGTTGGGTTTAACTTTTGTTTTTTATTGTCAAATTGACATTCAATTTTGCCATTTTTCTAACGATTAAGCAAACTTCGGTTGTTTGTATCAATTCTCAAACTATTTTTTTTATTTTTGCTTTCGGCTTCTGTGGTTTGTCGTTAATCGTTTGTACTTATTTTTGAACGTAAGCAAATTTTTATGATAGGAAAATCAATGCAAAATATTCAAAGCAATCATTAAACGGTAGCTGCGTGTCTGCATTCTGCTGCACACATGCACACACCCACACATATGCGAAGCGATCATACAGTATAGAAAAGTAATATTACATTACGCTATCTCTTAAAATTTCGGGTCGTTTAACTCCCAAGTCGCTTAAAGATGAATTCCGGCTAATATTTTATTTACCCTCGTATACACAAATTTTGGTTTTATGTTTCAACAAAAATTGGAATACATGTGACTAGAAAAAATATTCATAAAGAACATTGTTATTAATACCCACTTATTATTTTTCTGTCTACATTTGAAGTAATGATTAAGAATCAATTTTTTATTTAATTTGAAAGAAGTATAAGGGGATTTTAAGATTCAGGTCTATTTGAAAAACTAGCTTTGATTGTTACCAAGAAATTGCCTCCTTTATTTTCTGAGCATATTTATGAAACATCCTGTATATGCGTGCCATTAACAAGCGATTATCGTATGTAATAAGCGAACTATTCGATGTCTATTGGAGTCGAATGATCAACATTCATTAATATATTAGGATTTTTTAACAGTAATTACTCAACAATTAAAAAATGTGTAGCCAGGGATTATTTGGAAATAGGAATGCATGCTAAGCTCGTTTAACCTTGAGATTAGTAGCAATGTTGCATTATAACTAAATAGGAATTAATTTTATTATTGTTATGGTCATTTCATACATTTTTATGATAACACCGCACAATATGTAGTTGTGTCTATTTTTCAAGGTTAACTTTGGTGATTTTGATTAGCTGAACATATATAAATAACAATGGTAAAACTCTAACAGCCCACGTAAAAGCATGGCCTGAGAACTGAGAGGTTAAGGCTTCCATATGTTCGCGCACCATTTGAGCCCAACACAAAAATAAAAACTCTTAAATTGGGACGAAGTGGCGTATATGAATGGCTGCAGCATTAATATCTGTGCCATTTTAATGCTTAATTTGATATTCCGTTATCTATAACTGGTGTACTATAACAAACTGTAGTTATTTAAAAATTAACCACGTCTAATACAATCATAAGTTTTCATTGGGAGAATATCGTTAGTCTTATGATTATTAATAAATTAACACAAAATTTCTCTTTGAACTATCACTAATTTATGTGTATGTATTTAAATCGTTCCGAACCTACTTTTCACATTCCGCTTAATTGTTGTTTGAGAGTCGTTTGTATCAGTCGATGCCAGTGCTTTTGTAAAAATAGAAAAAATCTAATACCGTGTCGTAGTTAAATACTTGTAGTTGAAAGGCAATGCGCCTACGCAAATTAAAGCCGAGTTAGACGCCGTTTACGCGCACTATGCTCCATCGTACCAAATAAGCTAATGGTAAGCGTTCGGGAAGCCCAAGAACTACGACTTCCACCAACAACATTGAAAAAGTTCACCAAATCAAAAGAACAAGTTTGTCATATATTGACTGAAGAATTGGACATGAGAGAGCTGCCCATGCGTTAGGTTCCGCGCTTGCTCATTTTAAACCAAAAATTCATTCGAATGAAAATTTCCAAGGCTCTGCTTAAGCAGTGTCAGACAAACGAGTCGGACTTTTTACGTTGATTTATCACTGTCGATGAAACTTGGGTCCACCATTACATTTCTGAGACGAAGGAACAGTCAAAACAGTGAACTGCGAAGGGCAAAGTTGCTCTAAAAAAGGCAAAAGCGGTTTCATAGGCCGGGAAGGTGAGGGCGACTGTCTTTTGGGATAGTCAAGGAATTCTGTTCATCGACTACTTAGAAAAAGGAAAAACATTAACGGGATCGTACTACTTATCGTTATTGGACCGATTGAAGGCAACAATTTCTGAAAAACGAGTGCATTTGGAATGAAAGAAAGTGCTTTTCCATCAAGACAAAGCACCGTTTCACACTTTGGTGGTCGCCATGGCAAAATTCACGAATTGCAGTTTGAATTAATTTATCACCCAGATTATTTTTTTCAGCGACTATTTCCTGTTTCCTAAGGTTAAAGTTTGCTCAAAAGACAGAGATTTTATCTAACGAGGTCGTCGCAACCACAGACGCTTATTTCACTAATCAAAACCCCAATTACTATTTGGACGGGTAAAAGAGCTTTGGACACCGCTGGAAAAAGTGTATCGACTTAAAAGGAAACTTATGTTGAAAAATAAAATTAAATTTAACAGAAAAAATACTTGTTTCTATGTTACGTTCACAACTTTGCAGACTGCCCGCGGAAATGAAGTCTATTTCAAATTATTAGATGAGCCAGAAGAGTCTAACCACCTAGAAGTAAATTTTAGCAAGACTCTTATACGAACCGCGCATGTATGACAATAACTTGTAAACAGGACACGGGGTTTTATTAAAGTTTAACAATATAGAAAATTGCTGTAATAGAAAGTTCGGAAAATAAATACACGTCCGATGGTCGGACTGACAAGCGAAAACCTACGGGACAAAGAAATTTTGTTAGAGACTACCGGAGAAAAAAGAAATTTAATAAATTTTGACATAAATATATAATAAAATTGAAAAAGTAGAATGAAAACATTAAATGTGAAATGAACAAATGCCAAAACAAATAAAGAAGTAAAGGAGAAATCAGAACAATTAGAAAATAAAATTATTTAAATAATGTAGTAATGCAGTAATTAACTATAGATATTGCAGATATCAATGAAAGTATCTCAAAAGTAATTAGAGAACAAATGACAATAGAAATAGAAATATGTAAATGATAATTTATCTAAAAAAGTACAAAGTATAATGAGAAAAGGACGGCAGACGGCGAGATAAAATAAAAACAAAATTATGCGGGCTGGACGGATATAAGGAAGAGTGCTTAACAAAAAGAAAATGAAAAATAAGGAAGCAAAAGGTCAAACATGGAGTTTGGCAATTTGGAATGTAAGAGATCTCAGATCAAAATAAAAAAAACCTAATAAACAAAGATGCAAATTATAATAGTAACAAAAAGTAAAAAAGGACAAGGCGTGGTTCAATTAAACGAAAACTATACAATGATTTATAGTGGGCTAATGCTAAATGATAGAGCAAAATGGGGGGTACTATGTGTTATAAAGCAGAAGTGGGCGGGGGAAATATTATATCTAAGTGGGTATGTGTAAACGAAAGGCAGTGTCTGTGAAATTAAGAAAAGAGAAACATGACTAGCAGTATATGGATCTAACGAAAACGATAGTATAGGGAAAAAAGATCAAAAATGAAAAAATAATAAAATATGTTAGGATGAAACGTATGGCAATTTATAGCGACTATTTCTTACTAACAGGAAAATGCAACGTTCAGTAAAAGAACACACCCTGAGGAAGAAAATCTTACACAAGAAACAAATTTATAAAAAATTGAAACCAACCTATAAACTAACAGATGAAATAATTAAAGAAAAATTGAAAAGAGTGGACATAGAGAACATAAGTTTTGGAAATTTAAAATAATTCTCTTGATAATTGAAAAGACAGTCTGCGGAGTTTCTAAACTGAGCAATCGAAATAAGACTGATGAAATGAAGAAAATAAAAGAACATAAAATGGAGAGTTTATAAAAGCAACAAAACCGAAAGCTTATAGAAAATATAACCAACAAAGAAAAAAAGTGAAATAGTAACAAAGGCAGCAAAAAAGTCATGGGAAGAGATGGGATATAAAATGAAACTAATAGTAAAAAAAATCAAAAACTTAGGAATTTTAAAACGAAAAGAAAAGAAACATTAAACTAAATTAAGAATAAAGATGGCAAACTGATGAAACTGCAGTACTAAATAAAATAGAAATAATAGCTTCGAGTAATTCTAACAGTAGTTGAAATGAGGAGAAAGAAGGAAAAGAAAGGGAAAGAGTGAAAGTGGAGAATTAAAAGGGAAACCGCTGAACATTTATTGTCGGTGCATTTTCCAATTGAGACATTAATGCGGCTACTTGATTTTGTTGCTTTTAATCTCTATTTAAAGTTGTATGATAAGCAAATGCGCAAAAGGTACTTGGATGAAGAGATTAATGGCCATAAATATCCCTACCACAAAGATATTTTAGGATGTATGATCTATATTTTTTTTGGCCAATTGAGTGGAATAAATAGTAATATTATAATAAAAGATCAGTGCTATAAGCAGGGTGAGGTAATGGTGCATCGTGTGGTCGGTTCTCGGATTACAAGGCCGTGGTCGGAGTTCAGAAACTCTTGACGTT
Source organism: Sinelater perroti (assembly GCA_036346155.1). Taxonomy (NCBI): domain Eukaryota; kingdom Metazoa; phylum Arthropoda; class Insecta; order Coleoptera; family Elateridae; genus Sinelater; species Sinelater perroti. The sequence continues at coordinate 651,369 of JARFIY010000380.1, forward strand.
TCGTCCACAACTGCGGCGGACATCTTCAGAAGAAAATCTTTTAAAAATTAAGTGACTGTCCCGTGCGTTTTCGCTTTTATACTCATGCGAGTATGGTAGGGATGGTATTAGGAGGGGGCTGTTGAAGTCACCTGGATGGTTGATAACATAATCGGGCTAGCTACTGACGTCAATCGGGTCGTTGCAGGTAATATTTTGGCATTTTCTGACGTCAGTCCCTCTTTCACCGTATCGCGTCTGTTTTTTTTGTCCCTTGGGAGCGATAAACCAAACCCTAAGTAGATTGAATCCGTCGTCTTTGTTAAAATTATTTTTATATTTATAAATCTCCACCGCTCCTCTGTATAATCTCGGGTAGTAATTCCTACAGTTGGATAAAACTTGTGTTTCCCCGAATTCTATCTCGTGGTTATGATTCTCCAAAGCATGTTCAGCAACTCCTGATTTTTCGGGATGATTAAGGCGTAGATGATGTTTATGTTCCTTTCTCTTAGTGGTAATCGTACGGCCCGTAGTCCCACTGTAGACTTGCTTACATGAGCATGGTATGCAGTATACCCCTGGTGTATTCTGTGGGTTTCTTGTATCTTTGGCTGGTCTAAGCAAATTCCGTTTGCCTGAAACATTCCGTAATTATTTAATGGGTTGGTTAAGTTTGTAATGGGCGAGATCGGCCAAAAGAGTGGGGAAAACGACTTACAAATATTTTTAATTTTCGTTGCCGCCCTGCTGCACGATATTTATGCCTATTTAGCGTCTACCAGAAGGGACTGAAAAACACCTGAAAAAGTTTGGAAAGTTCATCTCGTTCAAATCCTCGCACGTGTACAAAGGGCGGCTGGATTTCTGAAAGGCATTATATGCGCTGCTGATGCTTGAAGGCTGGATAACACTACGGGGGCGTTCGAAAATTTATTACAATATTTTTATGGATACATTTCTAGGTAATCAAAAATTAAAGTAAATTAGATAAAAGAATTCTACTCTTAAGTTAAATTTAATTCTGATTATACTTATAAATATCGTAAAACTACATTACAAAATATACTCGACTCGTAGCGGTTTTACGAGAAAGCCATAAACTATATCTTTATATTGATCTGTTTCTGTTTTGTTATAAATCAAGGAAAAATGCATGGTATTGAAGTACCACCGACAAATCAGGGGCTAAACTATTTTTACCGGCATTTGCAAAGGTCTTGCATAGTTATAACAAAGTTACTCACAAAAGTATGAAGAATCCATGAAAAATTTATCCATACAGCTTTTTTTATTAACTTAATTTATTAGCAAAAACACGTTGTTAGGGGATAGCCCAAAGTTTAGCACATGATTTAGAAGATTAGTGCTTATCAAATTAAAGATATTGCTTGTTCTTCATCACTGTGAAAAATAGTAGCTTTTTTATTTTTTATTTACAATTATATAACAGCTACAAAATCAAAAATTCTTTACAATCAATAGAAAATTTTTATCGACCTACTTATCATTTTGGTCTTTCTACAGGTGATCTAGATTTTTCTTGGGCTATTACGCGGATAACACTACGTCCGCGTATTACATGTGCGCACTAATATTTGTATGAATATTTATATCCTTCCTAGCAACTTGTTACAGGGTCTTCCTTTTCTTTTTATGTTAATGATCTGCTGTGATTCTTCTATTTTCTTTTCTGGTTGACAAATTACATTCTTTAACCAACATATTTTTTAAACTTAAATAAGATTTGTGATGTTGAGTTCTCCAAAAACTTTGTATAGCTCTTGTTTTTCTCTAAAGGTCATTCATAATATAGGCGTCTCCCATACTTCTATCTTTGCTTAATTCACTTTATTTAGCTTCTACGTTTCTATACTATAAGACACTTTTACTTGAGAAATTGTGTTTTGTTTACACTTATTCATTCTTACCAGTGTTTCCTTTCTGTGTCCCCCACTTCTGCTTATCATCATATCTAGGTAATTATTTTTTCCTTTTTTCAAAACAATAAGTCCTCCTATCATTAATTATTACTGTTTTTTCCTATGCTATTGTGTTATGTGGCTCATTTGCGTTTATTTGGATTCAGCCAATATCAGAGTATTTAGTACTTCTTTTTATTTAGTAATTATTTCTACTACATTACCTGCATACCCTATACGCCGATGACCTTTCTTGAATATTTTTCTCTTTAAAATGCTCTCTTTTAATTATATACATATATTTGTTTTTGTTATCATTTATCTTTTTTCTATTTTTTCTTTTCGTTGTTCCTTTAGATTCTTGTGTTAACTGATTTGATGAATTCCCCTCCTCTTCTTCTTGTTCTTTATCATATGACGCATTACACCCAAATTTACATAATTTTCTTTTTTCTTTATCAAGTTACCACTTCTGTTTTTATAGTGTATAGTTTGTGACATGCCTTGTGTTGTGCTGCTTTTTATGTTGTTTCTTCTGTTTCTCTTTTATTTTTGTTGTAATCTTTTATAGACTTTACCGTTTAGTAAGCAAAATTTGCACTACCTCTTCCTCCCGACAGGTTAATGTTTTTTTTATGTTTAGCTTTTATTGATGCGTAATCAATTTGAATCCTGTGTTTCTTTATGTATATTTTTATTCACCAAATTTTACGCGTTATTTTCTTTTGTTTTCATTTACAATTACTTTTGTCTCCATTTTGGATTTGCCATGTTTACTGTATTGCCCTATTACTAGTCGATACATTTATTTTTTTTTTTTGTCTTTCATATATGTTTTTTTACGCTTTTCTCCTTCGTCGAATCATGAACATTAATAATAGTAAATGTTCTATACTTTGTTCTAATCTCTACAACACATTATATTTGCTATTACTTTGAATTTTATCACTGCATTTTCCATTTTCCCTTTACCAGAAACTCTACGTCATATTTTCTTTCTCTCGCTATTAGAAACAGATGTTGTTCCAACTCTAGAATTGTGTTTGTTTTTTGCTTATTTATACTCCTATTTATTTATTTTTTGGTTTCTCTTGTTTGTAGCCTCTTGCTTTTTTACAACATCGTCAAATTCTCTTCATTGATACATCCATTTGCTACCCGCTAGTTTTTAAACTGATTTATAACTATTTTTTATTTATTGGAATCCCAGTAATAGCTTACGTTACTTAACAGTTGGGCTGAAAAGTTCGTAGGCTAACATAGAAAAAAAAATTTTTTTGATAAAATTGGATTTTATTATTCAATATAATTGCCTTCGAGGGCGATACACCGATTATAGCGATCATACAATTTTTCTATACCATTTTTAAAATATATTTTGTCTTTAGCCTCAAAATAAGCTTCTGTTTCGGCAATTACCTCTTCATCGGCGCTAAATTTCTTTCCAGCGAGCATTCTCTTGAGGTCTGAGAACAGGAAAAAGTCGCTGGTGGCTAGATCTGGAGAATACGGTGGATGCGGAAGCAATTCGTAGCCTAATTCATGCAATTTTGCCATCATTTTCATTGACTTGTGGCACGTTGCATTGTCTTGATGAAACAGCACTTTTCTTCTTCAAATGGGGCCGTTTTTCCGTGATTTCGTCCTTCAAACGCTCCAACAACGCTTTGTAATAATCGCTATTGATGGTCTGGCCCTTTTCAAGGTGATCAATAAATACTGATGCCATAAACCTTGCTAGCCGATTATTGCGTCTTTCCACTCTTTGATTCGGTTCATCGCGTGCAGTCCACTCGGCTGACTGTCGATTTGACTCTGGAGTGTAGTGATGAAGCCATGTTTCATCCGTTGTCACATATCAACGAAAAATTCGTTATTATTACCGTTGAATATCGCTGAACATTGTTCTGAATCAACGACACGTTGAAACTTTTGCTGGATTGTGAGCTCGGCGGCACTCACTTTGCACACAGTTTTTGCATGTCCAAATATTCATGCAAGATATGTCCAACACTGTATTTTGATATCTTCAGAGTCTCAGCTATCTCGCTTAACTTCAATTTACGGTCATTCATAATCATTTTGTAAACTTTTATGTTTTCGTCCGTTACAGCCTCTTTCGGGCGTCCACTGCGTGCATCGTCATCAGTGCTCATCTCGCCTCGTTTAAACTTGGAAAACCACTTCTCAACGGTTGATTTTCCTGGTGCACAGTCTAAATAATGCTTATCAAGCCAAGCCCTGGTTTGAACGGTATTTTTTTGCCAAAAGCAGTGTTTTATTAATACTGAAATTCCTTTTATCCATTTTTAAAATTAACAATAGTTGCTTCACTCAAAATACGATATCTCCTAAACTAATAGTCCGACAGTTGTCAAATTTATACACGAGTCTTTTGAAGGTTAGGGTTAACTAAAAAGCACATGGATTTAATACTACTAGCGCCGCTTATGTGTCAGCCTACGAACTTTTCAGCCCAACTGTTATGTGCTTCATTATTATTTTAGTGTTCTTTTATTCTGTAGCTAAATCATTTTTAATGAAAATGTTTTATTCATTTTTTTAGCAAACTCTACAATTATTTGTTTAATATCCTTTACGTTTTTCGTAGATTCTTATTTTCCTCTACTGGCATCTCCTTTAACGCCACTCTATTCAAGCCCACTAATTCTTGCTTCCACTGTCTTATTTTCCTGTCTCCATTCTTTTACTATTCTCTTCCATTTTGCCCTCGCCTAGCATTCATCTTTAATATTCCCTAATTCTACCACAACATCCAAGTGTCTTTTTGTTAAATTCTCTTTCTAGCTCTTCCTTAACCTGATTTAGAATTTTAAAAACTGTTTGTAGTTCTTCTGATTCTTTATCTTCCTTGGGGTATCATTAATTATTTTACTTTGTCGTTTGCGTGGGATCTTTTAGGTTTTTGTACTTTGTTTTTCTTTTTGTATACTCTTTAAAACTTATTACGCTATGCTATCTTGGTTTTACAAATATTTAAGTACTTATATGTTCTCTAGTTGAATTTTAAAGCCTTTCCATTACCAGCATTAAAACTACAATTTGCTAGCACAGTGGGCGGAGCCGTTCTTTTCGGTCCTGTTATCACACATTGAATTTGGTGGTGAAATCACAAATTTCTTAGTCTAGCTCCTAATCTCGATCCTCTTGATGTGACCTAGCGTGGATGTTGGATGACTGTATAGACCACCTCTGTGTCGTAGAAATTAGGATTTTTAGGTGCTTCTGACGGGCGTCTGTATTGACCTCATAATTCTACAGGCCACGAACGATAGAATTAGCAAGTGGTTTGAGTCTCAGTGAAGTTTTTAGAGTGGTTAAAACCACGGGAGGTCAAGATCGTCCGGAAGACCCGATTTTGATAACTTTGGATAACTTTTGATAGCTGGATAGCTGTCTTGTACAATGACGGCTTGTTGTTGGTGAATGTTGTCCGATTCCTGAAGTGGTAGAGGGAGCTAAATGGCATTCTTATTGCTTTTGCTTTTGCTTTTGTTACTATCCTGTCAATATGCCATCTCCAGGTCATTTTTCTGTTCAGAATCATCCCGAAGTAGGTTCAGGGTATATTCCTTCTAAAGATCTCTTCACTAAAACAGTTTTTTGGTGAAGAACAGGATCTCTAAGCTCTTCTCCAGATTGATTCCCGTTTCTCACCTGCTGCACTGTTCTTCCAAGAGGTCCAGTTTCTTTTGGAGCTGTCGGCTTGCAAGAAATTGACCCAGCGAGCTTGTTATGTCATCTGCATACTGAGCCATTGTAATGGAGGGTGTCATTGGCATATCCCGGATTGAGATTTTGTAGAGCATTGGTGACTAGAAGGAGCTTAAGGATTTCACGCCACGAAACTTCTATTGGCATTGGAATTGCAATGGAGGCTACTTTATACACTAGCCCGTTGTACCATTTATTGTTGAAGACCTTGGCCACGTCGAGGAAGACTTCGCCGCCAAACTTCTTCTTGGTGTAGCTCTCGGCGATACTTCACATTACACTAAGAGGCTAGAGGATAATGTAGTGACCCGCCTAATTCACTTAATAAATATAGCAGCTAAAAAAAATGAAGTAAATGTGTAAAGAAATGAAAGTTCAGCACTATTTTATTAAAATGTTTGAGCTAATGAGGCTAACTTGATGAGTAACTGCACCAACCTCACAATTTAAGCTCTTCTACTTGAAAAGTTTTTTTTTAATGTAATCTTATATGTTTCTAAAGGTACCACCAAAGGAAAGTTTATTATCTTGCGCAAAGTTTCTTCATATATAATTCATTATACAAAATGATATAAACTAATACAATTGTGATCTCTGGTAACTAGTACACTTTCACTCATTCGTCAACTAGCACCATATCGTGGATTTTGTCGATTATTTGCCGACATGGCAGATATTTTCGAATTGTCTCAATATTTATTCTACCATGCTTGCATTTGTTTGTCAAAGTGGTTTAATAGGAAGGATCACCTAATGTTGCCTCAAAAAAAAAACTGAAATCATTGAACGAATTACAACTAAGTTTTTAGATCTATCTAATTTGGTTTGAAAATTCACTAAATGCAAATCTGTAGCATGGCGAGAGCTCTTTAAATCAAAATTAGTTTATAATTAGCAGTGCAGTATAAAATTTCTGACGATTATTCACTAGTATATATTAACATAAGCTGGCATGGCTCGAAGTACTTGTAATAAACTGCCATCTATATATTTTAAAATTACAAAACTACGACTATGAATAAATTGAAGTACCAACGATTCCAATTTATATTTGTAGGTATAAGAGCGTTGCAGCATTTTTGCTCAACAACCCTAATATCGGAAGTTTATACGTCTGCGAAAGCTCATGTTGCCATAGGAATCAACCTAAATTCGCGCGAGGGCACGATTGCAGACTTCCGGGTAGCGAGCACAGCACAAGAGATAGCGAACGAAATTACCAGAACGCATTTGATGCACCTGAATTATTTGAGTAAACTCGCATCTGGCAACATATCTGCCGATACGGCGGAGCCGCTAAGCTGCAAGGCTCCTGCAAACATTTCTCGTGCAAAACACTAAAAACGTATCCCAATGTATTACAATTGCAATACAAATTGTTCTTGGTACTAACGTGCTTCTGAAACTCAAATCCATCAATTAAGTGCACGTGATATGTTTTGGTTCATTAGTTAGCTTAACTGTTATTTTATTACTGCACTAATTGTAAGCCTCACTCAGTTTTTTCGTGAAACAGAAATGGAAAACAATACCTTTGTGCCACTAATTAGCTCAATATGTCGTTGACAAAGAAAGACGAGCAGCCATATTTTCAGCCAATATGAGACCTGTATCTGTAGATGGGCATGTTCTGCATTTGGTGGGATTTGCTAGGCATTATGCGTCTCGATCTGCTACCGCAAAGTTCTAGCGTTACGATCTAGCTATGATGCAAACAATGTTGACATGTTGCCAAAGAATACTAAAGCTCAAATTGACAAATTATCTAAATGTTGGTGCTAATGGGGCAAATTTCAGGCAAAATAAAGTTACTTTTCCAGAAACTTAACAAGTGTAGAAATCTTTAAATAATGCATGACAGCACTTTAAATTTATAAATCAGCTCGAGGAATATTGCATAAGATCAGTCCCAATTGGACGACGCCATTATTATTTTACATTACATCATCACCTACAAGTCGTCGATAAAGATCAAGGCTGCCCAGAAAGCTCATTTATACTGTTTTTGTGCTTTTTAATTTTTCACCTCATCAACCCACATACAACATACATTTTCTTGTTTATAGAAAAATTTATAGCTCACTCATAAATGAAGACAAATTGTGGACTATGTATAACAGACAGATCTCCAGAAAATGAATTTGCCAACACTCCTTATTTTAAAAATAAATTCCATGCCATAAACTTTGATTGTGTCAATATTAATCGGATAGTCTCTTTGTAGTGCTTTGTCTGTAACCAGTTAAGATTTCCTGTCGGTTTGAAATCACCTGTTTCTCTTAGGTTGTCTATATCCATATTGCTTCTTAAGGAAAACATGTTCTATTTTTTGCGTCTTCTTTAGCTGCATATCTTGCAAAGTTTTATTTTTATTACTTCACCTAACCCCATCTTCTGCCTTATTCGTTCGTTTGTTTTCCCATCTCTTCAAGTATCTTCAATATATTCATGTTCTTTTTCCTTGTTACTCAGTTCCAGACACATTCGATCATAACTAGTAGAAAATAAAAAGCAAACACCTCGGCCTTTAAAACTTAGTTTATCATATGCTATGCATGTCAGTATCGTTCTTCCTTTAATTTATTCTTTGTAACATAAAAGCTTTTGTTTAAAATGACAGTAAAGAAAAATCAATGTAATAACATAGATGCTTAAAATTTTGGTAAAAAAATCGTTACAAAAGAGTCGTTCTTTTATTTTTAAATATTAAACACATTTATACTTGGTAAACTAAAAAATGATTGGTACTAAAGTTGCTACAAGCAATTTTTAGGTGTAGCACGGCACTACTTGTTGAGAAGCGACTTAAGCTCGTTGTTGGAGAAGAATTTCTTATGCTCTATAGATCCGAGACCCTATAGGGTGGCAACAGAGTAGCGACTGACATTATGCATTATCGTGTTAAAAGCGTGCCGTGTCTCTATTTCATGTGATGGAGTTTTTGAATACGTTGGCAGTCAATCCATCACCAAAATTTTCTCCTGATTCCAAAAGACAACTGCTTTTTGTTGTGGAATAAACAATCTCGGTCAAGGATTTTTAGGTCTACGGCTTTCAATGTGTTACTACTGACGTTTATGCCAGAACCATAATTCGTCCGCTGTGATTAGTGATGTTTAGTGAACCTATTGTGCATAGATTTTTGTTATCTTTATTGCATCTGCCAGTGCGTAACTTCTTCACTGCTTCTTCTTCTTAATGTTACTGGATCGGTTAGGAGTTGCTCTGTATTTTATGTGGTGTTCCTATATTTCACTTTCCAGATGATGAAGTGTATCTAGTTCTGCAAACCGTTCCATATCCGTGCATCATTCCACATTTTTCATATCAATTACCCAATTTTATATTTTCTGAATCTGACATTTCTATTGAATCTAGTATTTTCCGATATTTTGGATGGAATTTTTTTCTCTACTATATCTGGATTAATTTGGAGGTACTTGTTGTTACGTCAGCACCGTATGTGACTATAGGACAATCTATCGTTTTACATATTCTAACGTTTTTGCTCTTCGCAGTGCTAAATATCACTTGCAACTTTACCAAAGTTACTTACTGGCAATCAAAATCACTTAACGCTATTTATGTACGCAGCACATACAATTAATAACGAAAAATTATATTATATTTATTTATAACACTATTTATCTTGCACGCGCACAGCTTCTGGCACTTGAATTGACTTTCAAGGCTGCCTTGCTGCGTGATAATTAAGCAGTTCAAAACCGGTTTCAGAATGCACATCGAATTTTTCGTAAACATCTAGCAATTTCCTATTGTTCGAGCCCCACATGTGCACACGCAGAGCGGCTGGATTTCTGAAAGGCATTATTTGCATTGTTGATACGTGACGTCTAGCGACTACCAGCTACGAGGGGCGCTCGGAAATTTGTTATAATATTATCACCTTATGTTTTGATTGACATATAGAATTAATTAAACACCTAGATTTCTTTATAGCTTTATCAACATCTGGCATTTGCTTGTTATGTAATTATTATTTTACTTCTAGATAATCGAGGCTTAACATATATTCAATAATAATTCAAATATTACATAATTACATAAACACATAACTGTTACATAGGCTTTCATAAATATTTATTTATCGCTTTGATCCTCGAGATTCCAACTTCAAATCATTTTAAACCCTTTTATACCTGCTTTTCGTGGCCTTCTTTGCTTCTTTTACCTGCCGGTCTTCTATACAGAACTATCTTTAGCATTTTCTCCCCTTGCAATCTTTCTACATAACCTAACTACCTAATTCTTTGTGGTTTACTGTATGTAGATAAACTAGGTGTCTTATATAATTTTTCTATTTCGTTGTTCGTTTTTCTTTTCCAACCTTCTTCTGTTCTTATTTCTCCGTAGATATATCTCTTCCATCTGTCCAATAGGTCACTTTCAACTTGTTTTAACGTCTACGTCTCACAAACGTAAGTCACTGTCGGCCGTAGAGTTGTCCTGTATATCCTTATTTTTGTATTTCTGGACACTACTTTTGATTTTATTAATGGTCTCAATGCTGCATATTTCTGGTTTTCTTTCACAATTCTTGCTTTTATTTCCTGAGCCTTACGATCGTTTTTTTTTTAATTTGTATACCTAGATATACAAATTGATTTATCTTTTCAAAAGTATAAAGGTTATTTCTTCTATTACCATATTTTATCTTTCTTATATTTATTTTTAGACCCATTTTTTTTTGAATATTCTTATTAGTTCTTTTTCTGATTTTGCTATTAAGGAAATATAATCCGGGAAGATCATACACTGGTTTTTATTAGTGAAGATATTCCTTTTTTTGGTTCCTCAGAATAGAACGGAAATAGTGCAACCATCAGAAGAAGAAATAGATGAAATAATAAATAGATCAAGAAACAACAATAGCCATGAGAAATCAATATAACAGCCAAATTATTGAAAAAAGAAGGCGAAGTATTAGAACAGGAAGTATACAAACTTATTAAAATAATATGGGAAAAAGAAGAAATGCCAAATGAATGGTCCAAAGCACTGATAGTTCCACTGTACAAAAATGGGGAAATTATAGAGGCGCATTGCACTGTTAGATACCTGTTATAAAGTTTTAGCCCAAGTAATAAGAACAAGGTTAAATAGGTATGCGGAAGAAGTATTAGCAGAGCACCAGGCTGAGTTTAGATTCGATAGATCAGTGATAGACCAGATTTTTGCCCTAAAAAATTACAAACCACCTGTTATGAATACAAAGTAGTTTTGTTTGTACTATTTACTGACTTTAAACAGGCATATGACAGGATTAAAAGAATTTCACTGTACAATATGTTGTAGTTTGGGAATAGCAAATAAATTAATAAAACTTATAATGACCATGAAAAAATCTAGTAGTGCAGTGGTAGGGGAGGTATATAAGTCAGAAGATTTTGAGCGGAATAAAAAATAATAAAATTATTTAAATTTGAAATTTTACAAAGATGAGCATTTTTAATTCAACTGTTTTTCCTTAATCCTTACCAAAGACAACCGTTTTTTTAGAATCATTACGTACTAATGGTCTTCAAAATTAGCAGTATTACACTTGCAAGTTCTTATTTTCTGTAACTTTTGAATAATTTTTGAATTTTGCTAGGTTTATACCATGATTTCATAGAACTCTTTCATATAACTGGATCTTCAACCCAGTGTTTTGTAATGCATAGTTCTAATTTTATGCATTTTAATTACGTAACCCAATTAGTAGATGTCACTACTGTAGAAGATCTCAAGTAATGTGTGATTATCATGCATCTAACAAACACCCGCTGCTTTTACATTTCTCAGTAAAGTTTTTGGTGGTTTGAACTGCAATGTGCAAAGCAGTTACTATCTCAATCCTCAACTCATCCAAAGAAACCACGCATTTCGTTGCAGCCCATGATCATCTGCTTCTATGATTTTCCACTTTGTCTACAAAGCTACTCAAACAACTCGCTAGTACCTTCTGTACGTTTCAGCAACACCATCTAGTGACATAACTGGAATTTTGAGAAATGATCAATCCGCTGTATAACAATTGTTTCATATTTCTAAAATTATGGTATTAACCTCATTTTAAGGCGTTCAAGAGCTTTTTTGAACACATTAAAATGCATTTATTGCAACCTATCGGCACCTTGTGCCAAGTCTGAACTGTAAAGCGAATGATTTATTAAGGCCAGGTTCTCATCTAGCGACCCAAAAATGACACGATTTTGTCGAATTTTTTTTCCATAGAAAAAAATAAAAGAGGAACTCGATGTTTTTGGTACTTATTTGGTAGGTCTTAAAGTATGGAAAAACATTTTTTATATAAAAATAATGTAATAATTATTGTTTATTTGTACTGAAACGTGGCAGCCTAAAAAAAAGTATCCAAGAGGGCGGCACTCTAGCGATCGTTCCTATTATCTGAAATCAAAAATCAAATATTTTTATTAAATATATTATATTTGTTGGAGGTTGTACCTATAAAACCAACAAAAAGTCAACAATTAAAAAAATAGCGGACATACAAAGTGTAGTGTCGCGTTTTCGTGCTTTTTTTACTCTTCAAAGTGCTGTAAAAGATATAAATAATAATAAATTTAATCATTTTTAGGTTCATCCTCCAGTAAATTTAATCTACTTTGAAACGAAAAAATCTATATAGCGATATATTCAGTAGTTTTTGAGATATCGTGTCGCCCAGTTTGAAAAACGTGGTTTAGAGAAAAACGCGTTTAAAGTTTCGGTACACGAACTGCTTGTATTCGAAGCACGTGGTCGACTAACGCTACACGCTATAACCGTTGGTATTAGTATATATAGAAGCACATCTATATTTTTTAAAAAAATAATTTTTTACAAATAGTTTTGGGAATATATTCTACGGATAATTAGCTATGAAAACATGTAAAAAAATCGATTTTTTGAAACCTCTTCATGAGAACCTGGCCTTAATTAAATGTTTAACTTATTTATATAGGATATTACATAGTTGTGGAGGATGCAAACGACAGTCTATTATATACTTTTGTTAGACTTACAAAATGAACTTGCAGAGAGAAGCTCTTATATTACTTTTACTATTTCTTGTTTATATCTAATATTTGTTGTTTGCTGTTTATCAAAAATATTAATTGTCTCCTTGGGAGACGCAGTTTTAGACACTTCATATTTTTCTTTTATCTATTGTTTCTTCTTTTTATGTTTCTTTTAATCGATTTATTAAAATCTATAAATACTCTTAGTATTTCCATTCTTAATTTTTTTTTTGTGTTATTGTAGTTTATTTCTATTAAAAGTTGACAGGTAACCAAATAAATTACGCAACTGTTAATTATTGTGTAACAAAACACCAAATAGCATTGGATAGAATACCATTAGTTTCAGCATTGGTCTTTATGTAGGATAGTCGCCAGAATGGTCTAAGCGGATGAGGCGCGGACTATGATGCGGACGGACTCGGGTTCCTTTCTCGGAGCTTTCTAATGCCTGTTGGGTGGGCTACTGAAAATAATTGAATACCTGCGCTCGCTCGAGCAAGGAGTAATAATGGCGATCGTCTAAGGTGCGGTGCTTGCCACATCGTCCCAGTATCAGAGATGGTGCGCGACGACCGGACAGAGAGAGCGAACATATGAGAGCCTTAACCTCTCATTTGCAAGCCGTGCTCCCGCGCGAGGCGTTGAAACCTTACCACATTACTACTTTATGTAGGATGAGTGTCCAGTTACTAACACCTAAGCAAATATAAGCACGAAGTATGATGCAGGGTGAATTAAATAAAACCGGAATTATTTTTTTATTTATTGAAACTTCATACAGATCCAAATATACAAAAAATACTTGTCTACAAAATCCTCCTGACTTAGAAACACATTTTTCCCAACACTCTAGTAGTTTTTTGATCCCGTCATCCTAAAATGATTATAATACTAGCCAATCACGCACGAACGCTTCAACAGCAACATCGTCGTAAAATGTGTCTTCAAGTGGTGATTTAGGGTCCCAAACAAATCACAATAAGTATTTCAGTGTAGTTCAGAACAAATCCTCTATGTTTTGTTTAGTTTGAGTTTGAGGATAACGTCTTATTGCTTCAAAGGCAATTTCAGCAATTGTTAGCCATCGGTCATCTTCGGGAAAGCGGCAAACCATGCGAATACTATATTCAATCGCGCTGGTCCTCGAGTAAGGTTAGTGACCTTTATTTTCAAATGCTGCTCGTCCTCAAAACTATCCTTTAAGTTTTCTTAAAAATTCTTTGTCTTGAGAAACTTGATAATAATCCAAATTCAATAAATAGGGTACTAACTAAAAAAGGTCTGTAATACTCAGAATCCCCATCCCTTTTTGTTCACTTTACGGTGATACCTGATTTCTTCACGTAATTTTATTACTACCACTGAAAAAAAGTTAGCTTTGTTATTACAAACTCAAGAGTAAACAAGCGAAAACAGTCTGGATATCATCCAGATCTTCCACGTCAAAGAAACCCAATATTGTTCTGTTAACTTTCTATGAAATATTTTCTAAAGACAATGTGAGAAGACGGATACGTTTACAGTTAGTAGCTAGTTGAATTCATTTGAAAAAGACGATATCAACTTAGGATACGGCCCAGTGTGAAAATTATTCTCACTCATTTGACTCTCTTTCTTACTATCATTTTTACTTTACATTGGGATTGTATCGATAGCTAAAATATTTAGTAGACATATTTGAAAGTTCAAATTAATATTGCTTCACATAGCATTCTCTATTATCATCCACTACGGCAATTTTCCTGCTGCAAGACATATTGCTTTCAAGCGTTTCCCTAAGTAATTAAGTATGCTAACGACGAGGGCAGCTGCAGCTACTAATAAAACAGAAATTCTTCCCAACTTTTAATGCAGCTCCAGCTTTACTTTAAACTTTATCAATCATTTTAATCACCCAACTAATTGAAAGTTGTGCACTGCAGAACGTCGAGATAAAATCCCTTGCGTTAATACTTTTGAAATAAGCAAACGGGCGATCACCCCACACGCTAAAATAATTTCTTTATATTAAAATTAAAATAACTTTCTAACAATTTTTCAATGAGGTTACAACTTAGCAGTAAAATATATCCAGTACAGCTTTATGTCATACTATCATATTGAAGAACAACCGAGAGAAATAAAAGACTGTACTAAACATGATATCGGCCCAGTTTCGATAAAACATACGATTTATTACAAAGACTAATAAATTAAAACTTACAGAACTATAAACTGAGATAAAACGTTTAGAACATCAGTAGTTCAACATGTCCTGTTAAACAACACCTAAAAGTTACAAGCTAAGATTAACGTAATCGTATGCCCCGCTAAGACATTTTTCGTCATTTTTTGTTGAATCCTTGGTTAGAACCTTTGTGCTAATGCTATGAGTTCTGCCCTCTTTTCCTATGGTTTAGAAAAATCAATACACAAATTTGCCTAAACTTCTACGAGGTATCCTACAGGCGATCTCCACCTACAACATTTACCCCTCAGGGTGTGAAAGAGGAAATGACAATTTACATTTCAATTATGATTTGAAGTAAAACCAAAGCAATGCTTTATGAAAAATTATTACTGGAAAGGTAACATACCATAACAACAATGTTGCCGATTTTTTAGTACATTGTTTGGAAAAGATCATATGACATGAAAATGTGTATGCGCCAAAGATTTTCAACTGAATTCTTTCTTGCTGATGAAATTAAACTTTAACACTTACTGATGTGATATATGACAAAACTGAAGATTAGAATTTCCAGTCAGGTCAGAAAAGAGATAACTTTGATCCTGAGACATGACAATGCGTCATATTAGTTGAAAGGCGCTGAAGTATTACACCTCATGCGTGACTCGAATTTGGTGTCTTATAACTTCCATCTATTAGGAACAATGAAGGATAGATCGACTAGAGAAAGCTGTTACTTTCCATTTAAATCTTCCACAAAATGTAGTATGTAACAACGAATGCTTCTTTTTTAATTTACAGCATTTGTCAGTTCAACAATAAAGTATTATACATGACAGTTTTGATATAGAATAACTATAACTAACAGTACATTTATAATCTATGGTATGACAAGTTAGCTGGAAGCTGCGTTTGTTTCAAGGGGGCAGACAATGGCGGCCTCTGACGATTGTGTTGATGGTTTAGTCTTCTTCCTCGGAGAAGATATCTTGTGGGAGTTTTCTCTTGAGTCTTCTATGGATGTTTCGCTGTCCGAGATTGTAGTGTGCTGCGCCAGTGCAGTTGTTCATGGTAGTAATAAAATTCCTGGTGGTCGTGATGATATATGTTTGAACTGGTGACACTCCAAGTTCTTGATGTAAGTAAGCATTGCGGACAAACCAGGGGCACTCACTGCAATTCTCAGTACCTTCTTTTGGTATCTTTGTAGTTTTAGGAAATTTGTCTTGGATGTTGTGCTCCAGATTGGAGATGCATAGAGAGCTAGGGGTTGCAGAAGGGATCTGTAAAAAGGATGGTGCACTCAGGTTTAAGGGGGGTGTTGCGGTTTATGATGGGGTAGAGTTGTCTCAGTCCGTTATGGCATTGAGTTAATTTCTGATTGAAGTGATAACTCCAGCTCAGTCTAGTGTCAAGAACTGCCAAGTCTTTAGATGTCCATGGTATAACTTGTTTGTCTATAGTAAGAGAGGGAAAATTGGTAAATCTTCTTAATGTGAAGATTTTGTATTGGCATTTGCTGGGATTAATTTTTATGTTCCACTCTAAGCTATTTGCAATATTTATCTGTTGCGTTTTGTAATTGTTCGATTGCTATTTCTAGGTCGGTATTTTGCGTTATGATGGCCGTATCATCGGTGTATGTGGCTAATGTCGCAGGTACGTTTGGTGTATTCGAGGTATACATATTAAATAGAAGTGGCCCTAAAATGCTCCCTTGGGGGACTCCCGATCTTATAATTTTGGTTTCAGAGATTACACCATTGATCTTAACAGCGAAGGTGCGGTTTTCCAAGAAGGAGAAAGTGGTAGCTTGCAGGTATCGTGGGATTTCGTAGTCTAGGAGTTTTTTCTTAAGGCGTTCTATCCAGACCTTGTCAAAGGCTTGGGGATGTCCAAGAAGATTGCCGTGGTGTAGCATTTATTTTCAAATCCTGCTTCGATGTGTTCGCTTATCCGTTGTAATTGATGGCAAGTCGAATGGCCTTTTCTGAATCCGAACTGAAAGGTCGGGAGGATGTGGAGTGCATTGATAATTTTGATTAGGCGTATTAGTGTATAACTTTTTCGAAGAGCTTAGAGATGGTCAGTAGGCTGATTGGATGATAGCTTGTAAGGAGTGCTTTGTTTTTCCCGGTTTTGGGAAACATGAATATATGTGCATGTTTCCAGCTTTGTGTGAAACAACCTAATCGCAGGCATGCATTCATCAGGGTTGCCAGGTATGAAAGACATTTTCTAGTTAGATGTTGGAGGACAAGTTTGGGAATTACGTCATGTCCGGGGGTTTTTCGTGTGTGTAGAGTCTTTATTAGCTCCGCTAGTAACGAATGCTTCTGTGATAGTTAATACTGTAACGAAATTCCGAATGCCCCCCAAACCGACCGCTACACGCGTATATAATGCCTTATAGGAATCCAGCTGCCGCACACGTGCAATTACTCAAAGAAGGCAAGGCTTCCAGATGTTCCTAGTCCGGCATTTAAGGTAGATTTGAAATATCATGTAGTGGGCCGGCCGCAAAAATTCGAAGTGGCGATAGCGGAGCTAGCGAGTTCAAGCGCGAGTGCAACATGAATAGTGTATCATTTTACATTCTTTATTATATGTTGTATACATAAATAGGGTTAAGTGATTCTGATCGTCTATAAGTAAGATATTTTCTTTTTATTAACTCCTTTTATTATTTATTATGCAGCTAGATGTCCAGTAAATTATAAATCGATTAGTAATAAATAACAATAACATGAATACTTAACATGTACGGTAGCACTCAGTGGTTCAGGTAATATAATGTGGAGCTAGAACTAACCTAAATAAATTTGTTTATGCAGATCCATTGGTTTAAAATGTTTAAGTCTGCATGTTTCATTATTTATAATTTCCGTAGCTGCGGTATTAGGGTGAAAAGACAACCTATCTCGATATCGTATGCTGTGTTTGGCAATTTCCTTTGCGATAGTAGGTATGTACAGATCTCGATGGAAGAGTTCATTTAACACATACCATGGGGCATCTACTAGCAAGCAGTACTTTTGATTGGAAACGATCCAGTACTGCTAAGTTGGATTTACTAGCAGACTTCCACGGCTGTAGTTTATAGGTCCATGCTAGCTTAAGTACTGTTTTATAGAGTAGTACTTTGTATTCTATATACTACATCTTACGGAATCTAGTATCTAGCCGTTTTCTTTTGGTCCATATATATTTTCTCCATATAAGTCGTCGATCTAAATGGATACCTAGATATTTCATGTCTTCCGTTTGTAGAAACTTTTGGTTGTTTAAGTATATTGCGGGACAAATTTTTTTAAGTGAAGGTTACATGTCTTGATTTGGTCTCATTTGCTTTGATGCGTTACTTTTTGAGCCAGATTTGGATTTGATTTAAATGGCATTGAAGGTAACGTGGCGTTATGTCTGGGTTGTTGCGAGATAACACAATAGCTGTATCACCAGCAAATGTGGCTGTTACTGTCAGATTTATAGTTGGAAGATCAGAAGTATATAACAGATACAGCGTTGGTCCTAGCACGTTTCCTTGAGGCACCTCTGAACTGATCGGATAAAGTGTATTCATCTTTTATCTTGACGAGAAAATTTCTGTTCGACAGGTATGATTGTAAAACTGTGTAGTAAGGATGAGGTAGATTAGTTTTTATTTTGAACAGTAACCCCTCACGTCATACCTTGTCAAATGCTTGCGTAATATCTAAAAAAGCCTCAGAACAATATCTTTTGCTTTTTTGGTCCCGGTGAGTTTGGTCAACTAATCTGTACACCTGTTCTGTAGTTGCGTGTTGCTCTTTAAATCCGAATTAGTGTTCTGGTATATATCTTGTAAGAGGAGTTTTAATCTTTTTAGGAATATTTTCTCGAACACTTTAGACATGACAGAAAGAAGACTGATAGATGCTTTCTCAGGTGGTTTTCGTGGTTTTAAAGTTGATACTATTTGTGCAATTTTCCAATGGTCAGGAAAAAATTCTGTTTTTAATATAGCATTGAATGTATGCGATTAGTTTTACGCAGGTTTCTGGCAAATGTTTAAAGATTTCTCCGGTTATTAAATCATATCAGGGTGACTTTATGGTATTCAATTCAGTGAGTATAATTTTTTTACTTTATTTGCTGGTGCCATTTGGAACGGGATGTCGAGATATTCATGGATGAAGTTCTCTTCTTCTGGATATGATGCAAATACTTCTTTTAGATAATTGGCAAATATATTTGCCTTTTCTTGGTCGCTTTTTGTCCAAATACCATTTGATGATCTTAATAGAGGGATATACTGTTGGGGTTGCTTAAGTTTCCTGGTTGCTCTCCAGGGCGAATAATCTGTTGCTTCCGTAGGAGACAATGAACTAAAATAGTCTTTGATTGTTTGCTGTTTCATATTATTCAGTAGTGTTTTCAGATATCTACTTGCTGCATTTAGTGCTCTTTTATCACCTGGTGCTTTTGAGTATTGCCATCTTCTTCTGAGTCTGAGCTTTTCAGCTATTTTCTGTTTCACTAATATAGAAAGATGTTTTCGATTTTCAGGTTGTAATGAAATAGGGGTTGCTTGCCACGCAGCTTGTTGGATGACTTTAGTTAGACGTTCAACTGATATTGAAATATCATTTTTAGTTTTGAGAGACACTTTTATCTAATATTCTTTGGAATTGTTCCCAGTTAGTCTTCCTATTACATGGTATTGGAGGTTTTCATTAAGTACCCGAGTACTGTGCGTAATTACGATGGTGGAGTGAAGTGACGATAGATCTAACTTTGATTCGATGCTAAGATAATTTCGGGATATGACTTTTACTACACAGAAATCAAGTAGATCAGGTAGTTTATTGGTATCCGTGAGCCAGTAGGTTGATTAACCAGTTGATAAGGCATATACATTTTTCACTTCTATTGTTTTCGGCAGTTCTCTCCCTTTGAGTATTATCACCCTAAATCCCCAGTGGTGATGCTTGGCATTATAGTCTCCTGCTGCAATAAATCGACTCCCAAGAGTATTGAAAAAGTTATCAACTTGATCTTGATTTATGAGATGTCAAGAAGGGCAATAAACTGCTGTAATTGTTAAGGTTTCCAGCCAGTCTTTTACGTTAACACTTGTAGCTTATATATGATTGCGCCTGTATTTAGGTAGCTCCGCTACTACTTAAGTTTCGTATTATGATTGCAGTTCCTGCATGAGTAGTGGTGTCAGGGTGTTGAGTACTGCATATGGAATAACTAGTAATGTTCTCGCACGCTGTTTGAGAAGTTGCAGGAGCGAGTTGTTAAAATTGCGAAAGTATTATTGTTGTCCGATTTCAAAATAATTTATTAGGTTACCTCACTCGCTTCGAGTTCTATCATTGTGTAAAATTTCATAGTGATCGATTTCGTAGTAAAAGCGCTACAGATGCAACAGAGTAACGGAGATTATCGCATTCACCCACTGTATACCAGTGTATAAGAATGTATAAGAATGGTCATAAATTAGTCCTAAAATGGTTGTTAAAGTATTCAGTTCATGAAAAAGGCGTTATCAGCTTATTGAGAGAGGAAATGTGCAATTCTTCAAATACAGGTAGTCACATGTTACTGTAAGGCCTTCTGAGGTAAATTCTATAGGTGAGTGTACAACTTTTGTCAGGAAAGCTTTAGGACTAAGCTCTTAGATCTTTCCCAGAGTAGTCTCCTTGGCTATCTATGAGGTGTGTAGATAAAGTAATGAGACTGATGTGCGATCTGGGAACACTGGGGGCTGCCCGTTGGAGGAAAGGAGGGTCGATATCCGATGCGCGTTCAGTGTGAGTGCCAACGCTCGCGAGGCAGTACGTTATCTAAAGCGCTGGAATAAAAGGACAACCGGAGAAACACGTGCCTTGACTTTTTGGAGCGGATTAAAAACATTACCTCGTTTTCTGAAACCTGCGCCTTGTCACGCAGCGATTTCAATTAATGAATTTTTGGCAAGTAAAAACAACCCTGTGGCTTTTCAGCCCGCTTATTCACCCGACTTGGGTCCGTGTGACTTTTTCCTCTTCCCACGTGTGAAAATGCACCTCAAAGGACATCATTTTGGGACAGTATCGAACATTGAAAAAGCCGTAATCGACCAACTGAAGGCGATTCTAGTATCCGCATTCCAGCACTGCTATGACAAGTGAAAAAACCGTCTCCAGCGCTGTGTGGCTGCCCAAGGCAATTATTTTAAAGGGACAATGTCCAAACCTAATAAAATAATACAAAAATAGTCTCATTAGTTTATTACATACCTCGTATGCACAGCTATCACCATTTTTTGAGATCATTAGAACAAGCAAAGAAAACTTCACTGCCAAAGTAGTCACCTAAGACTATTAATGCACAACTACCACGGTTTCGGGAAATCATGGAAGCAGCAGAAGAGCTTCATCCGAAATGCTTTTTAGCACATCTGTCTCAGATGTTTGAATTTCTGCAATGTCTTTATGAAACTTCCCTTTTACACATGATGTTTGGTCAGATATTCTTGGATTGATACAGAAGTATGGGTCTTTATATTCTTCTTCTTATTCTACTTTTATATGTACGCTATTAGCTCGTTTCTAACTGCACAACTGTGCGGTGCTTTGAGCCATTTTGGGCGTGGGTGACTAACCTAACCTGTTAATTTAGAAGGAGAGAATGTATTTCACGGTATGTACCGCACGGAGCGAGACGCTACGCCAACAAGTCTGCGCGGAAACGGTTCTAGAGGAAAAGAAGAGCGAGGGGTTCTCGTCGAGCTTCCTGATGCTGCAGAAATTCAGGAAGACCCGCGAAGACGACAAGCCGAAGCAAGAGATGTATGTAGATCACTCAGACCTAAGTCCGTTCGGGGGCGGGCCTGCGTACATAATTCAGCACGACTTGTCCCGATTCACTCCCTCAAACTCACGCCGGAAGAGAAGATCCTCAAGAGACAAGCTGGACGATCCTATGCCACCACACACCAACGTAGCGCAAAGGATGGTGGACCTCTACAATAACAAGCTGCACCGATTTTATAAGCAGTACCAGAGAGAAAGGTGAATATATGCCAGCAGAAGCTGTGGTCCGACTCTACGGAGATACCTATTCAGATTCGGATGAGCAAAGATCTTGTCTTGTTACACCTCAGATGTCCACGGGTCAAAACCAAATTGTTTGATGCAAACGTTTTAGCATGTCATTGTGAAAATTTTGGTTTATCGTTTGTCCTTCAAGCAAATATTAATGGTACACCAAACCTACAACATTTAAAATGCTATCGACATTGAATTTGCTTTCGAGAGTTATCTTTTTACTTTTTGGAGGCAGGTAAACCATAAGTTCTTCCATTCGCCCGTTTCGTGCTTTAATTAAAGGTTATACTTTAATCTCCGGCAATAATGTTTAACACAAACGTAGGATTAATTCAGCAGCAATTGTTGGTCTGATTTCTTTTTTACTTTTGCCAAGATTGTAATATGCTCGATAATTAACTCCAGAATAAGAAAACATCAACGACGTCTACACCTCAACCAGCTCAAAAAATCAGCCGCAACTGAATCTACCATAAAAAAATCCTGGCCGCTAGATTAGCCTAAAACACTCTGCCCGATTGTAGGAATCATTGCAAATAAACCATTATACAGAGACCGTGTACATTTCTAAACATCATAGTAAAATCGCACGAGATAGTAACACAGTTTTAGATTATTTGTCCTTCTGAAGATCTCCGCTGCGGTTGCAGATGAAACGTTGACAGTTTTCAAACGTCCTGATAACCCGTTTTAATTGGTCAGTGGATTCGACATTGTTACGAAACGATTTATTTGGAACTGCAAGGCATTGTCTTTTAACTTCCTCTTTCAGCTTATTGATTATTGTACAGCAAACTTTATGTTTGAGGTATCTCCATAGAAAAAAGTCAGCCAGCTCTTCGCACATTAAATTTATTTGAAAAAGTCATATCGAGATAGGCCTTTACGTCACGATAATAGTGAAGAGGTGCTCCATCTTGCTGAAACTAAATCTCTTTATTACCGTACAACTGCTCAACGACTGTAGATCGGCGGTTTAGGTAAACATTATATTTATAAAATAATATTTATAAGTGCAACCTAAAAGAAGGCTTATCAGTCCAAACAATTTTACAAGAAAATACCATTTATAAAATTTAATTTTTGGTAAAGATTATCTTCATTTAGAGTGTGGATTAATTTTAAATATTAATAAACACATTTATTGTTATTAAAAGAGCGGACACATTTTTTAAGCCACTCTGTAGATTTTCCCATAGCTTTTTCCAACAATTTAAATTTTAAATTTTCCAGTTTGCCAAAATTAATAGAAGCGGCTAGAAAACTTGATAAAAACTTCTGTAATATTAACGGCAGAATTTGCCGTGGCGCACAAATTGTTTCAGCACAACCCACTTCCTACGATATAAAACAACCGTAGTAGAAACTTCGATAATGGCTGCGGCTTTTAGGCTCGAGCAGCAAATATTTGCAATTTATAAACATAAGAATTACATGGAAATGTATTCTTAGACTCTTTCATTCCTGGCTGGCTGATAAAATATTATTTTTATTGGGGTTTCAAAGCATCTATTTTATTTTAGTGGCCATTACGGAATCATTGATCTATGCAGCGAACCAATATAGACACTCAATTATAAATATAAAAATTCTGCATCCACTCCGAGGGGCGTACTGTACATGGCGTTTTTAGAAGGTATCAAGATCTAAATGGTGATTCCTTTTGTCAAAATAAACAAGAGCTTTTCTTAAACATGGTTCTCAAATACTTCCAAAATAAGATGCAGTTCTTCTAGAGTACATCACCAACGTTTAAGCTAAAGTGTGGTGCCAAAATCGACTATGTAATCAAACTTGCATTAACTCGCCCTAAAGAGTCTTGAATTAAAGAAATCCTGATAAATGCTATCATTTTTATAGAAGATGGGAGAGTATCAATTTTTAGTAGAAATTGTTACAAATTAAACCTTTTTACATAGGAAGCTACTTTTCTCAAAAATCAGCACTATTTACGAGATTAAAAATTGCGGTTTCGTCAAAGGATTTAGATCAGATGAGTTAGGTGGCCATACTATTAAACCTTCTCTATACCAAACCATCTTTTTCCATAAATGAGATTCAAGAAGCTTCTAGGTATGATTGAGAATATTTTAAGTACCATCATGTGTAAGCTATATTTCTAACTATGCTACGATAAAAACATCGTCAAACAAAGGGTGGGGGGTAGAAAACAGTGTTAACCAGTTAACAGTATTACCAATAATTTCTTTCCAGAGATTTACAAAGACGCTGTTGATGTCTTCCCTAAGCAAAAGATTGTTTTCTATGTGAAAAAACTTGCCGTGTTTGTTTTTCTATAAAGCACACGTGCAGCTAATCGTTCGGTGATAACGCTGTACTTGCTGAAAATAGTAAGGATACGGCACATGGTCATTAAGTACTTGCTAAACATTGGAGCTTGTGACTGTTGATTCTTCATCGATTTTCCTCGTACTACAACGTGAGTTTTCTCGACAAATTTATATCGAAAAATCTTGTAACTTCTTTCAACAAACAAATGTCAGCATTTACTACAGCCCTCGCTCATATCATGGTCTTTAGAATAAGTTTTTATAAGTTTCATTCCGTTATCAAAAATTTACTTAATGATTGTATTTCTAAATTAAATTATTTATACGATATTCAAAGAGAACCATCGTTGGTGATGCATTTTTGAAAAACCATACTTTTTCTAGAAAACATTTTTATTTTGACCGAAAGAATTAGCACTTGGTGGATTTTGATACCTTTAAAAACAACTATATTGTAAGACTCCAGGTTTGTAAGAATAACAATCAGACCGTCAATACTGTGCGCAAACTGGCAACGCTCCTACCCCCACCTTCATCCGTCAGCAGTCAATACAAGTTTGAACATGTTTCAATTGCTACGCAATTGAGATATTGAAATATAAAAAATATGAGACTGAAAAAAGTTGAAAGCCTTTAACTTAAAAACAAACAACGATGTGAAGTCAGGGATTCTTGTTGTATCAGACAATCGATTGACGTTGAGAATAATTATAGTAAGTTAAATTTCAATCGGTTTACTATCCATTGGATTTTAACACGTGATTTTGGCATGAGCAGTGTAACAAATTTGTGACAGAAAAAAGTATTTCTATAGTTCTCCAGCTTCTCTCTTTCTCCACCATTCATCGAATCTCAGTCCACATGTCTTATTTTTATTTCTTCGGTCCAAAAATGATTTAAAAGATGGTACTTTGATACTTTGGATAATATCCAAAAGAAGCATTCCATAGCTGCTACGAACAATAGAAAAAAACGTCTTCATCAGTTTATAGCTCCTTAAGAGAACTATTTAGGAAGGGGGAACCTTCATTTGTAAAAATAATAAAATTTATGTTTAAACAAACATTGGTTTCATTATCTTTCTACAAACCCCATACAAAAACTTTCTGTTTATATACCAGTACTAATAATGTATTTTTGTAATATCTACTTCAACTCCTCGAACATAAAATGCCAATCAATCTTTTCCTCCGATTTGAAACATTCCTTCAGTTAAAAAAAAGCACAACCTAAATTTTATTTTCTCTCAAGTAGTCTAACCTTACAGTAGTTAATTTTAAAGCATAACAAAATGCATTTTCGTATTATGTAACAAATCTTTCCCTATAAACTCTCGAGAGCAGAAGGATTGTGATGTTACTAATTTCTGATGTTCTTGTTTCACTTTCACGAAGCTTTTAAAAAACATATAAATGTATTTTGAGAAACCTTACCTCCTTCACAATAACTTTAATCTTAAATAAGCTATACAAATAAGAATTCTTTGCACATTTTTGTCCACTGCCTAACATTATCGATAGATACACTGGCGCACCCATTCATCAATGAATATCAATGGAATGCACTACCTTCAGATGTTAGGAGCCCATTAACGATACGTTGCCTCACTTGTTACATTGCAATATGGCTAACTGATATTACAGAAAAATTCTGCTGGGGGTCATCAAGACAATTATACCTATTTCATGTGCTTTGCGACAATATTATCAAACCTATCACCTTAAACAGAATTTTCAAAATTTGAGGATGTCGCAAATAATTTTCAAACTTTCTTCCTTTTACTGGACAACTCCCAGTAACATATCATTTATTAATTAAAATATATACAATAACATTTGTATTATTATTAGTATTAGTGTGCCGTCTTACGACGAAACATCATCACTACCCCAAATACATTTTTCTTACTCTCTAAACCTGTCATTCTTCAATTGGCTACATCTATCGTTATCGAAAATTGACCTCCCACGCCATTCGTCTTAGTGTAAGACTCGGGAAAACCATTCGAAACCGCTGATAGCTCCGAATCCTCCTAACAGTTATAATTCTATGCAAAGAAATAGACTTATCTACTTTAACCTACCCGTAGTTTCTGTCCGTTTATTTAATTTGCGCATCTATAATGAGCTTCCGCCCGTTTCTAAATTTCGATGAAGTAGGAGCCGTAATTGCCTTTAATGCACTTTGCAGCTTGTATCCACGTATTTTGCCTCGTTTTCGCTGCTTGCCATCTTTGCTCCCATTTTGTTCTCATCCTAACTCATAACCGGTTCTTTACAAGCCCCATGAGAATCATTACGTCTCTTTGTCCAGTTGGTCTACACGCTTGTTTCCCAAAGTTTCGGCTGCGCCTTAGTTCAATGGAATCAGATCTGGATCTCGGCCGACAACGTCTTTGCATAGCTTCTAACCTCGACCTGCAAATCCATCTTCATGCTTCTGAGAGGAAGTAGTGGTAATTTGCTGTCAAACATTACAGCGCAGATTATTGCTGTATACCTGGCGATGTACCTCAAGTGGTTATCAGCTAGCACTAGAAAATGGTGCTCCAGTCTGCGAGCTTGGTTTGGTGGATCTCTGCTTCTCGCAAATTCCGCAATTAGTTTATGTAGCAGCATAGTTGTCACAACTCAGGCTCCTTTTTACTGAATAGCATGTCATCTTACTCTCTTGAGTGCCTGTTTTCTCCGTGAACCGCTTTCGCTCGATTTCCCCTGGTCACAACCCAGCTTCTTGCAAAATTTTCCCGTCCGAGGCATCCAGTGACAAACAACTTTTTAGTTTTTCGAGTTCCTAAAGCAAACATTTTAAAACTAACAAATGCTAAGAAACTCTTGACATTTTTCTGAATTTTTGAGAATGAACACAGTTTTTGGATATTCTTTACGAATGTCAGTTTTACGAATGCCATGAAACGTCTTAATACCAAAATATTAGTTCTTTTAAAAAACCGCTTCTCCAAAACTTTTATTCCACCCAAGCACTCAAAATTGGTTTCAAACCATATTTGAAATCATAGTGCAAAAATACGTTCGGGAGAGATTCAAAAGGTAAGAGCCATTCAAAGTTTTGGTCTTAAAGTGTCTTATAATATATTAAGTTGTCTTCGCATAATTAAATTTTACAAATATACGAAAGACTTCACAACAGTCGCTATGTAAACAAGAACATTGTCTGACCTATTATTGGATCTTTTTTTAATTCACGCAATTCTTTAAAAGCTTCTCTCTTAAATGTTCACTTCATGAAATTTATACACCTCGATACTGTGGTAAACAAGTATATAAAGCAATAGAGAGGTATATAAAGTATTGTCATAATTCTTTTAGAATCACATATGTCATGTCAGGTCATGTTTATTATAAAACCGCCTTTAAATATTTAAATATTAATATGCATAATGAATATTAACCATAGGAACAAACTTCCTCACATGATACCTGGCAAGAAAAGTAACAAAGAAGTTCATATGGTAATATTGTTATTCATAACAGTACTACTTCCCTTTCCCTAAAAAATATTTCCGTCAACAATTGCAGTTATATGTGACTGGTATGTACAGTACCCTTTCAGTAGAACACATCAGTAACTAAAATGTGATTAGGAAGCGGAACATAGCCACTGATTACAATTTTGGTAACAGAACCAAGTATCAGAAGCAAGAATGTTTCTTCGGTGTCAAAGAGATCTTTCTAAGTGAATACGTGGCGTCCCACTATTTATTTTTGTTTATTATAATGAAACCAAACATGAAAAGTATTTGGTATTAGAAGCCAACACGAATATTTGAATACCAACTATAATTTTATGATTCTGGCTCCAACTCTGTCATCGGCAGCCAACGTCTTTAAAGGTTCTCAACAACCTAAAGGAAGACGTTGAAATGCTCGCCAACGCTAGGTTCCTCCGAGACAACT
The DNA here is from genome assembly GCA_036346155.1 of Sinelater perroti. Classification (NCBI taxonomy): domain Eukaryota; kingdom Metazoa; phylum Arthropoda; class Insecta; order Coleoptera; family Elateridae; genus Sinelater; species Sinelater perroti. The sequence continues at coordinate 679,487 of JARFIY010000380.1, forward strand.
CAGCCCATTCGATGAATGTTTCCCCAAGGGAAAAGGTTCCTCCCGTAATCTTCTAAGAGAGACACAAAAATTGGGTAGACTTCCTTAAGACCAAAAATATGAGCGGGTGGAATTTCAGTCCATTCAGCTACAGCACGATCATCGGCGGCTGATTCTCTTTCTAACACAGATAAGTCATTTACGGAGCTGGGGTGTGTCTAGGGAAGAAGCTAAAAAGCTAGCTACTGAAGAATGACACCCCCATCCTAACCAATGACCTCTGATACCACTTTTTCTAGAACTTACACGATGCGACATGGGCAAGAAAATCTTGGCTTGACTATTAAAAAAAGAGAAGGTTATGACCCATTTCTATTGCTTACTATTAGTGCTATTATTGGGATCCAAAATCTTGCCATTTTTGTTGTGGGAAAACGACTGTTACACTTTGCATATTCACTTTAAAGTTTGTAAACCAAAATATTTGTCTCTTTTTTCTCGCAGCTTTTTAAGCTGACGTGTGTGGTGAAGTGCTGTTAGAATTGATCGTTTTCATATCAGGAAGTAGCAAATAAATATAAATCAAAATAGAAATCAAATTATTACAATAGTGCTTTGCTGTTGTTGAGATCAGTACGGAAACGAGTGTATAATCTTCATATACTTGAAAGAATATGTTCTACAAGACACTAAAGAAAATTTTAGTACAAATTTCAAGCAAGTGATCCGCATGTGTGATATACACCAAGCAATTGTGTTCTATATGAAAATGACCACTACTTTATTATTTGCAACGTGTAAAAAACTATTGCGATTTTTTTTAAGATTTTGTCGTTGGTTTTTCAATATACCATTACCATTATGCTGTGTGTCGTAAATCCTTTTCACAAATGAAATAACATACATTTGGTAGAGATGGCATCACCAACTTATACATGAAGGACGATTTATCATTATTGTTTTGTCACGGATTATTGGTGACCATCTATTTGAATCAGTCAATCTTTTACGATGCCTCAATTAGGGGGGAAAACTCTACCCTTATTATTTGAAGATGTGCCCAGCACATTGATGAAATTGCTCCAAATGTTAATGTTCTCTGATATCTCAATAACAACTCCGTAGATTTAAATGGGTGCGTCAATCTATGATACGACGTGTTCAAGCTCGCATTGAGACCCATAGGGAAGAGGGGGGTTAGTCACTTCGAGCACCCATAGTAGAGTTATCAGAGGTAAATGTTGTAGACTTACTACACATGTCTAAACATATGTTCATATGAATCTCCAGAATTTATTCGTAAAGTTAACATTTACCCTATATAGTCTAACTCTATTTCAAATCGACCAAGGAAAATTGTTATGCCTTTCTACAATTTTATTTAAATTTTGTTTGCGTTTTGTACATGTAAATATGCAAAGCCATTTTTCGTCCACCAGATTCTGTCCAATTCATTTAAAAATATATTTGTAATCTACTTTTATTTAAAAGCTCTTAAAATAAGCTGACTCTTAAAATACGAGAAAGTTTGATCTTCCCAAGGCCACTCATTTCACATACTTACAAACCTTTTGTTTATCTTGTCATAATACAGATACTTTGTTATTTTGCCGATTTGAAGAAATTCTCTCTACAACGCAGCCGATGTGCCCCCACAAAGCTAATTGAAGTTCCAATTGTTGGATGGCCTACACGGAGACTTAGGCACGTTTTGCATGCAACAGTTTAATTAAAACTGAAACTAATTGTCATTCCCGATCGATGTCGCTAAAGCCTGACACCTTTGACATTTCTTGCTCCTTAACGAAGCTTTGACCTGGCTCGCTTTTATTTGTAGGTTTATTTGCCGCAGTCTGTGGCCATTTCAGTTTTAATGCACCATTTTCGCACTGGCAAAGCCCTGAAACGTGTAAAACTTTTAAAATTATCCATTCTAAAATACTTTTTCTTCTAGGGACGGTGAAGACAGAAAAGGAACAACGCTAATCAGGATTTGCTCGACTTGTTAAATGTATGTAGTTGATCCTTAATTATAAACTGCATGTATAAATTATAAGAGCTGCTCAAATAATTTTCAAAACTTTAGCTGAAACTTGTGTCTTAAATGAACTTAATGACATAACAAAAAATTTTGAAAACCTCTATAAGTAACGTTGGTGACATTTATTTTCAACTGCTTCTGGTCCTCTAAAAAAATATGTTTATATCACTCATATACTTGAACCTTCTTAAGCATATTATTCCCAAACTGTGGCTTATGTCTTCTCAATGTTTTAGATGGTTTTATGCACTCTATCGTAAAGAACTTAACAATCCGTTGCACAACGGATGACGGCAACTCTAAAAGGCCGCGCCCCTCTCAGTTCTCCTCACGACGTGTAAAAAAGAAATTCCGATTTATGTTTGATTCGCTTTCATACTTCTCACAAATCACCATCTTCGACCATTCGATTAGGTTTTTAAGAGACTGTTCAAAGCTTATTATTCATATTTCTGTGGTAATTTCATTGTTAGCAACCCAATAAAGACTATTGTGAGTAATACAGTGAAAAAACGTGCATTCTAACATTTCGTATAACACTGCTATCGATGTAGTAAAAGAAGCTAAAGTTTTTTTTCACCATCCCTACTTTTCCTGTAGCAAAAACCATTTCTAAAGGGTAATTATCTTTCATGTATTCTATTCTCTAAAAAAGTTTTGGGGAAGAAGAAACAGAAACTGCCAACAAGCCAGAACAAGAAAATGTTTTTAAAAACCAACATTATCAAAAACAGCAGGTTTTACTACTTGAATTCTATGGTTTCTACAGAAGGAAGAGGAAACAAAAGAGACAGTCAACTAGGTGTTAATTTTTTAAAGGATATTGATCCTTACGATTTTACTTCGCGAAATAAAAAAAAAGTAAGAAAATGCATTTCCCAAGTGTGAGCTGCTAACACCCATTTTCTTGAGCCATGAGAGATAGTAGGGAGCTTATATTTTTTTGAGGTTATCTCTCAACATGACTGTCTTAAATTTTTGTATTGTTAACAAACATTCTGGTTGAGTTTTGCTATTTTATCTGTTTGTCATCATACTTCAAAGGAATTTGTTTCTTTCTCCTTTATTAAAAAGTCAGTCAACATTCCAGGAAAGCTCGTTGTTGGAGGAGAACTTACCACCTACTGCCTGTTTATTGCGCCAAACAAAGCATAGTTACGCAACTCGAAAACGGGTAACGGTTTGGTCGCCCTTTGCCATACTAAAGCAATGCATCTGCATTTCCAATATGTTAGCGAAATCGCTATTGTGACTTGTATACCGTACTCTTACAAGGAGGCACCTAATCCATCAGCAAAAAACGATTGTTATTTGTTTTAGAATAAACAATTCCTGCTGTGGTTACTTAGGGTAAGGGTTTTTAATATGATGCCTTTCCAAAGACTGGCATTTCTTCTTCTGGTATCTCGTACCAGAACCATAATTTGTTCGCTGTGACCAGACAGTTAAATGTCTTCGGATCTACGTTGTGCAACACAATTGTCCGCGAAACAGTCCTCGCGAGCAATCGTACTGAGCACAGAGTACGTTACATTCGGTTGCTCAATGTTATGTTGACACCACGGTCCGTATATAATTACGGTATTTTGAGTTGTTAAAAAATAAATAGCGACGTCAAGCCAATGGAAGGAAATCCTCGTGTGAAGCCTCCATTCCTGGAAAACTTTTCGTGAATTCAGTGCCCAGAGCGCAGAAAAGCAGCAGGCTGCGATCGTGCAATTGCCAAACTCTCCGAGTGCTCTTCCAAGACTACATTTCTTCTAACTTTTCTACCGAATGTTAACTCTGAGTGCGAAAATTTATCAGTCCAAGCCAGCCCTAGCGAGCAGAAGGACTTTAAATCTGCCTACAAGCACCGCCGCGTCCATTGGCCTGCCAAGGTAACGAAGATACCACCACCACCACGAGCAATGATCGCCAATATCTTTAAGGTTCTCAGCAACCGATAATATCTTTAGCTTCTGCCCGGACAACCCAACTTGTCTGGTAAACCTTACCTAAGAGAATCTCTCCCATAATCATCCGAGAAAGACAGGCTTAGCCCACCGTTCGGAAGGTTCTATGCGAAAATTAGGTATGTATGTCCCAGGAGAAGAACTGAAAGGCGAACTTATAACATACAATATCTCCACTGTGACAGTGAGGCCTTTTATAGTCCAAGATTTTGAACAGAGCGACAAGGGCAGGAAGATCTTTAACTTGGTTATTATCGTAGTATAGCCAAAAAAAGTTATGAGCCTTTGGACACTCCCAGCACTGCTGTGGAGTTAGCCCCTAGTACGTGGATTACGGTGGCAGACCATCACTCTAGGAAAAGATCACTTGTGCCAACTGCCAGAATCCCCAGTCAGCTTCTTTGTGCCCGTGTCAGCATCTTTCGCCCTTTCTGAACATCAGGACTGAACATCATTGCTGGATGGTCCCAGAACCATGAAACAGATTAATAAGGGCCACCAACGACGCCCGATGTCATTCAAATTGCTAAACTTGAATGAACAACAAGAGCAAGAAAATTGTTGACCTATGCGCCGTATTCAACTTAACAATTATGGTGGAACAGCCACAAAACAAGAAAGTCCTAAGCTACTAATCCCAAGTGCGTCAAATGTAAGGACCGGATTAAGTCTACCTGCGCTGTCAGCTTCAAGTAATGTTCAGTATTTTCGAAGCAGTCAATTCCCCGACGTGCGCCACAGCACCTTTCGCTGCAATCTGACCATTAGATCTGGACTACCATTGATCGTTCCAAAAGTTACTCAAAGAACCAGCTCCAAATATTAAGTGACGTCATGAACCCACCAAATAAGGCGTAGCTCTTCGGCTATCGATTCTGACGAAGACGAACCCGCATGCTTTAATAACTCATGAGCGGAACCGATCTTCATAAGCATGAGTCATTGAATTCCTAATGAAGACAATTCCAATGTTAGGCAGTCGAAATACATACAGATAATGTGTGACGGCTATATGCGAGCAGCTCTTTGTTCTCCAATCTCATCTGAACACTGATCTGATTCACTTCCGAAACTTGATCTCGACTTGTTGCTCATTCAGACAGCTCCTTCAATTTTTGCAACTGCTTATTCTATCTATCAGCATTCCCTTTATACAGCTTGGTATGTAATATTTATCTATAACATCAATAATATAATATTTAAACGAGTTTAAATCATTTATAATGTTTTGTTATATGTATTAGACATAATGTCGGTGAAAGTGTCCGTTAAGACCGATAACTTGGTACCATTTTACCAAGAAGGAAAAGGAAAATGCCGCTATTGTCAGGGAAAAATAAAATTTAAATAAAACCTTGTTGAATTAAACAATTCATTACAATTGGTTTTATAATGGTAGCAGTAATAGCCTAAGTGATATAGCCAGTAGGCACAAATGTAGCAGAAAATGAGTTATGAGTTACAAAAAACAGCTAACTCTTTTTGGTGAGTGAGCGATCAGGATCTTATCCCAGAAATGAGTCACTTTGCCATCTCTAATCTGGACTACCATTGATCGTTCCAAAACGTAGACTCTTTGACGTTTTTGGTAGCCTTCCAAAATATTAAGGCAACCACGCAGAACGCCACCGACTTCCTAGAGGCCGTCTCAGGGCTTATGTTCTACGCGGAAGACGTCAACCCCATGCTTAATTCAAAAACAACTGAAGACCTGGGATTTGCATAAGCATATGCCATGCTGAAATGTCCTAATGATGTACCAACTTCCAATGTTAAGGCCAGTCGAAAGATAACATACAGATAATGTGTGACTGAGCTAAATCCAGATCTTTGTCTCAATGCTGTTCCCTCCAAAGAAACCATCGCTACTCATAATTTTCACTTTATCCACAACTGTGCTCACAGCACTGCGTTTTTATAAATGCGTTTTAGCAACGCTATTTGGTATCATAGCATTCCAATCTGTTTTCACATACAAATGGAAGCACCTATTAATCTGCAATATAACCGAAGTTTAGAGTCTAAATCATTTTTGAACGCCCTCAATATGTATTAGCGTATATGTCGCTTAAAAAAGTTGTCCGTTAATACCGAATAACTGTAGTCTTTTTGTTTTCGTCCAATATAGTAACCTTTCTAATATAACTAACAATGAAGTAATACTTCTTAAATATTATTATCATATCGAAACATTATATACAAATTCTCAAAAAGGTTTGATTAGTTACGTTATTCCCAGGTAATTTACTTCTACTCGGTACCTATAATTGATATTAATGTTGGCGTTAGCATGATCAGAATTTCCTGACCTTTGTTTCTGTGCTGATCTGGTGAGTATGATAGTAGGTCTTTATTAGGCTGCCCCCATGGGGAGAATCACAATTTTCAGTTGAGTATGTCGAAAGTCTCTATCCTCTTCGTATTCACACAGACTACATATAGATAGATTTCCGAAACCTTAAACACTTTTGTAACATTATTTGCCATACTGGAAGGTAAACTCCTCAACAGTAGCGCAAATTATAAAGTGCTAAAGATGGATTTTGAATACTGGCTCAAACCGTGTGTAACATTCCCCTCCCCTCTATATATCAAAATGAGCCACAATGTGGCCTAGAATAAGATAAATTAACTTTTTTGAAAAGGTTGAGAAGTAGAACATGGCGTTGAGGTCTTGTTAGGCTGCCAGCCTTTGCTTCACAGAAACCCTCCAGGATTATTTCTTAGCCATGCTCACACCAAAGTATTTTGTCTCTTTTCTTCTTCTTTTCTCTCCTGTTTGAAGATCTTGAATGATGTCAGGTTATCGTTCCAACTAACTTCCGCTCTGGTGAGGAATGGAACCGTCGTTTTTTTTTCTTATTATCCTTATTTTTTACCAATATCTGCAGTAACCCCATTTAACTTTTAACTGTAATTAACTGTGCCATTACCAATTATTTTTTTAACGAACGGAAATTGAGAAATGTTGAACTGCAACACGTCTCTTATTATTGTCCTTCAAAACTGTTGTTGATTAGTTTAAACGTTTACTATAATTTAGATTTCTAGAAAGAAATGAAAAAAGACACATAGATGACTTTTGAATTAATTCTACGAATAGATTTTTATTGAGTATTAAGGCACACAATTAAATAGGAACAATTTTGTCCGACCAATGGCCAACCGGGCTTCGACTATAAATCTTAGTCTTTCAGAAAAATTATGGTTCTTCTGTTCAATTTCAACATAATACATCGAATGTTGTTCTTAAGGCCGCACCTGTTTGTGAATGCTGAGGTAGATCTTAAATGTCTGGTAATCTTATAAAAAGAAGTTCTACGATCTTAAATTACAAAATCATACTGGAAAATTGATGGTATTACGTTAAATTATACGATCAGTGAAGTAAATCGGCTGTTTCTTGAACTTTATGGCAGGTGGCGTTGTCCTGCTGAAACCACATTTAATCTATTTTGGTGGTATTTAATTCACCTACCTAAAAGAATTGGTTGTTACTTATTCAGCACATAGCATTTTGTTGTAATCAACTTTTTCATTTTCCCATTATTAGAAACTTCGAGAAAGATGTTTCTTAGATGTTTAGATTAGCATAGTAAATCCTGCATCCGAAGATAGGGTGGGTGCAAAACGATGGCTTTAAGAAAAGTCAGTTTTGTACATTTTAACCTCTTCCAAAAATGTCTGAATCCTGTAAACTTGAAAATAGGGCTCATTTATTAGTAAAAACATGTTTTGATGAAGGAGCAAAACTTAACAATCACGTAACAGCAACTTTTAATTACATATTTGATATAAATCACTATCAACACATTTTACTAGCATTTTATATTTGAATCGGTGTCAATATATGTTTAAAAATAATTTAAAGAGCAAACAAATACCTAAAAGCGCATTTTTGAGTGGCACCAACCGATCGATTTATATAAAAATAAATCGATCGCAACGATTTAATTTATTAAACCGTGAAAATAGCTCATACCTAAGCAAAAATACATTTGGCAATGGGCTGCATATCAAAGATGAAATATTTGGGACATTTAATAGCTCTTGTTAACGCAACTACGTTATATAGAGGGTGTTTCGTAAGTAACAATTCTTTCTCTACAATGATCGTCGATTGAGGGTCTCTTCTTCTTCTTCTCTAATCCTTTTGCCTTTTCAGGCGTAGGATGTTGGTTCCTGGTCCTGTAACTAGTTTTTCTATTTCTAGTAGTTTTATTTCCTCTAGTGTCTTTCCTCTTTCTAATCCTATTTTTTGAATTTGGTCCATCCATTTTGTTCTTGGTCCTTCTCTTCGTTTTTTGGTTGATTCTTCAACTTCCATTACTTTCCTTATGATCCTATTTGGTTCCATTCTCACTATGTGCGCGTACCAGTTTAATTGCTTCTTTCTTATTTTTTCAATTGTTGGTTTTTGCTTTACTATTTCTCTCCTCATTTTTTAGTCTGTCCCATTTGGTTCTCCTGCGATTTTTCTGGGAGATTTTATTTCGATAGCATTTATTTTATTTATGATACAATATATTTTTGTTGGTTTATTTGCTTATTTGCCTATTTGTTATTTTTGTCGCTATTTTACCATCTTTCGTTAATAAACTTTCCAAGAATTCATATATTGTTACTCTTTTTGATGTCTTGTTTTGCGTTTAATTTCTTTTGCGTTTTGATTGTCTTCTTGTTGTTCATTTACGATCATACTTTTTATTTTGCTACTATTCACTTCTATTTTTGTTTTTATTTTTTGGTCCATGAATTTTGTTCCTGGTGTTCGCTATCAATATCACGTCATCCACATATACAAGGCTATCCACTTTGATCGCTTCTAGATTTTTGTATCTAATTATTGTATCCACCTGTTATATTTCGCTTTGACTTGTAAAAAAAGTAAGAGGCTAAGATTATCCTCTTCTTTTATTCCTTTAAGCATTTTAAATTCCTCTGATCATTGTCTTACCATTTACACTTTTGCTCTTACTATTTTGTACTTGTTTCTGATTGCTAGTTACTCTGTATTTCTAATTCTCTCAAGGTCTTCTATTTATTGCATCGAAAGCTGTTTTTAAGTCAGTAAATGTTAAATATAGTTCTTCTCCTTTATCTATTTTTCTTTTGATACTTATCGACACCAATAGTCCACAAATCAATAAAGAAAACTTATTGCCCTCCGAGAATTCCCAGTTAGGCATAACCATAGATAAAGGCCCCCGCCATTTTAGAATAAAAAATGTTATTGTATCTTGTCCATAAAAAATATAGAACAGACATCTATTATTTACGCTTTATTCTAACAAAGCAAACAACACAAGTATAAAAAAACTTGTATACCTCATTTAGTATACCATCCATCAAAAATATCCAGGTATCTACAGAAATTTCCAATAAGAAATATTAATCCCAAAGTAGCTCTATCCTTCACTTTTATGACAACCGTTGAGTTTGTATGAGCAGCTTTTTTCCCTAAAAATAAAAGCGTACCGAAAACTTTATTGTGATGTTCCAAAAGTATTTCATAAGGCCAGTCAATCTATTTATCTTCACAAACTTTATCATCCTGATACAAGCAATTGTCATCACTAAATTGTTTTATCTTATACAGGACGAAATTGGTCATAAATCTTTGCATTCTTCCGTATGCAGATTTTTATTTAGTTTTACCATTAAATAAACACCCCGTGCACATCAGTCAATTTTCGTTGGTACTACGCATTCTGACAGGTTTGTTCTTTGGGCCTTTGCCATACTCAAACCCTTCTGTGATTCGTCGCTCCAAACGTCACGTTTCTAACAATTTGCAACCCGGGGCACCACTTTGTAAAACAGCGGGTGGTATTTAGCGTTTACAGTACCATGGATCTCAATTTACCCCAATTTTTGACCCCTAATTATGGTATTGACTTGTACAATTCTTACCGCGCAACTTCTGAATGATTTTTCCACACATTTTTTGACATACAAAGACCCCTCACTGTCGTTACTTGTGGTCTAATGACCATGGTTTTGTGATTACGCCTTTAGATTTTCAATTAACAATCACGTGACTTCAGCAAACTGAGAAGGACTAAAATGTTTCTGATCACTTTCCTGTTCATGTTAAGGCTTGTTTAAAGCCATCGAGGTCCAGTACCTATCCATTTTGCTCGTACGGAACGTGCTTCTTGTAAATCTATAGGTTAAGTCATAGCAAAAAGACGTCAATTAACGAGTTAAAGATGCTTTTTGTCGCATAGTATATGTCTATTTAGTTATTTACTATTTCTTCTCGTGACTTTGACAGGCTCTACAATGTGCAAAAATTATAATTTTTGAAAAAAGCATGGCAAGTAGTCGGAAGCTAGACGTATGTTAATTAAACAAGTTTTCTCGATTACTTGAAATGGATAAAAAAAGGTAATTTGGTTTGTTGATTTATTAATTAATTATAATGGTAGCATTTTTTATTTATATGAGGATTTTAATGGTACTGCATTGGGACTTTCATATTGTTCTTCTTATTTCTCACTTTATCTCCTCATTTTTGAAAAGTCCATATTTTTTCAATTTTGACTTAATGGAAGTTGCTTATTAATTTCAGTTTATATGTCTATTTGCCTGCATGTATAAGTACTCATAAAACTCGCTTAAAGTATTTTTAATTATGTGAAGATCGACCAACAAGTTAGTTACACCAGTCACATTACTGTAGTAAAAGATATAAAACTCATTTTTCTTGGAGGTAACACTGTCGTAAATATTGTCTGCCAACACGCCTTGTTTATAGTATGGAAGTGGTCACTATGAATATAGCGCGTCGTATAGAATGTTCAAAGAAAAAACGAAAGAGAATAATGTCTTGTGTATGAGATGACCTTTAACTATGAACATCCTAGCACATATATGATTATATTTTTACTTCATTACAGTCTTAAGATCTATACGGCTCTAAAGGACAAATAAACTTTTTATATTCGTTTTGTTGAATATACAGAGCGAGCCAAAAAAGTCTTGTGTTATGTGATCCAGCATTCGTAAATGTTTGCTCCCATTCTATTAAAGTGTCTTCATGTGCTTCTTTTAGTAATTCAAGCAAATGATGATCGCAGGGCGATAAGTCCGGACTGTGGAAGTGTGTTCCAATGTAGTCCGGAACAAATCTTCAAGTTTTGTCGTTTGAGCAGCTGTATGCCGACAAACAGGATAACGTTTGGTTAGATTATTCCGGCCTCAGAAGCCATTCGGCGAATATTCTTTTTTAGTAATGCCAGTCTTCGGATGACGTCAGAGACCTTTTTCCTCCTAGAAATAGTTTACACCACACTTGAGTTGTCCTCAAATAATGCCTTAAGCCTTCTCACAATTTCGGACGATTCTACCCTCTTTTTACGCCCTCGTAAGAAACTTGTTAATAATACGTTACGGACGACTGTATTTCTTACACTGCTATTGTAATCTTTTTCTTCTTCATATCCTCTTGACAGCAGAGTTGTGATAGTTTTTCTCATTCTCTTGACAAATTGGATCAGTTAGGGTAGATTCCTGTTGCTCTGCCCAACGTTGGACAATAAGGGTTAACTAATGATAAAGTGGAATTATGGATTAGAACATGGTTCTCTCCCTGTAATGTACCGAGATCGTAGAGGAGTATGCACTCGCTACCCACGATACCGTAATACCCAATAAAGAAACAGTAATGAGGGATAACTTACGGAGGAAATCTTCAGGAATCACCTAACCTTGCGCTTTATATTTAATTTACCCACAACTATGCATTACCAAGAAAGATTGTTCTTATTATATACTACAGCAATAATGTTCAGATACGTTCTAACTTAAAAGGTACAAAATTTATCTCTAACGTTTATTTATTGATGTCTTGCATAGAGCAGGCGTTTGCGTGACGGCATATAATCAGTTTTTTCTAAAACTAATCATAGCTACTGCTATAATCAACCATTCAATATGATATATGGTCATCAAAAGTTGTCTTTAAGAAGAATACAGCTAAGATGAGCTATAAGAAGTATTTTTGTTGTGACAATTATTATTATTAACGCCTTTTGACACTACAACCCACCACACTCAATTGAATTGTAATCATGAGTTATTGAATGCAGCTTGTAAGCTATGCGCATTTATATTGCATAAGCCGCTCGTACATTCTCCTAAATTCTTGACATTTTTTAAAAATTCGATTTTCTTAAGAACATTTTCCGAAATTGTTTTGCATAGCCCATAATTTGAAAAGTATCTTTTTAGTATCCCAATGTAACGATTCGAGTAGTTTTGTAATCCGCATTTATAGTCATTTTATTGTTCTAAAAGTTTTGTATATGTGTAACTATTACATATGTTTTATAAAGTTTTTTATTCTTTTCTACTTCTGATGTTCCTACTTTCGTTTTCAGTTGCTTTTATCTATTACTCTTCAGTGATGCCCCAACTAGTAACATTTGTTGAACAGTCAAAGTTGTCCTTTTTATTTGCATGAAATTTTAGACAGACAATTGGTTTCAGTTGAACGGTACTGTGTTCATTTTGATTGTTCATTCTACTACACAGCACCATTTATAGTTCATTCTATTTTATTCCGACCAACAACTGTATGTGACGTGAAAATTTTACATCACTGCTCCTAGAACTTCAAAAACTAGTATTTAAAAATGTGTGTTAAATATCAATACCCCATTATATGAAAGAGAATTATATATAGTCTGTATACAAACACTATTTTCTTTATTTATTTGTATACGCTTTTTTATAATTTAACTTACCCCATCTTCAACGTTCTATTCTACTAAAAGACTAACTCTCTTTAGTTGATGTGGTGGTAATGTACCCTTTAGATCAACATATCAAATTTGTAATCTTTAAAAATCCTACCAAGACTCTTAAAAGTAAGCCAAACATAACTTGCTACCTTGTTGTTAACGGAGAGGGATCAGTTGTGGTTTTGACCAACATAGTTGTAATTACAGTGAGTTTTCAAGTTTTCTGTTCATTTTGCGGCACAAGCCATTAAAAAAGGGTTGTATTTGCGCAAAGAATAGTTTACGTTTAAAAAGACTCAGTTCAACAAGAAACGAAGAGTTGTTAAAGAAATCAGACGATGATTTGAAGATGCAACATGTGTTAGCAACAACTTATGATAGGTGATGAGACATGATACTCATTATGATTTCTTAACCAAACAGCAGACATCGAAATCACTCACCATCACAACGAAAAGGGTTTGGTGTAGGTGGATCAATTGAATTGGACCGTTCTTTGATATTCAAAAAGTAGTATATTTTAAAAGTCTAAATTGTCTCCTCATCTCATCTGGTAAAGGCAAAATTTTGGAATATTTACTAAGACAACAGCCCGACACAAAGCACAACATATTTTTTCTTCCTCGGCTTCATATTCTTCAGATTTCAATTTAGCTAATTACTACTTGCTCAAAGAACTAAAGCTGCAAAGCCTTATTTTTTACTCTATTAGTACACATACATATTTAGCTTCTGTCACATAAACTTTTTATTCTTATATATACAGAGTGATTTAAAATAGTAAGTTTAATTTCGTACGGCTGTCTTTCCTAATCTATACTTTGTATGTGAATGATCTAAATAATATTTAAAAGCAAAAGTCTTGCGGTTTTAGAAACTACTACTAGAGTATGTCGCATTTTGTGGTGTATGGTCCAAAACACAAAAGATTATACTTTTTGTTTGTTTTTTTTTCTATCTAAGTAGGAGAGTAAACCGATACAATACGCGAGACTACAAAATCCCAATACAACATTGGAACATAAAGGAAACTTTCAGAAAATTATATATAGACAAAAAAAGAGTCCATCTTTTTAAACCACCCTGTTTTTTTAAGTTTTATAAGTTCTTGGTAATTCTTCATCATTCACATTTAAACACGAGCCAACAGATGAACTTAATTGATTCCTTCGACCGACTGCACTCCCTGCAAATTAATTGCCCAATGTAAAATGCACGAATGCTCCTCCGTTTGTTACCGCTGAATATCGCCCCTGAGTAAACAGCGCCACATAACTTCCGAAACATGCAAGTGCCATATTAGCGGACAATACCGTATAAATAAGAGCGGCGAATGTTTAGAATCCATTAGGTTATTGGTAAACTCAATTGTAATTGCAGCAGGAGGACAGCATAAAGACGTCAAATTGGTACAATACGATGACCCTATTCCTGACTCCTTGCGTTAATTGAGCCATATTTGCGTGGGATCACGCGAGGCAGGCTTATTGCGGCTGGGACACCGTCGCCCGCAAGGAAGTGAGGCCGTTTTGCCAAACTTACCAATCTCCGACCTTCCAGTTTATAGGTAGCTGCATCCGTTTCGCTGTAGTTCGTCGGAACTGTTTGACTTGTTCTTAACGCATCCGTTAAGCAGTTCGGCTTATGGTGTTACTATACTCACTTATTTGTATAAATTCTGTGTAAATATGAAGGTTTTTCCTTTTCCTGTAGTAATCTACAAGGTGGGTGCAAAATGATTGCCCTTTTCTCTCGTGAAACAACTTTTTGCCAGTTTAATTTATTTTTGCTAGTTTTACAACATGTTGAAAATGTTTCAAATAAACAAAAGCCCACCAACAAAAAAAAAGTAAAGGAAAAAATTGCACCAAAACTTTTGGTCCACTTTGTATCTCTCTCCTAGCTTGAAGAACGACTGAAATCTTGATTAAGTTTCTTTATTAAAATAATACATGCAATCTCCACATTTATTTTCATAGCTTTGCATCTTTTTTGTCCCAAATGAACACCACTGAAAGATCTATAGCAAGCGAGGTCCCGCAATAAATCAGATGTTGATCCTACGACAGAATCCTATTTAAACTTTCTTCGTTTGCTTTAATAATATTGATGTATCTATAAAGTCCCCTATTACTTTTTGAGTATTTGACAAAACTCTTAAAGCCTTTTACTGAGCGGTGGAAGCACGAAGAACTTCTAGACAATATTTTAGCTTCTGCTATGACTCTACTGGAATAACCAAGAATCATACGCTTGATATGGGTTTTTATATCAATGTTATTGACTGGTGTTTGAAATAGATTGCTCTTTTGATGGAGGCCAAAATATTGGATGATCTCTGCCTATCAATTTTTCTGGAAATGTGTCGTCTAGATACCTACAGACTCACAGATGTATGACTGCAATGCTCATTTTGTACTTCTGTATAGTTGGAGCAGTTCCAGGTTTATACCGATCGTTTGATTTTGAAAAAAGAAAGGTTTAATGATCTAGTCATGCATAGCATCACACTATATATTCGCTTCCTAACGTGGATTTTTGTTGCCTCCTATGTGCATATTATACCCGTAAACATTACTAGAACATAAAATGTTGCCTCATATAGTGCAATAACCAAGTCTTGTATATAGACTTAATTTCTCATCAGTGTATAGAACATCCAATGCTCATAAAATTCTCATTATAGGAAGCTTTGCACGAATGTTTCATGAATTATTTACGTCCACTCACCAACAGGATGACTAATTCTTTTGCGATCACAGACGGTACAACTACTAGAAAACAATGTTGCCAGTCTCTTATTGGTTAAGCATTTGAAGGTCATTTATTGAACTGTATTTGGTAATTTTATTGGGTCTGTGTAACAAATTATGTTTCACAGAACCATGTCACCCATACCGCGCGCTTTTCCACCGTCGCCATTTTACAAACAACTGACTGAGAACTGCAAAGATGACTACTTGTGCCACCTATTGGTGTCAAATAAATCTTCCACCACATATATTCTGCTCAATTAGTTTCTTCTGGGCTGTGTAGTGATTTCATTGAGTCTGCGTTGAAGATTTTTTTTTCGCGTCATGTGACGTACACGCTCTTGTACAATCTCAATTGCACAAATCTTTTGGTGGCAAACACGAGAAATTTTTTACGTGTTCTCTACCGCATGTAGTCAGCTGAATTATTTACGGAATTGGGTATGATATTTCAGAGTATACGTAACAAATTTTGTGGTCCAGATATATGCCACACAATAAGCACAGACTGAAACTACAAATATGGCCGCTTGTGCCACCTATTATCAAACAAATCTTCCACGTCATGTATTCAATTCAATTATGTCGCTTATTGAACTGTGTGAGGTAATGTAATTGAGTCTACGGGACAGATTTTGTCTTCCAAAACCATGACACACAATGAAGATATTTTTTACAGCCGCTATTTCACAGATATATGGGTGGCAAGCAAAAACTTAATTATATCGCTTATTGAATTACATGAAGTAGTTTCATTGAGAAAGCAAACATAAATTACAGAGAAGTAGCAGCAATCAAAGCACTATACGAAAATAGCGGAAACATAATAAGAACGAGACACGAGCAGTCGGAGGAATTTAAGGCCAATATGGCCTAAGACAGGGATTGTACTCAGCCCGCTAGTCTATGACGTTGAATTTAGTATTAGGATGAGTGCAATAAAAGAATGCAAGAAAAAATTTAAGAAGATACCATGTAGGAAGCTGGAATATGGAAAAAATCTACATTTATCAGAATTACTTTGCTGCTGATATGGTTATATTCGGAAAAATGATAAGACCTACAAGAAAATATCAATGTATACAACTTGAACTAAAGATGAAATAACATGAAGATAAACGGAGATAAAACCAAAACAATGGTAATAGCACCAGACAAAGAAGAATTTTCAGTATAATAATTTATATATATTATATATATATAATATAATATGATTTTATTATAATGAGGGAAGATAAATTGGAACAAGTAGAGAAGTTCAAATACCTAGGTGTATGGATACAGGAAAATGGAAAACTCGATGACGAGATAAATGAAAGAGTAGGAATTAACAGACGACTATTTAACTCCATAAATCCTCTTTTCTAGGAAAAAGGAAGTACCAAATGACGCAAAAGTAGAAGTATTCAAAAAGTTGTACACCAATACTCATCTATGGCAGTGAATCATGGACAACAGTGAATAAACATAGGAGCAGGGTCGAAGTACGGAGATGAGAGTCCTGCGTAAAATAGAGGACAAAACAAAGAGACCACATCAGGAGCACAACATTTAGAGAAAATTTAAAAACTAAAGCGGTAGCGGTATTAGTGCAAGAGAGACAGTTAGTGGTTGGGACATATAATAAGAATTGACAAAAACAGAACAGTGAAAAAAGTGTTTGAAGCAAGACCAAAAGGGAAAAATAGGATAGGAAGACCGAGAAAAACATGGAAGGAGGAACTAAAAGAGGCAGCAGAATCAAGAAACATAAAGTGGGAAGAAATTCGCACAACAGCAAAGGATAGAAAAAAGTGGAGAGAACTGTGCAAGACAAGCCCGAATCCATAAAACACAACTCAGCTCAATAGCCTTACACCGAAAGGTAGAAAGGTTTTGGATTAAGTAAGTAAGTTTGCACAGTCGCCATTTTACGAACAACTGATTGACAACCACAAAGATGGCCACTTATACCATATGTTAACGGCAAACATATCTTCCACTACGTGTAGTTTGTTGAGGAGTCACTTAATGAACTAAATGTGATATTTTTATCGAGTCTGCGTAATAGACTTTATAATTTTTTCCTACAGCGCCAAAACAACTGTCAAAATGGATTTTGCTTTCGTAAGCATGGGCAACTGTGTCAGTTTTTTGTTCTTGACCATACAACGTCGAAACCAAAACACACTTTCCAAAAAGCTTCTTTGCAATCTAGTGAATTAAACAGGCGTTTTTGTTAAAAAAAATTAATTTGTTAGCTTTTCAACGTAGAGATATAAACCCAAAAAATAATGTGAATTTTATGTTGGACTAATTCTGGGTGGCGTATGTAGGTGTCACTATGTGGAAAGGTACTCTTTGAGAGACTCATCTGGTAAACAGCAAACGCCCTCACTGCCATTTGACGTAGGGCTTCTTGGGACCATTTGATTTTTTATTTTAGTTTAGGAGAAAATAATTAGTTCTTAGCATAAAATTTGTATCGCTGGTATGCTCTAGGTTTCAGTGTCTTGATATTTCCCATCAAGTTCTGTTTGAAGTTGATCGTCGAATTCTTAGCTTTATCGCAAGGCTATACGATAATCTTCAGCTTTCATCACCTACCTCGAAAGAATTAGTTTCTCGTAAAAAAAATTACATAATGCTGGTGGACTCGGGTTCGATCTTGATTACAGATACTTGGAGGGGGTAGTCGCAGTCGGAAGCTTTACCTTCCAATCTGCAAGCCATACTATAAATAAAGAAAAATATAAGGCAAACAAAAACACTAGTGTTGCCTACTTAACTTTAATTGTTCTCTGCAACACGCAATATGCTCAATAAAAAATCATTCCGTTAAAAAATTAGTAATTTTCTCAGCTGGAAAGATGACGTCACATCGATTTTATCAAAAAATGCAATAAAATATATGCCTTGTCAATTTCAGCAGCGAGACCATTAAGAGTTCACAGGTTGACAAAACCACACGACACGCGCCGACGCTTCCCCGCCCGGGTGCAAAAACTTTAGTTTCTACATCTGCTGCCGTCACCTCGGAAAACGAGATATTAATATGTAGGTGTCAACACTACTCTTTGTGCGCACCGGCTCCTCGTTTTGGCAACGGCGTGCAGTAGACGGCCCGCATATCAAAGGCGGACTTCAAAAGCGATCGCCCCATTTTTCAATCACCCCCTGAACTAAACCTATTTATCCAAACAGTTCTCTAAATAAATTTGTTATAAGCCGGCCGTAATCCTAGCAGTACTCGCCGACTTCTGCGCCGCCGAAAATAGGAGCTCGCTGAAATCGGCCGCCACGATTAGAACCGAAAAAAAAACAATGGTTGCAACAATGCTATCGAAGACTTTTGCGAGCTCCTCTGTTGTTCCAAGAAGTTTTTATTATTTATTTGTATTCGTAGTTTTAACTGTCTAATGCTTTATGGTTTTACTAATCCTTCAACAATATTATGAATGGTAATAAAATCGACTTAATCCCTCAGTTAAAATTTTGGTTGTCATTCCACTATTGGTTATACAGACCTTCTGATTTTTAGTAGTACAATCGGTTGTCTTACTAAAAGTCGCTGCTTTCTAGGTATATATTGCCTTGCTGCAAGAGTAATTTTAGTTTGGTGATTGAAAATCTCCCAGTTAAACGCTTAGTGGTAGGGATACTTAGCTTTACAACTAAATACTATTGTTGTGATCGATTGGTGATTATGAGTTTTATAGTTTTGTTTTATTATACGACCTCAATTTGGGGCTGAAAGCGGCAGCCTCATTTAAGACAATTCATGGCCGTTAATTAGGATCAGCTGCAACAGCTATTTTGAAGCTAGACTGAAGGCGAGATTGCAGAAAAGCTTCGTGTACACTGTAGGAACATCCATACTAAACTATATGTCAAAGCAAAACCAATGAGCATTGCACGCTTTGTCAATTTACGACCTCCCGTACCGTTCAAAAGCTGCCGTTTCGGCGTTTTATCCTTTCGCCGTATCAATATGAAACTTTTACGGCACAGATTTGGCAACAGATCGTTAACAATAAAGCGGACAGCTACAATTTAGTCCAAACGAGAACTGCAACCTCAGAAAACCATACTTTACGTTTGGTGGGATTCGCTGGATATCATCCACTTTGAGTTACTACCACAAACTATAATATAATAATCGAAGAAAAAATTGCAGAAGCCAGCCTTCGAAGAAACCAAATTAGGTTTTTGCATCCTAAATTGCTCGAGCTTCACTGAAAATTCAACTCCACTTACCTTATAACCCCGCTTTGTGTCGAAAGATAATCATTTTTCCTATCACAAAGCAGTTCCCCGCAATTATAGGAGTTTAATAACACAGAACCACAAAAAAAATTATAAAAATCATATGTTTTTTGGGTCGTTGAAACCGAATTCGCAATCCATTTTGCTCCATCACGTCAGCGTTTCCTCCAAACCTCAAAAAATGACCAAAAATTGTGAAACCCAACCACATCAATCCTAAAACCTATCTAAACCCTATCACTCTATACCTTTATGACCCTTTAACCTTAATACCAATAACCTATAATGCTAAAACTCATAACGTAAGAAATTATAAGCTTAAAACCCATATTAAGCATATTAACATCCCAAATGAAAGCACAATACAGCAAACACATGCTACTCAAACTTGAATTTCGGAGAATATCAACTTGATAACCTTATTAGGTTATCGATAACACCCCATAGCCCTATAATCCCATAACCCTGCGAGCCTAAAATGCAACACTGACAAAACTTACGCGAGAAATTTTACGTTCGAATGGTAGAGAGTCAAAACTCCATAAATTTTAAACTTAGTACCTTTAAACTCAAAACCTTATAATTCTCAAATGCAATACATTAATCGACGTCCTGAACAAAATTATGATCAAAAATAACATTAAAAAATCTGAATCGTGCTAGCTTTTGTCAAGATCCGAATCTCAGATTTTGTTTGTGGGTCGACATCCAGAGCACCTCCACGTGATGACGGTGGGCAACGGAGTTGTTCCGTGATCCTGCAAAGTCCTTGGATCACTATGTTCATGCCGTCATGGCAGGCACACGGAAAAAGTCGGAACCCCAGTATCGGCGGTTAGTTCGGGTGAGAAAGCAGACCCACAGGCGTCGTCATCAAACGACTGCAGCTCTACATGGGTGGGTAACTTGGCATTTGAAGAGTATAGTGTTACAAGAAAGTCATCAAGCAATAGTAGCCTAGGTTCTTTCTGCGTTGTTTGTGGAGAACATGTTGTCAGTAAACTCAGAAAGACATTTACAGACGTACTTAAAATTAAGTATAAAGAATTTTTTGGTATAGAAATAGTGATCAATCATTGGATTCCAAAATCGATATGTTTAAGATACTCCTTGCAACTCAATAAACAGAAGACATGGACGTTTGCTTCTCCAATGATCTAGCGAAAATCAGGAAATCAAGAAAACGATTGTTATTTTTATTTAACAAAAGTTTTTGGGCAAACAAAATATTCGATCTCTTATGCGACTTTCAAATCTGCGACTTTTCCTACACTTCTTAACGCTGAACAAAATAATGTATTACTACTGACGAAAATAAAAATGCAATAGATACATCAACTGACGAAGATCCAACTGATGGTGACGTTGAGGATGTAGAGTTCAACAATGAAACATCAGAAGATAAGACAGAATGAAGATTTTAATGAAGAAGAAGAAGAGCTTAATGACTTGGTGAACTGCTAGCTCCAGGAACTCGTATAACTTTTTACCGCAATAGAGATATCCAATTTAGAAAATATTTTACAAATGTAAAAATTTTGTAACTATATTGAAGAACTAATTAACGAATATAATATTCCTTATGATGCTAACAACTGGCGTCTATTCATAGATTCTTCAACACGACGTTTACGAGCAGTTTTGTTACATAATGGCAACCAATATGCTCTGCTACCCGTTGGTAATTCAGTTACGTTGAATGAAGAATACCACAACCTCAGCTGAGAGGCAAGGGGACTCACATAAATCAACCACCCCAAAGGGAACAGAAGCCTACTACGTCCACGTCGTTGTTCCTCGGTATGGCTGAATGTAGGTTATTGCAATGAAGGAAATTTCGACCTTATTGGATATTAAAATTATAGTTTTAGGGTTTAACAGTTTATTAAGAATATGGTTTTAGGGATATTAGTTGATTAAATTGATATTCTCTGATATTTAAGTTTGCGTTCATTGGGTTATCGGAGCTTAGAAATTATTGGTTTTGAGGTTATAATTTTTAGAATTATAGGTTATTGGTATTAAAGTTAAAGGGTCATAAAGGTATAGAGTTATAGGATTTAGATAGGTTTTAAGATTGACATGGTTGGGTTTCACAATGTTTGGTCATTTTTTGAGGTTAGGAGGAAACGCTGACGTGATGGAGCAAAATGGATTGCGAATTCGGTTTCAACGACCCAAAAAAACATATAATAGACTTGGTCTGGTCGAAGCAACCTTTCATCGATTTGTTTTGTGGTCCTATGTAATCAAACAAAAATGTAATAATAATCGTCAAAAAGTTGGAAGAAGGAATGTCAACAATTGATAATCAATAGTCATCCTCGAGAAGAACAATGCAAATATTTTTCTCTAGCACGCTGGTTCTCGAATGACGTCAGAAATCTTCATTTTCAACTTTCTTTTTCAAAAATGTGTTTATGCCACACTTGAGTATTCTTAAGGGCGTTGTCTCCAAACTATGCCTTTAGTCTTCTCAAAATTTTGGACGATGTTACTTCATCTATCGTGAAAAAATTTACAACAATCCGTTACACAATGGACAATGGTAGCCCTTGCTCCAACATCGTTTTTAGCTATAAAAAAACAGTAGTGCGAGCTACTCTATGAGGAGAAATTAACCCTACCTACAACGCTCCGTTCACCTCACGGCGCATAAAAAGGTAATTAAGAGTTTATATTGAATGCATCCCCGTATATATAAGCAATGGTTAGTTCAATATGGCACACATATTTTTGTTCCTATAATTTTTTATCTTTTGACATAATTTAATAATTAATGTATTGATCACGTTACTTGCAAACCTGAATATTGTTTAATTGACAATAGGCTTGATTAATGTTGTAGTATTAATACCTACAGAATATCATCATATCAAGTTATCAACTAGGTTAGCCATTTAAAGAATTTTATTGAAGTCAAATTAACAAAACCCCGATACTTAAAGCCATTTGCACGCAAATTTCTCTAGTTTATCATTGTTGCTAAAACATCTTTCAGAGTCTTGATCAAATTATAACTATTTTCCGATACTTTTGTTGTAATTTGATTATAACAGTAATATGGTAGCGGGTATTTATTTTGAGGAAGACGCATACCTCAGGTTGGAAAGTTTTCACTAGCATGTCACAGTAATACTGAGCATTTATTGTGTTTAAATCTATCAATAAATTAGTGGAAACTACACTTTTGTGATTTAAAAACTAAATCGCCAAAGCCATATCAGTATCCGATGCAAAAATCCTCTCTCTTCGTAACAAGTGAGAAGTCTCTAAGAGATCTCAAGTCACGTAGCCTTTTGTTATTTTAAAATTCCAACAAATTTTTGGTTATTAAACGGATGTTCTCATAACCAATATCCATTTTGACGCATACTTGTCAAATGTCAACCGCCAACTCCATCATGGTTTTGCAGGTGCGAATGCGAGTGACGTGCAATGCAATGCCACCATTCTTCGTGTCGTAGCGTATCATTTGAACACCCAACTCCTCAACAACGTGTTCCAACCTAACTGTCGACTTGGTTGAATAAATTTTCGGTCGTTTGAATCTTTCCCTCCATTAAAACCTATTCGAATACGTTGGGCAATGACATTAGATACTAGATGCTTAGTCATCACTATTCCTACTGACAAAATGTATGAAAGAACAACCAACCATGTCAAACTAACCTACACATACAAGCTAACAATTTTCATCCGATCGGAGCATCCCATTGTTGCCACATCGGGAATAGGACAAATGTCTCGTTTAAATTTAACTCGTCCACTTAAAAAACATTTAATTATCCTTCTAAACATTTTTTAACAGTAAATCATAATTTGTTAACCTAAAGAGTAGATTTGCAACATGCGAAGCTTTTCAAAATCGATTTAGTCTCAAGAGGTTAAATAGATTAGTAATATGATAAACTGTTGAGGTCATTAGATTAATATGTAAGCTCATTACATATAAGTATGAAGCCAGAAGATACCGGGTTAGATCCTAGATACAAGATGCTTGACAAATTACGCACCCAGTCACTAAAAATAATTTAATAACTACGTTCTCTTCGAACGAAGGGTAATAATACGGTCGTCTAAGGCATGATGTTTATCGCATTGTCTCTTATCAGAAACGGTACGCAACAACCGAGTAGTGAGGGTGAACATGTGGGAGCCCTAACCTTCCAGTACGTAGGCCATGCTCTTATATGGAATGCAAAGACTCACCATTATTAAATATGAGCGCAAATTCATAAGCATATGCAAAGGCTATGAAATCGCGCTGTTTTCAAAAATTATTATTACTCTAATTAATCAGTCTTTGACGTTTTGCGCTAGGGCCTGGCCTGCGAACTGAGAGGTTAGGGCTCTCAAATATCCGGCCTCATTACCCGGTTGTCGCGCACCAACTGTGACAACCGCATTATTAGTCTATTCGAAATTAACGCAGGTGCCCAATTCTTTTTAGTAGACAAGCCGCCAAGCATCAGAAAGCTCCAGGAATGTACCCGGGTCCGTACCAACCTTTAAAGATTATCTGTCAAATTTCAAGTTGATATGTATATTAATATTTCCCATTTGTGTAAAATTAAACTCTGTGTAGTAATTAATATCAACATCTGAAAAGCTTAAAATCTGATGAAATTATTAAAGACATTAAGAACATTAAATGAATCATCCCCTTTTGATAGAATATTCACATATTCTGCAATAAATTTAAGCAAGATCTTTTATCCAAATGAGATTGAGAAACACATTAAAAGAGTGCTAATGTCGTCGTGCATTATAGTAGTATTTTTGGTATAAAAGAGTTTTATACGAGTTAGATGTCGCGGTCGATCAAAAAGAAACTCATACTAACATTTCAAAGCTTTGTTTGTGTATGTATGCATAAATACCATACAAGTAAGTATACAAGTAAGAAAACAAATCGCACCATCAGCTGGGAACATTCTGGTCAACTATTTTTTGAAATAGAAAAATCCTAACTGTGAAATATTTGCATCACTTTTGGTTAGTCTGAATGCTGAAATAAAAATAAAAAACGCTCTTTAGTCAAATCTGGAATTATCTTAAGATAATTACATCTCTTGGGATCAAAATATCTTGAAACTTGTCGCGATTTTCCAATTTTGAATTCTATATGTCTGTCTGTCGGTCCGTCACAAAATTTGAGATTTTTAAAATTTGAAAATGGATTCTTATAGGAAATTTTACGCCGATTTCAAATTCGAAATCAAAAAATTTCTCTCTCTAGAATAATTTTCGAGATATTCGATTTCGAATTTTTAAGTTCGTTATGGGATTGTTTACAGAGCAATCTCTTCGCCGGCCCCATGTTTTTATTATTACATTAGTAATACAACAGCGACTAGGATTAGTTATTCAGTGACAGTAAGCTCCGACTAGGAGTTATGTTTGCTTACACAATCTCTGGATATTCCATCAATACCCTAGTTGAAACATCAATTAGTTGCAGAAGGGCGATTGGCTGAATCTTGAAGCGGACTTTGTGATTCCAAGAACGTCGACCAATTCTAAGACCTGCATTGTCAACTAAAACAAAAAGCATTGCTCCTTTGAAGGCCGGGGGAGGGGAACGTAGTTACAACATGAACCATCAAAACAAAGTTAACCAGAAACATTAATCAAACGAAAAAAGAGCTTCGTAAATCAGACCCTAATCGAAGATCATTAAAAGTAATTCATGATCTCGAGCCTGCATTAAAGATGAAGATGTAGTAGCAGAATTCAATTCAACTGAAGACTACAAGAGCGGGCTAAAGAAGTGATTGTTAAAATTAGTTGTCTATTATACGTTCATCGACCATCCAGTCTAACCCTATCAGAAACCACAGAAGATCGGTCGAAGAAGAAGGCCCTACAATTAACCAAAAATTGAACTTATAAAATTCAATGGGGTTGTCATGATAGATCTAATTGAGCAAAATTTAAATTCGATGATCTCCACAACAGAGACAAGTGCATAAATATTAGTACACCGATACCAAGATTTAGATTAAATTACGGTCTTTAAATTACGGTCTTTAAAACCCCATTGGGAAATCAATGATATTAGAAAAAGTCTATATTTGGGAGTTCCGGAATTGATAATAAGCAAACACAGGCTCAAAACATCAAATTACCAGATTGATTAAACAAGTTAATACAGACATCAAACTATCAGATTCGGGAATCCATGTATTAATTGGTAGTGGTCTGTGCGAGTCATTGCTCTAGGGCGAGAAGTGTGTTATAGGAAATGTATTGCTAGCACGAGAGACGCAATTTCTCGTCGGTACAGTTATCGTAAATTAAAATCGATTCCACAATAAACGTGAAGTTTAGAAGCCAATGGCATTACAAATACAACCAAAGAGCAAGAAACTTCCTTGGGCATGCAATAAGTCTATTCTACTAACAAACGAGGATGTTGACCAGAAAAGATTAAACACCGCAACTAGAGGTTATCGCAATAACACTCATATGAAATTTGCAACAACATATTCAAACAATGAAAACATTGAGGGATTATGAAGATAATAAATTTTGATGGTAAAGTTTCAGTCCACCAACTTAGCACAACTCGGAAAGGATCAATTATTTGAATAAATTTCTTCTATTCTTGCAAGATTTAAGAAGAAACCTGTTGCTGGAAGGTTTCCCAGATGATAAATATCTAGAAGCAAGACATGGTAGTGACACATAGTTCATAAAAAGATAGTGAACTATTGGGATAAACTGCAGTCTATTCACGTTAACTGCAGTTCTTGACCATCATCTAAAGAATGTGAAAGTGAAAATCAACAAATGGCTGCGGAAGTAGTAAAACCATTTCTATGTTTTGCATGAATACTGAGCAGGAGTATCATGACTTCTAAACTGAAGCAACAAAAACCATACCTGAAACTAAGATGGGACTTAATAGGAGTCTAACAAAACATATACAGAGTTTCGAATCACATCAGTTTTTGGGCTGAAGAAACATAAATTAGAAGATACATTGCTTACTCAAAAAACAATTTATTATGATAGTTGATAAGTCGTTCTCCAAGTATTTGATCCTCTTGCTTTTTTAAACCTTAGTGGTTTCAATAATTATTCTTCATCTTTCTTGAGTTACTGGCAAGAAATGACAGTAACAAATTTTAAAAATAATACAAAGAAATTGAATGTTTGACCAAGATCCTGAACCAAAAAATAATATTCTATTCAATTGACGAAGAAGTCAAAATTAAAGCCAGCAAAGAAGCATATTCTGCACCAGACATGATGAAGACGCTGAGAAATTTGTTGGCATCTGAATCAAGGCTTACAAGGCTTCTTAACCAAAACATCCTTCTTCTTCCTACTCCCCTCTTTCCTCTTAGCTTCTCTTGTATTATATGACGTGGAAGTAAGCATTTTTCTCCCTGCATTACGGGTCTGAAGTATTTTATCTTTTTTTTTAATGAAATTGCATATTTATGTGTTGTATTATATGAAATATAATGTCCACCAGATACTCTCCACGCCTTCACTGACATGAAAACTTTTGCATAATTTGCACAATTACACATCTGATATTTTCTTTTAGTCCTGGAATTGTAGCAGACTTGTTGACATACTTTTTTGTTTAAATAGCCCCGCAGGAAAAAGTCTAATGGGATTAGATCACAAAACCGCAATAGCCAATCGATGTCTAAGAGGTAACAAAACCAAAATTTTGATGTGGCATAAAGCAAGCGTTTACGTGCTATATGACATGCGACTCCTTCTTGGTGAAACTACATGTTATTCAAGTTAAAATCGTTGGTTTCATTGTAAGAAAAGTTGCCTGGCGTCTCCCGATAGCGTACACCACTGATGGTAACAGCGTTTCCAGCTTTGTCTTCAAAAAAAATTGTTCTTCTAGCCCACAATGCATTTTTGTGAATAGCATGTGGATTTTCACTACCCCAGATGCGACAATTATGATAATTTGCAAAGCTACTTAAAAAAAATTAGCTCTATTTCTTAATAACCTATTTAATAATAAACTAACCAAGGCGTTATTGTATAATATACGGCTTCATGACGACTTTGCCATGTGTTTATATACCAATTGTATAAACTAAAACTTCCAACGTTCACAAAACGCAAACAGCGCACAATTCTAAATTTCAGATTCAAATTTCCAAAGTTCAATTTGGATTACCATATACAATAGATGCAATGGATTTCACGGCCGGTGTTATGGTGCATCGTGTGGTTGGTTCTCGGGTTATAAGGCCGTGGCCGAAGTTCAGAAACTCTTGACGTTTCGTCCACTTCAGAAAAAAATCTTCTAAAAATTAAGTGACTATCCCGTGCTTTTATACTAGTGGAGTGTGGTAGGGATGGTGTTGGGAGACCGTTGTTGACGTCACCGGAATGGTAGATAACGTAATCAGGCTAGCTGCTGACGTCAATCGGGTTGTTGCAGGTAATATTTCGGCATTTTCTGACGTCACTCGCTCTTTCGCCGTATCGCGGTCTGTTTTTTGGCCCTTGAGAGCGATAAACCAAGATTTAGGTAGATTTAGTCCATCGTCCCTGTTAAATTATTTTTATATTTGTAAATTTCCACCATTTTTACCTTCTTACCTAAAACTAAAAAAAAACTCCACAATTTTGTAACAACAGATAGTTTTAACAAAGTAAAAAAGAAAGATCAACGCACTAACTTATACACTCTTTTCACTTTGAAGGGCACGGAACTAGTGTAGGAGGGTAAGATACACCCTCCTTAAAAATTGAAGAACATTCTTTGTTCATTGAACATACCTCTGCAACTTTTTCGACGCGAAATTCAATAATTTGAAAAATAGGTTTTGATCGTGTTTTGCTTATCGCTTACAACCTTCCTCTATCGAACGCTAGCCTCCCCGTTGTCCTCCATCCAGTAGTCTTCGAGTATTAGCTGTTTCAAACTTGACCGTTTTGGTGTCGCTCATAATTTTGGAATGACGTTATTCGTACCGAACTTAAAGATGTTTTCACGTCAAAAGCATTTTTGTTATGGATAAAAAGTAATCATGCAAGGTCCACAGAAAAAACCATGACGACCGTACCATCCGTAAAAAGATAAACGAAATAGCTGGTTTATGTAAAAATAAAGCTCATAACAGGCTACTAGATGACGAAGGTAAAATAATAAATAGTGAAGAAGAAGTAAAAGCAGTGTGGACGAAATATATCAATAATTTAAGAGACTATAGCTAACAGAAAGGAGGAGGTCCGCCAATTTTGAATTATTAACGATACTCTTTAATAGAATACACAAAACTGTTGAATTACCACAATATTGGATAAATTCAATATTTATTACCTAACCAAAAACAAGAGACCTACAAACCTGCTGCTACTACAGGCTCATAAGCTTAATGTTCCATGTAGAAAAAAATATTCCTTAAAATAATACATGCTAAGATATATAAAAAAATGCAAGACATATATCTCATAATACCAACAGTTTGGCTTTCGTAGTGGTTTAGCTTCAATGTACTCATCCAAGAGTGTAGAGACCAAACAAAAAGGCATGTATGCATGTTTTCTAGACTATGAAAAAGCATTCGATAATGTTAAACACACAATCCTTACAGAATGTCTCATGAAAAAAGGTTTAGATGAAAACATTAACATTATCAAAAAGTACTGGAAGCAGAACACACTAGTGAAAACAGAAGCGGGGCTCAATGAACAAGTCGATATAAAGAGAGGGGTGTATTTTCTCTTCACTTCTATTTATTTTGTACTTGAAATAGATATTTTCTAAGGCACTGAAAGAGGCTTATCAAGGTGTAAAAATAAATGGTGAAATTGTGATACGCTGATGATTCAGTGATAATTACTAATAGAGAAAGATCTACAACAACTGCTAAATAATGTAGTCAGAGAAGAAGACGAATACGATCTAAACATCAACATAAAAAAGTGATGGTGTTCTTCAATTCTGAGGTAGAATTAAGATTTAGAACAGATTAGAACAATCTTTCAGAGCATGAAGCAATTTTTATGTAATGCTACACTGAATCTGGAACTTAGGTATCGCATGGTGAAGTGTTATGTATATTCTGTCCTTCTGTATGGAATGAAGATGTAGGCACTGAAAGTTAATACCATGAAACGATTGGAGGAATTTGAAATGTGGGTATTCCGATATTTGCTGAAAATTTTATGGACAGATAGAACAACCAACAATGAGGTATTACGCAGAATGCAAAGAAGCCGTGAATTAATATTATCTATCAAAAAACGGAGAATAGCTTACCTAGGCTACATACTGCCCAATAACAAATACGAATTGCCCCACCTAATAATTAAGGGACAGAGTGCCGGAGGTATTGCGGCTCCGCTCGCACGAAGGCCAACAAGTCCCACCTGTCCCTAAAGCGGTGCCACCACCCCTAAGAGTCCAACACCAACGAGGGGGAACCGAGAAACCGCCCCGGTTGGCTACCCCTCCCCTTAGTCCTCGTGTCGGTAAGGTTCCCCTTAGCACGTTTGACGAGTACCCGTCGAGGTCACTCTCGTGATACCTCTACCCCTCTGTTATTGACTAGTAGCATCCGTTGCCCACAATTGTGTAAGACGCACTACCTACTCGTGTCGGTAAGGTTTCCTTTACCACGTTGAACGAGCGGCCATCGAGGTCACTTGCGTGAGCCTCTACTCTACATCAGTTGATACTTTTTGCGCCCGTTACCCACACTATTATGAGATAGGGTGGTTCGAAGCACCTTTACGAGTCTGCGTGGTAGAGTGAAACGCAGCCCCACTAGTGTCGGTAGAGTTTCCTTCACCACGTTGGACGAGCAGCTGTTGAAGTCGCTTAGGCGTATCACATATCGCTACTGCTACCGACGCCCTTTGCCCGCAAGTGTGGGATCGGATAGCCTGCATAACAGTTTTAACGGGATAACGTCATGTGGTCTAACGTCTCCGTAGGTCCAGGAAGACCACAAGCAACCGAAAAAAAAATATCAAAGAATTAACTGATTTAAAATTTCAAAATACTTAAGCAAAAATGTGGATAATACAGAAAAATTTGGTATGGTTATTGCCAACGGTACCGAAAGAAGAAGATAAAGATAACGTATCTCGGTGACGTGAGCTTAGTGCGCCATGTCAAAATTGTACTCTTGCACCTAGTTATCTTTCTATACTGCGAAATTGTAGTAGTTATTTTAAGGACGAGTGATTTATTCTTAGATAAATTTTCTTACTATTGATACACTTGTAAAAATGTGAATAATAAATTACTTGTGAAGTATAGGTGTGGCAACAAAACTTCCCTTTTTCAAAACGCAATAACTCATTTTATGAATCAGAATTTTTTTCTATAATGTAGGTACTACATATCTAAAGTTTTGTTTTACACAGTTTTGAAAATCATGCCAAATAGGTGACACTTACCAGCACAGCAGCGGGTATGTTGGCAATTTCTGCCCGAATGTTTGCCTTCAGGTCTTATAGGGTCCTTGGATGGTTGACATAAACGCGGAAACCTCACAAAAAAAATCGCAAGGGACCAAATCGGGAAAGCGGGCTGGTCACTCCAAATTGCCCCTTATCGAGATAAGGCGCTCCAGGAAGTGTTCTCTCAAAACAGTCATTGATGTCCTTGAAGTATGAATCGTTGCTCCATCCTGTTGAAACCAAATGTCCCCTAATTCATCAAGTCGTGATAAAAAATTACTCCAACATGTTCACATACCGGTCTGAATTTACTGTCACTGTAACCTTATTTTCTTCAAAAAACCAGGGACCAACAATCCCAGCTGAGGAAATTGCACACCACACTGTGACTATAGGTGAATTGATGCAATTGTCGGAGATTAGTGTCAGCCCAGTGCGGTTCCACTTAAATGAAAATGGGCTTCATCACTGAAAAAAAACAATTGTATCCTCAGGAACGTTTTCGAGAAGTGCCCGACATACATTCTTCCGAGAATTGAAGTCCCGTTCTGAGAGGTCCTGCACAATTGCCATCTTGTAGGGATGGTAACGAAGATCGTCGTGAAGAAGTCGCCTAACTGAACGATCAGAAAGTCCAAGGGCAGACGCATGTTTGCGCGCACAACACCGTGGGTATTGCAAGATTAAAGCTCTCACTGCCTCAATGTTCTGATGGGTCGAGGGATTCCAGTTCTTCGTCTTGTCGCACTCCCGGTTTGTCTGAACGTAGTGACCCATGCAACAATTGATTTCCGATCTGGGACAGGACCCAACGCGGCTACACTGAAGGCCTCGACGGCAAACACATGCTCCTCACTATTCCAACGCATGGTGGCAACTGACAGAGGTAGGAAACAAAACTTTATAACCACGCCTCTCGAATGAGACCACTCCAGTCCCACTACAACCCCTACAGCCTGAATGGCGCGCATTTCAAAAAAAAGAAGTTATGTTGCCGTACCCTGTAGATGAACTATCTAAATATATTTATGCCTCTCTTTGGTTAACTTAATCAATGGCTTTGTAATGTTGGAGAATCTTAAGACGAACCGTTGGTAGTGGGTACACAGGCCCAGAAAATTACGAATCTCATGCGTATGCCTTGGTACGAGCCACTTGTCTTCCTTTTTCAGCATTCTTTAAATGTTCAATAAAAAATCTGCTCACTACGATCACATCACCTAAACTACGCCAAACGCGTCAGACAAGCTAATCCTTGTAATATAGATTTTATAAGTTTCTCAAAACTGCCTTTGTTCTAACCCGACTACAAATTCGGTTTTCTCTCAGTCTTCAAGCTTTATTTTGACTTACCAAAAACCATTCTTCAGATTTGGCGTAGAAAAACACCGCATGCTGGATAAAGTATCTAAGATGTTATTAATTTTTGGCAAATGGTAGCTATCCTTCTCAGTTACCGCATTTGACTAAAGGTAGTCGCCGCAAAATCTTAACTAACACAACTGACGATGCCTATAGACAGCTTCTCGCCCGTCATATTATTAACAACATCCTCGGATTCTTTCCAGTTCGTTATCGAAAAACATTGATTGCGCATTTATTCTTTTCATATATATATATTGAATGAACACTAAGTTTTTCAATTCAGATTTGCTGGTAACTTGTTATAATTTAATTATCATACTGTAACTCATTCATAGTAATCCAGAAAAAATTGGAAGGACGAGCAAAACATTAAAAAACGTTTTGTTCAATTTACTACGTACGTCGATCGCGTAATATAAACAATTAAAATATAAAAGTACTACAGATCCTTTAACACTAGAGCACAAGAGGCCAAATTCAGTGGAACCTTAGTGCAATTTAAAATCTACAAAAAAGAGGACAACTGAAATGCAATATCTCAAGAAACCCTTAAACATTGCAACAAATGAAACTACAAAAATTATAGAAAATACAAGAAAATATTAATATCGGGATTAGCTGATTTCCACACAACCCTGGAGGTACAGCTATTTTGTGCGCTTTTTTTTAAGTGCTATCCCCAGGAGGCCTAATGCACTTTGGAAGGAACCAGGAGTAAATAAGACCAATCAGTCGTTTCTTTGTAGCCACTAGGCAACCATTTCAGCACTGCTTATACCTAACCCCTTGAGAACATCGACCTCCTTTGTAGAGAGGGATTACGAACGTTCAGGGTTGATACACTCCACGCAAGTGGTACCGATCGTGAAGAGACGGTCGATCGACCAATCAAAGTCTCGATTGAGGAACAGGAATCGTGGTGCAGGTAGCAGGGCGGTTATCAGGCAATTATGATTGAATAAGTGTAAATGTGATTCGACGTTAATACGTCAAGAAAAAAACTTGTTTTACAAAAACGAATTACAAAGGTTTAAAGTTGATAAACTACCACGCGAGTGATACCCGTCGAGGAAATGTAATAATACTTGAGCATTTCGATAATGCAGTGAATTGTAGACCTATCACTATGAACCGATTAATTAAAATTTAAAACTGTAAAAACCTACATTCCATAAAAAACTTAACGGGGCCGATTGGTTGGTTTTTGAAACCATTAGAGGACCATTTCTGAACGACTTGTAACTAACCCTTAACTGAATTTCACCTACTTTGAAGAGATGGATTACAATATTCGTAGGTCGATTCACTAACTTGTCTCGACAAAAAAGGTCGACTAAACTAATGTAAGTTCAGAAGAAAAATTCAAAACAGCTTTTGGAATCCAAAAAGGGTTTCATTAACGTAGTTAAATTTTGCGCATAATAAATAGAAGATAAAGTTTGTTTCGGGCCGATTTATTCGAATTTGAAACTGGAAGCTCCCAATAACGGGATTGATCGGTTGGTTCCTTTACAGATATTAGGAAGCCATTTATGCAGCGTTTACACCTAACCCTTAACTGAATTTGACCTCCTTTGCAGAGAGAAATTAATAACGCTCAGAAATTAATTCACTTCCACGCGAGTAGTAGCTGTTGTGGAGAGAGAGGTCGACCAACTAGTAAGAGGTCCAGAATGTGTTTGGCAAATGCAATACAGATATTGTACCGGTTAGGTCAGGCAGACAGATTCGAATTTGGAGCTGAAAGCTCCTAATCACATAGAAAAGGTAACATGACCAATCGCTCGGCTCTTTAACATCCACTAGAAGACCGTACTGCTGCACTGCTTATACCTAACCCTTGGCGAACGCCGACCTCTTTTGTAGAGAGGGATTACGAACGTTCAGGGCTGATACACTCCCACCTGAGTGGTACCGGTCGTACAGAGACGGTCGACCGATTGATAGAGGGCTAGTTAGGGGCATGCGAATAAAATCGCAAAATTGAAAAAGGGTTTGGATAATGCAAGTGGATAATAGACTGGTCAGCCATTGGGAGAACATTTCTGCACTGCTTATACCTAATCTTTAACTGACTTTGACCTCTTATACAGGGAGGAAGTAATAACCTTTTGAAAATTAATTTATTACCACATGACTAATGTAATGAATTCTTCGGGTAGTAGAATTGGATTGTAGCTGGTTCAGACAAATTGATTCGAATTTGGAGCTGGAAAAAGATATCTGGGCCAATCGCTTGGTTCTTTAACATCCACTAGGAGACCGTACTACTGCACTGCTTATACCTAACCCTTGGCGAACGCCGACTTCTTTTGTAGAGAGGGATTACGAACGTTCAGGGCTGATACACTCCCACCGAAGTGGTACCTGTCGTGCAGAGACGGTCGCCCAACCGATCGAGATCCAGATCGGTGAATGTAAAAAAATTTGAAAATTTGATAATTGTTTGGCAAATGCAATGAATTA
Organism: Sinelater perroti; assembly: GCA_036346155.1. Taxonomy (NCBI): domain Eukaryota; kingdom Metazoa; phylum Arthropoda; class Insecta; order Coleoptera; family Elateridae; genus Sinelater; species Sinelater perroti. Next base: position 714,441 of record JARFIY010000380.1, read on the forward strand.
TTCGCGTAGTAGAATTGGGTTGCAGATAACAGACCGGTTAGTTCGGGCAGATTTATTGGAGTTGGGAGCTTCCGATTACACAGAAAAAGGCAGTGGAAACAGTTTGGTCGAGTCTTTTACAACCATTAGAAGGACATTTCTGCTCTGCTTATACCTAAGCCTGCCTTAGATATCTTTTGCAAAGTGGGTTTGAAAACGTTTAGGGTTAATACACACCCACGAGAGTGGTATATGTCACAGAGAAACAGTCAACCAACTAATAGAGGTGCAGATGGGAGGGATGATATGAAACAATCTTTGGAATCCAAAAAGGGTTTCGTTAATTTAATGAATTAATAAATAATTAAACCAGTCGACCTATTTATAACCGATGTGATACAACGTAAATTATTCTTCCAATTGAAACATCGTAAAATGTTTTTTTATCTATCCACATTTTCATATTACATTTGGTAACTACATTTCTAAGTAAGTAACCCATGCATACCACCAATCTGTGTAGCGCTACACAAATGCATATCTTTGTTGCAAATCATTCCCAACAACTGAACATGTCAATATCCAAATTGATTAAATGTTAAAAAAGGTTCTTCAATTTGACCTTCTTTCCAATAGTGTCAATTACGAAAACACTATTCGTTCCGAAAGTGGGGGAATCATTTACGAGCGACATGTTCAGCCTTGCATGCATCCCCATTATTAGTAGAAAAATAAAAAAAAGACTTACCAGTTGATGAAAATGTGTCATTGAAGTTGAGTTGAGGGGACACCTAATCCATGGCAAACATTAACTTTTCTAATACATCAGGGAAGGGGTTTTTACTCACCATTTCCATGACCAGGGCGCGCATGAAATCCCTCGATCCGTTGGTGGGTAGAAGATGTTTCTCAGCTGACAACGGCGTAAAAGTACGTGCGGAACGCCAGAACTTTTGCTCAGAAAGCGTTTTTAATATTTTGGCGAAAACAATTCGCGTCCGCTCGCGCGCGCTAATACCGACAACTGACAGAAATTCTGCTGTGCAGCTAACTTACTTTCTTATAGAAAAATCAAGGATATTATGGAGTAAAAACTAACACCTGTGTTATCGCGCGGGTAATGATCGACTAATAGTTTTTACTTCGATAACATTATGTATGGTATTGGTGTTATACGTAGACTACTTAATTGTTTAAGCTTTAAATATTTATTTGACTATAGAAATTGGGAAAAAAACTTATCGATGGTCATAAAAAAACGGAAATTTGCTCAATATTCCAACTTCAACCCTCACTCCGGGGATAAAGGAATAACAGCATATTCACACATATTAACAGGTTATTCGTGGCTTACTTTTGACCCCCCCCTCTTTTGAATTTTCATTTTCTCGGGGTTTCAATATGCAAAAAACGGTTCTGCATTATAGTCAAAATTGAGCCTAATGCAGACAGATTTTTAATAACACTTTACCTCATGATATTAACAACATATCAAAAATTTAGAAAGGCTTCCGCACATCTACAAGGGTAGCCGATCCAAAATATTTCAAGGAATTTGCCACACAACGAAAAGCTACCAGAGAAATGGCATTGGTTTGAATTTTTAATACTTTCATGAGCATGAAGGAGTGGGAATAGGGGGTTGGTCTATTCGACCCTGCTTTCGGCAGAACGATAATGATCCTGATGAAAAAAGTTGGTTGAAAAGAAGTTGCTTTACTTCTATAATATATTATTATTAATGGAGAAGGAGGTATCTAGTACATATTAGAATTTTAAATATTTGCCGTTCAATTTTATTATAAATTTTTTAATTCACTTTAAGGCCAACAATACCTTGTGTTGCAATTTGACAGATTTTTTAATTAAATTATTATGACTATGCCAATCACCACATGGACAGTACAAACATTATTTTACATCAACCATTGAACCTGCATTAAAATATTATTCATTATTCGATTTTTAACATCTAAAGGGTGAATTGCCGCTAAACGAATGATTTGAGGAAGAAGTTTGTCATTTCAAATGCACTCTGCATTATGGTGCAGACATAAAATTGTAAACACTCTGTACATACGCGTTTCGTTTTTGTTTTCTCACAATTTTAGTTTTCCATTTTATGTAACGATGAAAGACCGAGGATTCGGGATTATCAGACGTTTATATAACACTTTACGCCGTAACAAAAGGTACAGTTCGACCTTGCACTTCCTTTCTAATTTGCACCAAGGCATCTGGCAGCGAAATCAGATGCAAAATTGGTTAATATTTTTATTTATTAGTTAAATCATTAGGTAATTTTATACCTTAGCGATTGTATATCAATAGTTGTAATACAAAAGTGTTTAAATCCCCAAATGAAACAAAAATGAGGTCTTTTATGTTTGGTGGTAAAATATTGGCGTGTGACAATTTATTGATTTTCTGCAGTGAATGCTATTGCCAATATCTTTTATAGGAAGTTCTGTGGCCAATCTGTGCACTTTATACTTTCTAAATTAATAATAATAATGGTAGGGCCCTAACGTCCTGCACGGCCTGCAAACTGAGAAATTGAGGCTCCCATATGTCCTCGTCACTGTGTTCGATCATCGCGCACCATCTCTGATACGGGGCGATGTGGCAAGCACCGCGCCTTAGACGACCGCCATTATTAACCCTTGTTCGAGTGAACGCAGGTACTCAATTATTTTTAGTGACTGAGTAGGCCACCCGCCAAGTATTAGAGAGCTCTGAGAATCCCGCCCCTCAACCACGGGACCACATAGTATTTTATCTTTTTTTTTATGTTACCATCTTCATTATCCATTTTATTATAATAATATACAAGGTGTCCCACGAGGATGTTCCAAGACTTTCTTCGAAGCAGTTTAAGCAAGTCGTCGACATGAATTATAGAAATGTGGTTTTGAATTTATTTACTGCTTTCTTTATAAAAAAACCTTTACTGTTCTTTTTATTTGCTAATCACACATGAATATCTATTAAAAAATTGCTAAGTAATTAAATTTGTTATCTAATTTAACTACTTTTTCCGTTTCCATTCAAAGCAATCTGCATGTGACCAATTTGCTTCATCTTTTATTTTGTTTTGATGGATTCTTTAACCAAAGGACGACAAATGTGACCAGGCAAATGTTATATTCACTTCGTCCTAGTTAACCTGACAGTGCAGATGTTATTTTAATGTTTAGTTGCAACCAAAGATAATTATGCATTAAAAAAATGTTATTCACTACAAGTGAATGTTAAAAGATAAATAGAAGGTAATAGAGGAAAGATGGAGGAATTCATAGCAGAAATAAGACAAAAATTAAAAAGCATGGATGACAGATCAGAGAGAATTGGATGAAAACTAGATAGTATGAAAACAGAAATTAAAGAATTGAAAAAAAATGAAAGAATTAAGCAAGAAAACAAGAATATCAAGAACGAAATGGTGAAATTGACTGAAAGAATAGAAGCACTTGAAAAGGATAGTAGGAAGAAGAATCTGGTGATACACGGGATAGAAGAAGATGAGGAAGAAGACACTAAAGCAATAGAAAATAAAATTCAAACTATATTCGAAAAACTAGAAGTACGAGTAAAAGTAGCGGACACAGTAGAAGAAATTAAAAGAATAGGCGAAAGGAAAGAAAATATAAACAGACCAATCTACATGGAAATGAAAAATGCCAACGAGAGAACAAAAATCCTGAAGGAAACGAAAGTGTATATAAATGAAGATTACAGTAAAGAAATACAAGCACAAAGAGAAGAGCTCATGCGGCACATGAAAGAAGCCCGAAAAAGCGGGTATATACCAAATATTAGTTACAACAAACCAATAGTAAATGGAGAAAAATACACGGTAGAAGATACAAGAAAATGGTAAAAAGAAGAGATAATTGAACAGGATAGAAGAACGGAGAACAAAACAAGAACAGTCAGCGAACGGTCACCAAGGACAAGCGAACAAAGGAAAAAATGTTAAAGATAACGCAAACAACTAGAGTAAAGCCAAAAAACTAGAAAATAAAAAAGTAAGAAAGAAGAAGGATATACGATGACCGCAATGACTAAGGACATGAGAATAAAAAGAAGCAAAAGAAAAACGTATCGTAATAATGAACAAAAAAGAATAAGATGCAAAAATCAACGAATAAGAATAGGATCATGGAATGTGAGAAAGAAAATATAAAGTAGAAATAGCAGGACTACAGGAAATAAGATGGGGAGGAATAGGAAGAATCGACAAAGGAGAATATACAATCTGGTATGCAAATGAAGACAAACAAGGATATGGAGGAACAGCATTCATAGTAAGAGGGAAAACAAAAAAGAAAGTAATGCTATTTAAAGCTATCAATGAAAGAATCTCATATATACGGGTAAGAAGCAAACCATACAACCTGTCAATCATTAACGTCTGTGCACCAACTGAAACAGCAGAAGAAAATGAAAAAGACACGTTTTATTGCAAACTGGAAGAAACTATCGAAGAAGTATACAAACACGATGTTGTAATGCTAATAGGCGACTTCAACGCGCAGATAGGAAAAGAAGACTGGCTAGAAGAAGTAGCATGGAAACAAACAGCACATGGGAAAACAAACAACAACGTACAAATGCTATGTAATCTAGCAGCCACAAACGAAATGCAAATAATGAGTACTAAATTTATGCATAAACGACAAAAAAATTATATGGATCCACCCAAATGGAATTGATAGTAACCAAACTGACCACGTTTTAGTGAAAAGAAACCACTCTAAATCTATCAACGACGTAAGAACTTTCAAAGGAGCTAATGTAGACTCAAACCACTTCCTAGTGATAAGCGAGGTAAAAAGAAGAAAACTCCAAGAGAGGAATCGAATAAAAAAAGATGGAATATAGAAAACTAAAAGAAGAAACGATATCACAAAAATATAAAGAGGAAATAAAGAAAAAGTTAGAAAACAGAAGGAAGACAGAAAATATCGAAGAAGATAATAACACAATTGGACACAGCGGAAAAATAATGAAAAACAATGGGTTTGATACTGAATGCAAAAATTGTATAAAAGAAAAAAATAAGGCCAGGAAGAAATGGCTCGACACAAAAGAAGAACAAGACAAAATAAACTATCAGAGCAAAAGGAAAGAAGCAAACAAAATGTGCCTACAGAAGAAAAAAATATGGATAGATAATACACTGAAGGAAACAGAAAATTAGAATGGAAAAAATAACTTAACATTGTATCAATACATTAAAAAACGAAACAAGAAAAACAACGGAACGCTAGATGAAATCGATGAAAAAGAATAGAAGAATTACTTTAGCAATTTATATAAAGAAGGTAATCACACAATAGAAGAAGAAGAAAAGACATTGAAAGAGCAACTAGGAAACTTAGAAAAAGCACCAGATCTAGAGGAAGTACAAGAACATATAACAAAGATGATAATGATGAAAAACAGAAAAGCCGCGGGAAGTGACAACGTATGTGCCGAAATGATAAAACAAGGAGGGGAGGAACTGCAGCAAAGAATTCATGAATTAATAACAAATATTTGGACAAAAGAAGAAATGCCGAAAGAATGGAGAATCGGACTAATAAAACCTATACCAAAAAAAGGAGACCGATTCAAATGTGTAAATTACAGAGCCATCACCTTATTAAACGTCACGTACAAGATAGTAACGATGATAATAAAAAGTAGACTTGCAAAACATGCAGAAACATTTTTAGGGGATTACCAGCTAGGATACAGAAATAACAAATCAACAACGGACGCCATACATTAGACATTAGACAATTAGACAAATCACTGAGAAAAGCTACGAATATGACATAGATCTACATGTCCTCTTTCTCGACTACAAACAAGCCTTTGATAGCCTAATAAGAACGAAAATAATAGAAGAATTAAAGGCAACACAAACACCTCAAAAACTTAGAAACCTAATTAAGATGACAACGAAGGAATCGCGGGCTTCGATCATACTCAGTCATCGACAGAAGAATTTGAAGTAAATAGAGGCGACGCTTTATCGGCGCTGCTCTTTATCATAACTCTAGATGGCATTATCAAAGAAACAAAGCAAAATGGCACAATAAATAACAAATCAGTGCAAATATTAGCCTACGCAGACGACTTCGCAATAATAGCAAGAAGAAGAGACGAACTAGATAGGACATTCAGTACAATAGAAAAAAAATCAAAAGAAAAAGGCAATGAAATCAACGAAAATAAAACTAAATACATGCACTGCAACAGGAAACAAAAAACATTGAGAAAAATAAAAATTGATAAGTACAAGTTCGAAGAGGTAGAAACATATAAATATCTCGGGTTCCTGATACATAGAAGAAACGAAAGAGTGAACATAAAACATAGAATCCAGCAGGGATGCAAAGTGCTCTATGCAAATAAAAAATTACTGAGGAATAAGAGGCTAAGCAGAAGGACGCAAATACAAGTATACAGGACAATGATACGACCTGTTGTAATGTATGCAGCAGAAACGGCAAAGAAATAAGAGGAACAATTAAAATTTTTGAAAGGAACAAGAATGGGACCAAAGAAGGAACGGGAAGATGAGACAAGACTACTAACGAATCATGAGATAGATCAAATATTGAACGGCGAAAACATCGTAAGAATACATAAAACACAAATAATCAGATAGTATGGGCACTTATGCAGACAAGAAGAAACATCTACCCAGAGAATAATCACGGAATGGACACCACTACACGACCTAAAGGAAGACCCAAATCAAGATGGGCAGAAAAATGAAAATTATGAATTGGAAAGAAGTATTGCAAAACAAGAAAGAATAGAGGAAAATTGTATTAAAAGCGAAAACACACCCAGACCTATAAAGCCAAGAGAAAGTAAAAGACAACGTGGATTAATCTCCCACAACAAAAAGATTCAAGAGTTCGCAACAACAGCTTAAATTTCTTCGGAAATGTACAGCTCAATATTATCGCTACTAGTAAAAGACCCCCCCCCCCCCTTCCAAACTAAATATTTAGTTCAGAGTTTCGTCGACAATTGAAGAATAAATAAGCCAATAATCGTTTTATCAGCTATATCTAAACAGGATGACATTCATTCGGTTATATTCGGTTTCACATAAATCAAACTTGTGCCGCATGTACCTACTAACAGCAAGAATTGACTACGTAATGTATGAAACGCCGATAGATGCCATAAACTTTCTAATTGCTTTATGATAATTTATGTTTTGACAGGTAAACCGCGACCTAAATCGAAAATATAAAACCTTTATGCGAGATTTGGCAACAAACCGGTTCGAATGAGTTATTGACCTTTGAAATCGGTTCATAGCTGTAGGAGGAGTTGCAATGTTAATTATAGACACATATAGTTACACCTTTGCAGCTTTTAGAGTAGATAATTGTTTTCTCCCTTTACTTTTCAAACAACCCGTACACGACGGATTGACTCATCCTATAATTCGTTTTTTGAAATCCTTGAACCCAGAAATGATAAACGTGACAAAGCAACGTCAATTTCATCTCCTATGGTAGAACCTGACAGTATAGGCATCATTTTAATTTTTAATTAACAACCACCCAGGTATTAAAAAATTCGAACGAAATAAAATACCAAGATCAATATTAGTCAAATTGACAAAAGAACATATAAGGACAAAGATTATTAAGAAATGCAAATAACCTGAAAGGGATGGCTCTATGGATTGGATTAAAAATGTACTAAAAAGGGGAGAATTAATACCGCAGCTGAAAGCTAGGAAAAAGGACCCGGAGTATACTTAAGATACAACAAACTAATAATCAACAACGAAATATATACAACAAACGAGAATGAACATGAAAGCCAAAGAGAACCCGGCGAAGACAAGTTAAAATACAGTAATACAAGAACAGTAATAGAAAGATCACCTGAAGGGCAAAGTGTTGAAGAGCAATTAAAAAAATAACCCAAACAACCAGGCTAAATAAATAAGACATTGAAACTGGACTGAATAATGAAACAGAATACAGTACTGGACACGGATAAAAAATGATAACTCAAAGAAAACTACAATGACAAATACAAGAATAAGAAAGGAAAATAAAAAAGAACAACCGAAAATGGTGAGAACTATAACAAAAATAGGAACCTGGAGTGTTAGGCGAACCGACGGTAAAGAAGCTGGAATAATTGAAGATATGAAAATCCAAAAACTGGATTAACTGGGAATAATAGAAACAAAAAGGGAAAGTAAAGGTATACGAGAATTAAGAAAGGGGAAAATACGAATTGGGGAGCAGAAGGTGCAGAACTAATAGTAGTAAGTCCAGACAAAATTAAAAATATAAGAAAAGAAAAAAGTTTACAAGTTATTAAACTAAACTGGGGTGATAAATATGACAGTACGATAATAGTAGCCTATGGACCAAATGACAATGCGAAAAAAGAAGAAAAGGATCAGTTCTACTAAATGTTACAATTAGAAATAGATGGTGGAACAGGAAACACTATAATCATGGAAGATATGAATGGAAGAGTAGGCAACAATAACAAAAATGTTCAAAGGTGTATGGGGCAATATGGAGAAACAACAAAAAAAAGATAAAGACAAAGACTGATAGACTTATGTGTGACAAACGCTCTAATACTGGCAAACCCGAAATTTACCAGAGAAATACACTCAAGAAAAATCTACAATAGACTACTTTATAGTATGCAAAGAAAATTGGAAAGCGATTAAAATAAAAGTACCTTTTGGACAAACCGTGTACTCCTTGAAAATACTCTTCTAATTACTCCTTGTAAATTATCAATCAAGTAGAAGAATTAAAATTAGTAATAAAACTTTATCATTATCATCTATTATATAGAAAAAATTGGAAAAATCAATTCCTAGTTGACAGCGCCAACTCGAGGCACATTTGTAACCCTTCTCGAGCCGAAATTGGCCAGGCCCGATATTGAATAAACGACTGTCAGCCTGACAAGCGACATTTATACTTGCCTTCCGCTTCAGTGATTGATCTGAGTCCCCAGACGCTCTTAAAGCGAAATCTCCAATCAGATTCGTCGCGTGCCTGAACTTAATATAATTCTGCTTGGTATTCGTTCTAATGACGTAGTTTATCATTGTGCGGGCTGCTGCTCCAGAATTGGTTTTCGTGCTTGTTCAGGCCTTCGGCTGTCGCCACTCAAGTATTCACTTCTTAAAGTATCCCTTTCGTCGCCTAAATTCTGTGGCTATTTTATTTCTGCGGCCATCTTTGTCCTTTAGTTCTACATTCTTTAATTTTTTAATCTCCCAAGTAGATATTACTAGTCATTCTTGTTTCTATAAAAAGAATTGTTTGGACGTCGTGTACAATTCTTTAATCATCTATCTGATCACTCATCTTCTTATAAATAAATCCTTTCAGTTTTTTCTTTCCTTTTTTACCTTTAAAACATGTTTGTGGCGACACGAACGTGCTTTTAGCCGCAAATCCCGGATTGATGCAGGTCATCGTTTGATTAAGACCTACCTCCTTTGTAGAAAGCGGGGATAAGAGTGTAAATCTTTCTTCGAGATCAATAACCACTAGTGAGCTTTCTAACCGACGTTAGCAATTGAAACTATAAAGATAAAAGTTGAAAATGTAGCATTTGATTTCCACGCACGCCACAACCATTCTTGCCGATCAGCTGCACTTCCACCAGATGGTCCAGAATATTGAACTCTGTATTCCGTCACCCATCAAAGAGTTTAGATCGAGCACTTTAGGGTCCTCATACACTGGCATTATCCTAACACGCAAGCGTTTTATTTCCTTCGTAACGTGCGTGGAGCGCGAATTCTTTTTCCAACGCGAAGATCTACCAGTTTTGCAATCAATTAGGCCTGCAGCCCTTACCATTGTTATGTATACGCTTCTGAAGACAACGCCCGCCGGCGTAATCCAACCATGACCTGTCGTACCAAATAATATCCGGTCAATTGTGGCAAAATAGGTGCCGGCTGGTTAATTCTTACCACCTCTGTAGGACGTAAAGGTAAAAGCAGAAAAATATTCTGCTAAAAATGCTTGACCTCGGAGAAATTCTTGATAAGAAGACCATATCCTAGCTATCTCCTCTTATGACCTTATAAATCATTATCCGGCCTTGTCTAGCACTATTATGCTAAAACCCAAGTGAACAAGCTCTAGGTGATCGAGAATTGGATGTTTGGGACCATCTTTAGCGATAGATGGTTCTTAAGTAATACGACCCTCTATCACTGTCAAAATCCACGAGAACTACATTATTTATAGTCTTCACATCTACGACCTGGACAGACGTGCCCGTCATAACCCCTCGAAGATTTTTATTCCTTCATAACGCGGTAGGGGCGTGGCCAATTACACGCTATCCGCCATCCACCGAAGAAGAAGTCAACTCCAATGTACTTCTCTCTCTTTCTTCAAGATGAATAGCCGCTGCGGAGCTCCCAAACTTAAACCAGCAACTTAGATAGTACTTGGAGAGCTTTAATTTGATCTGCCCCATCCCCTAGTATTTTTTTCTTTTTCATATCTTTTCTTCTTATTTACTTTTCGACTCTAATGAAGTTACACCAATAGCGTCCTTTCTTGTATTTTCTTTTTTACTCCAGACTCTGTTTCTTGTAGTGCTTGAACATGGATTATTATTATTCAACCGTTTGGTCTGTTTCTTTATTACATCATTTCTTGGCCTTTATTTTTTTTTAATGAGGCTTGTTCAATATTTTCTGTGAATGACCTTCTCTAGTTCCGACATTTTTCTCGTGTCCTTTTTCTTCACTTGCAATTGCCAAACAGCTTTTAATACTTGAGCAGAGCACTTTCTTCTTTACGTTTCCGTAGTTTGAATGATTAAGAGAAGATCGGTATGGATTATAGCTACGGAGCATATTTTGAAGTTTCCCGTGTTGATCTGCCAAGTCTTTCTTAGTTCGTTCTTTTTTGTGTGGTATGTGGCTATAAGGAACAAAGAATGTGAGTGACCTTTTATTTTTGTTGATCGCAACTAGTAGCTTTCCCACTTCAAAAATGGCGACATACCAAATAAATGCCTGCCACGACTTGACCACCTTTCGTCGAGCAGAAATGAGGAAAACATCGAAAAGATACAAGCTATTAATGAAGATCATCGAAAAATCACTGACCGAATTTCTAAAGAACAAACGTTATTACAGTTATCAATATTTAGAAACAAAAGCCAAAAAAACTTTTTGCCAAATTCTTACCTCACCCATCTTACTTACCGGAAAAACTCTGAGAGAGAAATGAATACTATGAGATAAGTACAATGATGCTGATGAAAAATGCTCTGAAAGATCAATAAAGTTACTATTTATATTTTGCCATTATACTCATCTCTATCAAATCTTACAATCCATTAATAGTGATCGCGTGTCAAAAAAGTCAATTCTCTTGTATAGAAGTTAATCGCCTCGATAACTTTATAAAGAAAAGTAGCAAAATCTTCTTTAGTAAAAATTAGATTTCCAAAAATTCACCCTCTTATATATTTTTTTTTCTCTATAGAACCATGGAAAAACACAAATACCTGGAGAGCAGTTCTTCCGATTTTCCTGCGCCCCGTTATTTCTTTCGATATTCAACCTTCTCCCAGGCAAAGAAATGCAGAATGAAAACATTTTCTAGCTGCACTGACTCTTCAAAAAAACATTTACTTGCTGACATATTTTTTCTACTCCCCCCTCTCTTTCTTGGGATTAAAAAGTCGTCTCGTCAGCATTAAATATTTTCTTTCCAAAATGTTGTCTTCTCCAAAGTATTGCAGATTATGCCTTACTTGTTATGCCTTACAAGTTACTTGGACTCATCGAAATAAAATCCCATAGAACTCTTTTTAGTCTCTATTGACGTCATAATCATTTTCTTTCATATTTTTTATATGCTATTTTTGAATTAAAGCCAATTTTTAAGAATGAGTTTCATGAAACTTCCATCTAAACGTGGTGATGTACAAGCAATCGAAGAAAACAAGCTTGAGGAGTTCGTACCACGTAAGGATGCTCCAAGTGAGGTCAATTTTTATGGTCCATACAAGGGAGGAACTTCAAAGGGGGACTTGTCAACCTTATAATAAAAGCCGCAAAAGAGTCACTACTATTTTCTTTTATTTATTGATCAAATTAAGCTATTTTTGAGAAAGGTAATAAAAATACCAAAATACAGGAAGAGAGTACAAGGAAAATTGGGAAAACAAACAAAAATTATAAAAAAAAAAAACGTTTTAACGATTTATCTTGGTCTAATCGCGCTAACGCTCGTGTTTAATTTTTTACTAAAAGCTATTAACTAGAATTGGCTTATCTGTGCAATTTCAGATAAGATCGAGATAAACAAAAATATGTCGGTTTTTTGCCTAGGGGACAAACACTTCTCCATTTCCAGCAAAGTGACATTGAGAAATATTTATCAGTACCTACTTTTCCGTTGCTAAGCAAACATTGCTCCACCGATTTTTGTGTCTAACTTAATTTTTCCGTAAATATCCTTGGTTTTGTTTTCTATGCCAACCTCTTCAGCAGCTTATCTAACCATATGCATGCCTTTATAATCTTTAAATATACTGTCTAAGTAATCTACCATATAATTAAATGTCTTCACATTTAATATTATTTTTCAGTTTTATAAATGTCTTAACAAACGGGGCCCAGAAAAGAGATGAGAGAAATAATTTTTAACTAGTCCCATTTCTATATCTTCAACGGTTGCTAAGATTGGGAAGAAATTAAATTTTCAGATACGGGGATGGGAAAAGGAGGTTGGTCTACTAGACATCTCAAATCAGTAACGCGCTTATAGAGACCTCTATTAGTATTTATTCTCTTTAAACTTCCTGGTTAGATACTACAATAAAAGATCAATCCGCTGTCTTATATAGCTTCCCCGCTCCCTTCTTTCCTTTTTTTTCCTAATCCAGAATAGTTCGGCATTTTACTTTATTATCCTTCCATTTTGTCTGAGGTCTCTCTTTCAACCTTGTATGTATTTATTTATTTATTCCATTTACCATCCTCTTGTCACGTTGTCTACCACGTCCATCTCCATTTTAGGTGTATTAACTTGACTTAACCTATATGTATATTTCTTATCTTATCTACGCGTTTTTGCTTAACATCTGACATTCAATAGCTCTTTGGGTTGTACTTTATTATGTTAACCTTCATATTTCTGTTTTTGACAGAGCCGCCATTTTATTTCCTACATTTATGTTGTGGTTGTAATTCATTTATTATGGTTTGGTTGTGGTTCCATTTTTTCTTATTGGGTTTATAGTTTGTCTAACATTGCTTGTACGCATTCAAAATTGCTTGATGTTGATGACACCTAAACTATGGTCAGTTATGCTGTTGTTTCAAAGTTTTTTTCACTTCCCAATAAATATTAAATAAACTATAAGATTACGTTCTGTAGCATCTTACATTAAAGTTAAAGATAACTAGGTCACAGATACTACAGTTATTTAATTTCAATTGTTTTGATGAATAATTTACAATAACTTTTCACCTTCCTTGAAAAGAATGTTTGTTAAGGATGCGTTCCTATTCATTTGATATGCTCTTTCCATTTAATTGTTCATTACATAGTAGCTTTAATAGTTGAATTACCACGTCTCCATCTTCTTTTAATAGTTCACTTAACACTATCCTATTCCAGGGTCATTATTTTTCATGTTTTTGGGTGTTGTTATTAGGTCTTGCTCTGTTATTTTGGGAATTTCTTCCCAGTTTTCTTCGAGTGTATGTCTCTATGATAATCTGGTGGACAATTTTTTGTTCATGTAGGTTTCAATATGAGTGATGCCAGAAAAGGAAAAAGACTAATAAACGCTTAAGTCTTCTGTCCAAACCCCCAAAACAAATCAATGCTGGCTGAGAGTGACAAACCATTAACATCCAATGGTGTTCTAAGTGTAAATGTAAGTAATATGACCGCACTTCTTCTCAGCAGCTCACTATACTCTGCTCTTAAATCACAGGAACACTACATGAGATTGAATTCCGGGCAAGCAGCCGAAGGCCTTCCATATTAACATGCCGATAAAGTCTGACTTCAAGCTTCGCTACAAATCTTCTAATCTTTGGGTAGATGTTACGTAGTGCTTTATTATGAAACGTTTGAATAGTATTAATGTTGAGTTTACTAGTACAAACCTAGAACTGTGCATTATATAACCAAATAAATAAATATGTAAACCCGTCCTTAATGGGAGACCACATCGAACGCTTAAACGTCAGAAAATACTTCTAAGGCCCTTTTTATTAGGTCAAAGCTCTAGCATACTAACCAATGATCATGTTCCTGGTTAAAACCAAACCGGAATTAATTTATTGTCCCCTATTACAATTCTCAACTTATGAAAAAGAATTTCTTGAAAAATTTGGAAATGATCAGAAGCAGTCTACAAGATCCTATACCATGAGAAGATTTTCCAGAGAATCGCACATTATAAGTGCTCACTCACCGGCACCTAACTCCTCACTGATTCACTCTCATCTGCTGCCAGGCGACATCGCGGCTACACTAACTGTTTTCAATAGATGACTCAATATTTTCGGAACAAACCTTGTAACATATATACATTGAAAAAAATTTTTAGGTACCAGTAGTGTGCACTAATTTCAAGACACTTTGATTCTACTATACACAATCGTTCATCTTTGTTTAATCGATGACGACTCTTTATTAGCAATTCTTTGGACTTATTTCAAATGCAATGTAATGAGTTCTTTATCTTGGTGCACCTGATCGCCAATTTAAGTTTGAAGGTACTGAAAAGAATACGGGATTTTTGCTGTCAACAATCTCTTTTCAAACCTAGTCTACGTCCAGTTGACCAAAAGTTCTTCCCCTAAGGAAGAACCGACCAACAACCCTTAGATATAATGAGAAACATAACGCTTGTCCTCGCTACTTGCAAAATTTGCAAATTGGTCAAAATTGTTTTCTGATGCTTCATCATCCTTAATACTCAAAGTAAATATGCCACTGATATTAAGAAAAATTTTCTCTCTTCCTCCTCCCCAGAAAGTCTAAA
Source organism: Sinelater perroti (assembly GCA_036346155.1). Taxonomy (NCBI): domain Eukaryota; kingdom Metazoa; phylum Arthropoda; class Insecta; order Coleoptera; family Elateridae; genus Sinelater; species Sinelater perroti. Next base: position 729,471 of record JARFIY010000380.1, read on the forward strand.
AGAGTAGCGGCATTGAGATAAACTGCCTGGGTGTGACCCTCAGTGAAGAAAGTAAGCCCATCAAGAATAACAAAACCTCATCTATTTTGGAAAAAAACTGATACTGAAAGATAAAAACGGGAACGCTGACTTACAAGGACCTTCTGAGGGCTACAATGTGCAGATCGACCACCAACTAGAAACCATCCATAAAAGTCTTTCCTCTATTATCTTTCATGTATGCTATTGGTTAAAGCTTCTGTTGTTCAAACCTTTCAACTTCATAAAGGTAAAGCATCTTATAATGAGTACTTACCTCCATATTTGACTTCCAAAGGATCACTTAAAAGATAGTTAATATTTGCTATTGCATGTACCTGATATCCATGAAGAAGTCTCTTTGAACGAGTGAAGAAGTCAGGTAAAGAAAAACTTTAACCCAAGAGTCAATAAAATGTGCTACAAAAAGAGTGTTTGACCTATTACATATTATTACATACAACTCACAAGAAGACCATTGAACAGTATCACCGTTGTCAAAGTTATAAACACGCTCACTTCAGTAGTTATGATGTCCTTGAGTGTGTTACAGGTCAGAATAATGTACTAAGGGATCGACTTACATTAAACCGATCATCGTTATTCTTTTTGGTGTCTGCGTTAGAAAGGAAAAATACTCTTTTGCATCCAGAGTAATAATCCCAAAGAAATAGAAGGTACTGAGGTGCATGTAACAGTTTTTCCACTCTGATAAACCAACAAAAGTACAGAGGACTGGCGAAATGGAAATCTTCATTGAAGCTATCAGTTCTATCTGGAGACTTGTCAAGAGCTTATCATAAGGAACACTCCCTTCCTGACTTCCATTGATCCCCTAAGGGAACGGCGTTATCCATACCTTCATAAACAAACTTGAGGCTTTCACTGGGCAATGCCAACACTAGTACCTAGGCGAGACGATAATCACAAGACGCAATATTTTTAAGGCATCATCTATTTAATGTAGCATGAGTGGAGATTAAAGTGTTTCTAATTTTTTTATATCCTTTTTTAAAAAAACTTACGATATTTTCGATTTTCAAGTCCTTCTTGGTAATGATAATTTAGAAAAAAATATGTAAAAAAATGTTTATTAAATTTCAATTGATGTGATGGAATTAATTCTTTTGTTCCAGATACCATTAATTGATAGAAGAGGATTAACATGGAAGAAGAAAATGATTGGTAGCATGGCATGCTGAGTTATTGTATATGGTCATTAAAGTTATATCATAAATACTGAAAAGTAGTCAAACACAGAATCGTCTTTTTATAAGAAAATTTCATCGAACAGAAAGCATTCCACAGAATCCTCAAACGCCATTTTTAATCTGCCATGAACTGTCTGTGATTAGTCCACAAATCACACTGTTCGTCTATAAGAAGAAAAACTTTTGACTAACATCAAAGATCATCATAAATCAGCAATGCAGATTCGCTCAAGAGAAACTGACTACAAACAACTCATTGGCATGGTTTAGACTTCTAATTAAACTCCAAAACTTCAAAAGGAGTTTCTCCATGTACTTTTGTTTTTCCTCACCAATACTAGAAACTTCAACCTGACTAAACCTTTACAGTAACAAAGAATGTGACTTTAACAAACTCAACAACAAATGTACAAATAACATTGATAACAAAAAGTGCAGTGAAGCGAGAGGTGTAAGAACCAAAGACCAGCCTTGAGCTAAATGACCAAATACCTCATGATCAACATGCCTAATCCTACTAAGAACATGTGAAGGCTCTCAAAAATCTCGACTTAATTTTCATAGCAAAATTCAGGATCATTATCAGTCTGGAAAGTCGTTTCAAAAGGCACTTCTCATCTCTTACTTGGTTTCATCATATTTGACCACATCAAAATCTATAGCCCTGATAACTAGAATGAGCTACTAGTGAAGGTAAGGCCACATTGACAAACATAATCAATATATATTAATCTATTAATCTCAACATTAACGTTAGGAACTTACAGAACCACAGAAATAGCACCTGGAATATAAGCTCCCCCCACTCCACCCTGAAATTACGAAAAGAGGTAAGTTATCGATACAAGTAAAGTATCTGTAAAATAATTTAATGTGGGCCAAATTTGTTTAAAAATATTCAATGGCTAAAACATAGGTAAAACCAGCTTTCAATGGAGCACCCTGGCCATGTGACAAACATCTCCAATATTACTTTTGTACTCATTACGCGTATTCCTGCTACAAATGAAACCACAAGTTGTACTTAAAACTCGTCTATATTTCCTAAAGATCATACACACTACTCTTGTATTTACACGTAACCAATTTAATCGTCTACACTGTTTACGTATATCACAGGCGCATAAACAGTAACCTTACGCTACAAAATTACAAACTCCTGCAGTTAGTACAGTTATATACATTGACGTTTAGACAACTACGGCCACTTCAAAAAACATAACCACATTAATTCGGCACTATTGAGGCGCGTTACTTTATGGCTCTATAAACTAGCAGTTAAACTATACATTAATCGCTACAGCCTTTCCCTTGCAAGGCTATCGTTCAAAGACACCTTGTTCTCGCTGTAATACTGGTAGCAGTTTGTAGCCTCGATAACAAGCGAACGTGGCCTTGCAAGGGAAGAGCGTTACACAAAAATACAACGAAGTCTACGAAGCTGTTTGGGCAAGGTAAGTACACAAATTAAAATCTTTAAGAGCCGGCGACAGTTGTGCTTAAAGGAAATGTGTAGATTGCATCTCATCATACAGTGCGTTTGAAACACTGAAAGTGGAAAGTCAATAGAATAATTAAAATACAACGCTGTGCCCGCGGCCTTCAAATCGATAACACTGTAAACATGAGATAGCCTCATTAGAGATGAGTGCGGGCAAAATTTGCTAAAAGTATGTTATGACCAAATCGGTTTCTGGGTCAGAGCTGTTTGTGCCTATCAGCAAAATGCGAAAATTTCCGAACAAATTGTGAGTAGGTCGAAAATCGAGTTTAACCATCTCTTAATCAAGTGGAGCAGTGCACTCTTTTGATTATCAACAAAGTTTGATCTTCTTGGGGCGGAAAACTACTGAGACTCGTAACATTAGTCTGATGACTGTACATATAATTGTTACCCAGATAGGAACGCCATCTATAAACCACACTAAGACAGTAATAAATGCTGCTACGTCAGTAGCATATAGTAAAAAACAAACGTTAAATCCAGCAGAAGTGCAACTCGAACAAATGAACAAAGATAATTCTTTGCTTCCAGCAGCTTGCAAAATTCGAAACCAAGCAGATACACAATCATCATGCAACTGTAAAGACAATAGCAGATGAATTTGATGTTGACGAGAAGAAGATTCATCAAACTTTAGTGAAAACTTTGGTTGTGTTATATTGATTGTTTAAGTGTTCTAACACCTAAAATTGTTCATTTATTCATTCGATTGTTTCAGAAATGAAACTTGGTTACCATTATCTAAATTCCAAAATGTTCTCATTGTTTTTGTTTTCAAAGAAGCACAGAGAAAAAGCATGCAAAAACTTGTACTAATATACAAAGAATTAAACCTGGACAATACGAGAAGCTAAATCTAATACAAACCAAAAGCACAGTTATATAGACCCTATGATTAAAAAAGAGGGGGAAAATTCAACTTCCGTGAAAAGTTGCAAATTAAAAAATATCACATTCTTTAGACTACACAACATCTTGGTCCAGGAAATAAAGCATAGAAAGCACTGAAGCAAAGGGTTACGCACTGGGATGATGCTGCAAGCTCATCTCTAAAAAATAATCCGAAGCAAAAATATCTCGTGACCCCCAGTCTGAACGCACAACGTTCTAATCTGGAGTCAGGAGAGCTTATTTTTTATCGTAATGAACATAATGCAACATCCACTTTGAGCTCGATCATCCGAAGAACAGCAAAGCACCTCGTCATAAATGAAAACACAGAGTGAACTGGGCACTGTGCTGCATATAGCTCTCTCAAAACGGAAAACTCAATCACACTCTCATCGCTTACTACAAACAAACAAAATGCGAATAATATCACCGTCGGTTCATTATTTATTTGTTTATTGGTCCTCTTGCGATGCGAATGAAGCGGCCACCCCAAACATGCATCGGAAGTTATCAACAAGTCAGGGCAATATCTCTAATCGTAAACATAAACAATTCTTTTCGCACATTAAAACACCCAAACAAATCGCTGATAAGCGGGAAATTATCGCATTAATTGCAACAATTTACAAACACGCGCGAAACGCTTGCTATCTATTGTTTATTAATACTTTAATGGCTTATTATTGAGCTGCGAGTGTAATTCCGCTTCAACGTTGTTTCACCAAACCGACAGTACTGAACGTGCAACTCAACTGTTTAAGAATTGATATACTAAAGCGCCTCCAAACTAACATACTTAGAGAACAAAAAAACGCGTTGGTTCTGATTACACCTTTTATAACTCTAAGCCCTCTAATTAATTCGTTATAACGACACCAATGAGAATTTCATTGTTTTTCTGGTCACTCCAACAAGCTACGGCACAACAACTTTATCAGTGGCAATTAAAAATAATTTTAACGGCAGAGGCGTGACCTTCAAGCCAAATTCAATACCAATTATACTAACAATGGCCACTTTGTGAGAGAGAAGATACGAGTAGCGGGCCTAGGGGGAATGCACCTTAACGGAACTCATCCTAATATTCAACAAAAGAAGTTCCGAGGTCCATGGGCACACAAAAATGCTGGTGCAGTTCTTAGATAAGCGCCTTTAAGTTTGTAATGAATTGAATGAAAATTGCGGCAAGTTCGTTTTGATCCCAATAAGGGAAATAATACAGTAGCAGAACACTTAACGAAAACACCCTTCTGTTGTCTAGATTATGCAAATTTGATTTTTTCGCTTATTTGTTGCATTTTACTGCCGACATGCTTTTCTGTGATAGTATAAAAAATGTAATAAAAGAGAGTAGAAATCAAAGAAAATATCTGAAGGATTTGCACCTTATTTGGGGCCCCATCTAAAAGATAATCTAAGTATAACCATCAAGGATTAACCTTGTATTTCTCACTTTCCTGTGTCTTTCTCACTTCTTTTGCTATCTCTCATACAAATTTGACTTACAATCTCGCCTTTTTGAGGAATTTATATGATTGAACTTGAAGAAGTTTCTTTTCCACCCTTATTCAGAGTTCACTAATAGCTAAACGACAGTTTTAAATGATACATACTCATACCCAACTCAAGTGGAAATAGACTTATATTAAGAAAAAAGTTTCACCAACGTGACCACTGAACACAAAATGCAAAATGGCATCATTTCAATTAAGCTGAACATATAGATAATGCGTCCGATGACAATTTTAATCTTGTTAATGGATCCCACAATCATTCTAAAATATGTTAAATTGATCAAATGGCTCGCCACAAAATTTTAAACAAAAAATTAATCATTAACAAGTCATTAGAAAAACAATCCATCACCAACCACATATTTGTAATTGCTGAATATCCTGGAACGCAGGAGTTGCCACAAAACAGCTTTAATACTCCTAAAATATTCAATTTGAACAATTCCACAGTTTCACCGCCTGCTAGATCGTGGGAGGTGTTTAATGCTAATTTTGACCTGCCAAGGGTAAATTTTGATTAAACAACATTCCCTTATCATTTCCTGCTGACTCACTATTGCGTACACATCGTTAGAATCGTACACGCAACAGTTAATTCAAAATTCTACTAAATTATTGCAATACAATATACTAAAACGTTGATTGATTTGCAAAAATCACAAAATTTAAAAGCAAAAAACTGGAATGCAAAATTAATAAACCATAAAAAAATAATGTCTTTGTTCCGGTAACTAAAGGAGGTAAAAATAATCTACACATTTTCCTGTACTGGCTTCCGCATGTGTGGGTGAAGGCATAACATTAAATATTACACTGTCCTGCTTTAGTATATGCCGGCCTAGATAGAAGTTTTGGCAATCCGATAAATAATTCGAGGCAAGTACACCTTTATGCAGCGGCAAAACGGCAATCTTCTACTCTTCGTTCGGGTCAAAGAAAAGCGCCGAGAAGGCAAACAGCAAGAAAACGATTCCACCAATTATCGTCACTGCAAATAAGAGATAACAACATTTTTGAACCGTTGTTTGCATTTGATACCGTCAGATACAAAATTAGGACATCAACCTAAGCCTGATAAGAGTTTAGATAGGTAAGTTACGTCACTCACCTGTCTTCACGGATATCTTCTGCGCTATCATCCGGCCCCCTAATACTGCCATTCCGGTACAAACGCTGTGACCCAAAATTCCCCCCAGTATTACTCCGGTTACATTCTATAAATACAGATGTGAATCAACTTAGGTTACAGAAAAAGCAATCTTCAAGTCTTACTTCTCGAGCTCCTAAAATTATAGTAGTAAGCTGGGAGCGATCACCCCACTCTGCTAGGAACGTCAACGTGAATGACTGTAGTAGTATTCTAGATAACGCGGAAATTGCCCCGGCCGACTTCTTCTTATTTATGCCACTTTCAGGATCTGGTAACATCACCTCCTTCTCAAACTAAAAATAATTCTTTTACTAAAAAAAATTTTACAATCTCCTCAAGTACCTCTTCCTCCTTTTTCCGCAAATTAGTTTGGACTTCTTCCAACTCTTCTTGTGCTTCCGTCTCGGACATATGGTAGCCCTCCTTAAGCATCTTCAAACCAAATATTGCGAACAGTGCTGTACTTATGTAGAATGTGTATGCACGTGGTATAACGTTGGCAAGCCAACCGAACAGTGCTACAATGCTTTCATTATTTACGTTGACTATGCTTTTGCAAACCTACCTGAGAGTACTGTCATTAATGTTAAAGCAGACATAGCCCCTGCAAACACGGTAAGCCGGGGATGCCGCATTGCCATTATAGCTGCAATAAAGAACGTCTTGTCTCCTATCTCCGATACAAGAATGACGGAAATTGCTGCGACGAATGCGTGGATGAAGCCGATGTTTTCCACGGGGGTGTCGTTCGCCGTCGACCCCGGCACGTCTGCTTTCTGCAAAGTAAAACGCTGCTAAAATTGCTTCTGTGCTGCCGGGCAGGCTTACAGGGGACGGATTGGTGTTTACACTCTCATCCTCTACAGGCATTTTCTCGGCGTTCAGCAGTGGCACCAGGAAGCAGCACACTAACATCGCATTAGCGAGAAGCGCGACCAAGCTGTGTTTCCATTTAAGTTGGCGTCCCATCGCGGCTACAGGTTCGTGACGATCGAAATACAAAGAGGCGGACTAGGTTATCAGGTACGGACTATCACTTGACGATGTGAAAAAGCATATTCGGCCGGTTTTCAGTGACTAGTCAGCGAATTACCGTAAAAATGTTTACGAGCGTTCTTGCAGGCTGATTGCATTAAAAGGTTAGCCCACGTCAACATCAAGGTTAGGACTGTCACTCGACAAATAATCGGCATGTGTCTGCCTAGAGATAAGAAAATGGAGGGGAATTTGTGTTCACTTATCATACTTGTTGAGATTCCGACCACGCGAAATTTAAATAAACGACACGTAGCTGCACTTTATTTTGCTCTGTTTGATCTCCTATGAGGCACATAACAAATTTAAATTATTTATATACTTTTATACTTAATTTAGTTTGTACTATTCTTTTTTGTTGTTCTACAATGTTGAGATTGCTTTCACTCAGGGCGTGTTATATATTATAATCAACGTTTTTATAAAGCCAGATTAATCTAAATGATCTTTGGTCCAGAAAAAAAAAAGATTTTTATTGTATTCCTAATTATGATTAACGTTCATTGTATGTAAATAATTCAGTAGGAACAACATTCATTTGTTTAGTTATGTTTGTAGCTCCATGTCGTGAATTTGTACTTCAGAAATTTAGGTCATTAACTTTGAGGTTATGCAAAAAATACGTGTCCCTTAGTCGAGAAGGTTGCCAAGACCTCGACCACAAAAATCTCATTTTTGCCGCCAACTAAAAACATCGCTGCACAGGCGTCAAGTTATGGACGAGTTCGAGCCGTCCTTGCAAAACGTCATCGACCAGAGAACGCTGAAGTGGATCTTCGTCGGCGGCAAGGGAGGAGTGGGGAAAACAACCTGCAGGTAAGTTCTATGTCATAGCGGACCGTCCGGTGCAACCAACTCATTGCTGCTTACAGCTGCAGCTTGGCGGTCCAACTGGCGAAGGTGCGCGAGAGCGTCCTGATCATTTCCACCGATCCAGCCCACAACATTTCTGATGCCTTCGACCAGAAGTTTACGAAGGTGCCTACCAAGATTAAAGGCTTCGACAATTTGTACGCAATGGAGATCGACCCGAACGTCGGCTTCAATGAGCTACCGGACGAATACTTTGAGGGCGATGCTGACGCCATGCGCATGAGTAAGAACATCATTCAGGAGATAATCGGTGCATTCCCTGGAATCGATGAGGCAATGAGCTATGCGGAAGTCATGAAGCTGGTGAAGAGCATGAACTTTTCTGTCGTGGTGTTTGATACCGCACCTACAGGGCACACATTGAGGTTGCTGTCATTCCCACAGGTCGTGGAGAAGGGACTAGGCAAACTGCTGCGCCTGAAGCTGAAGGTGTCTCCTCTGATCTCGCAGCTGAGCGGGCTGCTCGGCATAAATGATTTCAACCCAGACACTTTTACGTCGAAGATGGAGGAAATGTTGGCGATAATCAGACAGGTAAATGAGCAGTTCAAGGACCCGGATCAGACAACTTTTATCTGTGTGTGCATTGCCGAGTTTCTGTCTCTGTATGAAACAGAGCGACTGGTGCAGGAGCTTGCCAAGTATAAAATCGACACGCACAACATCATAGTGAACCAGCTACTGTTTAAGAAGCCGTCGGAGACGCCCTGCAAGATGTGCCTTGCTAGGTACAGGATTCAGGAAAAGTATCTGGACCAAATCAATGATCTGTATGAAGACTTCCATGTCACCAAGCTGCCGTTGCTGGAGAGAGAGGTGCGTGGTGCTGAGCAGGTACTAATGTTCTCTGAGAACTTGATCAAGTCCTATCAGCCTAACTAATGATGGCTGCAATATTTTTGTGTGATTGGGAGTGGTGTAAGTGAAATTTGATTTAGATAATTATTGAAATATTAATATATGCTCTCAATAAACATTTATGTAACTTTTATTGTTATGAAAAAAGAATTGTGGAATTAATAATTTTATTTATGTATCTAAAACTATGTGGTATGTGTCTCTGCTCGTTTTCCATCGTAACTGATCTGGTGCAGCGTCGCTTGTTACTTAGCGAGTGAAGTTGAATTGGTTTTTACACAATCCTAAAAGGGACCTGCAGTGGACAGCTGCTGCAGCTGCCCGGGGCCTATAACTATGCCCCAAAACAGTCTTAGCCGTTCACGTTGTAGAGCGTGTGACCTAATATTTTTTGAGGACGTCTCCGATTGGTAATACTTATCTGATGAAGAAGCATCTTCGCATAAGGATGATCTACCTTTCTGGGTAAGGTGCTAATATAAATATGTCGGCTCGAGAGATCTTTGAGGCCTATAGCTTTCTATAATCTTTTTTCCAGTCTGTCATTCCTAACAGTTTTAGATCTTCTACATGCTACAGCCAAGATTTTCTTGGTCTATCATTTCGTTGTCCTATGTCTTCTAACAGCATCTTTTTCGGAAGTTTTTCAACTCTCATTCTCATCACATGCCCTGGCCACTATTCTGTTTTGCTTCACTACACTTATTATTCATTTAGCTCTTCTCTTTATTCCTCCATATATCCTAAGCAGTACCTTTCTCTCCCACCTTTCTAATTTTAAAATATCCTCTTTTCTAAGAACCCAATTGTTCACTTCTGTATGTGACTGTAGGTTTGATTATCTTATAGTCTTGCCTTTGCTTCTTCCCTGGATACTTTTTTTGCTCCTATTATATTCTTGTGTTATTCTTCCTATCTCTTTAGTCGTTCCATCTTCTTGGTTTATTTGTGTTCCTAGGTATATTATTCTTTCTACTCTGTTGTAGTGTTTTCAGTCCCATATTTTTTGTTTTAACTAGTATTTTCTATGTGCTACTTAGAAGAGCTAGAGGCCTATTATTCTTACATTTTTTACTGTTAGCTCTCTTATGTACAGGTACTATCAAACTCTGTCCATTCCTTTAGCATTTGATGTGTTCTCCACACTTCCTCTGTCACTTTAAGTATCAGGTTTTGTAGTTTGTTCCCTCCATATTTTAGTAGTTCTGCCTGTATTTCATCTTTTCCTGGACTTATCTATTTGTTATCCTGTTGATAGTTTCTTTTATTTCTTCCATTGTTGGTGCGTCTAATTCTTGTTCTTGTCAGTATTCTATTACTTCAGCTAGTTCTTGTTCTTGTTTTATCATAATTTCTTTGTAGTATTCTACCCATCTCTTTCTTTGTTCTATCTTTCTTTCTATTATTTGGCCTTGACTGTCTTGTATGACGGGGTTTTCAGCTTATATTTCCTATAAAACTCTCTTGTCTCATATTTATTAAAGATTTGTATTTATTTTTTAAATTGATCTCTCTCCCTCTCATTTGCTTTCTGTCTTTCTTGTTAATAGTTTTTGTCCTCCTTTTATTTACCGCTTCCTTGCACCCTGCATCATGTGCCCAGACTTTCTTCTGTGTACTTATTACCTCTTTTTTGCTCTATTTATTACTTTGATTTTATTCCAATCTTGTTCTCTTCCCGCTTCCTTGTTTCTCCTTTTGTAACTGCTTTTCTACATTTTGTACAAACTGTTCCTGCGTTTTTGCTTCTTTGGGTTTTTGATTTCCCATTTCTTATTTTCTCTCAAGTTTTTCCTTGTGTTAGTGGTATCGTAGTTGTCTTGATATTTGATATGTAGTTTATCTGGTTTACTGTTTTTTAGTCTGGGCTTCTCTATGTTTCTTTATGAATTTCTTTGTGGTTCAGGAATAACAAGGTTCCTTTCTATTGCAAAGTTAACTAATAATTTTCCGTTTTTGTTGCTATAACTACGTTTACATTGTTTCCTTTATTGGTTTATTCTTTTCGTCTCTTCCTTTTCCTACCTTGGCATTGAAATCTTCTAAATATATGTCATATTTTGGAATCTCTTCTTGCGTTTTTTCTAGGTGGTATTAAATCATCTGAGACATGGTCCATCTTGGCTCATTCCACTTTGTAGAGAAATCTTTCCGAGCTCCGTTATTTACGGCAAAGGTTACTGAACAACCCAGAAGACAATGTCTGCTGTTAGTGATGATGCAACTTTGCATTGTTATTTAAAGGGCACCGCCTGCAAATTGAGAGGTTAAGGCTTTCATTTGTTTGCCCCCACTGTTTGGTCATCGCACACCAGGGTATTGCGTTTGAAGTTAATTTAAATATTGTTAGTGGCCTATCAGGCATACCTAAAGATCTGTTTGTACTGTAACCAAGCGTCTTGACCACTCCGCTACAAACTGACATGCGCCTGCTGTTAGGAGAATGAATGTCATGATAGATATTAAATCTGGACTATAGCAATTTGTATTTTGTTTCAGCAGAAAACTTTAGCCATTTAAAATTATGGCTTTTTCAGTAACTACTCGTTCAAGTTTAATACTTGGACAAAGCTATATAATAGCAATGCACTAGTTATCTTCTAACTAGAAGATGGGAAGAGTAATTTTTTCTATATTAACTACATTAACATTATTTACAGTGTTATATTTACTTAATTTTGGTATTATCAAATTTTTCTTGCAAATAGGGATCGTTTTATTTAGCCTTAATGAAGTTAGTATGAAATAACAATTTCAAATCGTAATTTGCACCGCAGTTTAGGCAGTGTTGCGATCGCCATCTAACAGCTTTAAAAGGAAGTACATTAAAGGCTGTAATTTGAATTATCAAATATTAGCTTCCTACTCATAGATGGCGCAACATACATTCTTGTAATATTAATTTGTTAATATAAGATTTACATATTACTTTACCTATATATATTTGTAAGCAAAATAATATTGTTACCAGGACCATTTAACAGTTATTATTAATTTGCATAATGTTTAATGATAGGTTAAAAATTATACATCTCGTTTTGTATCATTTGTTGCATATAATAAATAAATAAATTATTTAAAGTGTTTTATTACTAATTTTATTCATTTACATTGAACAATTTCACAATTATATCAATTAATAGAAAAAAACCATAATGTACAATATTATAGTTCTCACATTATCCGTTAGATGGCACAACAAATAAATTTACAGATTTCTATTTTATCAAATCAATTTAAAATTTTTATCTTCCCTAAAATTAAGTTTGTGCAAGATTTATATCAGGATCACAGAAGTGTAAAGAGATCGTTATATCGATTTTTATTTTTGTGGCGCCCTCTGGTGTAAAATTCCGGAACTAATTTTAATGCGACCCGGCTAACTCGCCATCTCTTCGCGCTCATGTGATCCTGATACAAATTCTGCGGAAACTTTGCTCCGGCTAAACATCAAACTGCGAAAATTTCTGGCGAAATTGCCGATTTGTATCAGGATCACAGGAGCGTGAAGAGATCGTTATATCGATTTTTATTTTTGTGGCGCCCTCTGTTGTAAAACTCCCGAACTAATTTTAATGCAACCCGGCTAAACTCGCCATCTCTTCACGCTCATGTGATCCTGATACAAATTCTGCCGAAACTTTGCTCCGGCTAAACATCAAACTGCGAAAATTTCTGGCAAAATTGCCGTTTCGTATCAGGATCACAGGAGCGTGAAGAGATCGTCATTTCGATTTTTATTTTGTGCAAGAATTTCTGCCGGAAACGCCGATTTGTATCAGGATCACATAAGCTTGAAGAGATATTAATGTTGCACCTCCGAGAATTATCAAAATGTCTGCTGTTGTTTGGATCCGCTATTTTTTATTTTTTTATCTATAACTCTTTGCAGTTCTGCGTTCCTAATAATCTGAGTCTAATTTACAGTTGCAAATTATTTCTTTTTGTGGTATCTTTTTTTTTTTAATTTACAATTTAAAATACAAATTAGTCAGTTTACAACTATATTAATAACAAATATTATTACATAGTTTTTTTTTAAGAAAAATTCCTTCTACTGCCAAGATTCGAACCGGGGTATACCCATTACTATGCAGTAGTCTAACTCACTACACCATGGAGACATTGTTGAAATTATAGTGTTATTACTAGTATTTTAATAATGAACAAACATTTCTATTAATAATATTTATATAAAACACTTAAATTATTTTTAAAATCAATAATAATAATTATTTAGCACTCTAAATGTGCATTAAATATTATATATTATTCTGACGACTTTTCAATATACCATATAAATATTTAATTGCACGTGTCGCCATCTAGCTTTGAGTAGCTTATATTAAACTGCAAATCTGATTTTAGTTCCAAATTGTTATAAAAAAATAGCAAAACAATTTTATAATAAATTATATTTTATTAAACTATTTTAATGTATACACATTTAAATGTTCACTATAAAATTATAAAAAGCTAACACAGATAATTTAAATTACATAGACGAACATTGAGCTCACTTCCTGACCCCTAGCAGTAAAATCAAACGACAACCTAATGTAAATCATATAAGCTTAGTATCAAAATACTACAACTGCAAATAAATATTAAATTATATTAAAGCTTTTTCAATTATAACGTTCTTTGGTTGTCTTTCATATTGGCCCAATCTGGCAGTCGGTTCTCCTTCAAGTAATTCTCCCTACTTAACCCCTTCATCGACAGCAGCTCCGTACAACCATATATTGCACCTAAAAACACACAGCCATCGTACACTCAGTTAAACTGCCAAGTCGGTAGCATTACCCCCTAGCCAAGCGGTGTAGTTGTCCTTACAAGGCGCAGAATGGAACTTGAACTTGGTGATCTTCAGCTTGCTGTACCTCTCATTATTTAACTGCTTATACAACTCATCCCTGAGCCGACTTTTAAATCCCGGCACCATCGCAGTCCCGCCCACTATCAGTATGTTTTCGGCCAGCTGGATGCGCAAGTCCACATTCACCTTGAGTATGGCGTCCAAAATCATGGTAGAGAGGCACTGGTGGTCGTTGTCCTCTTCGAAAAATACTTCGTATACTGTCTCGCGCACCTTCCCAGGAATAAGGAGGGTTTTAGAACCACCCAGGGGATATTTAACTTCAGGACATGCCGTCATAGTAGGAGCGACTTTCAGCAATTCCTGGGCACGGCTTTGTTTGGTTACAAAACAACATTTAACTAAAAGCAAGTTATTTCAGAAAAATGGTTATCCGACTTAAAATATACTAACCTTTGATGTCTTCTAAATTCCACTCCGGCAATGTATTTACACCAGTATTACAAGCATTCAATTGCGCTTTCAAATTGCTGTTAATAAAATCTTGCGTGATTATTCATTCTTTTCAAATAAGAAAAGTTTGCCATACCCATGTATAGCTTTAGCTGCTATTGGCAGTGCTTGCCAGGCGTGAAGCACCGGTAGACCGTGGCATACGGGAATGGCAACTGCTTCAGAGTACCCCAAATCGACGACCAAAGCTGTATCAATAGCTAAAGACGCCAAGCACACCAGGTGGGACGGAACAACCAGCACCACAGAGATTTCGTAATGGCAGAACAAAACTTTCGCCAGGGTCTCTCTGAAGATTGTCGGGCACAGAAGCGACTCGACAATGACCACCGGCCGATCCTTGGGGCTCAGAAGCACGTACCTGCAAATCGCGCGTTTATTCAAGGTTAACTAGCAGCTCGCAGCTTTACTTGAAGTAGATCAGATGAATGAAGTCGACGAGCAAATCGTACAAGTCCTGGGCGTTCTCGTAGTCGCGGATGCTCCGCACGCGGCCCGTGTCCTTGCACTTCACTTCGGATCGTATTATGCAGCGCGGCGAGAACTCGCCGCTGAATCCTACCCTGGAACGTTCGAAAATTACCAAGATCAGAAGCAAAAGTTGACCTAACCTAGAAATTACTTGGTGTATGCGGTACCGATGTCCAGCACGACGACCACTTTATCGGTTATCGTTCCAATCACTTCGTATAGAGGCATTTCACTTGATTAATTACAATTATTATTGTAAAATTATTAAATTTGATCAGACATTCACTATAGCGACACACTGGCATATACAAGCTGACGCAATATTAATATACACTATCGGTCGTAATAAATTGTTTTATTTAAAATTTTTAAAAAATTACTTTTTATTATTATTATTAAAAGCAACACTACTATGTTTTCGCAAAAATATTCTCTCATGAGTCATAAAAATAAAATTGTAGTTTAAGCACTTTGTACATAGATTTCTCATCTATACTCCATCCTGTGTTTTTTAAGGACGTTTAACTATCTTGAGCCTGGAGCTATTCTAAAATTAGGATAGATTGAGCAACATCCTGAGTCCCAACTTTGAAGCAAGCTATATAGGCTAGGGTGCTGAGAAGGTTAAGTGCAGTTAGACATTTCATAATTCCATGGCAGCTATATTGAATTTCTTGCCTATTGAATAGAGCGTAAAAATGTTTTTCAGCAATTCACAACTTACTTGCAACCAGTCCGTGCCCGAGCAATTAAGAACCGATAACCAGGACATTGGAAACCTTAACCTTCCAGTCCACAGGCCATGCTTCCGTATGGAGTGGTACAGTCTCATCATTAGAAGCTAATTAATTGCCAATTCTACAGACTTATACTTAGAGTCGTTAGTAATCATAATAATCATAACTTTGTCGTGCTTAGGAGCCAGAATTGTATGATTGGACAGTCGGTTTATAGACTTCCATGTGATATAAGTAAGATAGGATATAAACAGCTAAATCAGTTGCTATTGAACTGAGCTCCAGAGACAACTCTGTAAGTGAACCGTTCCCTTTTTCCTAAGAGAAAGTTTAGAGAGAATGTAAATACAATGCTTTGACTCATATCTCTAGGTATTATTGGTGAAATCTCTAGTCACCTCTCGGTTGTAGCTATCGATGTGCAACATTCTTTTCGGTCATTTAACCAATTCTTGCATGACAGTGCAGCAGATTTTCCACTGCTTTGAAAGTCAGCATAAAGCTGCTGTAATTTGCAACCTACTAGGGCTAAATAATGTCACTTGAAAGTTCCATAAAGTGGACTGCTTGGGATAGGTATTCATTAAAAGGCAGTTGAAAAGCTCTGTCAAGGGATTAAAGTGTGTAAACTGCAACTTGAAGGTACTAAAGCTACAATGCTATCTGGCTCTTGGGTTAGGAAGAAAATCTTCTGAAGATGTCCGCCGCAGTTGTAGACGAAACGTCAAGAGTTTCCAAACTTCGACCACAGCCTTATAACCCGAGAATCAACCACTTGATATTTTAGTCATATTAAGACTGCTGTTTTATGCCCATTGTGGGGATCTCACTGATTCTTAATCACTTTTCTGTACATCAACAAAACCTTAGTAGTCCGAAGTTTCAAACAAAAAATGAAGATGCCCAGAGTCTCGGTGTCTGGTTGGTACCAGTAGTTTTGGCAAGCATGACAAAATCTATCAAAATCCCATTGGTACAAAAGCACCAATTGACTTTATCACTGTAACTTTGACAGCACTCATTTTTGAGAACTCTGACTAAATACATCTAACAAGAATGTACCTGCCTGTTTGTAATTTGCATGTATCCAAAATTTAACCTGCAAAACATTACAGTGCCATATCCTCCATACAATCCAGATCATGCTCTTGAACTTTTTTTGTTCATATCAATGAAGACATCAAAAGATAGATCTTCAAGGACTGCCATAACAACTCACTGAGAAACTTAGATTGGTCCTAACGACTTACTTTCTAATTGTTCACAAATGTGTATTGATGCATTTCTCTCATTATATCACCAGCCCACCTATTGATTATTGTAATATACCATTTTTTATTGCTTTATGCCTTTTAAACAAATTTAAACATAAATTCAAATACAAGTTATGCAATGTGTCTGAGAAACAAAAGCATTTGATAAAGTTAAAATCGGTTAAGGTAGACGGTGGCGTCACCTGCTTGTAAAATTGTGGTTCCTGAAAATGCTGTTACATGAGCTCAGTCCACCATATCAGTCCCAAAGCACACAAACCCAAGAAAACTTTGGTCGTGTTTAAGATGCAAAGAGACGTCATCCTCATTGCTCATTGCTGCATTAAATTCACAACTCGTTCAAGCTTTGCGGGAAACTGGTTATCCACCATGTCTTATATTTGATAAAGAAATCTATTTTTATCATAATCACCGCTATCGATATTAGTTCTAAAGTAATCACACGAGGTGCAATATCAAACCATACTTTCTTAAAGATAAACATAACAAAGTAAGTAGGTGGAGTGGCTGCTCTTCTATATACTGGTTCTTTGTTTCAGACCTTCAAATAATGCCAAGATGGCGCTACAAGTCATACAAAAACTATAATAAAAAGAAAAGACATTAATTAGCCCTGACTGGTCACCACTTAACTTTTTAATGGGACCACCACCTTAAAAACAATGTACAATCAATTTAAAAACTCACACGAAATTTTTGTGGAAATGCAAATATCATGAACATTTTAACAACATAATTTTTGTAATCACACGCCATGGCAAAGGATACATAAAAGAGAAGAGCTATAAAGTTTACTTTTTTAATAAAGTATCCTGTAATACATAATAAATAAACTACAGATGTTATGATAAGTAGTTGGGTAAGTCATAAGCAATCAAATTACAATTAAAGTATGCACATAAACATTCAGAAAATATCTGTTTGTAACAGCGATCCTTGCGACTCGCGCCCGCTCGAGACACGGGCAGCCAAACGTCGTGGTAACTACAGAAAATGATAATACACAGATCACAATGACGAATTTATAAAATCGTTACATTGTAAAAACATCAAAAAATGCAAGAATGCCACAGTTGCTCCGAGCAAATTCGTCGATTCGTTTTCCGTCCCACATTAATACTAGCGTAATAGAAAATAAGACAGATCAAAGACTAAATTATGGATATTCAATCAGATCTACGATTATTGTAAAAGAGGTACAAACATTATAAGAGCTATGGAGCCGATATTAGTGATTACGTATAAGACTAGTAGTTAAAATAACTCTTGAATATGTTCTAGGCAATGGTAATAAAATTCTATAGAAAAATATCACAATTCAACGCAAACGTGTGATGCATTTGCCAAGCAGACGTTAATCGAGGACGAGAACAAGCGTTGCGCCAAAGTCATCAACAAACAGCACCAGGTCGAGACTAATTTGAACTAAACATTCGGGTACACTCTGAGCGGCTCGAATACCATAACCGAGAACAGCAAGAGCGCAATTATAAAGGTACACGTAAGTTAAAATATCATAAAAATACTGAGCGCTGCTAAAAGAACATTTGTTGTTACATAAAATTAACGCACTGTCAGCACAATTATTAATACAGTAATCATATAGATATATACATGTTTGTATGCCCACAAAATACAGACAAGACCATCGCTATGTACATTAGACCTTCTAAAAATCTAAATCTAATCGGTTTATGTGGCACATAGCAGTGGAAAGCAATAAATAATTTAAAAACATCAATCACAATAAAACGTAGTTCAACATACTAAAACGTTGTTGCAACGAAAGCTTACCACCTTACGGCAATATCACGCGAGGCCGGAGTCGATGTGAGTCCGCCTCTTAGAGTCGGACCTCTGCAGACCATGGTCGGGCGTCGACTTCAAGATGTCCGGCTGGCTCTGGTTCACGATCGCCTGGTTTATTATCGACTGGTTCACGACAGACTGATTCACGGACACCATCGTGCCCCGGCTCAGGGTGCCCAGTAAGGGGGTGCCCGGGTTCTGGATGAGCAGGTTCATATAGTCAGCTATCAAGAGGGTCAATTCTAGAATCTTGGGCTTGCTGAGGGAGAAAATGAGCTTCTGCGACGGCTGCTGGTCGTTCTGCGTCACGACCAGCATAAAGTCCTCTTGGCAACCGCCGAAAGTGAGCACGTTAGTATAAGGGTATCGGACTCTTTGTTGCATCGTCGCCAGGTCCAGCACTGTTATGGAGTCTTCGTTTACGGCCAGCCATATCATTGGGGAATCATGCTGACGTAGTCTTGCCTAAAAGTTTATTTGGTCAAATAAATAGAGAAACAATAACATAAAAAGACAATTTTTATTCATCTGTTTTTACAGCAATAATTTATTAATTGTTAAATGTTACATTCTGATATGAATGGAGCTATTGGTGTATGATTTAATTTTTCACAAGTCATCATAAAAATACCAAGTTTGTGTTATTATCGTCCGACAACTTTTGCAACTTAAAATTAAAAAAGAAATGCATGTGAGATCCCTACTTAAAAAAAGCAAAATCCAGAGATCCTTCGATTATTCTTTGTCAAAAGAACAATGTAATAGGATCCATGTTTAGGCAGCTAAAATCAACATGCATTATAAGTTTCTTTAAACAACACAGGATACAGAAAGACATAAGCCCTGAGTACTTTGAGAACTGTCAAAGCAAGTGATATATCAAGAGATCAAAGAGTTTTTAGGAAACAAAATGCAAAGTTAGCTCTGCTCACAGAATTCACAAAAGAAGATAGAAGCAACATTCCTTGCTTCCACAAGAAGATAATCCAGTACTTGCACTAAAAATGCATCAGGAGGTGCCACCAATGTCGCCTACACAGTCAAAGAGGCTGCTTTGCTGTTCTGAGATGTGCAAAGCGCACCAGAGGACATTACACCAACCATCAGAGTTTTTCAGCCAAGTGGTATATCACTTAACAAAATTTTAGAAAACAGAAGTCATACTACAGTGACAACCCACCTACCCCAAACGCGATTCTTCACACCAACACAACTTACCAAGATGGGAAAGACAGGAACAAACTAGGGCAAAATGGTCTAGCAATTAATTAAGACTTATTACGTTTCAGACTGACGAATCTTCACACTCAAAAGAGAGGATTGCAAATTTTCTCACCCAAACTGATTTTAACTTGGACCAATAAGATCCATCTGGTGCCTAACAGAGGAGTGACATTACTACCAATTGCATAAAATCGACCACTTGCATGCAAAGAGTAGCAAAGCTGTCATACATGTTAAGTCTCTGATGAAAATCCTTAAAACCAAGTATATAGAAGTGAAGGAGATTTGTGTCCTCCACAGGGATCGGTGCATCTGATTTGTAAGCTATCCTTCCTGTAACAGACTAATGGAATTGGCCAAATGCTTTGTTAATTCGTAGATCATCATGGTGTGTACCCACATGAAAGTCACTCACTTCAACACTTGCTTGAACAAACATAAAGCTGGGAAACATAAGAGTTACAGCTGCTTAAGTAAAGAATTCATAGCAAGCCTTCATAACTTCTGTGAATCGCTCTGAAGAATCTCTATAACTTTTGGGTGACAAAAAGCTGGAACTGAAGATGCAATATCTTAATAGATCAGGTTCACCAGTCAACTTTACTTTGCTTAATTATAATAGGAGAGCAGCTGTTGCCAAAGCCCAACGGCTCTAAACTGACCTCCAAAAATTGCATAACAAACGTAGTGCACCACACTGGATGAATTGGAAGAAAACAATACTTCCCACTGACCAAATTCCTCTAAAGTCAACAACTTTTGATGAGCAGACCAAAAATGGATTGGTTATGTTGAGCAATCCTGTGGAATGGCAACTGACTGAGAGAGAGGCCAATCTCTACCTATAAGAAAGAATGGTAGAGAACACACCAACAACAAGCCTTCTTCGAGAATTCCTGCTGTTGTTGATTCTTTTCTTTATATTGTGAAAAACTTGTCCAGACTACAACCAAAGATACATACATATGGTGTTAGTATTGGCTTGCTGACAACCTTACCAAATTCCTAACATGGAGAATCGAGATCAGCCAAAAGAGGAATTGTGAAAGTGACATTTTATCAGATAATGGAAGATGTAAAGACACTTAACCAAGCAAATGCAGAGATAGCACTGACACAGCTGAAATGGTTCAGATAGCTCCCTATACTCTGATGAAATAGATTATTTTTCCTAGAAACCAAGCAAAGGCTCTACAAGTCCAAACTGACTATCGCAGTAAGCCATAATACCTTTTTCATTGCTAATTAGAATCTTGCCCCAAATAATGTTAACAAGTAAAAAAAAAGGCCAAGTTGCAGCAGTTCTTGAACAAAACCAAAAAGCTTCAGAGGTGTAAATCTAAAGTTAAGTAAAATTATGAAGATATATGGGGATTATGACAAGTTCAATGAAATAATACCTTTCAGATATTACCGAAAGAATAAAAGTATGCTCAAGTTTCTTAGAATAATGCTGTGCCTTGCAATGGCACTCTAAAACAGTAAGAAAACAATAGAAGGGATGATATCACTGAAAAAGCTCCGTCATAAAAAAGTTCAAGATAAAGAAGCATATTAATGGCTCTGCAACATCTAAGAAGGATCATACTGCATATGGCATCATCACATACTTTTTATACAAACTCTTAACATCACACTTTAGCCTTTTTTCCCATTATATAAATCATTTGGAAAAAAATCAAAAAGGGGAAGAATTTATTACGATTTAAACAAAAAAAAAAAAACAAAAAGCAATTTGCACAATGTTTTCCAGACAAAATACAAAAATTATTTACCGAACCCATGGTAGATCTAGTTCAACCCATGACAGTATCCATATCAAGAGAGTTTTGACATGCATCTAGTGAGACTAGAAATGGATTGAAGGTCGCTTTAGACAAAAGATATTTTTGATAAAAATGGTTAAAATATATTTCGATCACATTCAATTTTTTCATCGCTTTTCTTCTCTACATTAGGTTACATGTGATAACTTCTTTTTTTATTCTTCTTCTCAGTGACCACATGTTTTGAATTTTTTTATGTAAACAAATGGTTTAGCTTTTGATTTTGTCGATAGATACTTATGTTAAACTTAAAAACTTAAACAAAAAATTTAATTGCAGACCATTAGAATCAGCTATTACTACATACCAATCAGTTCAAATTATGATCTGCTCTACTACTACTAAGAATCGCTTCGATTCCAGCAAGTGTCTATCCTAATGAAATCCAATAAATAGCAAAAGTTAATCTAAAAGGACAACCTTAATTTTTAAGCAAAATATGTGGGTGTATGTCACATCCCTTTCCTACCTGAAATAACGTAGCTCCAAAGAAAGGCCACTTCCTAGTGCACGTCAGGTAAATCCTAACGCAGTCCAGCTGAGTCCTGCCTTTGAGGGCGCGCCACTTCTCGAGCAGCTTGGCTTGCAGGTCGGCAAGTCCCTCCTGATTCAGCTGGTCTCGATAACGATACGGGTAAAACTTGTCTATTGCACTTAATGCCTGATTAGAGTGGGCAGTGAGAATGTGATGCACACTATTTAAAGCACTTAAAGTATTAGAACTTTGCACTAGGTTATTGGGGCTCAAAGCCCCGGGCACACCGGAGCCATTCAAAGTGTTGCTAGGGCTCTGATGTGCGCTGAGTGTTTGCACGTTTTGAACCGACTGAACGCTAGACGTTTGAGCATGCAGGGTACTGTGTGTGCTTTGCAAGGGATGAGAGTTCAACGTGTTGTTCACGCTGGTGTTCTTGTGGGAACCAAAGCTGCAATCGCCAGCATCCAGCTGCACCATCAGCGCTGCCAGCTCTAGAGCGAGCTCCTTGCTCAACGGAAACCTTCCCGATACAATTTGCTTATTGATTTGATAGCACAGCAATAGCCTCTCCTTATCAGTCTCTAGTCTCGCACTATTCTTCCACCACAGCCTGTTCTTGTACGTCAAACGAATTACCCGTGTGTTTTCGAACTTCCCAAGACCTTTCTCCCTCAAAGCAACCTCCCACTTAGAGATAACATCACATAGTTTTGAATTGGGATCCAACGTGTGCTCCAAGTCCTTCTCTATAGGATCATCGCTAAAAAGTGCAAACCCATTTGTTATCCGACAGCCGATTTCTGTGGCCACACTATCCTGAAACTCCTTCACTGTACTTGAACCATCAAAACTAGATATGTGATATGTGCCATTAAGAAGATGCACCGGCATTGAGTGAGGTAGTGAATGATGCTGAGGATTTTTCAGCAAGATGCTTAAAACTTCCATGCGAGATGGTTTATATTCTCGCCCACCTGTAAGACAACATTTAACAAAAAAAATACAGCAGAATCCAATACTTACCGGTTAAGATGGTTCTTTCTAAAGCTCGTTCACAATAAGCAGCATACTTTCCACATTCGGTTCTATTATCGGCATTCCTTTGCAGGTGCAGCTTGAGAAACCATAGCAGTCTTGAAGATTTAGGCACGAAAAGGCTGACGGCCAAAGCCAGCAGCTGCCACCCCTGCAGCAGGGTGTAGCTGGGCGGGCCCTTGTGATCCTTGTGTTCCTTGTAGTACTCCTTGTGCTCCTTGTACTTGTCTTCCTGAGCGGCCTGTATGTTGGAAGACGAAATTTGCTGTTCAGACGAGCTATTTATACTGGGTGTCGTCTCACACGTGAATAAACTTTGCGTTGCACAAAGTAGGAGTTGCTGAAAAGAATTTTGGTGTTTCATATCGTGTCTCGTGACGAGTGTGCAAGGTTTTCTAGTATTCTATGCATGATACCCAAGCAGTTATGACGACCCACAATAACGCAGAGTTAATGACAAATGGAGAGCCGCTTTCGGAAAATGGCTTTCGACGCACTTGCCAAAGTGTCATGTGTGAGTTTGTGCCCCTTGTGTTGTCAGTGTAAGTGAGAACGGAGATCACATACACAGGCAGCTAATAATCTATTCTAAACTTCTATCATTACATTCCAAACAGAAAGAAATCAATAAGAAATTGAAACACCAACATTCTTCATCAGTTGAACTAAAATAACGTTGGGTGGAAGAAATATAAGAGGGCATGCAACAGAACGGTTCAGTTTTTAAAGCAACTCGTGTATTGCACAAAGAAAAAGGAACAATTATTCCTGATTAACGACTGCTTTCTTATCGCTCATTAGTTAAAATTTAGTTTGTTTCTTTTATCAAGACAGAAAAGCGAAGAGAGCGCCATCTGTTTATTTTTTCTATTAGTTTTTAATGATGTGCTTTCAAATATGTCACAATTCATTGAAAAGAAGAATTAGAGCAGATATTAGGTAGTGCATGTAATTATTTACATAGTTTACTGATTATTTGAATTCTATTATTATTTAAAGCCAAATAGGTGAAAATAAAAGACTGCCAAGAGTCTCACAATGGACAAAATCTTTTACTGTTTCTAACACACTCATAATTTTGCATTAGATAGTTTGTAAAAATAGGGTAAAACAATATACCACCTTTGCTTCAAAAAAAAAACAAACTACAAAACAAAATATTGTACAAGAAATTTAGGCTTGATTCTATAGACGGTTCAAGTTCACTTTAACTATAAGAGGTCAGATCAGGTTAGGTTTGGTCAGGTCAAAAAGACATCTAGTCTAGATGGAATATTTCATGTTCACTTTATCGATCAGGTTAGATCAAGTCAAAAAAAGACGCCTTGTTCAGTTGGAATACCACTGAAGACCATAAAGGCTACAGTACGAAAATCACCTACAAATAGTTCAAATTTACTGTGTTAACCAGGTTAGGTTGAGATGGGGACCATAGAGACTACAGTGTGAGAAGTATCTAAAAATTGCTTCAGTTCCCTTTATCCACCAGGTTAAGTCAGTCTAAATCAAAAAAGGCACTTAGTCCAGATGGAATACCTCCAGAGACCATAAAGACTACAGTGTGAAAAGCATTAGACGATATTTAATCATGATGTAAATAATGAGGGTGGTTAAACTTGTACTGATACTGGTGAGAAGATGGAAGAGCAAGTAAAGTGAAAGTTTAGACCCATAAATCCTTTACACACCTCAGGAAAACGTTTTGAAGGAACTTAAAAAAACAGGAGTGATTTGAACAACAACCAGTTTAGATTTTGCAAAGGTCTAGCAACCCAAGATAACAAAATATGTTAATGCAGATAGCTGAAAACTATTACACTCTTATTGTCATCGATGGCCAAAGACTATAAACACTTTGAAGATAAGAGATGCTGGTTCTTACCTCATTGGTTTTATACAAAGAGGATCTTCAACATGAACAACCGCGACAGGTGTTTTATGGCGTTCCACAGCAGTTTGCTATTGTGGCAACTTTGCAAATAAAAGCCTAGAAGAAATACCCGCTCGAATAAAAGAGGTTGGACTGTGGTTGGCAACGCAGAAAACAAGCCAGTCTTGTTATTGAGAAAAAGCCGGTCTGGAGGTCAACCAAGAATCATGGAGTGAATGATAATAGAACAGACTACTTTTGATTCGCATATAAAGTGGCTACTAAATTAGATAAAAGATAAAAGTGGAGGAGGAATGTGGGGTGTACACTACATCTGTCATTCTGGACATCTCCATATGGGGACAAAGAAAACACAAAGAACTGTACTTCTTACAGGCAAAGTGGCACTTTTTGGTTTTGTGGAGATGATGATCATAATGTAGGACACACTTTACCTGAGCATAGACGTTTGGTTTGTGAGATATTGCAAATAATGGTAAAGATGGCAGAATGTCAGCAAAGAAAATTTTGGTGAAACATGGCTACAATCTTAGGAAGACTGGATCACTACCATTGTCTTTATAATGGTAGTGCTTAAAACAAAAAAAATCAAAAAAAAAGGAAGCGATAGATTCAAAATGGATGATGGAAATGGGATACTTTACTAGATTTTTGAAATTTTCTTGAACACATTTATATAGATGTTTATGGCGATATATTTTGTCGTTTTTTTGCTTTTTTATGTTTTTACTATTTTAGGCCATACCAGATCCAGGCACTCGGAAGAGGATATGGGGAGTAGTTTTAGTTTATTAGATCAAGTTGGGTCAGGATTAAAATAGGTAAAGTTAAATTAAACTGTTTTTAACAGATTGGATTAGATCAAATCACATAAGGTTAGATGTAAAACTCTTTTTTTCTCTCCTGATGACTTAGTACAGAAAACAAATGAACAAGCAACATAATTTTTTAGTTAAACTCAGTGTATTTGACTCTGCTTAAAAATAGATCTATTGTTTCATATACCTTGGTTCTACCAATGTATGAAGTAAAGCGAAAATCAAGAAACATAATTTGAGAAAAATAAAATGTTTCAAGTAATACTTGTTAAGAGGTCATATAATCTTCAATAAACATCGCCAATATTCTATAGGGTGCAAAGAATAAAGTGTTATCAAGTTTGACTAATTATGTTTGTTAAAAGAGCAGTTAGATGGATACATACGACAGGACACCACATGGTGTATAAAGTTGTTCTTGTATTAAGTGAAGTGAAATCATGTTTACCACGATTACCACATTTTACTTACCAGATTATTGTCAGAGAATAAAATATAACGCTACTGGTGAAGGTCCAAAAAAGAGCCACTGATCCAGAGAAGGTTCAAAAGGTGAAAGCCATAATTCAATGAAATTCAAGCAAAACGCAAAAAAACCCAAAACTTTGGAATGTTCGTTACATCACAAAATAAATTACATTTCAACCCCTACAAAGTTAATAAATCTTACTCCAAAGTACCTGAGTACCCATTTGGACATAAGATGTCAAAGGCCTGTTCATGTAATGGTATAGGCTGCACCCAATAGATGACAGTCGTTTTCCACTTGTTTATTTAGATCATGGCGTCAAAGTAAACGAAACTGTTTACTGTGACAAAGTATTGGAAGGTGCATCAAAGCCTTGTATATACAAATATTTCGGGCAAAGACAATTCAGCACCAGGATGCACAGTTCAAGATTGACTTAAAAACAACTTCGGCAAGACAATGACTGTTAAACTCGCCAGACACTAATCTGTTGGACTTCTCCTACTTAGGAAATTTTGAAGTACTAAAAAATACGCGTACTCCCAAATTAAAAGATGTTTGAGCAAATCCCACTCGGTTGTGGCAATATGAGGTCAACGTTCCTCATCCTAGATTGTTTGCTTAAAAGTGAATTCATGGTCTTATCGATCACCAGAAAAATACATTGAAGAACATAACACTGCTCCATACTTGCAGAAGTATATGTTATAATAATCATAATCATGCATTACGTCCAAAAGCAAATAGAACTGGTTGAATATAACGATGATGATGGATAATCAAGCCAATCTCATGCCTAAAATTCTATTGAACACCTATGGAAGAAACTTGTATGAGAGAGATGAGAGACTAGTATATTATTCTGACTGAAGACCCCTCCATTGCACTGATTTGTTTTTTCTCCATTTTCATTTGCCCATTCAATGTGAAAAAGGAAGTGTCCAGCTAGAATTCAAAACTCAGTCTGACCAACTGAAATGGTGTTAAACACCACTACAACGTAATTTAACCTATTTTTATAAAAGACCAAGCTTGTTTACCATTGGATCATAAGACTATGAGCATCAGCTCCAATTTGGAGTCCGCTTTTGACAACCAGGGAAGATAGTTCTATGAATAATTGGATTACGATTTTCATCTGTTAGTTTTTTTAGAACATCCATAAGTCAAGAGTAATACATAAATTACAGTTTGATGTAGTTACATTAGAGGAAGTTTATTTCTGAAAATTGTCTATACATCGCAACTAATAACAGACCACTAAGGTTCAGCTTCTATTCACACTTTCAGTTACTTCGAAAACAAGCCAAAATTGAATATCTAAACCAATGTTTCGTTTATTGTGAATAAACTTCAAACCTGTTGCAATATAACATCAAAGTCATGACAGAATCTTAGAACTGCTACAATGCCCATAATACCGGCCGTGAAAGCCTTCGCATCTATTTACCAACTATCACAAAATTATCTCAGTGGATAGTCGCCATATTATATTAGATAATAATGGTGACTGAACACTGTACAAGTTTCTTATCATTTTTGGAAATAATTTGATGCTTTGATTGTTCAGCTATTCTAAGGCCATAAAAAATGCGCTCCATATATTTTTGTTAAAATTCTCATTGCATTGGATTCTTCCTAAGACTTAGACTGTGCGGTACTTTATATCTTGTATGTGCTCTTCATTTCAAGTTACGGCAAACTAATTTTCATGCCCATAATTTTAGTAAATTTAACGAAATGTTGCATTCCTTCCTTAAACATGGATACCACATTTGGGAAAAAACGGTACACATGCATAGCTCTCCAACTGATACGTAATTGAGTCATATTTTTTTGCTTTCATCTTTTCCTGCTGGACCATTGATTGGATTGGAATGGATTCTATTAGAAACTCTTCATATTTTAAGGTCACTGGGTTAAAATTTGAAAAACCTGTCTATCATTAACTGTTTCACAATCCCAATTGCCTGCCCTTTATCAGAGTTAGCTAAGAAACTAATTTTATCAAACAATCGTTAAGCAGGTAATAAAAAAAGTGGTGTTTACCTCTGTAACATGCTCAATTAGAAATCTTTTACTCCATTTCCTTAAAAATATTAAAACAACTTTCAAAAACGCATCTTTAAAAAAATTATGGTGCAACAAGCTGCTTTAAAAACCAAATAAAACTATGTTGCCATACTTTTACAAACTGCAAATACACTACAAACAGTAGATTCCATCTTAAGTGTTTTCCACATCGACAATGACATGAACTAAAGATAAACAAACGTGTAAAATAAACATCTGCGCTGCTGTGTGCAAAAACTAAAACTCAAACGCTTTAATCTTCATCTTACACGTTCCAGCAGATCTAGCAGGCGGAATGCTGCAATTGCTTGCAATGAAGGCCACGAACTGAAGGCAATTGCAGCATTCCAAAACGACCGAACAGAAAATGTAGCGCGACCCAAAACCAAACGGGATTTTTAAATTTCTGCAATAGCAACCCACAGACATCAAGCCGAGCCGTTGCGCCCAAGCAAAGCGAGAAGCTAGCAGTCTACTACAGAAGCCCGCTACCGTTCCTACCGCAAAAATTTAAAAATCCGCCGAGAGAAATAAATAGAACAAGCACACTTACGCTTTTCTTAAGCAATTTTTGTGTAGATACCTGAACTCCCAGCTTGGGCAGGGGAGAGCTCTTGCTGGTCTGCTTGATTAGGGCGCAGATGAGCTCGGCCTGGAGTTCCGGCATGTCTAGGCATTGCTGCAATGCGTTCTGAGCCAACACCACGTGATAGTCTATGCCGGCCTGATCCACCGCCGCAGACATGAAAAGCTGCAAGCACTTGAACAGCTTTATCGCTTCAGCCTGCAGATTCTACGCATGTTAATTTGTACACAACCTCAAACAACATATTAACCTGAAGCGCTTCAGTAGGAAGAGTAGTAAGGGGGAAATACGAGGGTATTGCCCCATCTTTGGTGCAAGGAACGTGAAGTAAGACAGGGTGACGCCAAAGAACACAGTTAGCATCTCCATCTACCTCCATTAGTTTATGAATGAGCTGTTCGTACTGAGTTCCAGTACTTGGACCACCCCCACTGGCAACGGTCAAATGATATAACCAGGCATCTCTTTCCTAAAAGAGATATCGTAATAAAAACATTTTCGGGTTCACAAAATTACTTACTTGTTTCCCTGGGCAAAGTAGATATGTAGGTCCCTGATGGTTTGGAAATATTCCAAGTGTTAAATCTGTTGATTCCGCATCTTTATCTTCAGAATCCGAATCGGAAAGATGATCTACTTCTTCAACGCGGGCATCACGCATATTAATTTGACCTGCTGGCGTCTTTAAACGAGACAAAGTAAAACTAATGAAACTCTATATGAGTGTAACTTACAGTATCAGTGGGCGATTTAAAATACAAAAACATTTTCCCTATCAAAACACACCAACATTTTTTCGCGTGCCCATTTTTAACTTTTGTTAGCCAGCCCTGCACGGAGGGTTTATTCTCCTCCTTGCTCAGCAGCAATTTGGTTGCGTTTCTTCGTTGCACGTTTTGCAAAGTTCGCACCTAAATGTTTTACACTGCATTAGATTGAAACTAGTTAAAGATTGAAATTATTTTTACCCAATCCTCCATAGCTGTTATCGAGTCAGCTGTTAGGTAATAAGTCTTCTTCCCTGTATCAATTTCAAAAGTATTGGACCCCTCTGCTCTAGTAATCTTGCAAATTTCATCCAGCACTATTTGACCCTGCGGTTTCCTATTGATATCACTCTGGCTCTTATAATACGTTAGGACGCCGTTTTTAAGAACAAACCAGCGCTTCCTCCACGTTTTTAATTTTCCACCTATAAATCAGTAGTCGAGTAATTACCAGACGCAGCAATGATGAGCACAATGCAAACCTAATTTGGCCAAAGAGCCACTCTTCTCTATGCTCTCCGACTTCTTGTTCGGGCTGTCTAAATATGACGTCCTAAGGATGGACGACTCTAAACTAGTGGAATCACAGCTGAGAGCATCAGGCGGTACTGCATAGTCGTCCGACATGCCGGATTCAAAAGAGGTGTCTGAAACGGCTGCATGTTAAGGTTAATAGCTATGCGAAACTAAAGGGCGCAGAAAATTGATAAATTAAATAGAAAACGTGAGTGGTCAGATAACGAACAGAAATGGCTAATATTAACCTCTTGTTTTACTTTTACTGGGGGAGCCGCTGCTACTTGAAGCCGTCCGTTTTCCTGGGCTAGAGCCGGAAGTGTCGCCGGAGCTTCTGCTGTGCGTGTTGGTGCCGTCGATAGCCTAATAACGAAACACACATGGTATTACTTTAGCATATATACAGGCAATTTTATTTTGCATTTCTTCCTTTAGTGAATTAGCAAGTTTGAAGTTGGGTCTGTTATGATCATTTGTATGAGAAGTCGATAATGAAGATTTTGAGATTAATTAGTATACCAAAACAAATAATGTACTATGCAGCAAAAAAGCGATTTAATGAATTGGGGGAAGCTAAAACTAACGTACAATACCCTACCATATTTAAGCAAAGTAAAAGAGAGAAAAGACGGTCAAAGTGCTAATTAATGAGAGAAGAAGGGATCATAAAATGTAGCATTTGGGTCATTATGGAGGAAGATCTAAACTTTTTGTTATGTGATTTGGATGTCTTTAACACCAAGGAAGCCACAAGTCAGTTGTTTCTTCTTATGTGTGAGGAAGAGAAGTTCAACAAATAGAATGGATGTAGAGTGCACAGGATATCAAAGAAACCAACAAAAAGAAGTCGAATAGCAATCAAAAATGCCTTCTAAATAAAATTTGAAGTAACAACAATTCCACTTTATTTGATTTAAACTTCTTTCACGCTAAAGCGCTTTTTGGCGCATAAATTATGATTTATAGGGTAGCAAATGTATCAACTGATAAACAAACATCCTAAAATGATTTTTGTAAACGCATAACTCAAGCAGAACCCGCAACAGGGACAGTCCGCTGCAAAGCATTCTGCCATAATTTAAAGACAACTTCCACTGTGCAAACAGATCAATAGCTCCATCGGGTTTTTTATGTTCGTCATAAAAGTGTTATAAGGCAATTTTTCTCTTCGGAGGGCGCGCCGTTCTAAACAGAAAACATTTCTGAGGTAATGGCTGAGCAGCACAAGGAAATATCGTCCAATTTTGTCTCAAAAATTTTTTATATCTTCTCGATGCAAAAATGAAGCATCACACGGATGAGATTTGCTAATTTAAATAATTAGAATTAAAATCTAAAACTAAAAGTTGAGATATCACAAAATATGTACAGAGCGAGTCCTAGCAGAAAACCAAATCTCTATTTTTGCTTTTTTAAATTTTTTATCGACTGTATCTGTGAGTGCTAAGTAGGCGTTTCACTTTTTACTTTTTGATTTTCACCTTGTAACTGTGGCCTTATTTTATACACTGACAATTAATGAAGTAACATGTAGAATAAATATCCACATAAGCTATTATCACCCATAGTAGACCTCAGCAACTCCAGCAGTCTTCTATACTTCCCCCACTCCAACAAAAAGCTGTTTTTTTAAAGAGATCTCGCTGAGTGTAAGCCTACGTTTGATTGTACGGCGAGCTTTCTCTCTGCGGCACATACTAAACAGAGCCAAAGGGTATTTCAGACCAAGTATGGTGGAAGAAGAGTACCAACAAAACTTGGCACACAATACATGAAATTCAAAGAATACTAACATTTCCACTATATTGCAAATTTCTATTATTCTCAACACAACGAAATTTCTTAGAACGGAAGCATAAGGAGTGTCACACACACTTTGGCATAACATAAATGGTTCAAACTGTAACCCATGGCTTTTAAATAGTTTAGCAATCAATAGCTTCTTGAATGCTATGGTATATTTTGCATTCAAGGTCAAAAAAGGTTTCTAGTCTCTTACATTTGTAGCTACACGTCATCAAAACAGCCGAATTTGAAAAATAAATCCATTAGTGATAACCCTAGTAAATGGAGAAAAATTAGTCTGAAGCTTATCACGCTCTTGCAGAACTTTTTTTCATATAACACACTCAACCCTTCAATAACTAGTCGAAAGCTTATCTTCATCAAATGTCCTCTAATATTTGATTTTTTGTCTCTAGATTTTTGCCTTATGGAACAAGTAGATTATTTTCCTCTGATTACTTATAATCATGAACGCATTGTTTAATATGCTTCTGAATATATTTAGGACTACACCTCTTCCAGTCCAGGTACCCTTGAGCATATTTTAGATACTGCATTGTGGTGCTCCTTACTAATAAACACACCACAATGTTCATAATCCAGTTCTAAAAATGTGTGTTAAAACTCCACTTTGGTCAATGTGATTAAGAATGCATAGTCACAAGATTTGGTGACAAGACCAATAAAATATGGGGCGACCGTTTTCATCAAAACGCTATTTAGGTTGCTATAGCAATCGCTATTTTCCTTTAACGTCCCATAATGGGCGTAATAGTTATTTGGTCAATAGTGAATAATACAGAAGAGTGAAGTAGATCATTCTCAACTGATTGGTGAAGGCTCTAGGCAATTGGAGAAACCGTTTGAGAAATCAATCTTCCATTCTGAAATGAACGGTAAAGGCCTCAACCAAATTGGGTAGATATTCAAAATAAACGAAATCGTGTAAAAAATCAGGAAAACATATGGGATTCCAAATCACCCCCGTAGAAGGATGGCTATGGGAGTGAGCTACAAACAATGTTTAAGAATACTTTGACAGCGGGACTGTCAAATGAATGGAATGAACTCAACCTCAAGGTGATATTGAAATCCATTAATCCAATAAGATCCTGATCATGGTTGCGCAGAATGCTGAGCTGCTCGAGGATTAAAACAAAAAAAAGCACCTTCCTTGGATTTCGTCCTCAGTAGTTCAACAAAAATGTAAATTACATAAATGTGCTCAAAAGACATGGTGGATGAATTATGGGCCTTACACACCCTTTAGAAGTTAACATTTTTGTAAATATCTCTCAAACAGTTTGTGACCGACTTCAAATCTTTCCAAAGGCACCTCATTTATTCACCATTCATCAAATAAATATCACTCCCCCTATCGGATTTTATTTAAGTATAGACACACAGACATATGGGGAGAGTATTGTTAACTTGTCTTAACGTAAGCTTTTGGGATATATTTTGTCCTTTTCTTGTATTGTAGTCCTTCCACATCCATCTGTATTAGATTTTTTCGTATTACACAAATAAAGAGAATACAGAAAGAATCCATACATTCTTTCAAAGTTAGAGAATACAGTTTTGATAAAAACAAAATCTTTGAACTTCAAATTAGTACAAACGAGCAATTTTAAATATCACTAGTCTCTATCACATGTTGGGGGTTGGTCTTTCTCATTCTTCTTAAACTGTATTAATAGTCTTGAGCTTCTGCACGATGGCTACATATTTGCTTTTTCGCTTTTACTTAGGGAATTGTTGCTCATACATTTAACTGTGTTCCTCCTATACAACCAAAACAAAACCAATTCTTTGTGTGCTTTAGAAATTAATTAATTCATCCCTTCCCCCGCCTTTTATAATAAAATAACTACATTAACAATTGTGCAGAGAGATTGTAGAAACTTAAATGTTTTCTGCCCTTCTTCATCAAAGTATAACATTCACTAGAAGTCTACAAGGAGTTGGTCCTGACTTGTCAGCTTGTTTATCTACATTTCTGGCCAAGTTATACAGCTTGTCCAGTGTTCTGCAACAAGACTAATTAACTCTTTAAATTCTGAGTGTTTTTGACTGCAGAGACTTTTTGGCCTTGTTTGGCATAGAGACCTGTTTAATTTTTGTATTTCGATTCGGTCACTCTGCCATGGCTTGATCTCAAAGTAATACTCATGATAATTAAAATGGCATAAACCAAATTTATGGAGATTGGTTAACATGATAAATTTAGATATTTTACACTTTGGTTATTCTCCTCTATTATTTCCAAACAAGTTATTCTGACAGATAAACAAAGCCGCTTAACATTGTAGAGATGTCATTGGATAGAAATGGTAACTGAAGAGAATGAAAAATTAAAATATTGGTAACAAAGGGACCGAATAAATAATAAGTACACTAAACCAAAAAAAGAACTTACAGCTGTGTTATTTCCTTCGCCATCACTCGAGTCATCGGACGAATCCCCAGTAAAAGGCATTGATCTGATCTGACTAGCCCGCCCCTTAACAGTAGCATAGACAGGCACCGGGATATCCTGGTAGCCCGCCTGCTCCGGCCCCAGATCACTGGGAGTCGTTCCGGTTAGAGTTAGCCCATCTGCTGCTACCTGTAACAAACAAAGTGACTCAACCGCGCATTTGATGAGGCGGCGATTTGGCTTGCCTGGTATATTCGGTTTTCCCAGCTGGGGAACCGGTGCAAGGGCGGCGTGGGAGCGCGGGGCCACGGCACCTTCTCCCTGCTGGGAGTGTAGATTTCGGCGTAGTCGTGCGCCAGGTCCGGGTCCGAGGCACTGCCGCTGGTGATCCTGCCGATGCTCAGGTTGTCGACGGCCACCCGCAGGTCTTCCGACAGGGGGTCCATGCTGGAATTGCTGGTCACGAAGTTGCTGTTTATGAAGCTGGCGCTCGGCACCGACGGCTCGAAGGAGTTCGTGGAGATGCAGACGGACTGGTGCCTGCGGTGCTTCGCGCTCCTGGAGGCGCTCTGGCCGGCGGCGAGCTGGCTGCGCGGCTCCGGCGAGCAGCTCTCGGACCTCCGCCTGTCGCTGAGCGCTATGTGGTTCTTCAGCAGCTCGAGCTGCTGGTTGCACTTGATATTTTGCTCCCGCAGTAGCTGGTTCTGCTGTTCCAACTCGCGCAGCTTATTCGTCACCCATTCCTTGATGCGGGCTGCCTTGGCCTCCACCTGGCGCGCGTCCTGCAGCCGCAGCTGACGCTGCTCCTCGATTTCACCCTCCAGGCGCGAGATCTGACTATTCGAGTCGTTCGATTGTGACCATGCCAGCTTCTGTTCCATTATTCGTACCTGCAAGTTGCGAGACAATAAAATGTCGCGCTTCCTTTCAGACCAAAATAAAAATATAAATTGAACATAAAAAATTAAATCAAAAATATTTCTATGGCAGCCATTGAATCACATTACCGAAAGGCTCCATGATTTCCGCGCTTCGATCTGCCGGCGAACACAGGGGAAAGACACCGGCCGAGCGCGGTGAATCACTGCGAGTTCAGCGAGAACTCGAGCTAAGTGCTACTGGCTGAGGCCACTAAAAATGACTGCAGTTATAAATTGGCGCCGGATCGTCCCGACGCCGCCGTCAGTAAACTTCCCCAGCGAGCCGACAGCCAACCCCCCTCGCCAGCCAACTGGCAAGCGGCCAAGCACCCCGCGCACAAAGATAGTACAACGCCGACAAAGTCTCAAATTGTCACGTAATACGCACAGGGGTGAAGGTACTCCATTCGGTGGCATACAAATAGAGCAACAAACCGCCGGCGACGCGTCTGGAGCTTCGCGGCTGGATACCTGCGTTTTTGGCCACCGAACTTATATTTTCCGCACACGAATTGAGGGGTGCTCGGGAAAACTTCTGCGTGTTCGGAATGAAAGCGAGCTGCGAGCTCCGAGGGATTATCCCAGATAAATTAAGCAATTAGCCAGAAAACTTAAGTTGGGGCCCAATCTAACTTACTTCTGACCGAAGCTTTCGTTTACCCTATACAATGAGAGAGAAATTGAGGGCCTTATCTTTTGAAAACTGTCTTCCAGTTTCGGATACACAGATATAGAAACAAGCTAGGAATATTTAAGCAGAACAAAAATGAATAGGACGGAATGACAAACAACGTTAGTTCGGAAATTAAATGCTGAGACCTGTGTGATCTGCTAATTTGAAATCGGCACCAGAAAATCTAGCTCAAGCAGCCCATTAGTTCGACTTTTATCCGGCTAATGTCAGGCATTTCCCCGGGGGCGCGTTTGGCCCAGGCTGTAGTCCATCCATTTCACTTAAATTGTAATTCTGGCCATCAGCGCGCGCGGCCAACCTTTGAAAACCCTTTCCGTGTAGCCCATGATTAAAACTTGCAAATTCGGCATGTAAGGAGCGACAAGCGGCCGTGGAATCGGCGAGATTCCACCGCGGGGACCAAATATACAGAGTGAACCAACATATTAATCAAGTTTATCAAGAAATTAATTTAAATTAGGCTTCGTTTGGTGAAATATAAAGGTTCTTCATACTCTGGAGGACTGAAAATTAAACACCAAGGA
Source organism: Sinelater perroti (assembly GCA_036346155.1). Lineage (NCBI taxonomy): Eukaryota > Metazoa > Arthropoda > Insecta > Coleoptera > Elateridae > Sinelater > Sinelater perroti. Next base: position 766,173 of record JARFIY010000380.1, read on the forward strand.
ACAAATCACACAAATATTCAAAATTGTCATGTTTACACACAGAGTATGCATGCTTATGACTCAGTCCAGATAGCTGATGTTTGTAAAACAAAAGATAATTCGTGTGACAAACATGCAATGATGCGGTACTGAAAATCCACCTACTATGATCATTCATTTCAATTTTAGCGCTGGTACTTTTGCTATTTTCAAATGCAGGCATGATATGAACGTTTTTAATTGAAATGGTTACTTTTGAAAGGCAAATTATCAGTTGGGACCCTAATTACGAAAACTTTTGAGTGTCACTGTACTAAGCCGTGTGCAACGAGGGGAATTACCATGTAAAAAACGGTAACACAATACTTCGACATATGGGGTGCAAGCATTGTGTACGTCCTTCATGTGGGTTAAAATAAAATGAGTCATCAAGCCAGAGCTGTACCCCATCTAATTGGGAAAAACACGCAAAATTTGAATAGGCCGGATGCAACAATCACACGGCGGACTGTTGTCACACTTCCATCTATGTGGAATTAATTAGTCCAATTGTGACCTAAAACAAAAGCGAAACGCGCATTATCTGGGGGAAACTCGACCGATTAATAATTAACCCCGATGCGAACTCGAAATTTTTATTTTTCCAGGCGGAATTTTCCGCTTTCCGCGACCCCATCGAGAAGCCAGCGAAGTGCGGGTCTGTCAAAAGCGGACATTAAACACAACACGGGGTTTCTATGTCCGACCACAACAAAGCGCACCGCGTCGTGGGGCCGCGCGCCCCCATGCAGCAACTTACATTTTTCCGGAAAATATCCCAAGAAGCAAACAAGGAAACCGGCGCACAAACAAAACAACCAAGGAAAAGTCGAAATAAAAACGTCGCCCGATTCCTCGTTTTTCTGTCAGCTGCAAGACGCCATATCCATGGGCACCAGCGTCGCGACGAAAAATAATCAATAAGGGACGATAGGGAAAGTGAGACGCGTTGCTCGGCAACGCTCCGAACCCCATCTCATGCAACAATTCAGACGCGCGCGCCGTCTCTTTCTAATTTTCGCCGATCAGCTGTGCGCTTAAACAAACAACCGGGCGCGGGGCTCCGGCTGCCCGCAGACGTACCTTGTCCTCAGCTTCCTCAGCGCGTCCCTCCGCTTCCAGGACCCGCTGCTCCAGCTCGGAAAGCTGAAAAATCAAGCCACAATTAGGAGTTGTAGCGGGAAAGCGGTAAATTGTTAATGGAAACGCAGCGTTTGAATTTGGCTCGAGACGGCGAGCGCCATCTGTGAGGCCGCGCGGTAAGGCCACAGAGGGCGCTTGCGAACAAGAAATCTATTCGCTTACTCAGCTATGTGTGCTGCATAGCTTGCAGGCGGCACACATATTGACTGGCAAATTCATTCCTCGTTTGAAAATACCGAACTTTTTTCCCAAAATAAACTTCATTAATAATACAAATCCTACCTTTCTAAATCCCTCAAAATCAGAATGTTTTTTAAAATTTCATTCGCCCCACAGGGCAGGCTAATGAAGTATTAAACAGAGTAGCGTGGGTGGGATTTTATACCCATCTCAAATTTGACATCTCGGCCCGAGAAATCCGAGCTTTAATTATGAAAAAGCGGCTGGGTATTGAATGAAAACCGCAATTCGGCTGATTAAACGCGCATTTGGGCTCAATTACAATAATGGCCCCGCGGACAACGCGCGGCTTCCCGGCCAGTTTAAAGTATCGAGCAAGCCCCGGAGAACGGATTAGGGCAGCGCATTCGGCCTATCACATCCTTATTTAATCTTTTATACTTTGCGCCCCGTCTACCACTAAACCGCCAAGCAAAGTAAACCCAAATCCCCTCGCAGAACGCCCCGAACTTTTCACTTAGTTTTCGAATGACAGCCTCTTAGCGCTCTGCCTTAGCATAAACCGCTTTGCGGAATCTAATATGAATAAATGGCCAGAGCGGCCTAATCTCGGCGTTGGATTGGGCAGCTTCGCGATTAATTAATGCATTTAGTCAGGTGTAAACATTAAGAACGCTCACAATACAAGGTACATACAAAAAGTCGCCTAAACTCAAATAGAAGGTGCATGGAAAAGTTTAACAGTAAACAAATGACTGAGAGATAATACATGTATATTTGGTTACCGGAATAGTTCAGACCACCACTATGTCGTTTAAGCACTATTTAATAAAGGTCTCAGATTTGTCAATGGCACAATTTGACTTGGAGGGGAGTGTTAAAATCTGGACAAATCTCCAAACGGAATACACCTTGGTGTTTTTATTAGTTATCAAGGTGACAAGACCACCAGAGGCACTGTCGCACTCTGTACAAAAAGTATCTTGAGGTTGGCAGTGAAGCGGATAGCGCTTCTTCCTAAGTAATGCAAATAGTGAAGATTGATCTTAACGCAGTTTTCTCAGTGCTGCTCATTATTGTCATATTGTTTCCAAGAAACAATATGACCATAGGACTGAGCGTACTGACACCGATGGTCTTCTTTTGGCGAGGTTGTTGCATTGATGAAAATTTGCAAATGATGAAGTAGGACACTTCTTTATCAGCCAGATGGTTTCTAAAAACATCAGGAGTTATCAATGCTCCTCATACAGTAGTATGAGTATAGCCTAAATGCGATAGATCATTATATCCTGGATGTTAGAGGCGCAGCTCTTCTAGCTGTTTATTCATCTCCAAAACACGACCTACCGCTTTTATAGTCGTAAAGTGGTTGCAAAAGGATCTTGTGGCGCAAGGATGCTCTTCAATATCAGTAAAGTTCTTCAAAATAAAGAAGACTACGATATGGTAGTCTAGTGAACGTCTCTGCCATACTATCCAGACCTGATCAAGTGACACCTTCTCCCTAGAATTACCGTTCCATCAATTTTCTTCTAATCAAGTTCAAAGAAGAGCTGCTGGCATCGGTAGTCTTTCAGACGTAATACGTCAACGACCTAGTTAGAAGAAGGTGATCGATTAACCTAAATATTGACTTTATACTGGGATATGTAAAACCAATTCGAATAATCCATGATGACCAACTAGGTTATTGACTGGAGATGCGAAGATTTTTGGCCATCAGATACTATAGATACCAAGTAAACACACTGAACAGACAAAATTTATCTTCCATTTCGCTTTTATGACCGTACATTTTAAAGTCCTTAATGTTCTTTAGATGCTTAATTCTCATATCTGCCGATAGGTAGGGTTGCAGTGGCTGTTTGCCCTGTTGCATTCGGAGACATACGAAATTTACTCGTTCTTCTTCCTTCGTTGTACTTTATGGTGTTATGAGAATTTATTAGTTGTTATGGAACTGTTGAGCTTCGAGTTGCGTCGTTTATGTTTAATGCAGGTGGTACAGGAAATAGCCAGATGGGGTATCAAAAATATATTACTTACTTAGGAAGAAGTGAGAGTCTTTCTCGAATTATCGATGGGTCTATGACTAAGTTGAAGGTTCCAGACTCGGACAAAATATCTCTAAAATCTATAACGAAGCATAAAAAGGTAGGAAGAAAACTCGGTTATATATTTGACATGATTATTTATGTAGATGTGTGAACCACACATGGAGACCAAGTTTTTCTAAAACTGACCGAGAAGATGTGAAAATCTAATTTATATTGACACTTGCAGGATGCTTAATAACAGTGAGGCTTTTCAATATGAAACCATATCCTACTGGAAAAATATGTTTGAAAAACTTTAAAAAGTATCTAGTTATTCAATTGTTTGGAGAAGAGTGATTTTGAACAAGTTTGAAATTATTACTACTAGAAGGGACGATCCAAAAAAGTTATAACACAATGATATCATACGAAGAGTTGGATATAACGTTTCTACTACGACTTTGCCCAAATCAAACAAATGACTATATGTTCCACGACGATGATGCATCTAATGCACCTCACAGAAGATTAACACAATGAGCAATGTTTCAATGTATTTTATATGCTCTTCTTTGTTTCATTAAGAATACAGAAAACTAAGATTTGAATCAAACTGTAGAGTTATTCTAATATCAATGACATACATGTCTCCCCCCCCCAAAAAAAAATCCCAATAGATCGTGTTCCAGAACAAAGCTGATCAAATAAAAGATTTATATAGTGTTTATTACACATGGTCTAGATGATTAATATTATCTATTCAATAACCATTTAGGGTCTTTCAGAAATTCAGAAAGCAATTGGGAGCAAAAGGGTTGAATTAAATCTTCGCGATCTACATCAAATCATGTCCTACAAGTGCTTTTTTTAGGTTACAACAAATAAAAATCAGAGAGCGATAAACCTGGACTGAACGTGGGGGGGGGGGAGGGGGGAGTGTTTCAGTGTAGACCAGAACAAATCCTTCATTTTTTGTTTGCAGCAGGATACCGTCTCTGTTGCAGCTTAGTCTGACCTCAAAAGCTATTCAGCAATAGTTAGCGGTAATTCTCGAAAAGGCGGCGAACAATAAGAATATTTTCCTCAGTCACGCTAGTCTTGAGACGACGTGGGCCATTTTTGGTTTTAACTGCTTGCGGTCCTCTCAAAAACTGGTTATGCCAGGCGTACGCTTGAGTATTTTTAAGTGTATTGTTCAAAATCGTGCCTTAACTCTTCCCAAAATTTCAAATCATAATACCTCATAATAATGCGTTGTGCAACGAACGTGGGATACTAACTAAAGAAGCGGTAGTATTGCGGTTGGAATTCCGATTCAGGTATTCCTACCTGCATCGCGCCCTCCTCCGTTCAAGAATATAGGAAATATTTTTTCTCCTCTCCATTCGCCAAAGTCGAGCATCTTAAGAACAATGGCTGATGATAATGAGTGAAAGACAGGGCGGCCCTGTGCCCACCACTGAGACCACTACAACATTGTAAGAGTTCTATGAAGATCAGATTCCTCCAGAATAAGAGCAGCTCATCTCAATATGAGCGATTGGTTAGTCGGAAAGGTCCCGAAAGTGGATTTGGATATGTTTCTCCTATTAGATCCAAGTGACAGGTCAATTTCTACCAAAGATTGGCTTTTACTTGGGGAGATTTTGACAGGAAGCAGTTGATTTAAAATGCATTGGTTTCCTGTTGGATGGATACGTCAATAAGCAGAACTATATTGAGGTACAGAAAATCCTCGTTTGACTAGTCAGCAGACTCCACCCAAGAAAAGCCAGTGCGTGTTGCTCATTCACCTACAGAGGCATCGTTGGGCCATCCTTCCTCTCAAAATATAAGAATAGAACTGTTTATTGAGAAACCATTTTGAAAAAATTCTTCCCTGAAATTCAACGCTAGAGAATGGTTTGCGGATTATTGATTCCAGCAAGACGGAGCCATACCCCATCGCAGTGCGAACAAGTTCGCGGGTCCATGTCTCCAGGCATTTTTGTGTCTAATAGATTTTTGTACTATTTCGCACCCAGTACACAAAACAATATCTACCACTTGCACTTCCTTGCTTTTCCGGTATAATAGTGATGGAACATTGAACAGAACTACAATATGTTTCCAAAAACATCCGCCAAAATCCAAGCTTTATCCCAACAACATTATGGCGACCCAGTACGAATATTTTTAATCACTCATTTAACAGAGTGAAACTGTAAACGCTGATATCCGCTGCCAAGAAATTGACCTTTTTAGTACACAATAATGGAAAGCCGCTGTTGCAACAGAGACTAAAAAGATTGAATATCGAAGTGCTTCCTCACCTTTCTCAGTCCCCGGACATTTTATTGATTGATTGCAATTTGCTCGAATATTTGAATGGGTTTCTAAGTGACAAAGTTCTCAAAACAAAAGAGTGGAGAAGATCCCCCCGTAGCATACTATCGCTTCTTTAGCTAGTTTAACCAGTTTAGTCTGTTCCACAGCTTATTGTTATCAAGTTTCTCACGACAAAGGACGTAAAAATGCCCAAAACTTTGAGAAGAATTAAGAACAGTCAAGAGTCAACGCCATCAAGAAGAAGACTCAAGTGCGCCCGTGGCCTACATAAGCAATTTTTGGAAGGAGAAGCAATTCAAAATGAAGGTCACGGACGTTGCTCCAGAACTAGCGTAACTGTGGAGAATATTCGCATTATTCACCACCAAGATGACGGTTACCTTACTTCACGACAATGCCCAGTTTCATATAGCTACCCAAACTCGTCAAAACATGCAAAATCGTGCCACGATATAAATTTTCAAATTTATTGGCTTTATTAAAAACCTTTGAAGATTGGTTCATCTCTGAAAAAATGCGAGGCCGTGCTTAATCATACTGGAAAGCAATTTCCTCTTGGCGGAAAAAGGAAAATAAGTAATAGCAGAAGTGACAAAGCAGGAAAAACAAAAATACATCAAAGCCTTCACATTAAAGTGAGTCTGGGTTTGAAATATGAAACGCCTCGCTTACTTAATTGAGCCCATAATTACGATACAATTCTAATCGTAAACGGCGTACATGTGTTCATCAAAACGTGCGATAAGTTAAGGCCGCTTTAACGTGGACAAATTGCGCCAGCAAACAAACCGGAACTTAGCGGTGTCAAGCCAAGCGTTAAGGATTGCATGTGTTGTTAAAGTCTTTAATTAAGATCTGGTTCTGCACAATAAATGCTGGCATAAATATTGGATTGCCGCAAAAGCAATGCAGTTTTTTGACAAACGATGTCGAACATTTTAAACTAAACAAGACCATCGGCATTTTTAGCCAATGTTCAGCTTAATTGTTCTTGTTTCGTATTCGGAATTTCTCAGCCAAGCTCCAGCAACTTATAGCCTAACTATAATTCACCCAGAGTGTGTTTCTGTAGTTTCTTCGGCAACGATGTCAACAGTTTGAAATAAATAGTGGCCAGCGAATCGCACCAAACGCAGAGCATCATCTGCGAGTGCAGTTTTTGTTTTAATCTTTTGCGTTTGATAGTAGCATAAAGGCACTACTCTTCAGTGACGATATAACAGATAGCCGAACCAAATGGCTTTATAGGAAAGAACATGTAGCGGTCACTGATTTGTGAAGGTGGAGAAGCGTTAACTGTAACTTCCTCCCTCTCACACATTTTAATAGATAAATAGAATAAATTCTAAATGGCTGTTAAAGCAAAAATTAAATTAAAGCGTAATGAAGAACTCTCAAAATGTCAATTTTAACGCGTCCAAACTTGCTATGTTCTAATGCACACCTTGATGTCCGTTAACCATTAATATTCTCTTATCTGTATTTCACATTGACCACATTAATCATAACACAAAAATACGTCAAACCCAATGGCGGCATCTTCCATACGATGCCGGTGTTTGTTAATCAACAAAGCGTAGTGTACATCTTGGTCTATGAATGTTGCTAAGAGTGTCCTTAGCTTTGACTTCGTGGCGCGATTAGAGGTCTCCAGGTCCAGCGACAGGGATGTTGGTTGATCGGTGTTAAACCGCCTCCAAACGACCATCAGGTTCTTCGGGCGTTTATTGAGGAAGCATCTGTCAATGTGTTCCTAATGTACCAAGGAGCGGCAAAGATGATCCGAAGTGCCCGGTTCTGGACTTGGCCTGACTTATTTCTTTTCATTCCGCTTCGGAACATAGGGCTTCTGTGAAACAACGCGTTGACTCTGTTCTTGGCTATTTCTTGTATTTCTCTCCACGTTTTTCCCAGTTTTTTTGATCTCTACCTCTATTGTTCTTTGGCGTTTGTCCTATGGATTCCAATTCAGTGTTTGTTTTTCAATTGCTGTTTAGTTCCATTTTCGTTTCTTTATTTGAGCATTTGTAGGTGTTTCTTGTGCTTTTCCCCGTAGGTCACCATTTGTAATGGTGTTTGGCCAGTAAATTTTGTATATTCCCCTAAGACATTTGTTTATAAAAACCTAGAGATTTGTGTAGTTTCTCTGTTTGTAGTAGTTTGCGAACATTTCAAAATCTGATTCGGTATTTCCTTTTCGGGTCAAAAGTCGTCAACAGTTTGTCCGTCCGGCTGCTTCTTTAGTTTCAGTGTTAATATATATATATGTATTTAACGGATTAGCAGGTTATTGGCCCACGTCCCCGGTTCTGGACTACTTGGAGCTTATTCACATGGATTTTCGCGATGTATTCCCACATCAGTGCCGCCTATATCATTATAAACCGCAAGATACTGGTGTAAATTGTTATCTTATATAACGAACACGAAGCTTATAGCTTATTGGGCTGTCTTCGCTGTATTAGTTTGGAGTCCAAGGTCACTCCAAAGAATTGGTCTCTGTTTTCTAGTATATCTAACGGTTGAAGATCCTGAGTGGTGTTAGGCCATCACGCCAACGAAGTTTCATCCTGATGGAGAATAGGACCACTGTACCCTTCTTGGAGTTGATACCTATCCGCCACCGGTTGAACCAGTTTTCTAAAGCTCTAAGGCGCTCCATGTGATCTCATTGAGCAGCACCGCTGTGTCGGCTACACATTGGACCATTAATGTTGAGGGCGTCGTTGGCATGTCTCGGACGTAAATGTTGAAAAGTTCAGGCGACTTCAACCTTCTGAACTTAATCCGAAACTTGCAACCGGACAGAAAGGACGAGGTCAACTGCAGCATCTAGACGTATACTGGATAAGCTCATTGTGCCACACTTTGGCGAAGGTCTTAGCCACGTCTAGGAAGGCTGTACGGGTGACTTCCTTCTTCCGGAAGCCTTCCGAAATCTTCTCCACCACCCGAGCAGCTGATGTATGAAGTACCCCAAGCCTATTTGGTATATCTCATTCGCTTCGATGGCTGATTTTGTTTAACAGTCGAAGGTTGTCCATCTAGGCAAAAACTAAAGTTCCGCCGTGGCTTCATTAAATACAAAATTGATGGGATGATTTAGTTTCGTTGTTTCCAATCTGGATTGGAAGTCGCATAATAAACAGCTGTGCGCAAGAGTCTTGGTCGCAGATGTTGCAAAACTTACGGTCACCAGTTGTCCACGACACTAGCAGTAGGTAGTAGGTATTTTCGCATAATATTTGTAGTATTTATTCAAAAGCCTTGAGACACTACATCTATCGAACAGTTATCGACTGTACACAATGCTTTTCAAGTAGCTTGCCCCAATGTAAAAGGCAATGAGGTTTAAGTCCGGTGACCGAGAAAACCACCCCAGAGAAGCTATTATTGAGATATTAGTAAACACTGAAGTGAGTTGGAGTTCCATCATGTATCAGATACATGATTTGTTATACTGCCAATGGCATATATCCAAGCAATAAAGACAGAATGTCTTTCAGAAATCGAAAGTACTATTGAGGCGTTGCGGAAAAACGACTGTTCTTGATGATCAACTTCAACTATTCTATGGAGATTCTGCCTAGCTCCCACCCAGTCGTTCTTTAGCAATTGCTAAAGGGGGAAAGCTGAAAAGTATTCCTGCCTGTAGGACGTATCAAAAAATCGATATTTCGTTAATTGCCCGCAAAAGCAACTGCAAAAATTTGCAAAGCAGAATGCGTGGGAACATGTCTGCCGCGTTCTGTGTGAGTGTACGAAAACTCTGTTCCAGCCGGTACTTGTGGTTGCGTGATAAATTGTGTGCGATCCTCGCACAAGGCCTAGATCTCTGAGAACACTTCTGCGAAAGTCTCATGAGAGAAGTAGAACATGAAGCCTCCATGGCCGTCCTCTGCAAGTACATTGAGAGGGGTTCCAAAACGGCTTCTCCAACCGTTCCTGCAGTTACTACTGCACCTGTCTCAACCAGCGCTTTGCGGTCGCCTCAACCCTCTCTGACAAGAACTACTCAAAGTTGCTCCAGCTCAGGTTACCCCTAGTGCGAGATAGGAGACCAGTCTTACAAATGCGGGTTGAGAAAAGTTATTAGTAAATTAGGCAGGACTAAGAATTGCGGCTTGTCAGAAACTGTTAAAAGGAAAAACTTACAATGTGGACTCACAAGCTTACAATAAAGTCTTATGTCCTGACTCAAGTTTTTCCGTGGTTTTCTCCACGTCCCGCGCTAAGGCGAAAGCCGGCGCAGGTTTGCACAGACCATGGTTAAGAAATAAGGAAAAGAGCAATGTAAATAAGTTATAAAAACGTTGACGTAATAAGGTGGAACACTGGTTAATTGTATTGAATATATATTAGTAAATTGCATTGCCATGAATGAACCACATTACCCAAGCCGGCCATCCGCCCAGCGGCACCTGTACCAGATCGCACGTACGTCGCAGAAACCTGTCACGGTCCGAATACCAAGGTTGGACCACCGTGGCTGGACGGATTCTCCCACGTTCTTGGCCGCCATTCAGAACATTGTGGTGACCCCTCAGAACGCCACCAACGTTTTGGAGGAGCTTATGTCCTACACGCGAGATATCAACACCTGGGATACGCTTAAGCTTTTCCCATACTGAAAGCACCTTAATGATACAGCATCTTCCATCGCCAGGCCTTTCAAAAAAAGTAAGGGTAGAGACACTTTATCCAGAATCCTTGTATGCCAAACACCACAAAGTAAATATCAAAGGGAGTAACGGCTCCGAATTACATGTTTGCTTTTCTCACGCCCCAATGTTGTCATTAGTGTTTCGGCAGTCCACTTTTAGCCTTGTAATGGTCCCATGCTTTCTAGAGAAATATGGGAAGGTTATGTGTATTCCTCCCCGTTTTTATTATCGCCGTGGCATGATCCTTTCTACAACTGGAACTTCGAATCATCAGAAAAGCGGATCTCGGAGTAAACGCTAAAAGGTATCCAAGCCTCGATTCTTTCCGTCGTTGATTATTGGTTGAAATACTGTTCACTTACACTAATTAATGACTATTTAGATTAATGATGCTATACCTACCAAGTATCACCTGTGAATAGGTTTGACGGCAGTAATCTTACAATGGTAATGAATGAATGAATGGCTTAACACCCCTTGGAGGGGTTTCGCCGCTTCTAAGGAAGCTTTCGAGATCCTTTGCGGGGGATCAGCCCGTTACAATGGTAATGAACAATTGCAAAAACCAGCGACAAAGCCTTGCTCTTGGAAGAAAGAGATTATCCTCAATATCTTGCCGAAAACATTTTTTTAAATCGTGCGAATAAAGTGCGCCTGTCAATGGGCGCTCCTACTACAAAACAACCCCATTTCACAAAAACACAAAACAGTGCTATAATAGTTTTGTAGTTAGTTTGCTATCTGTGGACGTTGGTTTCCTGGTACTTTTGTACAACCTCCCTATCAACATGTAAATCCTCTCTGTTTGGTTTTCATGTGAATTTTTTAATTATTATTATCGTTGACATAGAAAGTCAGAATTAGTACAATAAAGTCTATAAGCTAATTTTATGACATTTAAAGAGTCTCGAAGAGACGAATGCCCAGTGGTGCCATCTCGTCTTCCTCCACCTTAAGGTTGGGGGAGGGGAGGGCGCAGCTACTTTACGTTATTCTGTCAAGTTCCATGGCCACTTGCGGTTTAGTCTTCGTAACGCTGGTTGGTGCGTTAGTGTAGTCCAATTATATCCCGCACATATTGTGTTGTAAGTTTGTTACGTACCAAGGCGCATTGAACATGTTCCTCGGTGTCTTCGATTAGAATCGTTGTATTATGTCAATGTCCGAGTAGCTGGCGCCATCCCATAATTCAAACCCGTAGGTCCATATAGGTCGTATGATGGTTTTGTAAATTAGTATTTTGTTTTCTACTGATAGTTGTGAATTTCGTCCTACAAGTCTTTTAGGATACACGTTTTCCACATTAGCTTTTTGTCCATATGAAGGACCAGGTATTTAGCTTCGTCTGCTTGCGGTATGGAGCCATTTAACATTACAGGCGATCTTGTTGTGGGCTTTATGTAGGCTGATCTTAACCTCCCATTCCCGCAACCAGCCTCTATAACATTTAGTCCTTCTTGCAGGAAGTCTGTAGCTTGTAAGGATGGTAGTGTCATCAACTAGTGTTCCCAGTATTGTGTTGGGCATAGTCGGTAAGTCTGCAGTAAATAGCAGATATAGAAGCGAACTCAAAACACTGCCTTGAGGGACACCAGCAAAGATTGGGTGTTATTTCGGGATTTCATTTCCAAGTTTGTTTTGGAACTGTAGTTTCGACAAACAGAAGATCATATTAATGTGGAAAAATATGTTTTATTTTAAACAGCAGTCCATTGTGGGCCATACACGATCGAAAGTTTGTCTAACATCCATAAATACTGCTGGACAATGTAGCTTTCGATGAAGTGATTGTTGAATAAGATTGGTTATTCTAGGACATTCTTGTACTTTTTCGAAAAGTTTGGAAGCAATAGCCAATAAACTGATTGGACAGTAAGATTAGACCTCGTTTGATGGTTTTCAAGGTTTTGGATTAAAATTGGGCGAACTTTAGTTGCAAGGGCAATATGTTGAGTAGCACTAATAAAAATCGTTTCCCTCTTCTAGTAACTGTTTTAGTATCTGACCCGTAATTAGGCCAAAACCTGTTGCTTTTTTATTATTTAACAGTTTTATTTCGTTTTATAGCTGCAAAGGTATATCGAGAAAGCTGTCAACGTTTTCATCAACCTCATTAAAGTTAGGTGTGAATACTTCTGCTAGGTGTTGGGCAAAGAGTTCAACTTTTTCTTTTTCTGACCTTGCCCATGGCCCATTTTGACGTATTGAGGGAACTTGTTGCTGAGGTCTCGGGTGAATTGGCCATCTTAACCGTACTTCACAACACACATCTACGAAATTATAAATACACCAGAACTGAGATGGATGTTCTTACGGAAGACCAATATTATGGAAAACAGTATTGCCATATATCTTAGAACAGATCACTTTCCTATCAGGAATTACTTGAATTTTGTTCTTGTTGGAGGTGGTGCCATTTATCGATCGCTCACATTAACTATATATGAAGACCTACTCTGAACTCAATTACAGATGTCTTTGCACGTATTTAGTAACAAATTTGACCAAAGATTACTGTTGCGTTGCCGGAGTTTGTCGTATTCAAGGCTTATTCTCGGCAAATCGCGAAGGGAAAGGGAACGGCCTTACATTGCAATTCGAATGAGCAAATAAATTCTTGGGGCACTTTGCTCTTTTCCCTTCGATGCACACCGGCGTGTGTGTACTTAAAGCGGCGAACAATTCGCAGCGTTCCATGCATCGATTTTATTCAAAACCTCGTTTTACAGCCCCGTTCATGTCGCACAATGAAATTCCGCTCGGTGCCCTTCGGCACGAAAGAAATGAAATCATGTTTGTGTTTGGCTAAAAATAACGTATGTGCCGCGCGTTCCGTATTCCGTTCCGCCCGCTTTCAGCACCAGCGGAGAACTATTCGGCGGGCCAATTTAGAGCCAATACCCCATTTTGGGCCGCCGTCCAGCCGACGCGGGCGAAATTTATTTTCACAAAGCCGCGAACTATCCGCGCCCATAAATTGCCCGAGGCTCGCCTTATCCCTTGTTATGCTGTTGGCAAATTTGGGCCGGGATTAATGAGCGCGCACTTTTTAAAGTCTGCCAATTTGCAGGGGCCGCCCTTGCGGCCGGGCTCTCTTAACGTGGGGCCTAAACACACAGCGGGGCCGTTTCGCCGAGCTTCAGCACCTCTGCGTATCGAATCATAAGCCGGAGGTTCGTGCGAGATAACGCAAGCACACCATTAATAAAGGGAAAAACAAACATTAAACAGAATACATTAGCGCCTCCATCACGCCATTTTGAGCACGTCAAACTCCAATTTTCTGGCGCGAACGCGACCATGCTCGGTGCACAGGGCGCCGCGGATTAGCGTGCAGTTCGATTCTGTGTTTTGCACTTTCTTCCCCGGGCACTTAATGTAATATTCATGAGAGATGAGCGATACGGCCATAATCTATTTTGTAGCTCCTGTGTGGAGCACAAAATGGATGATGGCCCGAATGCTTTTGGTTTTTCTTTTGTGCGGCGCCTAGCTGCTAAAATCGAGATAAAACGCCCTATTATTTGCGTATTCGTGCGGCGCGAGATTACAAATAACCAAAATTATGTTATCACGCTGGAAAGCCGAGATGATTACACTTGATTTGTCATTTCACACGCGGAAAAATATCATTATCATTTAATATTACCTCCAATTTATCACTGCTACCACTAAAAAATAAAAAAATATCACTGAAAGCTTTGATCATCTAATCACAACTATAGATTTGTTGGCCCTCTTACAATCATCACAGTAACAAGTTAGTAGAAAGAATCTTGAGTAGAACTTCGTAAGTTAGAATTCCTGCTCGCCCATCAGACTAATGAGATACTGACGAAGAAAGGACATGTATTTGCATAGGGAAATTTTTTCCCCCTTCGAAATCAAAAACCTGTATATTTTAAAAATTGCACATAATAGGGTAAAGGCAGATGAGATGGCCTGACTCTAAAGATTTTGTCGTTATAAGAAACTACCAAACTTTGAAAAATTCCAATTTGATATGTCAATCGGTATTTGAAACATTCAACACCTAAAGAAAACAGCCAAATCTGTTCTTTCTGATATTATGGTTTATGATAGATAGTAATCGTTTTCAACAGCATCCGCCCTCTAGGGACAAATAGCTGAACGTCGAATAGGGCTGCGCCCGCCATAATTCTCTAGTTCTAACATCTGCCACTCATATTCAACACGAAAGGTTTGCGTTTGCAACAATAACATTTTAGCCGCGTCGAAGATATCGGAATTGCAGTTTAGTCACTTTATCATTTCAATACAAAGAAATCTGCTGCAGAATATCATACAACAATCGCAAAAACTTACGGCGAACGTGCCGAATATGCAAAGAGTGGCTTCAACGCTTCAATCGTCGTGATTTTGACGAGAAAGAAAAACAATGTTTAGAAGCTCGAAAAAATGGCAATAAAAAAGATCAGAAATTATTGGATCACGATTCATGTTAGGCGCAAAAACAACTTTCAGAAGCATTAAATTGAAAGACATGGAAAAAGTTTGCAAGGCAGGAAATGGGTGCCATAGAAATTGAAGAAAAGAGGCCCAAGTGCGAAGGCCTACTTAATAGGCAACAAAATAAAAGAATTTTTGCGTCGTATTGTTGTTGGGGATGAAAAGTGGACTAATTTCGATAATTCCAAATACAAAAATACATTTGTGATCCAAGTAGACCATAACATCGACGCTAAAACGAAATATTCGTAGAAACAAGTAAACGCTGTTTTGGTTGGACTAGAAGAGCGTATTGTACTTTGAGCTATTAATAAAAGATGCAAAAAATCTTGTACTACCATCAGTTAATTAATTTTACCCAAGAATTGAAACCTAAATGTGCAGAATACGACAAAAGGCATAACAAAGTGCTCTGTCAACAGGACAACACAACACCAAACATTACTTTTTTCGGCTATCACTTGTCAAGATCGATAGATACCATACACACAAAATTGGGACTCTCAAATAATTATCTCAAAAACGAGTCGAAAAGGTAGGAGAAAAACCAATACTTTAACTGATTTGTTTTTTCACTTTTTAAATAAAGGCTCATTTTTCAAAAAACCAGAAACTCTTCTATAATAGCAATATAATTAATTTAAAGTGTGATCATAATAAGATGGAAAATGAACATCGTCCTGGTCATCCAAATGAGACATTGAAAAGATTAAAAATTGAAAATCTGTGAAATATTAGATTGTCAAATATCCCACGCTAGTGTTTATCGCATGTTGAAGGAACATTTAAGTATAAAAAAGTATTTGCCATATGAGTACAGCCGTTGTTACTTCGTTCATTAATAATAGTTCCTAAAACACGGCTGCATCACCATATGGCAAAAACCAAACAACAATCAAAAACTGGGATTTTAGTGATAAAACCGCTCCGAAGAAGGTGGACGAAACGACCACACTTAGCAAAGAAACAAGTGCATTTTTATCAAATCTGGAAGAACAAAATTACGGACTTCTTCCACATTCGTTAAATTTGATTAAGGTGACATTTTCCTGCGTCTAAATTTAAAGAATTTATCAGCATGGAAAAATACTGAAGTTGTTAAGTTATGTGAACACCGTTGAAGTAAATGTACTAGGTTAAACAAAGATTACTTTAAAAATTCCAACCACAGAAGCCCTATCAGAAACCCTTAAGTGGCCGTCATCCTCGAGAAGGCAGCTCTGGTTCTCGGATACCATTTTCAACTGCTTCTTGTCCTTCTAAAAATTTTATATCACACCTAGACTCAAACCTTCTCATAACTCTCTCTCTCTCTCTCTCCCTCTCAATGCTCAAAGGCCTCCCCAGGGCACGTAAAAAAATTCTGGTATATATTTGATTCGCCCCCGTAGATCTTGCAGATGGTACAAATTCATCTTCGTATACGACCCGACCAGGAAACTAAAAGAGAGGAAAAATCAAATTCGATAGGAGGGGGGTACAAAGTTTCTTAAAACTGTGCACGTTGTGTGAATTCTTCTTGAAGGAGCGTAAGTAGTCTAATTCTAACTTAAGACTTCCTACTTAGTAGGGTTAAGAACCCCAAATCACATTTAAAGCCCTTTGAGACACTAGGCATTCAAGGCACTTTGTACGACTCAGTTATTTCGCCTAATGACTTTCCTCAAAGCATACTTTCAGGAAGAACAAAAAGAAATAGTGCTCTATCAAACAAATTTTCGTAATTATAATACAGAGCAAGACTGATGACTTTAACAGTGAATTATATACAGTCAGTTAAGTAAGGTAATATGGAGAAAGATTACTTAAAAACATTTTCAAATACATGGGTACGTTGAACCCCATCAGAACAATTGTATCAGTAATGTATCCAGTCACCACCAGCGTCGATAATTGCCTGGCATCTTCGAGGCATGCTTTCAACCAAATTGATGGCGTATTTATCCGGCAAGGACCTCTAAATGTAACGAATTTCTCGTGTTAACTGCTTCAAAGTGAAAAATTTTCTTCCAATCAAGTATAACGATGCCAAACTGCTCTTTCCACTCGATGCAAAGCTTGCTGCAGTATTTGGGGTATTTGTGCTCCTACAGGATCCAGTCTTTATTTTTCTTGATGAACGGCAGTTAATAACAAATATTTCCTATAAATCTCGAGCATTTTCAGAGCATTTGGGTTGCACGTAAACATATGCAACGTTCCGGAATCCAGTTTTGAAAAGCAGCCCCAAAGATAGACTTTTACTGAGTGTTTATTGGTCCGCTGTACCAACCTGTTAGTTGAGGTTGACCAGGCTCGTGGACGATAACATATCCCCAAACAAAAGCTTAATCTGTAAAAATTACATTGCTCCAATCATAGTAGCGATATTGTCCTTTGCCCATACGAGTCGCTTCGTCACCTGATTTTTATTTAAAAGGGTTTCTTCACTGAACTACAACATTTGATATCATACGCACGGAGATGGGTTCGGATAACTACTTACTATTTCAATTTACGATTCCAATTTTGCAGCTACTTGACGCAATGTTAAGCCCCGATTCTACAAAACAAATTCACTATCTGTTTTTCGACTTTAGAGGACACTTTGCCTATCGACCGTTTTTGTCCCCTTATATCGCTTCACCCACTTGCTGACGGATGTTTTCGACTTATTGCATTAGACATTTTCGATACAGATGAGCACATCTCCGAAGCGCGACGTGTACGGGGCACTCATGGTACTTTACGCGTTTCTCTAACGATAATTCAATGCGAACTGAATCTTTTGTGACAAAGCATCAAGAATAAAGGTCATCAGAGTAACATGATAACAGAAGTAGATTTATGTGCAGTTTTTTAAAAATCCCTACTTATCCATTGGACTGGTTTTAAATATTTCAATTAGTCTACCTACTTGGCTACGCAAAATCTACGCGTTACTATCAAACATGGTTTGAACTTATTGAGGTTATAGTGTGGCGTAGTATATTAACATTGGGTATCCTAAGCCATTGTTTGTTGGCCAAACTGTCACTGATGATATTTAATTAAGCAGGCTGCAGAAATCCGTCGGTCCACGTACTGCAAAATTGTTTGGTGACGAAGATGGAGAACCTTTCCACTACTATTCCAACGTAGTTCGATGTGCTGTTCTAAACAAATAAATTTAGTGAAGAGATGCCGTTGAATTTCTTTGGCATTCCCCAAACTTGACTACAATAGACTTCTTTTACTATGATGATACTCAAAGATAAGATTTAGTGCACAAACCAGCAACAATCAGTAAGTTGAAGGGCAATGTCTTTTAGTTCCAAATGAAATACTTCGCAATGTTGTCAATCTACCAGGGTTTTCTTTGAAGAAAGATGGTCAGTTTGAATAATATTAGTTCATTTTTAAATTCAATAATAATTTATTGTCATTTAAAGAGTGAATACATTTTCTTAAGACACCCTCTATAATATCATTTTTAAAACTTTTCCACGGAAATTGCATAATATATGCAGAATATGCAAATTTCGCTGAAAACAAACTGAAACAGCTAATACATGCAAAATATGCTAAATAAAATTGGATTTAATTAATGTAAAATACCCCCGTTTACCTACAAGTAGATTAAAATATAAATTATATGCATTTCGAATTACTCCGCAGTTCTATTAACTGTTCACGTTCAAAAATAGTAGAACGAAAACAATCTTCAAGTACTCGTGTTAATTCTATGTAGACGTGAACACAGCATCCATACTTAACATAATATTCAAGTTTGAAGAGTACTACATCAGAATATACGTGGTTTAACCAGAAAGTTATTTAATACAAAAATGTCCAGAACTGTTAGTAGAGACATATTCCAAAATGGACACGATATTATGTTAAACGTTCTAAAAATTATTTATAGTAACTACTTCTGCGTTTTCTGGTGTGATACGATGACTAAATTGGAAAGCGTATCAAGCCAGGCGAGAACACTAGTCATGGTGCATGCAGGATATTAAGTACTTATTCATTTGAGATGGTTACCATATCAACAATCTCGAGTGGTTTTATTTACGGGTCTATAACTACAAGAATTGGACAAAATAATGGAAACACTTGTGGAAGTCGGACATCTTGTATTAATACTGTGTTGGTCCACCTTTAGCACCCAATACAGCTTGAAGTCTGGGCGGAATAGACCGATTTAAATATTGAATAGTGGTAAGTAGAATTTTTTTTTTTTTTAATTTATATGAAATACCTTTATTGGTGTTTCTTTGGATTACAATCTGATCATACATTGATCAATGAGAAATTTTGTGCAAACTTAAATTCTACTACAAAATTTAACCTAGGGTCTTACTCATTAGCAGTTCCTAGACTCTAATTATTTAATTGCACTTAATTATTGCGCACACTAATAGCACTTTACTCTGCTTTTTCACAAACACTTATACCAACTCAAAGGGTTTAGTCCTTTTGAGTCTTCTGACTAACATCGTGTTGTCGAGGAGCTGGATGGCCTCAACATTGACGTGATGAAGAAGTCGCTGTTCATGGCTTCTGGCAATTTTTTCAATGGCTTGGCTAACAGTTTCCATTTCCAAATCTCGATGAAGGTCACTGTTTCTAAAGTACCAAGGAGCGTCGACAATATTCCTCAGTACTTTATTCTGAAAGCGCTGCATGATATCTATATTGCTCTTTCTGGGACAACCCCACAGCTGGGCGCCATATGTCCATACGGGCTTAAGGATTTGTTTATACAGTAGCATTTT
The DNA here is from genome assembly GCA_036346155.1 of Sinelater perroti. Taxonomy (NCBI): domain Eukaryota; kingdom Metazoa; phylum Arthropoda; class Insecta; order Coleoptera; family Elateridae; genus Sinelater; species Sinelater perroti. The sequence goes on from JARFIY010000380.1 coordinate 785,754, forward strand.
GTTGTAGATTGACAACGTGGAGTGTCTACCCAAGAGCCAATACATTTTCTTATACTTGAAGCCTAGTTCTTCTCGTTTTTTTTATATGGGCCTTCCAGCGCAGCTTAGCATCAAGAGTAATACCCAAATATTTTGCTGTATTGGCGTATGGTATTTGTGTATTATTTATGCTAATGGGGATATGTTGATTATGTTTGTAAAATTGACATGGACGGATTTAGTTTCGTTCAATTTAATTCGCCAGCGTTTAGTCCAGTTGTTAATTTGATTAGCAGATGACTGCAAGTTTCTAGCTGCTTCTTCGAAGTCTTTGCCTACAGACAAAATAGCCGTATCATCTGCGAAGGTAGCAATCGTGTCATGCATTGGCTCAGGTATGTCACTGGTGTATAATAGGTATAGGACAGGTCCCAATACACTGCCCTGTGGCACTGCTGCTTTAATTTCTTTTAATTCGGAGTAAGAATCTTCTTGCTTGATTCTGAAAGCTCTATCTGCAATGTATGATTCCAATAGTTCTGTATGCTGTCTGGGCAAAAGTTTTCTTAATTTGTACCGTAGTCCCTCGTGCCACACTTTGTCGAAAGCTTGTGCTACATCAAGAAAGATGGCAGAACAAACTTTTCTTTCCTCTAAAGCTCTTTCGCTTATGTTTGTTATCCTGTGCACTTGGTCAATGGTTGAATGGCTATCCCTGAATCCAAACTGATGTGATGGAAATAAGTTCTTGTCTTCTATAATGGGTTTCAACATTTTAAGTAATAATTTTTCGAATATTTTCGAGATTACTGGAAGTAATGAGATTGGTCTGTAAGCTGTGACTTGATTGGGTGCTTTTCCAGGTTTAGGGATCATTATCACCTCAGCTACTTTCCATATCTTGGGTACATATCTCAGTCGAAACGAGGCATTGATAAGATAGGTAAGTTTGACTATTGCTTTCCTAGGTAGTTGTTTTAGAATTTCCCCAGTAATCAGGTCAAATCCTGGAGCCTTCTTTGGGTCCATGTTTTCGTTAATTTCAATTGCAATTTCTTTTGGACTAGTGGGTCTGATTTCGCCTTCTTCTTGATTAAGGTTTTCCCAATCTGATGTGTCTTCGCCTTCATTCGGTTGAAATGTTCTTTCGAGATGCTCAGCGAATCTATTAGCTTTCTGTATATTACTTTTGCCCAACTCCCATCTGCATTTTTTATTGGTGGATTCTGTATGATCGGCCTTTTAGGTTTTAGTTGATCTCCAGAGAGAATAGTCAGTTTTGCTGTCATTTGACAATTCACTTAAGTAGTCACTGATCGATTCATTTTGAATTTCTGAATTTCCCTTTTAATTGCTGGGTAGTGTTGTTCAATGCAGTTTTGTCGGTTGGTGCTCGAGATTGATGCCAGATTCTTCTGAGTCTTCTCTTTTCATAGATAAGCTGTTTTATTTTTCTTGGGTACTTGTTACCTTTGATTCTTGTGGTAATTGTAGGGTATTATCCCATGCTGCTTGTTGGATATCCCTAATAAAAGTTTCTGTTTCGTTATCTAGTTGTTCTTCATTTCTCAGAGGAACTGTCAAATTGATATTTTCTTCGAGTTGTAATTTGAAGCTGCACCAATCAGTCAGCTTATTAACTAATCTAGGAGTTAATTCCTTTTGTATGATACTATCACTAAGCGTGAGAAGAATGGGAGAGTGATCGGAGTTCATGTCCCAGGCTTCTTCGACATGCATGTAGTTCACTGAAACATTTCGAGTTATGAAGAAGTCAATTAAGTCTGGGATTTTCTCTGGATCTGTAGGCCAGTATGTTGGTTTTCCAGTTGACAGTGTTTCACATTTTAGTTGTTTGACTGCTTCCAAGAGTTCTCTTCCCTTGGTGGTTGTTAGTCTAGATCCCCAATTGGTATGCTTGGAGTTAAAATCTCCTCAATTATGAATCTTCGACCATGGCTGCTTAAAAATCGAGATATTGGTCTTTTTGAGAGCATGTCTTGGGGGCAGTACACTGCTGCAATTATGATCTCATATGTTCTAGTTACGACATTGACTGCGGTAGCTTGAAATTCCTTTGTTTTGTATCCCATTTCTTGGTGGTGTTTAATCGACTCTTTTATTATTATTGCACTACCTCCTTTGGCTGCGTTTTCAGGGTGTATAGTATGGTATACTTTATATCCCTTAAATCTAATAAAGGATTCATTGGTAAAATGTGTCTCAGAGATGAGACAAATATCAATGTTTTCTATATCTAGAACTATTTGCAATTCTTGTTGATGTTGCAATAGTCCATTGGCATTCCATTCCATTATTCTTAAACTATTTACCATTATGGGTCTTAGGAATAGCTCCTTTAGCGCTATATTCTAATCTTACTATACGCTCGTCCATTTTAGTTAGCCTCTCTAAAATTTGTTGGAGAGTGTGCTCAATGGATGTGCTTGATTCTTTTTGTTGCTACTTTTAGTTTCATTCTTACCAGAAGTTGCTTGACTATAGCTCTTTTGCCTTCATTCGCTTTGGTTATTTGTTCTTGTTGATTTGTTCGTTGTGGTTGCTTTGGCAAGACAGACTTTTGAGCGCTTGTTTTGCAACTTCTGTATTTCTTTGCTACCATGCACCCCTATAGTTTGCTGGATGCTGACCACAGTGAACGCATTTTGGCTGTTGAGTTTTTGGTTTATCACAGTTTGCTGTTAAGTGTTTACCAGTACATCTAACACAGCGTGGTTCTTTATAACAGAATTTTGCTGTGTCCATATGCTTGACAGTTTTACATTGAGGTACGAGTTTAGATTTTCTTAGTGGCAGGATTTCTACTCGGACACCTAATATATCAGTAATACCGTAGATTTTATCTACGCTTTCGTCATGTCTAAACGAAAGCATAAACATATTTAACGGTTGTTTGGTTTTATATTTTAGTTTGGGAGTAGCTTCAAGTAGTTTGTAGCCACGCATCCTCATTTCATGGACTATATGCTCTGATTTTATAGTTTTTTTTTTTTTTTATTTGGCATTGTGTGCCTGCTGTTAAAACTAGTCTATAGGACTAACCATTAACTTTCATCTGAGATCTTAAACTAGGTATTTGTCTATACTAGAGTCCATCCAATGATGTCTTCTAGGCTTCTTCTGTTTTGCGTACTTCACTGCATCGCCTGTGCTCTGCTTTAACAACACACTAACAAGGTCACGTGGTTTTCTCTTCAGTCTTCGGACTTGATGTTGGTTATCCAGCAGTTGAAGAGCTTCTGCGTTGACATGGAGGTGAAGTCTAGCTTCATGCTTTTCAGCAAACCTCTTGATCTCATTATTTTATAGAATGATGCAGTCTTTTGGCCATAACTTTAATTGGCCTGTTTTGCTTATTCTCGTAAGAATGCCAAGAGTATTCTTCATTGTTTAATTTTTCAGAAAGCTTTTTAAAATCGTTTTCGTCCTGTACATTAATTTTAATATTTTTGTTGTTAATAACTTTGATCTGTGCGTTAGAAAAATGATTCACTGTAGCATGGAGTTCATTAAAATTATCAATGTTATCAACTATGATAGGTGGAGGTGGCTTTATTTTTTAGCTATTTCTTTATTATTTTTATCAGCATGATTTTGTTCCTGTTGTTGTTGCTTTTGAGGTGGGGTAAGTGAGGTATTCATTTTCTTTTCTTCCTATTTTTCTGGCGTATCCACCCTGTCTCATAAGCTAGTTCCTCTTCATCGGTATGATATTCTACTGCACTTTTTCTTTGGTGCCGTTAGACAGTCTATTTTCTATCTCTGAGTATTTTTGCTCAGATCTTCGTACAGTTTATGAATTTTATTTAACTGGATTTGGAGTTGGTCCCCTCTATTTATGGCACTTACCTTCTCGTCCTCCGATATTTTCCAGCTATTATAAAGTTGCTGTTCGTTTTGCGAACGTTGATAATTTTCTTGAAATAACGCATTATTTTGGTGCATTAATATCACTTCATTTTGTGATTGTGGTACGGTTTGTTGTTGTGGAAACATATTTTACGCGATAATTTTACGACCTTATTAAGGTCGCCAGATATCACTCGCGCACAGTGATAACTGTTTATTTTTCGTATCACGGAAGAGCGTACTCGACACTTGTTTATCGTTCAAAAGCCAAACGAATACTGGTAAGTGGAATTTGAAGCTATTCTTCATGCAGCACAGCCTTCAGCTCAGGTAGAGATGAAGGAGGTGCAAATCGACGCCGAACCCTGTTTTCCAAAACAGTCCACAGAGGGTCGATGATATTCAGGTCTGGGGATTGGGCGCACCACAGAAGATATTGAACCTCATCAGAATGCTTTGAAACCACCATTTAACAGGGCCACCGGTGTGAATAGAGGCATTATCATCTTGAAATATGGCATTCCGTCTGGAAATAAATTTTGCACCATTGAGTAGACCTGGTTACCCAAGAGTTCTTTATACACTGCTGCTGTGACCCTACCGTGTAATATTTCAAGGGGCTACCCTAGAACATAATAAAAGTCGTCACCATGTTTGACAATCGGCCGGAGACAATCCATATCGTATGCTGCAGAGGGTGTTCGTCATACAAACACGCGTCCAGTGGTGGGAAAGAAGGTAAAGGATGACTCATCCGACGAAACGACACGTTGCTGCCAGTCCTCCAACGTCGTGCATAGCAATAACAGCACAACCATGGATACCCATTTTATGCAGTTCCCACCGCACAGTTTTTGGATGATACTGGGGTGTTTAAGTGCTGACTTAGTTCTATAGTCACTTTCTCATACGTTTTTTTTTCTTTTGAGACGTCACAATACTATTCAAGGCCCGGCGGTCCTTTTCCTATAGCTTCGCCTTTCGACCACTATTATGTTTCGCTGATCTTGTTTTATCGTGCACTGTGTATGCGGTCATGATTTTCGAGACTGTGCCTTGTGTTACACCGCATAACGTCGCTGCTTTGCTCACAGATGCTCCATCTAAGACGGGCACCAACAATTAGACCTTTTGAAACTCCGTCAGCCACTCACCACACTTGCACAACAGCTACAACCACACTGCCTCACTCTACTATTAGTGCATAGTGTTCCCATTATTTTGTCCAATACCTATCTGTTGTGAGTGTTCAAAGTGGGCATATACTTAGCCCAGTTTCCATTTTTTTAAATAAAAGTGGCTACGAAACTGGTTTGTTTCCATACTTCTGGCAACTTCTGTAGTTCAAACATCTGTATAATAAAATTAAGGCGTTGTTTTTGGTCAAATTTGGCCTACATAACCAAACAGTTGCATTATTTTTTAGACATGTACCCTAATTATCAAGTGACCTTGTTGGTTTACAAATACTTTTCAAGATTTCGGCATTTATTCAGATATCCAACAGCTATTCTTGGTTCAAATTAGGTTTGGATACTATAATTCGCTTTGCAATTAAATTATTAAGGGCAAATTAAAAGACAACTTCGACCACGTATTAGAAAATACCTTCACAAATGACATAATGGAAATGAAATAGTATTGTTCGAACTCAAATATTGGATCCTCATTTATTATGACCCCAATAAATATGGTGCCTATCACCTCAGCTAAACATCTCTAATTATGGAAAAATGAATTATTGATTACTACTTTTGTAACATATCCACTTATCACATGTACGTGGTTTCCTCCATCATCTATACGTAATAGAATATGGAAGCAATAGCACAGTTCTCGAATATGATCTAATTCTTCCTATTAACAAAATATGCAGAGAGAGACGACGAATCGCAGACCAAAGATAAATCTTATAAAGAAGAGACTTTCAATCAGGTGCTGAAAGAAATAGCCGAAGAACTTAACGATGGACGGTCGTTGAGATCTGAAACGAAGACTTCGTTCTAATTTATGCCACTAGTGTTCAGTTCAGGATTCCAGTCATAGTTTTATCTGGCCAATCCACGTTTGTAATGTTATTGTTTCCAAATCGTTCTTCTACAAGCCCTGTTTTATAACATTGTTCTTGTATATATAAAATTAATCGAAATGTCTATATGCTTTCGTATTTTACAAAAAGGTTTGTTCCATTTCATAAAAAATCTCCAAAATTCACGATAGCACTACAAATCCAAACTTTTCTATCAAACTATCCCAAATAAAATGTGATTTGTCGCTTTCTACAGGATCAGGCGTCCACAGACTAGCGGTATTTTCTTTACACTACTACAAGATGCTTGTGACCGGCTGCTCGACCATGGAATTCTATTTGTCTTAATTTTCGACGTGTCCCGGTGCTGGCTAGATAATTAGTATCACTGAGAAACTTCTAGATGATTTGTTAATACGATAACTGTTGATGTTCTTCAACGCACGACGATTATTATACCTTCTCGTATCAGCTATCTAGAGTAAATTCAGAAGCATTGAAATATCTGCAGGAGACTCCCTGTCCATGTGACGATTGATACAAGTTCAAAACCACCGAGCTGCTTTGACTTATCAAATTTGATCGTACTACTTAGGAGCAAACGTGTTTTCTTCATTGCCGAAATTCAGTCTTTAACCTCAATCTTTCAGTTACGGCCTGGCTATTGGTGATCCGTAAAGTCCGTTTCCTAGTCGTATTTTGGAAGGATCATAATCTTTGGGCGCTTATTATGTGCGTCTCTGTCAACCTCATATCGATAAAGACCACAGACGGTGGAGTTGTCGTGGCCCTGAGCGCTTTCATCGAGTTATTGAACGCTCTGGGAGATAAACTCTTGGATTATCCGTATTTCTGTGCCTCACTGAAGATCGTGGATTCTAACAAACCACGGTTCTATATGACCTGGAACTTGTTAATGTGCATCTTTGCGGCTCAACCCTAGACTGGGTTATAGATGAGTGCTCTCCAGGTCCGTTTCCGGTCCATAGTCACTCCGAGAAGAAAGATCCTTAGGTTCGTCAAGCCGTCTCGTCAGTGAAGTAGAGAACAGGGTCGTCGATTTCTTTTTCTGATTAATGTCTATACTCTACCTGTCACATCGGTCTTCTGGAAAGCCCAGTTCCTCCGGTAGCCATCACCAGGGTTGGTAGTAAACGTTGTTGTTGGCATGTCTCAGATCTAAACCTTATAAAGCTTTAGAAACAGAACGGAACCTTGGAAGACAGCGGCTTAAAGTCACTTCTTCGAAGACCTCATCACCGAACTTGAAGTGAAACTTCCTTCCGGAAAGGAAGGACCAAATAAGTTAAATTATCGGCAGTGGGATCTTGTACCCCAGTTTATTGTGCTGTTGTCTAATCGAAGGCCTAACTTTCCGGAATCAGTTGAGGTCTTCGATAGCTGTCGTTAGGTGCTTGTTCCACAAAATTCTCCACAATCAACAAGAGACTTATCCGACGATAGTATTGGGAGAAGTTCCATGATTTTCCCGGCTTGGAAAACATGATGATGTCCGTCACTTTCCAAGGGCTCTGTAAATGGCGGAGGACAATGTTAATGATGGCGGTGGTGCAGACGAGGTGCCTTTGTCGAGGAAGTCTGTAGCGTGCAGTTTGGGAGCCCATCCAGGCCTTGCGTAGCTTGAAGAGTCGGTTAAGGTGCAGAACTTCCTCGTAGATAGCTGGATTTAGGTGGTTCTAGAGCTCCTGGCTCAAAGATAACTACAAAGCTATCGACGCGGTCAAGGTAGTCAAAATCAACGTTGTTATAGCTGATGTTCTAGACTGTCAGTAAAGGTCTTAGTTGTTCTTAGGCTTTGAAGACGACGTTTTACTCCCTATGGGTATTGGTTAGATCATAACAACCTCTACACGTCCAATAACGAATTGAAATACTATTTATCGTTATCGTATTTAAACAAAATTAATAGGCGTGTTAACGTAATTTAAGACGCAACCAAAGATGAAGGTTTTTAGAATAAATAATTTAAATAAAATAGATGTGCCTAAATGAAATAAACAAACTCTTCTAAGGACCATAATAAAATTTAAAATTAATGAGACTACCAAATAAATCTAGAAATGTGAGACCTAACTGCCATCAAAACATTTTCAGCCCACCCGGCAGCAACGCATTTTTTTATTTTTCAAGCCGTACCTCATCTGGAATTAAAATTACGTCGCAAACTCCCTCATTTCGCTTTCATTTCAAATATTTTTGCCTAATACCGCAGCCACGCCACATGTTTTATTCCCACGAATTTCAACAAAAAAATTCATACTAAATTTGATGGCCGGCCATTTGGCCCCTTCGTCTCATCTATGGTCACTCCATAAAACTGAATGATTAAGCGAGCCGCGCCGTTTTATCTGCGGGTATTAAAAATGCGACTTTCTAACGCACGGCTCGCGTCTTGTGGAAATGTGGCGGTCCTTTTACCATTGTAAAATGATTTTGCAGCACATCATAACGTAAATATGTTTTAATTCAATGTCAACGATAAAGCATAATGAGTAATATATTGGACGATTGCAAAAGTTCATACCTGATTTCCGAAGGCGGTGGAAACATTGCTGCATGGATCCTGGTGTTTGTTTTAAAGACGAAGGAAAAGTGATAACATCATGAGTCAATGTATCGCCAAACATCGTTCCGTTAGGAAAGAGAATTTGTAAAATGGAGAACGTACAGTTACATTTGCGCCATTGCATGTTTTAAGAGTTTCGGAAAGGAGCGAGTGTTCAGACCCTAACAAATGTGTTGGAGATGCTTATTTGGACCATGATTCTACTTTCAGAGTTGTGAAAAAATGATCTAGCAGATTTAAAAGTGGTGATCCCGATCTAGATGATCTTCTAGTATTGATGATGACGTTGTGCATGTTTTAGTACAAAATAACTGCAAAATTATAACGGAAAAAATGCTAATAATTTGAATATCGATAATGTGGTTCCAGTTCGCTATTTTAATAACAATAAAGCTGGAAAATATTCATCTAACATAGGTTTTGTTAATTACCTGTCAAAATGTAAGAAATATAATTTTTTCAAATTTCTTCTACATGACGAAACAGTCACGGCAAACTATTCTGAGCAACTGAACTCGGTTTTGGATAATCGTTCTCCATCATGGTAACCCTAGACCATATGTCTCTCAATCGACACCTCAAAAATCCAAGGAGTTAAAGTCCTTCAGTGCACACTATATTCTTCACACTTGGCTCCTACAGTTCTGGGCTCTGCAGAAATGTTCGAATACTACCTCACGGTCATTTTTGAAGGAAAACCACGCAATGTTAAGCATTGGAAGACCATCGTAGGAAATGATGATAAACATATAATTCATTAACAAAACTTTTATTTCAAATGTAACAGCTTATGTTATTCATATTTCCATATCAGGCACAAATTTTTCGCAATTAGTCAAAATCAAAAAGTTCGTGCCCATTCATCATATAAGTGCAGTTTTTTAAAGTTCAGTAAATAAAATCAACTTCAGGATAAGCTGAAAGATTATATATAAGAAAGAGAACAAAATATTGCATTACAATATATTTTGCTAGTAGTACAATACAAAACTGCTAAAACTCATCAGTGAACTCTACCATACTACCGACAGTTTAAAGACATCTGCTACCTGTGTAAGGGTAACATTAGTGTACAACCAAACGTTTGTAACGAAAATGTAGAGAGAGTTCGGATGTGTTTCGAGCGTAACCTACAACATTTTGCTTGAATGGAAAGGTAAAATGGCACAACGTCCACATATGGGACAGGGAAAATGCTACACTTTTGTGGAAATTGCACAGAATTCCTCGAAACTCATCATCTTGTGTGCTTACTCGAAGACAAAGAGGTGCGGATCCTTTTCTTCATTGAGAAGACTATTACTACAGTAGCTTACAGTTTCTGTAAGTGAAAGAAGAATCTGACAATTTCATATTTCACTAAGATTAGGTTCTACCTCATTGGTATGCTGAAATACGTCATTACGTAAACGAAGAACTCCAGTGCCACTATTACCAACAACATTAGATAAGCTGCATTCAAAGAGAAAATGCTACAGTACGTTTTGAAAGAATTGGACCATCACATAGACGTGTTTTGTGTGATAATTTCCACATTGAACAACTTATGCCTGTATTGAGAGTCTCTGAGTTCCAGACTCTAACAACTAAACTTATTCGGTAACTTGGCATGGATGGTGGATGACCAATTTAGGTAGTCTTCATGTCCCGCCTTACGGGGAAACCAGAATCTTCGTGCGCTTATGGTGGACGCCTCTATTCGCCTTATAGTATAAGCCACTGATATCCATATTCTTGGACGCTGGTCTATAATTGTGCAGCGCATTAAGAGATATACTTCTGGATGGTTGACACATCAGCATTGGTGTTTTTCACGTGCCACAAAGCTCCAAAGCTTCTGGACTACGTGCCTTCTTGCTGTAGTCTCCCAAGCAACGCGCCATTAAGTCATAGCAGGCCCTATCATAGTCGTGTATATTGTTAGCTTATTCCTTATTGACAGTTTGCTGTTTGGGACGCAACAGACAACCTAATATTTGTCTGGTCGCTTTGACTTTATTTCTTGTGTGAATTCCTTAGATGAGCTTCATAACTAAAGTCATTACGAGGTACCATGGCTTTCCTCTAAATGAGATTCTAACGTTGTCCAGGTCACCGCACTATCTAATCTTCTCTCTGGTGGGGAACAAGACTGTCACGATCTTTTCGGGGTTGATCCTGACTTTCCATCTATTGCATCAATCTTCAATCAGATTTAGCTCTTCCTTGACACGCTATACTACTAGAGAAGGTCGCAGCGAGTTTGATAGCATCGCAGTGTCGTTTGCAAATTAGGTCATCGTTGTGGAGTGCGTCATCGGCATGTTCTAGACAAAAATATTGAAGAGGGCCGGCTCAAAAATGCATCTCCGATGAGTTCAAGCCATCGAACTTGATGTGGAATCTCTGGCTGGATACGAATGACCGAATAAATTGCACCATCAGCAACGGGATGGAATCTGAATTCATTTTGAAGATCAGCCCGTTGTGCCACACTTTATGGAAAGTCTTGGCCACATCAAAGAAGGCTGCAGCGGTACACTGCTTCTTGATGAAGCCTTCTGTAAGGACAAAAGAAAGGTTTTGGGCGGTTTATAACACTTTATTCTAAGCAGTTCTGTGTATGAGGACTCCCCGTTCTTAATAATGCTACCTCTGCACCTCGGATAACCGCCAACTCTTTTCGAGCTCTCAGACGGTCCATCAGTTCCATGCGCCCTACTGGGGGCGGAACCGATGACCCATATTGTTTAGTCTAAATACCTGAGTCACTTCTGTTACGCGGCCGAAAAGCTCTCAGATGCAACCAATTAAATGTTTTCCACGTCTCCTCGTTCAAGCACCACTAAAAATTTCACCCCCCCAGAGGAATTGGTGGGTGAATGACCGGGACGGATCCCGAACTGGTTGTCTGGATATAAGTTCTGGATCTTCGATTGGGTGGTAATCCTGGGGAAACGTACTCGATTGTCCGGGCTTGGAAAGCATCACGATATCTGTTATCTTCCACAAAATCGAAAAGAGTCGCAGATACAGGACAGCGTTGGTGATGGCAGTAATGGAGACGACTGTCTTCATTAGGGGAGCTCCAGTGCGCGATACCAAGCACAAATAATCAGTAATCGAATATGAGAAGAGTTAGATCATACGCGGTTTTGAAAGCTTGTGTCTGTCTGCTGATGTTCGGCTCAGAAACATACGCAATATTGTCAGCAGGCATTCGATGATAATTTTTCAATCAACTGCATATCACCGTTCGGGAAAATCGCTGATTGTAGGGTGGCCCAAAAGTTCAAACTTATATTTGTCACTTTACTTAGCAGAATTTTTTAGTAATTAAAGTAACTTCTTCGGTTTCAATTAATTCATTGTTTCGGTTTTTTTTCATTATAGACAAGTCTTAAAACTGAAAAATTTATTATGCGAAGGTAAAGATGCTTTCTTAATTCAATTGGTTAAAGGTATTCAAAGAAGGTTGAGATCAATCTAGGAGATTAGCCACGTCGAGACAATCTATAGGCGTCGATTTGACCGTCAAACTCAACATACCCTAGATATCAGTATAGGGCAGCTACACGCTTTCGGTAATCATCAGACACTGTTAAGAAGTGCTCCTTTATTTAATTGAACTTTAAACCAAAACTCTCCGAAAATCCGCATGATAATTGTTTTATTCGACAAATTGTGACTTGCAATACGTTACTGTAGACATCTTTGGAAAACAAGGTACTTGAATGTAGTTGCTTAATCTTTTTTCTCTTGGAAATCATGGCGTTAAAAGTTGGAGTTCCGTATAGGTGCTTCCTAGATGGCGGAAGCTTGTTGACGATCCAGGGGTTCAGTGGCTACTAAACATATCCAGATTGACTTGACGTCCTCTTTGCAGAACACCAACCCTGCGATGGCTAGCAATAAGAAATGGGTCTCTTTCAGAATCAGACAAGCAACACCACCAATGATTAGACACGCGACTGAACCCGTGACCAAACGAGAAGAAAGGCGTTATTGTGCGTTTGATAGGATTTCGAATGAAATGCACTTCGAGCTCTTCAGAAATAATCCAGCCATCGACGCCGACCTCTATTATGCTTCACTCAACTAGAGTTGGACCAGAAATACTCGGAAGCATATACTCTTGCAGCAGAATGACACCAAATCACACACTACACAACAGACCAAGAAAAAGAACCGACAACTCGAGTCAATTGAACTTCTGTTACATCCAGCATACAGTTCGGACTCTGTACCATCCAATTATCACCTCTTCCGCTCCAAGTCCAAATGGGTGACTTCAAACCATAGGTTCACATGACCTTTATTTAGAAAATTGACCTTTGTTACTGTTATATTGAATATTACTAGAAAAATTACTCATAGTATTGCATTCGCTATTATAGACAGCGCTTGCACATAAGACGTTGCCGTGCCTGATGGGAGATCAAGATTGCTAACGTATGAAAAGAAGCAAGTACTAGTTAAAGAGCGGGCGTTCAGTAGGTTGTAGAACATGTCGAGATCTACTAGGAGTCTATTATTACTGGTAATGAAAAATTATAAATTAACTGAAAATTTCCCCGTTCGCATAAAAATGCTGAAGCCCCTCCCTCACCCAATCCGGAAAGTTACTGTTATGGCACAAATTTGTTTACGGGATTACAGGAATCTGAGATGTTCGAGTTGGCGAACATTTGTATCAATTGACAAGTTCTATATCACGCAAATCCCGACGGAGCTGTGGGCATGTTTGTTATTTATGACGCCGCTGTGAATACAGTACGCACGTCATGTAGAACGCGAACGCACGCACAAAACAACGCAGCGCCCCTCCATCATCCCGTTTGCCCGTTTTTTGGCCGCATTCCGCCCCCATCGGCGTTATTAACGACACATAGCAGGTGCCGCGCGACTAATAAAATACGACAACACCTGGTAGAACGATGAACAAGGTAACGCAACGCGCGCTGACAACGGGCGCGTTCATTAATTTGTCAAAATTGAGCGTCGCCGGCAGAGCAATTACTTGCTGCCGCGAAGAAAGCGCGCCGCCGTCGATATTGTTTGAGGCCCGAAATTAACGAAAATTATTGGCGCATATCAAAGGGACCGCCGCCCGGGGGCTTACGGGCCCATTATGCGAACTTCTCGAGATTTACCGGCCAAATTAATTTCCATCGGCCGCTTCGATGGGCCCGTCGGAATTACGGTTCAGGTGGAAACGAAATTTGAAGGGTAAATATTATCCGGGACGAAATTCCCGCGCACAAGTAAATTAATTAGGAAGTTCGTTAATCATTTTTTATGCGCACTTCAAAGGGCTGCCGCAAAAATGTGGTAATTAGCAAATATGCTCTGGTCGAAAAGTGAGGCGAAACTGTCGTCGGCGCAAGTATTCGGGTAATCAAAAATATTACAGTAATTTGAATATGGTAATAAGCATAACAAGAATACATAATAAAGCTTTTATTTCTTTGCTATGAGGCAACTAGTCGCAATGTCGAAACCTGGTCATTATAGGCATCAGAGAGCACCGGGAATTGAACGCCTCAACCAATGAACCAATCAACTTATAGAAGAGGAAAATGTTTTGATTTAAAAAAATAAAAGTTTACTTATTAGGGATTTAAAATGGCGATTTTAACCTTGACAATCGATCCACCTTCTTCCAAATGTATTATGAGCTTGCGCATGCTTTTATAAAAAATAACCCATTAATTTCAACTGAAGAGACTGTTGATAGTTTGAATATTGAAGGGCGTCGGTATTTCGCTCAATTACATGGATGCGACATTCTTTGGTAGACCATTGTAAATTGAATGGCTTCTCTACAGGTATTGGACGCCATGAAAAAGGGCCTTTTTTGCATCGAGTCGTAACAGATGATGAAAAGTGGATACTGTACAATAACATACAATGAAACAGAATCTGGAAAGAAAAACCTGTGGAAAAAACTGTCTTACATCTAATTTAGAAAAACCATTCTCTTCAAGCTTGAGCTACTGGTGAACAACCTATCAAACCAAATATTAAAATCACGAAAAGCACATTTTTTTGCTTAATCAAGACCGCATATCGTCTTACTGCCGCAGCAAAAATAGGAAAAATTCTTTAATCTATATAAACTGGAGTTTTCTAAATTTTATTAAAATATAAAAATACAAACATACAAAGTTCCTTTTATACATAATTTTCAAGCCGTCCAAACAAATGGTAATCGCAGAGCAATAAGTCCAGATTGTAGAAAGGAGGTGTGTTCCACAACAAATTCTCAATTTTTGGTCGATTTTGGAAAGCTGTCGAGCGAGATAACGCTTTGAATTAGCTAATTACTCCTGTAGCTTATTTCGAGTCACATGGTCATATAATCCACCTTAGTATGGCGGCCAAAGTACTGGAGTTATGAGAAGTACTCATATAGCATCTATTGAAGCTCTTCTGAGTCTAATCGCCTTAGACATATAAATATTGTAAGGGATTGGTGCCTACAGATTGAAATCCACCGGAAACTGACATATGCACAAACGAATACAGGAGGGTAATCCCATACTGAGTACTATATTTTTTTGACAAAAAGTTGACTGTGACGTATAATCCAAACAATTGGGTTCAAGGAACCCCATCTTACCTAACGAACGACCTAATCTGGTACGCAGACGGTTCTTGTACGTATCATAGTACAAGTGCTGATATACATGGTGTAAGACCAAAAGCAAACATAAGTTCTCCATTGGGTAGTAATACCTCAGTGTTTCAATCTGAAATCTTTGCGATAATTCAATGCCTATAGGAGAATATGAGTGACCCGACAACGCACCAGTATTCTAATAGATAACCAAACTTTAAAAGGACCGGAATCACCTCGTATAAGCACCATACTGATGAAGAAATATCTATTCCATCTGATAACCCTAGCTGAGAAGAACAAGGTTTATCTTACATGGTGTAGTAAGCAGATGCTATTGCTAAAACCGAAGCATCTACTCCATTTACAGGACCAGAGCCTGTATTTGTTATATCCAAAAGCAGTATTCAAATAGCAATAGTGACAACATACTTCTCACTGGACTGCTACTCAAGGGTGGAGACTAGGGAAGAAATTAATTAGGAATCCTTCTAGCAGGCTAACCTCACAAATAGATAATTTAGGACGTGCCATCTGAGATGGAAAAATAGGTATATACAGAGCTGATATGCTCTGTAGGTTATCTAATGAAAAGGGGAAGATAGTCTCAAACATAATCTTCGACTGTCCAGCACTATATCGAAGGATACGGAAACTCATTATTTAATGCATACACATGAGAATCTCGTAAAGAATTTACTGTGACCCCTAGAGGGAACAGAACTTTCCCTAGGAAAGAAACTACAGAGGCAAAATATTGAGTAGAGTTCGTAAATTTTTATAAAAAAGGCTTATTCTTGTCTCAAAACCAATTTCACTAACCATTAACTGGCGGTCGTTCTCAAGCAAGCGGCGAACAACAAGAATATTCTCTTCAGTTAACATAACTGTTAACCTAAACTAAATTTTAAACCTTATAAAAGTTCGGAGAGTTTTACGTCCCTTGTTGTATCTTCCAGAGTGAACCTCCTTTAAGTACTTTTACGTACAATGCTCAGAAGTTTGTACTTAATTCGCCCTTGTATTTTATCTCTACAAAAATTTACTGGATTTGAAGAATTATATGGTAGAAGCAGCAGAAGATATTGATATGCTTTAAAATGCAACAGAAACTTGAACGGAACTTGCAGAATGACTAAATAAAAGATTAGTCTTAAGATAATTGTGTATGCACTTTATGTTTAAAGTTTGCCTTAACTACAACTAGACGTTAGAAATGTGTAATATTTGTATACCAAATCCCACGAAGATCCTTCAAATCGCTATTGAGTTATCGCAAATTTAACGAAATGCATGTTTCAGCTTCAATTGAGTGATGTTAGGCTAAATTATATACAGTAGCAACAATAGAAATCAATTTTCTTCAAAATAGGCCCCAAAGAGAAGAAAGCATCAGAACAACGTTTCTTAAAAAGCAAAGAAAAATACGCAATATTTTTCTTTTCATTCCCATTCCTTCCTTAGTATTGGCTTGTCAGATAAGTTCGTTCAGTTCTTTTTCCAATCTTGTTTAAATTAATACTAGAAATATTTCCATCCTGTCTAGTGATTTTGAAGTTTGATTGTTAACAACATGACGATGGAATGTCAAGTCATTTTTACGCACTTTTGTTTGCCTTTCATCGAGGTTCTAAAACTATTTAAGCTGTCCACGACTTTTCAACTGTTTACTGAAAGACTCTCCACCTTCCGACCAACTTCCACCGGTTAATGATGGCGAATTAAAAATCTTGCCCACGACATGAAATTGGTTCGTCAGATGAGATGCTCTCATGGTACCGTCGCCTATCATTTTAATAGTTAAGACCCAAAAAAATGTATACTCTGAAGAAAAAAGAAAAACTCCAACGATTCTCCTTCCTTGTCATCTTTTAGCCTATTGCCACCGGCGACACAAAATTGTGTCTTTACATAAACATGGAGCAACGAAAAGCTTGGCTGAGTCCCAAAAACAAGCAACACTTTGAGTCAAGTCAGAAATTCGCCTACGCAAGACAGTGGACAATTTAACTGAACGATCCAACCGGCTCACCCTCCACGTCGCAAATCTCGCCAAAATTGTAATTGAAGAGTTCAGATTGGCTGTTCTACCACCCTGAATTCTCCTAGTCTATTCCGACTGCTCTCCCATAATTTCTAAAATTTTTCGTTCAATAATTGATGTCAAAACCTGTTGATTCGACCACAGGTTTTCAAAAGCTAGTAGAACGTTGGCAAAAAGTCATGGATGGTGTATCAAAATTGTAATTCCCTTAAAAAAAAATTAAAATTGGAAAAAAGCTGTCCGACAACGTAATAAGTTGTAGATTTTTCCAGCTTCTTGGTTTCCCATGTTCGTAATATCATCATGAATGAAACATTTTGACAAAATTGCGAGTTAAAATGTACTAAAATTTAACGTCAAACTTCAAATTGCGCTTTCCTAGTAGCAAAAACTATTACAAAAAGAAAGTAATGGGATGGTTTAGTAACAGACGTTTAAAAAATCCAATAACGTTCTGATAACATTAAGGATACTAAGAAGAGAGATTTAACGTTTACTAAACCACAAATTGCTTTTTTTATAAGTAACTACAGTAAGAAATAAATGCTATACCAAGAGATTAATTTTGTTAGAGAAAGCGTTGCTAGAATAGGAAGATATAAGAACACAGTAAATCAAACTGCAGGAAAGTGCAAACAGAAACATTGATTAAATAAATATAAACGGGAATTATTATTATTTTTAATTTACTGAATCATTATAAAGACATAAAAGTTATTTTTCTACCTCTTGACTTACAAACACATTTTCACAAACGGAAAGGTAGTATTTTGATTCCACTATCATAGAAAGCAATTGTAACACCAGCGGAACGTTTCGATAGCAACATCGTCGTCAAATATCTGTCTTCCAACTTTTTTTAGTAGACCAACAAATGATAATCGCGGGTCGATGAGACTGGGGAGGGGGAGCACAAATCCGCAATTTTTTTGTCGAGTTCGGGCATATAATTAAGAGCGGTTATAACTGAACCATGTCTTAAGCTTTCTCAAAAGTGTGAAAGGTTTTGCGCCCCCTATCGTAAGAAGATGCGTGATACCAACAATCTCACCACATACACGTACTACTTGCCGGTGAAACGCCCGCAAGGCTCCTTCTGGAGCTATATGATGTTATATATATCGTAAGAAATTTGATGTGTTCGTTGGGCAACGATCGAGCATAACTCTTGTTCTGACTAAATAAGCGATAGTGCAAGAGGAGGATTCTCCTTTAGAAAACCCTACTTACGTAAGTTCGTAAAATGAAATTCCGGTTTATATTCGAGTCACCCTCGTAGATGAAAGGAAGGCGAGAATTCTAGAATTAAGTGAAACACTACACGTGCTCACCAGTCATCCACCTTGTGAAACTGTAGAATTCGATTCAGAAACTGAACAGCTAAGTACTTCTAAAATGCAGCTGCAGCCCAAACGACTCTCCGGGGCTCAGAGGAAAAAACGGAAAGCCGAGAAGTATGTAAGCCAATGAAAGTCCTCATCGCAAAACCAAGAAGTGGGAGGAGGTACAAAAAGACCCCATTCAAATTCTTCCACCCCTTCCTCTGAGCAGCAGTAACAATCTAAAAAAATTAGGAACCAAAGGCGGACCGGATCGGATTGGGGTTATAATATAGACACCACCCACACTTTGTCATGGATCAGGGAAAAGCAGAGCTGGCTTAAAAGAAATTAATAAAAGGAATGGACAAAACTCCCTTATGTAGTAAGAATTCTTCGCAGTTTGAAACTACAAGGTATACGGAAGCAGACTTAACTATGGTTAAATCAAAGGACTTCAAAACACCAAAAATTCTTGTATGGCTACCAGAAACAGAAAAAAGCACCAGGAATCAGTGCGAAAGTCAAAATTAGGGCTTAAAAACGGAAAACTGTCAATTGTTAAGCCGCAAAGGGAGAAGCCCGGAGTTTCCTATAAGTTTCTTGAACAGGCTGAATTTAAAATTTCTTAGGGACATCGTTCGATGACTTTTAAACAACTTCAGTGATCATGGCAAGATGAATAAAGACGGTACACGTAAACCTCTACCGCAGTAGGCAGCTTTGGATGTTCTATATAAGTTAATGGAAGATTGTGACATTCATTGCCTTTATTCAAGAACCCCAAGTAAGTGATAGAAAATCATAGGGTTTTGGGGGCCCTGGAAAAACTGATTTATAGTATGTACATCTACTAACAGGCCAAAGGTCTGTATAGTAGTCAATAGGACTTGCTAAAAGCCTACCACATTATATTTTCGTTCTCAGAACAGATACCATGTGTACTGATTTATTTTCACTGACCTTAATAAACCATTTTTTATTCATGTTTCTATCCTGTACTCATCAAGTGTATATACACCAATCCCAGAGTGAATCTTTATTTTAATTCAATATAAAATTCATTTGGGCATACTGATAAAAGTAATATATCTACCTTTAACAAGTACTCCACATGTAAAAAGATTGGTTAAAAATTGACATGTGTCTAATGAGGAGAGCTGCTAATAATTACAACAATAAGAATATTATGAAATACTTATTATTTGGTTTGCAAAATTTAACCCCAATGCATCTCAATACAGAGCCCGAGGGCTAACTGGCAAATTGCCAGGAAAGTCCTAACTCCATCTAACATCAAATAAACAGTAAACCTATTTGAGTCATTTAATTGACCAGGATCGAAAGAGTTCTTCCACCCATATTACAGAAATTTCCGGACCTTCTAATTAGAAAAATCTATTCTGTTCTAAGAGCAAGTGAGGTCTTTAACTACTTACCAAGAATATAGAAGTGAGTTAAAAATCATACCAAAGTCAAACTTATTCAAACAAAAAGCTACAAGCCCATAGTCTTTGTGTTTTCTACTTAAACCGATAAAAAACTATTCGACAGCTACACCAAGGATAAAACACTGATAACCACTATGTTTATTAATAAAAAAGTTCCTTTAGGTATATTTTTGGACATACAAGGAATCTTTGATAATATCTTCTGCAACTCCATCACGTCAATTATTACGAGGCTGGGGGATGGAGAACATTTACTGCAGATGTATTAATTACATATTAAGAGTGAAAAAGGAGTTTTACCTTTAGGCTATCTGAATAGCCTAGTCGTCCTTATAAAAGAAAAGTTTATTAACTTAGTCAAGAAATGTATGCAAAGAGTCCTAAGCATGACAACTAAGTGAACTTAAGAAAAAGATCTTGACACAAAGAACCACCATAGTGCAATTTACGGCAAGGAAGAACATAAGGGATCTGAGACCTTGTGGTAAATCATGGATTCTAAGGCCAAGTACGGTACACGGATGTTAGGTCAGGCTAACTCTAACATAATGCAGTTTTGGTGTGGTGTCCCAAGGTTAAGCAGGAAGTGACGAATACCATGTCAAAATAACGGCGTCTGTGAAGAAATAAGAGTAAAATTCATTTGATAAGTCCCGCTCTTGCACAGTCAATATGGCGGCATCTGAAGGTTGAAATTTTTTGGGTTTCTAAATCCGTCAGAAATAGAAAGGCGCGAGTTTTGTTGTCAAGTAGTTTAAGAAGAAGTTATGTAGCTGAAAGACCAATTCAGTATCTTTTATAAAATACTCAACCATCCTCTTGGGACAGATCGAGTACCTTCATCCCGTTTTGATAATTACAGAAAATATAAACCAAATAATTTTTGTAGAGAATGTTATTTCACACAATTTCCGAACTGTAATTGAAGAGGAGTTAATAATTTCATTAATTTCAACAGCTTATTCGTATTATATATAGAGTGAGCTGAAAAAATTAATCAAAGAGTAAAAAAGATACAGTGACCACACCATTTAGTAGCACATCCCAATTACAGCCTAAACCGATTATAAGTTTGTGCAAATCGATGTACAGAATTGGTCAAAAGCAGTTCTAAAATTCTAAAATTTTAGTAAAAAAAAAGTACGAACATAAAACGTCTTTGAATATAGATCCGAAGTACTTTACAAATGTAATGATCTCATAGCATAAATATTGGAAATAGGGATCAAAAATATGATTTTACCACTTATGACCAAAACGATTTAGAAAATTTTCATTTATTGGAAATGTATTTCTTGAGTTTCAAGCGTCAACTAACAAATGTCATACAAATATTTGAAAGTTTTAGTCACACACGATATAATCGGGGAGTTAATTGTGCAAGACTCTACAAACATTCGTTAAGACATAAATATAGAAATCACCTCTCAAATCAACAGAAACGTTTATTTTTATCAGAAGAAAGTGTACAAATATCGGAAAGGGTAACTGCAGGAGCGGGTATAGCCTTCGTTCTACTTTAGAAATTGAAGATTTACTTAGTTACTACCTTTACAGAAAACTCTCGTCCTAACCATGGTGAGGAACACTGATAATTTTTAGTTATTATCTGCTATGTTTTCACCAATCTATAATAACCTCCTAAAAAAAGCATCAAACAGTCTCATTTCTGTAAAAAGCTTTAGGTATACTCGATTCTGCTGTGGGCAGGTGATCACCATTTGAGAGCGTGCTAATGATCGATCTTCACAATCTACTTGAGAAAATGTATCTCCATTATCCATTTTCGCAAAAGCCCGATAAAGACACCGTCACCTTTACCATCGATCCCACCCTCATTGTAAATTGGTTGCAAAGTCGAGACCACCATCGGTGAAATTTAGAAGAACAAATCTTCAAAATGGCTACTAGTTTCATTTAAAGAGTAGTCGAGATCATACAAGGGAGGGCGGACAAATCTGAGACCTTCACTACACGAAACAATTGTCTCATGGAGGAACATTTTGAGGCCGCAATTAAACTTAATAAAACGTTGGTGGAGGATGGAAAAGAGACGGAAGTAGATTGTATAATCACTGTTTCATTAAGCTTACCTCAAACATAAATTTGTTTGGCCATCAGGCGCTTGCCGATTCTCCTTTTTTAAATGTTCTTGTCTTTAATGTTTTTCTTCAAAAGCCGCGTTTCTTTCCTTGCTTGCAACGTTTAAAACTATCCGTTTTTCTACCCGTGCTTGTGTTAAAAGCATTTCTTGACAACTGAGGCATTTTGTGTTCAAAATAGAAATGTACAAGTTTTATTGCCCTCACATAAAGCATTCCCCGTTTACAATTTCGTTTATGATTGCTAGAAATATAATGATAGAAATTAAAGACGTTTTCAACCATGCGCTTTCTAGATAATGTACAAATATAAGGTCATGGCCAAAAATTACGACGAGTGGCATTGGAAAGCGAAAAATCCCCATTTTTTGGATAATAAGACAACATAATATTATCTTTTAAAAGATTTGGTCGAGGTGTTCACCTTCCCCTTCCCCTAACTAAACAGGAATTTTTTATATGATGCATAAATTTTAGTCCAGTCTATCACTACACAGGATACCCAGAAAGTTTTGAATATAGCGCAAGCGATGATCGCGCGTTAAGGCAAACTTAAATTTGCATAATAGCCAGCAGGACGATCTTTGCGTGTTAGTTCTTGGATTCTAGTACCCTGATCAAAAAGAAAAAAACGGGCAATTTTGCGCTACAACTTTGCATGCGGTTTTGATCAATGTTTAGAAGGAATACCTCTTCTGCTGATAGGTGATTGTTCTTATCGTAGATGATATGAAGGGTTCCAAAGAAGGAATTTTTCCCAATTTCGCCTGCACGGATGAGGATATTGCCGCTCTTAGGAAGATGCTCAAGTCGGACAAACAGAAGAAAATTTGGACAATTCCTGGCACTTCATGCTATTCTGCACTAGCACCTTCAACTAAGAGAGTTTCGTTCCCTTTGGATATTCCATGATTTAATTAATAAGTAGATGGTATGACTCGTCAAAAACCTATCTGTACTTTTATGACGTGAAGAACAAGGTAAGAAAGAAACGATTTTTCAACGACAAGGACGCATAGAATGGCAAGTGTGTCCAGATCCCCGAGGAAAAGTAGAAGAGTTAGTTTAACAACTGGTTTCAAAAAAACTTAAACTTTTACTATAAAATCCTTTTTGATCTTTTTTAGTTAAACTTTTCCAACACTTATTGGATGCAACCAAAAGCCTTCAATAAGGTTTAACACAACGGCCTAGTGTACAAGATGGCTTCAACTCAAAATCCCGTTACCAATAGTCCAGCTGAACCACCACTTCCTCTTCGGAAGGAGATTGACTCGAAGTTTGGTGGTCTGCGGTCATCAGAGAGGCGTCTAGAAGTCGGCGTCTCCAAAGGCTCTGTCCTATCCTCGATGTTATACAATTTATACGTTCAGGACATGCCAATAACACTTTCCACTACATTGGCCTAGTACCCAGACAATACAACGATGTTGCCCAGCTCGCTAAGAATTTCCTTTGTCACCCAAAGACTCCAAATAGAGCTAAATCTCCCAGAAGGCTGGTGCAATAGGTGGAGAATGGGAATTAACTCGGAGAAGAGCTGGAGTGTCCTATTCTCTATCAAGAGAGATACCCCCGAAAGAAGAGCGGACTATCTCAAGGTAATTCTGGACCGCAAGCTAACCTGGAGATCGCATGTAAATAGTGCGGTCAGCAAGGCCAGGTCGGCAAGATCTCCACTGTCCACCGAAATAAACTGATTATCTATAAGACTATCATCCGCCCTATTATGATGTATGTGGCTACAGTTTAGAGCTGGACTGCAAAAACCCACATCAATAAACTCCAGAATCTGGTTGTGCTTTAACCCCCATGGTTTATAAGAAACCATAGAAGTGCGGAACTACCCACCACCTAGGAATTTATCTTCCAGAGTGCCTAAGACCTTCACGAATAAATAAAAGGTCGCGGCAACTCCAGCGTCCGTGACCTCTACAATTACCAAGTCGATAGAGGCGTCCGTCGTAAGCGTTTGAAGATTGATTCCTCCGTGAGGCGGCACGGAGGCGGTCTATACGACCATCCACATCTCACGCCAAGTTATCAAGAGGACAGTCAAGAGGTCAGTGAAGTCAACGTAATTTATGATAAAAAGGTTGCGGCATTGTGTCATGTTTAAACAATTAGTACGCTTTTCGTTTCAGTTTTAGAATTGGCGCCAAATCTATTAATAAATGAAAACTCTAATAGACTGGGTCCTTTCCGTGATAATCGTCACCGGTTGGTTAGGCTTGCCATACTCAGTCTTTCTCTGTCCCCCCCCCCCTTCTCTATCTTTGAGTCCGGTAGCCGCTACTGAACTCCTGAACGAACGCTAACAATTTATTTTATGGTACTTGGAAACCTATCTTTCATTTATACTTGCACAATAACCAATTCAGTTTAGATATTGCATAGACTTCTTCTAAAGAATTTTATGTTTAAAGTCTAGGTTGTTTCACTAGCGTTTCTAATCAATTCCGTAACCGCTACCCTTAAAGTTAACGGTCTAATAGATGCACGTTAAGATTACAAGCTCTCCATCGACGTACAGCACATGTCAACTGAAAGCTACTAACATGTTCACGACCTAAATGTAATCGAGAGATCTCCTATCACGCCGTGCAAACTTCTTAACCATGCGAGATATTTCCGAAATCTGGAACTAACTACGGCGTAATGAGAATGCAGGGGGCGTCCTGAACTACGCCCTGAAAATCTCATCTCGTTACCATCACCTACAGTAAAACGGCCGTAAACTTGCCGGGCCGAGATAGGCGCCGCACAAAATAAAACACAAACACCAAATAGCTGCTTATCTCGGCTTTCAAGTAATTTAACTCGAACTGCAGTATAAATGCAATTAAATTAGAAACGAAGTTGGATCCTCCGTTTTATGTCGCCTCCTGCAGGCATGCTGCTGCAGCGGTTTAGTGCACATGCACGGCGGCCCAATAAAGGCGCCGATGGCTTGATTCGAACGCGCGGCGCGGCCAATCGACGAGGGGATTCCCCGTGATGTTTCGACGTTACAGTTAATTTCAGCTCGCACTCTGAAATTGTTTGAGATAACTCTGTAGGCGGAGATAAACTATTTAGCTGTCGCGGCGCACACTGCGCCGTATTTCGGCGGTTCGTGCGGGGGCTTAGTCATTACAGATTAATCAGTTAGTTTACCAGTTTAACGATGTTGATATAGATAATAATGAGCATTAGATAAGGAAAATCAGATATGTTGAGCAGAAGCTCAAATACAATTGACGCTGCTGCTGCATTGCACGAACTCGTTTTGAATGTCAAGTTGTCCGGGTAAATCGGAGGGCTTTTGCTGCAACTTTCTCAGTATTCTATATGCAGATGCTGCTAGATTGATGTTCAAACTAATCAGCAAATAGAAGCTAATATTTCACCTTTGAAAACCCTCATATCTTCAACTTCAATGAAAAACACTAAAAATCTGAAATATCCTACAGCAATGGTAAACAAAATTAGAAATTAGACGCGTACCACCGCTTTGCTAAAACCTTTTAAATACAGTCAGTAAGGGTCACCATTATGCCCCCTAATTCTTTTAAGTTTCGTCACGTTACTATCACTACAACTCGAGAACCGTGAAGCGTCCATTAAGTCTAGGTATAAGACGATCAAAAACTCTTAGACTGACAGCTTGGAATGAAAATGACTTTTTTTGCCTTAAAGATGAATCAGTCTAGTTTTAAAACTATCTCATGATGTTGCAGTTACAGAAGTTTTCATGCCACTGAAATGACGACGAAAAAAATTCCATGTTAGAAAAAACTTCCATTTGGGACTACACAGCCAGTGAAGAAGTTAGAATTAGGTAGAACACGAAGAAATAATAGAGCAATAAAATGCCTAAAATGTGTAATAGAATGCAGTGTTATTAAAAGATCAATAGAAGCAGGTAGAGACAAAAAATCAAAAAGGTCAGTAAAGACATAAATGAACTAATGGGAATGAAGAAAATGTATCCATAGAAAAGAAACAAGAGAA
Organism: Sinelater perroti; assembly: GCA_036346155.1. Classification (NCBI taxonomy): domain Eukaryota; kingdom Metazoa; phylum Arthropoda; class Insecta; order Coleoptera; family Elateridae; genus Sinelater; species Sinelater perroti. The sequence goes on from JARFIY010000380.1 coordinate 811,726, forward strand.
ACAAATAAGTAACGTATAAAATGCTATATATGAATATAAGGAGAATTATAAAAAAAATGGCAGAAAGGGGCAGTGCAGAAGAATCAAAGAAGGTATAGAAGAGAGGAGGAGATTAAGTAAGAGAGGGAAGACAGAAAAACAAAAGAACAAGGCGAAGGAAATAGAAGAGGAGAAAGAAGAGAATGGGAAAGAAGTGGAAATGAAAGGAGAAAGATATTAAAAAGATATAAAAAGATTAGTAATTCTCACTGTAAATAAGTAACATATTACGTGTACTGTTTTTTGCCGAATGTGTGGTTTAAATATATGAGAGCAAGATAAGTGGCGAACATCGATATCAATGTATAACGTCAGTACAGTCACATATGGGTGATCAAATAATGAGTTTAGTAACCATAAAAAGTGGATAATGCATTCTCTTCAAAGAAAATTATAAAAATGAATGTCGCTTAGTTATCAATGTTTTTTAATGAAAACATGGGCCAGAGAGGGAAACTCATGAAGATGCGATTAATACATTGAGTAAATGTTCCTTCGTATGCAATTCTTTGTCGTTGACCAATGAATTTTAATGTTTAAAAATTGTCATGACGTCTCGTTCAGTATCAGAATATTCAAATTGACGAAGATCGCAGATATTATGTCGGTTTGCCCGAAATCAATGAAAATAAGCTAGACTTTTTATATTACGATTTATGACGATGGACGAAACATGGATTCGTTCTTATAAGGAAGAAAGGAAGAAACAATAAAATCAGTGAGTTTGTCGTGGTTGTCAGCGTACGAAGAAGACAAAGTTACTACCTCAGTCTGAAAGTTCACGACTTTCACAAATAATGCTAATGACGAGGCAATTTCTGGATAACACTACGCTGATTTTCAAGACTCTTGAAGAACGACCGGTTTTAGCCAATGTAAAGATCCTTTACCACTTCATCAATGCTCTTATGGTGTTGCATCATAAAACACCTCATTCACGGGATCTGGCATCCTTAGATCACAAATAATTTTCTAAATTTAAATCAGTTTTTGACTAAAAGATATTTTGGTCTAATCAAGAAATCAAAGTGGCAGTAAATGAATATTTGAGTGCCTAGCGGAAAAAAGCTTAAATATTGCGAGACAAGTGGTCATCTGGAAAATTTTGCTTTCGTGTTTACTCACACTACTTCCTATACCGCGTGGTCCAGTGGTTGAGGCGGATTCCACTCCCGGAGCTCCCTGATGCCTGACGGTCGTCTAAGACACCGCCCCGATCAGAGGCAAAGATAACTTAAAACTTATTTTTCCCAACGGATAGGTAGTTTTCTGATTCGGTTAAATCGTTGTTCTTGAACAACGTAGTTGTAGTAATCCGAACAAAAATCGCGATACAATAAATCCGGGTTGTAGAAAGAGTGTTCTAGTGTTCCAGTTTGGGAAACTTTAGGAGGCAAAAAGTTGTCGTAAGACACTGCTGTATGTTTTTGCGACCTCCTAAGCAATTTCAGAAATCGTTACTTAACGGTCATTCTCGAGGTGACGATCACGCTGGTCTTTGGGTGAGGTGACATCGGTGATCTTTATTTTCAACTGCTTCTTGTCCTTCCAAAGATTGCTTTTATTACGCATAAACTTGAGTCTTCTTAAAGAGTGTAGTTTCAGAAGCCTCTTGTCTTAAATGTTTGTATAACTATGGAGGGTTTTAGGTCCTCTGTCATAAGAGTATTTCTTGCTCTGATATTGTAATACTGATTAAAGAAAGCATCTCTTCCTGTAACGCTCAGAAGCTGCTCCCAACTCCGTTCACCCAGAGCGCACAAAAAGAAATTCCGGTTTATATTTGATTCACCAACGTACTAATTATGACGATAGATTGAAAACACATTTAGTCCAACGTTGCTTTACTTCTGATTCCTTCCTGGAAATCACTTCCTTCAAAATAATTAAAATAACAGTTTAGAACTTCAATCGCCTATTTCGGGTTTTGGGAATAAGTAGAAACCTAAGAGAGCAAAATCAGATGAACAAGGTGGATGCGAAATGATTTCGAACTTCAACTTTGTCGTCTATTGATGAACGATATCTTTTTTGGTCATTTCAAAACGTTTCCTCCGAATTGCTTCTTTTAGCTTGTTCAAAACAGCTTTGTAATATTGTCCACGAATCGTTTTCTCTTTTCAAGATAATCAATCAATCTTTTGGTATCATTTCCAGCTAAATGAATGGCCTTTACTTTCTTCTGAAATTTACCATGCTTATTTCACTCTTCTGATTGGATTCAGTTTCTAGTGTGTAGTGATGGATCAAAAGCTTAATCGTGGTCACTTATTGTTCCTTAAAATTCGTTGAATTTCTGTCAAATACTAAGGCTAGTACTCGAATATGTTTCTGCTTCGGGTTGAGCTAATCCATTACCCATCTCACAGAAAGACTCTATTAATTATATACATAGACTTTATTTATGTCTGGTGTAGTTGTCATTTTTCTCAAACGTTTTAATGCTAAAACCCAAAAATCCATGATGGACAATAGAGATAATCAAAAAATAATCACTGACCTGAAAGTAACCTCCTAATGGTAATCTTTAAACTGACCTATTTTTCTTGGTAATTTTACAGTACCTTGACGCACTTGAAGCAATTATTTACATAAATGGTGCAGTGCGAAAGTATCCCTCAGAGAACACATTCCGTTTCTCATAGCTCATCTGCATCAGCTGGACTCCTTACAACCCTTCATTGTGTCATAGCAATGCTTCTGGTGTAAATTTGGGCAATTGCTTTATGGTATTTGTTAAAAATCTCTCTCTGCTACACCCTCTATCATTCTAAAACTAATTCTTGTCATAATTTTACAGTACCAGTCAAAAATATATCAATTTTTGGTATTGTTTTCATAACTTTTTCGTGCTAATAAATTTCTTTTCAAATTTTTGGACAATGTTTTGACCTTTTGAAAGGCCTGCTAATAATGGCGTGCAAATCACTGTAATCAGTAAAATCCTCATTTTATTGACTTTTGAATAACTTTCATTTCGTGTCGTTTTCAACATTTTTTTGCATTATTTTGCATCTTTTAAATAACAATGGTCGTGTCAGGTATGGGTAACCAGTCTGGCTCCCACAACATATCCTCAGATATCCAGAAGGCGATTGCCTATGGTCGTGTTCAAGGTCGAACTCTCTGTGAGCTTGCAGCACAGTTCCACCTCCGCAAAAGCACCATTTCCTATTTTCTGAGCGCTGGAAAATCCAAGGTGGTGTCGTGAAGAAGTCCAAGACCGGTAGTCCTAAGGCTACCTCAAGACTCTTAAACAGAAACAACTCCGCCTCACGACAGTCGATATTTCTCGCAAACTATATGACCCCCTGGACCCAAAAGCATCTGTTCGTACTATCAGACATCATTTGCAGAAAGCTGGACTTAATGGACGTTGTTCTGCCAAGAAGATGATGATTTCGGAAAAGAACAGAAAGCCGCGCGTGGAGTAGGCGCAGGCAACAAGAACTAGACAAAGAAAGAGTGGGTAATGTGCTTTGGAGTGAACGAAAGCTGTTCGGAACACACGGAATTCAGTGAATTCGTCATCCCCGAGGTACTCGATCTCAACTACCAGATTCCCACGAAGAAGAGATGAAAGTTTCATGGTCTAGAGTTGTATCTCCAACCTTGCTACCAGGAGAATTCACGGAATTATAGATCGCTATCTCTCTGAGGACATCTTCAAGAACAGGATGCCATGCAGAACAAAGGCAGAGTCTTCGTTTTCCAACAGGACAAGGATACCAAACATCGTTCGACGCATGACCAGGACTGGTTCGCTCATCGTCGTGTGACCTTCCTCGACTGGCCCAGCCAATATCCCGATTTGAATATCATCTAGGGGCTTTGGGCAGAGCACAAGCGTCGTTTGGTTGGCATAAATGCCAAGAATCCAGATGAGAAGTATGTCCAGCTTGAGAAATAATAGAAGAATCTATACTCTTTTGGATTCCATGCCTCGCAGGTGCCAAGCCGTCATTGATGCCAAGGGTTATGCTACTAAGTTACTTACTTTTAGTTGATTCCTGGTGATTTAAACTTATTTCGGTGTTTTTATTTGAAGTTTGTTCCAGTTGCTGCATTTTAATCATTTTTTGGCAGTAAAGTTGTTTAGTTTTTTTAAACACTTCGAAAAAGATTCCCTGAAATTTTCAGTGGAAAATACAGGGAAACGAAAAGCTACGGAAAAAATACTAAAGGTTGATGTATTTTTGATCGGTATTAAACTTTATTTATTTTTTTTAATGGTTCTGGTATATAAATAGTAAATGTGTAAGCAAGAATGTGCGAGAATCTTCCATTATAAAAAAAAACAGCGGCGTTGAAAGTCCAAAACTATAAAAAGGTCCAAAAGCTGCGTCGTAAAAATAGAAATACTCTTCTAGAATGGGGTTGTTACAATTTTTAAGGTAATAGTGTTTCGAACGCTTCCCCAGCCTGCAAAATCGATGCAAAGTCGGCGAATTGGAGCTATTAAGAGATTATATCATTAATTGATTATTATCACGGTGTGATTTTGTAACACCAAGCACTTCGTATTGCACTAAACGTAAATCTAATCGGCTGCTGATGGTAGCAGCGCCAGATAAAAGAACTGCGTCTGCTGCGAGCGACCTCAAAGCCTTTCACTTTCCGCCTCTTAAACCGAATTAGCGCTGCGGTTGTTTATGACTGCCTTAATCTGGAAAGCCCTCGAATTGTTAATTAAACTGCGATCCGTGTTGCTGCGCAAAGGAGCAGCCCCGACAGCTAGTTAGATGCGAGAAGCTCCGCGATGATTAATCTGTTGCTGCATGAGGCGCGAGCTTTCGATAAAGCAATTCGCCTAACAAATGGAATATGAAATCGCTCTCAACTCAAATTGCTCGAGCACGTCTACGCCGGCGGACATCAAAAACAGGATGCACTTCCGTTCCAATTACTCCTAATGCAATTATCCGCTGCAGGCGGGGGCGAAAAGGAAGCTGCGCCGCGGGCGAGATGGGTTTCACTTTCCTCGATTTTTATAAAATTCAGTAATTCATCAGGGCTGTTCCGGTGAGCGCCGCGCCTCCCCGGCTGCTCGCGATAACGCAGCTTTTTCTCCGCCGTGTTTAGGTTTCGGATATTTTATGAAGTAGTTTTAATTAGAGTTCGCGAAGTTGCAACCGGATTAAAACTTCTCGCAAATTTATTTAACCGTTCCGGGCGCCGACATCAGAATATAAAAGTTTCCGCAAAAAGATGGCTATTCGGAGCGGCGCAAATTAACATCGAATAGGGTTTCAGATCCTGCAAAATTTAAATGGAAATGTTGTTCCATATACAACCACCAATATTCAGTATATAAAGTTTGACGTTTGTTACATTAACCCTAGAACTAACAGGGGTTATGTATAACCCCAATGCAATTTAGAGTTCCTGCCATTTTTCATTTCTAAGTTGGCAACTCTGCGTATTCTCATATAAGGCTGTAGTGTGCCCAGCCCACTCTCTTTTGTAGTTTGCGATTTGTTGCCCTTTTCGTAAGTGACTTGAATTTCGGGGCGTCCTATAACCCCGTATTAGTATTAACGTTGAGTAAAATTTTTCTGTTCTTAATATTATTTTATTATTTAAAAATATAATCATGGATAACTGGTTTACTTACATCCCGCTACCTGACACGATTGTTAGAACCCTGGAAAAGAACAAAAGAGAAGTTCCATGGAGTTTTCTTCGTCAACAAGCCAGTTATGTCATCTCAGTTTGCCTTTAATAAAAAAACCTCTAGCTTGCACGACAAGAAAATTAACTAGACTAACCAAAAGCTGGAGATAATCAGTTTCTATAATTCGACTAATGCAGTTGTTGATACATTTGGTTAAATGGCCCATGAATTGGAGAAAAGAGATATTAAAAGGCCAAATATCATGAGCGAAATCCTGTTAGATAATCCTAACGCAAAAAAATAATTTGAATCCCCAAAACAACCATAAAAAGAAGGCAATGCCCTGTGTTTCATGGAAGCAGAAAAGCGTGGTGTACCTCGAGCTGCTAAAACCAACTGAAATAGTTACCAATAACAGAGCATCGAACGGTAAGCGTCCAGAATATCTCAGAAGGCTTAACAAACTGGCCTATCAACAGCATAACGTTCGGCCCCACGTTGAGCAACAAGTCAAAAATACGTTAAAGCACTTAGCTAGGATACCTTTACTCAATGACTTCCGACTACCGCTTTTCTAAATCGACGGAATTCGCGCTTGCAAAACGGCACTTCATCTCATATGCAGATATCCAAAATTGGATCTTTCAATAGATCACCTCGAAAGGTGAATCGTTCTTACAAATCAAAATCCGTAAATTGTCATAGCTAACGATGGTCAATACTTTGATCGATGTGCTCTTTCGTTTCATTTGTCGACTGAAAGATTGTTTTATACTACCATTACGTTTGTGTGGTGTTTTCTGCGTACTGTTGAACATGACATCGACACTTTTCACTGTTCATCTGAACCTAAAAGGCATACCCATAAACAATTTCTATTCTAGATTTTGTATAAATAATTTGCAAAGAAGAATGGCTCTAAAATCCCAGTGCTAATATCTTACTGCAATCCTAAATTCAAATGGTATTCCATAGTAATATGCGAATTTAGAAGAGCTCGGTGGATGCAACTGTATCAATTAATCTTTCCATAGAATTTTTGATGAAAATGTTGCAAGTTCTATGCATCTGCCCACGTGCCATTCATAAAATTGTTTCTAAGTCGATAAACAATGCATTTATTATCACTTAAAGAGCGAGCACATTTTTGGGACACCCTGTACTTCAATTATTTTTGTATATCTACTACTATTTCATTGTTTTTAAGGATTCTTAAATACAATAAATTATTTTAGAGTTCGAACGTCTTCAATACCCCTAGTGCCATATTTGCACTCATCAAAAAGTAATAAAACAAAGAAACAATCGTCACGTCAATTGTCAATAAGTTTGTTCCAAAATACTGATTACCAATTTAAGTGAACAAAACAGGTTTTACTGCCCCCCCCTCCTCCGTAAAGTAGGGCTTTATGTTTTGCTGTTTTGCAATAGTATCAATAGTTTATTATAAAGAGAATCAGGGGAACTCACAACTCAAAAATTTAAAACGCCATTTGAAAGTGTCAAAATATAGGGGTTTCAGACCAAGGAAAGCCTACAGACTATTTTACATATTGCAGAACTTACACAAATGAGGTTTTTCTAATATCCTTTTAGAGCGGACTATACGCCAATGCAGTTTTTAGTCTACTCATTTCGTTGAACAAATGTTAATAAAGTTGATGGAAAAGATGGGCGAGATTTTTGATCTTCTATTATAACTGCCACGATCATCAAAATGAAGCAATGTGTGACGCACAACTTACAACGGTTTTACTAAACGGCAGTGACTTGGTCACCCATTTATCATAAATCACAGCCTAGATCTCTTATCGATCTCTGAGGCGAAAGCTTCATCCGAATTCCAAAACTTACAAGAACCTGATAGTGTTGGTTGTGGTAGCACCATCTTTGGTATCTGAAGTTCTATTAAACATCATGAAGTATTTAAGTAGAAGAAAGCGATAGACAAGCTCTAAAAATTGAAGAAAAAGACTGGCGAGAACAATTAATGTACCCCCAAAACTCCCAAATTCAAACGGAAATGGACTCATAACTGAGGAGCAACTTCAATTCCAAATATATTTGCTACACCTGTATTTGCCAATGTAGGCCAACGTTCTTTAATGTCTCTCTTTAAATCAAACAAAATATTACCTTACTGGTGTACACAAAACAATCAGCTCGCTTAATTATTTTTTTTAAACTTCACTTATCTAGACCTCTCTTCCGATTATTTAAGTTTAAAAAATACCAACTAGCATACTTTAAGCGCCATCTACTTTTTACAAATGTCTGTTTTGAAACAGAGCACCAGGTAGATAAACCTATTAAATATTATTGATAAGCATACAACAAGCTTCAGTGGAGGCAGCTCTAAACAATTTGCCTTAATCTGAAAAAAAAGATACTACATAAACGATGGCAAACAATCGAAATAAACAGTCAAAAAACAATTAAGAAAATTATGATAATTACGCCAATTAAATATTAATTGAAGAATCTCTCGACCATTCAAGCAACTAAATATTCGTTGTGGAAGGCCACCAAATCGGACACAAACAGCAGATACATCTATAGAATAAACGGTAATTACGTTAGAAGTTATACCAAAACTCAACATTTCACACCAAATAAGCGTTACAATCAAATTTTAACTTCTTCTTTAACCCAAATAACCAATCACTGGAAAAACATTTACAAAGTTGCCCACAAAAATGTTCACCCGTATCTTCAACACTATATTAAATTTAGATTATTTTTCTTCACAATGGAAAGTAGCCTGGAAAAATTCATTTTGCCCTCTTATTAATCATATCGACGATATTTGAGAAACTCTTCTTAGTCAAAGTGAAATGTATTCTTGGAGGAAGATATTTTATACTCAACCGTCAGTTTAGTTTCCATTGTCAACAGTTAGTCAGATTTTCAATATGAAAGATATCACAACCATCCTCACACTCCTTGGTTAACCACAGCAAAGCCCACACTTCCACGTTCCCGATAAAAATAGGAGTGCCACAAGGCAGTATTCTTGGACCTGTCGTTTATCTCATACTAACGTTACCACAGTTGTTGCTTCTTTCGCAAGCGACACAGTCATAATGGCTTAGCACAAAAATCCAAATAGGGCGTCTCGATTTCAATAGACGCATCTGACTAAAACTAAGAAGAAAACAATAATCTTTTGTTAAAAAAAGATAAAGCAAGACACTTAAGGACCGATGTTTAACATTGAGCATTTTTGGTGTAAACATTTTCAACTAGGAAATGTAAATGTATTTCACAAAAATGTGCTACTCCATGGGCTGGAGATGTAGCTTAAAGTTAGAATGAAACTCAGTAATTTCTATGTTGATATAATTCTAAAAACTGGTAGAAGAGGTCTCTTTAGGAATTGATCGCAGAACCACTGTCACACTTTTTTGGATTCAGAATCAAATTGGTGGCATCAGCTCGAGATGATTTTTTACAAAAAGTATGGATCCTAGTCACACATGGTAATATGGTAATGATATCTCCAGAGCTTTTCATCAACCTGGAACAGATCTTCCGTCTACCCTAATTTTCGCAGACAATGGTGCGTATCGTCTTTGACAATGTCTGTGCTATCAATGAGAGTCTGTCGGCGATCTCGTGCCAACACTCGCTAAAACATCCTCAATCATCTGAACCAATTGCACATTTCCTGTTCACCGTTCTGTAATTCGTATCAGAACTTGATGTTCACTCGTTGCTCTATTACACTGTGATTCCACCTCTCACAATGATTACGTTTGATTGTCCATAGCAGATTTACCATATCGGTCACGTGTACTCTACGCTAGGTGGCACTTCTCAAAGTATCACTGTATAGACATGCGCATGCGCCCGCACCTGGTCCATGTTACCGAAAAATTTAGACACTGCGTATCTCAAATCATGTTAGCCATCGTGATCTACAAATGATCACCATAAAAGAAGTTTTGGAGTGAGTCACCACGAGTGGATTAAAATGTGATTTCCTGAGCTGCAGGTAAATAGTCCAATAAACCGCAGTAAAACTCGATTTCTTTCAATCTAGGCAAAATGTATTTAAAAAAATTGACACTGCATCATTTCTATATAAAGTAGATAATAAAAATTTTGTGCCAACATCTCATTCGCTGTGCTATTACTTTTTATTGCAAGGTTACAGTAAAATGTTCGCTCTTTTCGTGTACATAAACCGGCCTGAGCGGCACGGTTAAAACAATTTCAAAAAAGTTTTCCTTTTTATTAAAAACTTTAGTGCCTTGACTACCGTGGCCTTGTTTTTTATGTTGCTAAAATCAGCCCTGTTTCTGCGCAGACATATTCGGATAGCTTTAGTTAGTTTTTAATTTGCTCCCACAAAAGTGCTTTAATGATACCTTAGCCTAAGGTACTACATCACCAGAACCAGAAAATATGCTTTACGCAGGATGCTTGCAATTCAAGAAGCCGCATTTTAACCCATTCCATTACTCTACGGACATGAAACATTGTGTCGTTTATTTAGGAATTATTGGTCTCTATTCACAGTTTAGAAGCTTTTAGCGTCGTGTTCTTAAAAGAAGTCTCTTAAAATTAAGTCGCTATCGCGGGCGCTTTAGGTTTTATACTTACACATGCATGATAAAGATAATGATACCTGACCGCTGCTGACGTCAACGAACTAACTGTTGACGTCAATCAGTCCGCTGTAATTTGTCAAGGACACACGATATATTAGAAGTATATTGCATACCATGCTCTTACGAGTAGGTTTACATTGAGCCAGAATAAAAAAATACTCAACGCCATCTACGAATCAGCCAACTCAAAAAATCAACCATTGCTAAGCATGCATTAAAAAAGAAAAAGGAAAAACACAAGTTTAATCTGCGTACTTGTAGAAAATGGCGGATTCTACCTAAATTTTGGTTTACCACTTTTAAGGGCCAAACAATGAACCGCCATGTAACAAGAAGGAGAGGTTACCTGTAGGCTAGCTGTTGACGTCAATTACGGGTCCTCCACCACCATTCGTATCTTAAGTTCGCGAGACAGCTAAAAACTGCCAAATAGTAGCTTAATCTTCTTCTAATTCTATGTATTAAAATATCTTCAAAATTAAAACAAAATTGGATATTCATGTACATCCTCAAGAAGATAAGTTTTCTCAATTCATGAGCAAGGCCAAAAGTACCACACACATAAACTGCTGCTCAAGCTGCTCAAGAGCATGTGGATGCCTGTCAAAATCTGTCTCAAACACTCGCGAAGACCACGGAAAAGTCTACGTCGAAGATCACAAAAATTCCATCATTCACGATCACACAATTATGACCTGGATAAAGGTGACGCGATCTTACCCGAAGATTCTTGGCACTCCGTAAAGTACAGGGTTGGTCTAAACTGGCAAATCAGATTCCAGACCACGCCACCAAAGAAAAAGAGGTTTCAGAGTTGAACTCAGGGACCCCCAACATCACCAAATTACAATCTGGGCGAAAAGTAAGCTTATGTCGTAAGCATCACAACTTATAATCAAACAACCCAAACGCTTGTCCAGTCCTCCCCATTCCCCCAAGGACTCAATTATACCTTAGCCGCGTTTTGCACACAGTTCGTATTTCACCGATAGGTGGTAGATACAAATGGTCTATCAAAGCCGTCTACACCTATTTCTAGTGTTCCATGGTTTGTAAGAAACTCAGTTCTTCACCAAAACGCTAACGTACCATCTCTCAGGGTTCTAATCAGTTGTTCTCTAGTGTTAAAGACCACGGAAATCCCATCATTCACGACTATACAATTATGACCTGGACAAAGGCGCTGCAATACGTACTCAAAGATTCTTGACACTCTCTAAAGTACAGGGTTAGCCTAAACTAGCCAGACCACGTCACCAAAGAAAAACAAGATTAGGGGTTGGACTCAGGGACCTCCAACGTTAACATAGATACCTTGTAGGCCGGTAATTTAACATCTTTGTTTTAAGGGACAAACTAAATCACTGTCCAAGACACCTAATGGAAGATGATTATGATAATCGAAAGAAGAACGAGTATTCTATTGAATTACCCACCCATAATATAAAAAGGCTCAGCATCTGCGTTTTATTTGCAATGAGAAGAAAGGGACATTGTTTATACGTGAGTAAATCAATTATGACTCGTACTACCGCTCTTCAGCCAGAGCAAGAGGTATCCTCGTTGCGCAACGAATTATTATCAAGCACGACAGAAAACATAAAACTGTTCGAAATGTTAAGACAATACAATTGGGGGAACAACACCCTTCAGAAGATTAAAGTGGAAGAATGAGAAATAAGTAAAAATAATGGTCACCGACGTCACCCAAAGACCAACGTGAATGAGGAGAATATTCTCATTGTTCGCCACCTTCTCAAGAATGAAAATGCTTTTGAAGTCGAAATAAGTTATGGCAGTGCTTAGGCAATGCGAGGTGTATCCTGAGTACTCTTCTACGTGTGTCTTATTCGGTTGTCAGCGAGTTTTAACGGGAAAAATCCAATGAAATGCAAAGAGAGGACGTCATTTATCATAAAAAGCAAAACGATTGTTCCTTTGTACCAATAAAAACGCCCGAAGGAATCTCATTTGAATGTTGACGAGAAATGTTATTTAGATTCGCCCTCGGGGGTTTGTTTGCCAACCCTCCACCTTTGCCCAGATTCAAAAGCCACGCATCCCGGCAAACTCGATTCGGCGAACTTCGTTTACAAGTGCGTAAAGCACGCGTTATTTAACCCGTGCTGCATTATCCAGGTGAATCAATAAAAACGTTGGGGTGTGCGGCGCTCGGCCGCCGCCACGTATTATTCCCAACGAGTGAAGCGGCGCGAACAATAAAATCTAATCGCGGCGGCAAATGCATAAACGATCCGGAGCACTCTCAGATTACGGCCAAGCAGATACAAACTGCGGAGTTTTCAGTTTTATTTTATCGCCATCATGAAAGCCGGAGGAGCGAGCAGGTAGGTACCTGGACGTGCCAAGAAATTTAAAGAGCGCGGCTAAACAAGCGCAACACGTGGTTTATATTTTCTTCCGCCGCCGAGTGCACCGCCGCCTCCCGATTTCTCGTTGCACTATGCATTGCATGCGACCGGTGCGTCGATCGCCTGCCAATCGATGCGGACACACAGCAAACGGCACAAAATTAAATGAACTGCAGCAACTATCGCCGAGCGACATCAAAAAGGAGGGCTAATGAAATGGAATGATAAAAATTAATAAATCAACATTACGTTCCGATGCGGCCGACAATTAGCTAATGGAAACTTAACGTACGACCTGCACCCTAAAAGATCATTTTTTGTAATTATCTCTGAAAGCCGTAGGTTATAGTGCGGTTTAGAATATGGCACAAAGCAAACGGGAGTAATCGAATATGGGAAGGAATTTTAATTTTTACGAGGGTACGGAAAATGGTGAGTGTCAATAACGCTCTATTAGTACGGCGGTAGTAAAGGAACAGTGCGACTCTGCATGTTTTAGAACATACAGTTGTGGACATCATTGCACCGGTCATTCTGCCTCAAACATTACCACGGCGTTGCAGAGAGTCATCATTGTTCACAGCAATTAGATATTTAGAAAAATATCACATTCTCACACAAAACCTTCATCTACTCCCATACAAGATCCAAGTAACAAACCATTAAGGTGAATTTCTTGAATGGGCGTTGAAAAATCAAGATATGGACAATCCTGCAATAAGGCGCAGAATACGCAGCACCGACAATATTCGCATAATTCATGAAACGTCAGTGGATAACAATGAGCCACTGTTTAATGTGGACTGCAGGAGTGGTCAAACTATACTTCTTAGAAAATATAACAGCCGAGGCTCTTCTATCCCAATTGAATGGACCGGATCTAGAAGACATGTAGTTCCAACAAAATGGAACCATCATACCATCATACTGTCCGCGAAACAATTCTCCTGTTACTGGATAAATTTCACACAATGGCGACCAAAATTGCGTCTAAAGACCTTCTTTCTTTGGGACTTTAAGAGCGTCTACAACAGCGAAACATCTTTAGTTTAGAAAGTGAGAGTTTAAAGTTGAAAAGAGGTCATTTGGTTTGGAAAAGACAAAAGACCTTACAAACGAAAATAACTCTCTCATAATCGTTAATGGGGGAGAATACAACGCTGTCTATGCAGGATTTGCTTTGTCAAACTGGTATGTACAGATTGAACACACGATTGCGTTAAATTCAAAGAAGTTATAAAGAAAAGATGGTGCACGAAGAGTGGATAGGGTACACGGGAGTATTAGATGACGATAAAAGTCAACCGGCACTAGCTAAACGAAACATGTCAAGCCTCTTTACTTTCATCACATTTTTCACAACTCATATGCATCTAATTCAGGAATTAGACACGAATGACTCAGTAAATGGCCATTCCCCTGAAATTAATTTCTTCTTGCGTTTCCTGATATCTGCGTTGATCCAGACTTTCGTGTAAGCGACTAATTAAGTGCATCAGTAGGTTTTCACGAGTTCCCATACTTCTTCAATCAGGACACTTCAGTAAAAACAAGGAACTAATGTAGATGAAATATATTTCTCTGTGCTCTTGCCATATTTATGACGAGAATGAAATCTTTTTTAGATGATTTTCAGCTTTCTCTCAGACAGTGTCCTTAAACAGATCTCCAGATCTTAACGGTAAGCTAATTATAAACCCTATAAAATAAAATCAAAGATCATTTTAGAATTGGGTTTAGAAAACCATTGCAATCCACTAAGCAAATGACCTAGATGTAGAAAGAAACTTTTTGTTCTTTATTAAGGATAAATTATCTTTAGGGATGTTACAACCGCTACGAAATCCTGACTTCTTAAAAGGACATTCTTTGTTTGTAAATAACTGACATATCAGTTCCAATCTCCCTAATGTTCTTCATAATTGTTTAAGCTACACTTAAGCGTGCTGTCCAATCGCTTCATGGCGGACAAAAAAGATAATCCGGTTTATATTTGACCTACCATTGTATTTATTGGTTGCAAATAATAGCATGTGGCTGAGTTCTCAAATAACCATTAAGCAAGTGTAAAAATTTGATTGAAGATATGTTTACCCCATTAATGGCTACAAATATACTTAAAACTAAAATAACAAATTTATACAAAAAAATAGTAAATTATAAGGGTCTATCAGAAACTTTTGGTGTGACTAAAATCTTGAAGTATAAAATTATCCTGATATTTCTAAGATTGGTAAATATTAAAAATGCATTTACAGCTGGATGCAAATAATAAGTCTTTCGTACATGAAAAATATAGTGGAGATATTGATTAATGTATCCTCCAAAAATAATTTTGTATTATACACCTACCCTCATTTTGTAAAAAAGTGCATTAAAGATAATAATAAACTGGCGTCCATTCTAAATATAAATATAAAAACAAACGGCTGCAACCAATAATACGCGCTCTTATGTTATTACGTCATTAGCAAAGCTCAAATTGGAAACATTAATTATATGAATGCTACTGATTTTTTCTTCTTGGCAGATTGCCAAAAGGCACCTCTCCCCCTACACGTGTAATCCGAATTCCTTGTTAAGCTAAATGCGTAATTTGCAACGCAAGTGCCTCACCCCCGAGCGGATTGTTATTGCGATATGAAAATCGCACCTTTGGAGCGACTCGCCCGCGGACGACTCGGCGGGACACTTCGGCACTGCTCACGTTCGAAGATAGAGGGCGGCGTCTGCGAGCATTCGTTTTTCCGGGCGATTTTATACAAAACCCTCTAAGTTTACGACGACGGCTGTTACCGCACGGTTTAATCAAGGAATACATCATCCGACTCGGCTCGGCGCTGATTACGACGATAAGTGCTGATGCGAGTTTGGTTCACCCTAAATTCCGTGCGCCCACCTTCGCGAGGTAGGCGGCAGTTTGCGCCGGCGAAAGTGGCGGAACACTTTCCGTCTTGTAGACACTAAAACACTTTTTTGCGCATCCACAATAATTAACTCTGTGGCTTTCTCTTCCTCTAAGGATTTAATGTAAAAAATTTATAATTTGAATTCTTTAATTTCTTAAATAGCCCTCGTATTCATAATCGTTCAGAGTTTTTAGTTTAGTCAGTCACTTTTTGTAATACAATGGTAAATGTTTAGAAAAATTTATTTGCATGGTCTAATCTTATGCAATTTACTGAATAGAAACTCAAATGTGAGGGTAGCAGATAAAATGGTTGAAATGGCAAGGAAAACTTTCTGTGGATTTTTTGAGTAACTTTATAGGCAGAAAAGAGGGAAAAATTAAAAAGAATGTGGTATAAAAGTAAGAACTTCGGGAACAAAATAAAAAATCAATAGGATATAGAAAACTAGTATGGCAGAATATGTAAACAAGCCCTAAGTGCATATTTGGCGTATAAAATTGTTTTGTGTATGATACTCTGAATAGTCAAAGATAATATCTAACAGAGAATAAACGATAATTTTCCTGTGTCTATGTTACTATGGCAATATCAAACTAAACAGACAGTTAAATAAGATCTAAGTGCGTTAAGTTCTTTATACTCTACGGGGTGGTGTGCAGAACTTTTAAATTTGTTTTAAAACTTCTTCTGCATTTATCATTAGTCTACAAATTTTGCAACTTCTTTAGGGGCTTTCTTTTTCTATTTTGTTAATTTTTTTTTCTCCTTCTTATATAATCTTCTGAACCCGACACTATTAAACGTACCAGGGACTAGTGAAAGAAAGAAATATATAATTTTCTGCTGTACTGACTGCTAGTATCCTATAAAAGCACAATACAAATAATTATTTATAAGATGATATTAATTCGTCTTATCCCAGCAACTGCTCTTAGCAGCGACACAAACAAAAGCAATAAAAACGCGACCTTAGGAATTCTAAGGGCTTGTTCACATAATCCATGAATAATAAAATGCAGAGAAGGCGTATATAAAAATCACCTACGACCGAATTTGTGATTATTTACCGAATTTTATGCAATATTGATATTGGAGGTAGCCAAAACACTAGATTCATACTATTACTCGTTATCGTACCAATCAGCTCGAGGAGAATCAAGATCCGCACGTATTAATCAATCTTGAATTAATTTAGTTTCTGGTCTACTTTGGATATTTTTAAAAAAATTTCTACACTAGTGGTAAACACAATTTTATTTAGTTTTGTCCCAACAACTGTCCTTAGGTGTAGCCCAAATAAAAACACTAAAAGACGCAGACAATAACCCTCTGATAACGCACGGACAAAAAGCATATTCGAGCGATTTGCAATAAAGCAGCTGGATGCAATTCTATTGCTATCACTCTCAAGATTACTCCTTATTCCACCGATTAGCACAAGAACTGTAATTCGCATATATTGACGAGCTTTGGATTAAAGTACATACTCTTAGTAGCTATGGAAATTCGTAAATAAATCTTAAGTACTTTAGACTTGCGTATCTAAAACATAAAAATGTCTTGTATATAATTCTCAGTCTCAGAAGGCCAAAGAATATTTTTCCGTTAAAAAACTGAAAAATGGAACTTTCAATTACTTGTGTAATATCATATCAGCCAGACAGTTAAACAAGACATAAGTATATTAAATTCTTTATGCTTAAACGGAAGATCTGCAGAGTCAACTTAATTTTTTTTAATTTTTACTACATTTACTATTGGTATACTCTAGAGTGCAGGGATTATTTTTTCTCCCCCAATTAGTTCGATATTACGCATTTTGATCGTATAATATGCAACCTGTTGTCTCATTTCTTATATTCTTACTACTACTACAACACTTTTTGTGGCAAGTACCGATATATTATTAATATTTAGTTCTCTTACTGATTACTAATTATTTAAATTTCTATATTTACTCTTCGAAATTAAAAACTATTAAATAGTGTTTTTCCAAAATACACTAAATCAAGATGCGTTCATACAAATTATAAAGGCTAGTTTACATATTCCACAGATAATAAGTCACGAAAAAGAGCGGAAGGGAGCGTTTTGCAATAATTCATTGGAATTTATGCGGTATTAATAATAAAATCAGCGTACATGAAGGCGAAGAGATTGTTTCTAGGACTGTTTGTTATCGCATCGATTAGCTCAAGGAGAACCGTGATCCGCGTGTATTAATAAGCTTTAGATTAAATTACCTATACCTAGTAGCTGTGGGAATATGTAAACAGACCTAAGTGCTTTCGACCCGTGCATTCAGACTGTAAAATTGTCTTATTTATGATACTCGCCCTTGTAATTAGCTACAACAGAAGAGCAGACAATATTTCCCGTGTAATTAAAAATGAGGTTATCAATTTTTTTAGAAATATCAAATTAGACAGACAGTTAAACAAGACCTAAGTTCGTTAAGTACTTTATATTCAAAGAAAAAGGTCAGCTTTTAAAATTATTTTAATGTTTTCAAAATTTGCCATTAGTAAACGCTTCAGGGGTTGCAGTCGAGCTTTTGGGTGGAATTAATTCATTGAGTGATAACGCACAGCAATTTCTGTAAAATAAAAATCCTTTTACTTTTAATTTTATCAGTTTACTTCTCTTTCAGTTACTTACTTATTTTGAATGTTTAATAATCAACCATGTAACTTATTCTTTTATATTTTATCATGTTTTGAAGCAATAACAATACTATATAATTTTCGATATATTTCGATTCCTCCCCTTCAGTTTTTATTATTTAACCTAATCTTTACAGTAATTTTTTGTGGTTTTTTCTCATTTTACTGACTATTTATTTGTATCCTATAAAAAAACAACAGAAATATTTATTTATAAGATAATATTCATTACTTTTATTCAAACAACTGCTTCCATCATTTACCCAAATAAAAACACTCAAAAAGAATATGACCTACAAATTCTAAGGGCTTGTTCACATATTCCGTGGATAATAAGACGCACATAATACAAAAATGAGTAAATTTGCAATAGCTTATTAATATTTATAAACAAGGCAGCAAAAACACTAAATTCATTCCAATACACCTCACGGAAAACCGTGATTCGCCTATGTTAATAATCTTATATGAAATTATATAGTACTAATAGCTATGAAAATATATAAACGAACCCTAAGTGCTTTGGACCAGCGCATTTGGATTATAAAATTGTTTTTAATAGTCATATTATCTAACAGAAAAGCAAAAAATATTTCTCCTTGTAATTGAATGATGAGATTATTACTTTCTGTGGAAATGTCAAATCATACAGACAGTTAAACAAGACCTTAGTTCGTTACACATCTTTATATTGAAGGGAAAGGTTTACAGTGTAAACTTTTAAATTATTCCAAACAATTTTCAAAATTCACTATAGTAAAGGTTTCAATGGTTGTAGTCGAGCCTCTAGCGATAAAATTTACGCCCTGAGTGATATAGAATATTTTAATACCTCAACAAATTAAAAGCCTCTTTCAGTTAGTTCGGTATTTTGACAACTTAATATTCAATCTTTTAATTTATTCTTTTATATCATTATTATTATTATATTTTTCTTTGTAAATACTAATGTATTATTGAAGTAATACTTTAATTTCCTCATATCCCTCTCTCTTTTAAGTTTTTTATTCTTACCCCCTACACTTTTAATAATCTCTTATGTAATTTTCTGTTCTTTTACTAACTATACATTTGTAATTCTCTAAAACCACAGTGAAATTAATTGTTTGTGAGATAATATTTAATTAGTCTCATTCCAACGGCTTTTAGCATTATCCCAACAAAAATACTAAAGAAAGACGTAACCACACAAACTCTTAGGGCTTGTTCACATACTACACAGGTAACTTATTATCGGACTTGATTCACCTCGACTTAAATGCAGCCGTATTTCTGATGTGTATTACATTGTCTGCGTATATGTGAACAAGCCCTAAGTATTTAAAGTACCAAATTATTTTGCATGTGATCGACACCTTGTTGATAGAACATATCTGAAAAATCGTAGATAATATCTAGCAAAAAACGGAAGGGCAGAGAATATTTCTGAGTCTAATTGAAAGATGTGATTAGCAGTTACTATGGCAATATCAAATCAGCGGACGGGCCTAGAGATGCGAGCTGAACTTTCATGCAGATTTCGTTATTTCCCGAAGCAATGATTTGATAGATCAATAACAACCTGGCAACCGATACAGGCCCGGCGACAATGTTGCGAGTAATAAGCCGGCGAACTGGCTCACGCACCGACATCAAAGCGAGCCGCATAAAATCTTCGAATCATTTATGAATCGCCGAAGTTTCTATGAAAGCTTTGAAATAAGCGAGCTTGTGAAATGTTAACAAATCCCTCCGGGAGCTACGGGAACTCTTGAATACATAAACTCCGCAACACTAATGCAATATTACGTTTGGGCTGCTCATATAGCCGCCCGCGCAAAGCGGAAGAGATTTCGCGCCCGCGTTTTGCGGAATAAAAATCGCTGGCCCCGTAATGCGGATAAACGCGGGGGGCGGTTCGGCGACGTGCAAATGGGCTTTGTGATGAGGAACCGCTTGTTTGCCCATCTTTGGCGAATTTTGAAGATGATATGACTGAAGGCAAGACCTCCATGGGTATCTTTAGCATTTTTAAGTCTGAAACATTTGGGCCCAATTCCAGATAACTTGTATCAGTCTACTTACAATGATAAGATCAGAAACTAATCGTTTGGGCCCCGACTCTGAAACTGTCTCCGCTTTGTAGGCAAGATTATTATCGGTTTCTGATCAATCTTTGTGTATATAGTGAATACTTAGGACTTGTTCACATGAGCGACGCTTCAAATAAGTTAATTTTCTAAACAACTAATGATATTTATGTAAAATGTGTATTTTGATAAGTTCTAAGATTGATAATGATCAAAGTGTCCGTTCAGTTTCCATAAGGCACCGCGTGATTAAGGGCCATTTGTCCTCGACTTAGAGATCTAAGACACACATGCACATGAATTTATGCGCGCATATTAAGCGGATCAGAGCGTTTACCTTCCGCAACATGTCCTCGAGCGAGTCCATGTCGGAGCTTCCGTTGTTGTTGTTGCTCGGTTGAACCATGGGATTAACCCCCTCGGAGTGATCACAGTTACGCTTATTATATCGTTCAGTTTATGAGCAGTCGGCAGTTAATACTACGAGCTGCAGACGCGCACCGTGCGTAAGAGGTGCCATCCGCTATCCTGCACATAACAGTTTTTATCATCCCCAAATTGGCCCGCGACGCGAACCCGAAGCGCAATTTAATGGGGCATTAAAACCAGAGCGGCGAATTTGGATCGAGGCGAAGTCCGCGGCGAATTTTTCGGGCGAGGACTCCCGGAGGAGTTTTACGCGCTAAATATCGATCCCGCATCCTGTCATCGAGGCCGTTTCGGCGTTTTTGCCCGGATTCGCAAAAGCAAGAGGCCTGCGGAGCAGGACTCCGGCGCCGCGATGAATTGCGCCACAATGCGCTAAGTAAACATCATTAATAAAAGCAATTTGTTCGGTGTCGTTTCTTCGCGATTTCTTCAAACGTAATCCGCGAGCGGCCGGCGGGCGGGACTTCGGAATTCAATATTCATGATCATTATCAAAAGGGCGGCCGCCCGCCCGCCGATGCAAATTTGATAAGTCGGCGGGGCGCGAAGCGCGCCTAAATGGAGAACCATCGCGTAATTGCTTCAGCCAAATCTAATCTCCGCTAAGTTTGCGAAAAATCGGCGCGGAACGCGCCCCAATAAACTGCCGGGTTTTACATGTCGCTGCCAATTTCCGCCCGACTCACAGCACACCACTGATGTCTGTTTGTAATCAACTCTGGAGACCACTAATTGATATGGCAAAACATAACAATTAGGCCAGCGTAATGACCATGAACCGTTCTGGGCCGTACGGACGACAAACTGCCGAGCGCATGTATGGCCAATTCAGGATTATCGCTAATGAAATCACAAACTTCACGTTAAGGCAACTCGTTTTCGGCCAACTCGTTTCGAAACTGCACTGCGGGGGTTCAAAAATTTCAACAAATTCACAAATAAACGTTAACAAAAAAAATCGCGTTCGTTTTACATGTTGGCTGTGGTAGGAAACCGCCGGGCGGAAAGGCGAAATAAAGAGTTTAAGTCAAGATGTGTCGCAATAAAAGTGGCGGAACGGTAAAGGAATATATCGCGGCGAAGCTTCAGAAGCGAGCGAAAGCGTTCGTAGCACGTAAAAGCTCCGAGCTTACTGCTGATAGTAGCGTCGCGGTGCCGAGCGCCGAAAGTGCCATGCGCGCTTGCAAAATCTAATCTATAACATTATATACGTACTATTCATACCTGTACACTTATTAATTACCGACAGCCCCTCGGAAAGCCCGAGATCGCGACATCATTTCCGCGATGACAAATCATTAGCGGGCCGCGCGATCGATCGGCCGATAATTAGGGGCGCCCGCGAGATCGCGGCGGTCGAGCGGAAACCGATAGGCGCGGATAAAAAATCGGCGAAAGATCGCGGCCGCGACGGGAAGAAGTTTTCAAAGCTACAAATAAATCAACCTCCGCAGTGATTGGCTGCCACACGTAGGGTTGCGTGGTGAATGCACATTTTCGAATAAAACAGTGGCGTATCGGCTGGTTTCTTGTAATAAGAACATAAATTTCGCGCAATCTGATCGTGGAAATGTGGAAACATTTCACGCCACGAGATGTAATGCGCGATATATAAATTAGACAACCGCCGCAATAAACCCCGTTCGGTGAACATTGCATTTGGAGCTGAAAATGTGCGTCCGCCAATTAAAAGAAACAGTCACGGCACCCCCAGATCTGCAGATACTGTCGCGGCGCCTGGCGTTCGTTACAACCTTGTCGTCGTTGCCCAACGCTACGTTTCAATTTGGCGAGTTTTTATAAATATTATACATTATATCAGACAACTCTAATATTTGCTCCAGTACTGAAGTCCAAAATTTGGCAATAAGCTAGGCAACACACCATACAAAGCGAGTGTGGTGGGTAACATTACAATTGGAAGACAAACGAAAACACAAAATGCGTTACCAAGAATTCCACAAACGAAGCAAAGAAGAGAAGCCATGAAGAATATGATGAATCCTTCAAGAGAACCAAGAAGATAATGTACTCTCCAAAAAACAAAATCAATATAGTTGAGACAAAATATTAGACATGATGGAGATATTAATGGTGGATGTGAAGCAAATTAAAGTGAATCAGAAAGAGTACAACGAAGAAATAAAGAATCTCAAGCTAGAAAATGAAAAATAAGGAAGGAAACGTGAAACTAAAAAGAGATTAGAGAGATCAACGATACCAGTGCAGAGATTAGCGGTAGAGAAGAGAGAAGAAGACGCACGAACAGAGAAAGTGACTAATTTCTTGGAGAAAGATCTGCAAAAAGAAATTAAAATCAAGAACCCCAAAAACGCCATGCAATTGAAAATAGGCTAGTGGCCTATTTAAGAGAAGAAGGAGAAGGTGTTTAAATGGAACGTAGCCAAAGACGCATTTGAAGAAACCCCAACAAAAACTAAATATAGACGAAGACAAGGCGAGAAAATGGATTACGAAAAGAAAAAAATGGAAAATAACGGAAGAAAAAAGAAAATATGGACATTGGAAACGTGGAATATTAGAAGCTTACAAAGAAGAGGTAAATTAGAGGGAGAATTTGAAGAAAAAAGGATAAGGAAAAACCACGTATTAATAATATTATATAGTGGAATAAAGGACAACGAACGTACAGCAGCCGGAGTTGGCTGATTATTATACACAAAAACTGAAAAACAATTTTTTCTTATTTCAATTTAACATACAGAAGAATAAAAAACAATCATAAAAGTGTACAGACCAAATGAAGATAATACAAAAAATAAAAACACTTTGGAAGGATCTAACGACAGTAATAGAAGAGGCGAAAGGAAGAATTTATACAGCCGGATACCTCAACGGCAGAGTGGGTAAGAAGCACAATAATTGGAATGCATGAAAAAACTGTAAAAAACGATAGTGGAAAGAAAATGGTTAATTTTTGTACAATGCAAAATTTAATAATAACTAATAACTATTTTGAACTTAAAGACAAACAAATTCACAAGAGTAGGGCGAAGTAGAAGAGAAAGATCAATAATAGGTTACATATTAGTAGAAGGAAATAACAGAAAAGTGGACATGACAGTAAGAAGGAGACCTGAAATTGGTAGCGACTACTACCTAGTAGTAAATAAAATTAAACACAGCGAAAAACGCAACGACAACGAAATAAAACAAAAGAAAATACGGAATAAATCAATAAAAACATACAAGTTGAAACATAGCCAAATATCAGATATATATAAAGAATTACTAGAAGAAAAAAGATAACAGTAATTTCAAGCAAATATAAAATTATTTTAAACATATGTTAATTGAAACACCTAAAAATGTGTGTAGTACAACCAAAACCAGCAATAAAACAAACAGCTTGGTAGACAGATCAAATAAAAAAATAAAAATCAAAAAAAAGATTGGAACAATTATTTACCTAACAGAATAGCAGAAATCTACTAAATTTACAAGCAAAAAAAAAAAGTAAAAGAGTTTGTCACAACAGTAAAAACAATTGGAAAGAATTCGGGGGAAAAACTGAAACAATAGAAAAGGAAGTCAGACATAGTATTGAATTCATTAAGAAAAACTCAGGACTCAAATTACATTACAAATAAAAACGGCAAAATACTAACATACGGAAAAGGGAGAATGGCTACGTCGAAGGAATATTTTGCAGAACTATTAGGTACTTATAGAAGCTAAAAGGAAAAAATATAAAAGACCTTCAAGATGTCATAAAAAAACTGGAAAGTGGGAAAGCTCCAGAGGAAGATAGAATAACGACATAAATGATATATAATAAGGTATGGAAAGAAAAGCAGATAGCAAAGGGTTAGCAGACAAGATTAATACTTCCTATACACAAGGCAGGATATAACGGTCATAAAGATATTTGAAAACATCATAGATAGAAGAGTTAGGTTTATAGTGGAGAATACCCTGGAAGAATCATAATGTGGTATCAGGAAAGGAAGAAACACACAAGACCATATATTTATGTTAAAGCAGATATCACAGAAAGTGTTACAGCAGAAACAAATAGCAGTGTTAGCCTTCATCGGCTTACAAAAAGCATTCGATAAAGTATCGAATATCTTAAAGATAAGAGGAATGATTCGCATAATATAAACATATAATCAGAAACATTTATTACCCAAAATGTATTAAGACAAGGAGGAGGGATGAGTCCATTGTTATTTATAATAATTCTATGTCAGATCATTGAGGAATACTCAACA
The DNA here is from genome assembly GCA_036346155.1 of Sinelater perroti. Lineage (NCBI taxonomy): Eukaryota > Metazoa > Arthropoda > Insecta > Coleoptera > Elateridae > Sinelater > Sinelater perroti. Next base: position 836,672 of record JARFIY010000380.1, read on the forward strand.
CAAACAAAAAAGTGAACATAAGTCACAATAACTTGGACATTTTGCGGACGATATAGTACTAATGGAAATGAACGAAAAGAGAATGCAAAATAACTTAGAACTTAGAATACGGTTTTAGAAGAAAATGGGTTAAAGCAAAATAAAAAGAACACAACAGTAATGATAGCAGGAGAAAAAAAAGAAGAGTTAAACGTAATAATAGAAGAGTCAAAATAGAACGATAAGCAATAGAAGACAAAACAGTGAAAAAAACTTTAAAGTTATATGGTACAATGAATAACAATTATTATGAATAAGAAGGAAACTTCAAGGAAGACAACGATGAGTACGTTTAAAGCTCTATATATAGACCAGTATTAACGTTTGGGGCGAATCTTAGATACTTACTTGAAAACAAAAAGTAAGATATAGGCTGTTGAAATAAAATACTATAAAAGATAAATTAGAAGAGAGCTAGAAGTACAACCTAAGCCGGATTTAATTAAAAGAAGACAATTGCGTTAGTAGGGCCACTTGCATAGATTAGAAGGAACAAGACACGTTGAACAGACATGCAAAACAGAAATCCAGAAAAAAAAGAAGCGAGAAAAACCCAGACGAACTTGGGACAAGATGATGGAAAGGATACTGGAGAAGTAGAGATCAACATGGACGGAAGCAAGGACATATTTCAAAATGCAATTTCTATTGTATTTGGCGTTTTAAATTATATTTTAGTTTGTTTTCTATCCTAAACCATTCTATGGTAAAAGGAGGAAAACTACGGCACATTGTTTTACCCTATAATTCTCTGGACATGATCTAGACAGACACCACCAATTGCATAAGTGGCGCCATCTTGGGTTAATACAGGTTTCTACAGAAACTTAGGGTGAAAATATCAACGCAAGGTACTATTAACGTTTCCTTGAGGACCATCTGCATGCAGCTATCCAAATAATAGGGCATAGTATTTGTTTTCTTATAAAGATGGCATTGAGTAGTCTCCATATGCCTCTAACGCAAGCCTTTGTGATTTCGACTTCTTTTAGCTTATAGCGCACAGTTAAAAAGCTTTTATGATTACGATCTGTTTCCACGGTTGAAAGAAGCTTTAACGTTCAGAAATGAGAGATAACAAGTTTTCTGAATTTTGTACAGTATTTCGCCCAATAGTATATAGTGATCGTCTTCTCACACCAGTGGGTTTGGGTAATCTTGGAACAGTCTCCATATTTCTGTAATATAAGCTTTTAAGATTTCGACTTTTCTCTTTTAGCTCAGAGTTTAGCGCCATCTAGTTTCCCAATGCTTCCTTCAGTGGTTTGCACAATACAGCGCATTAATCGCCTTATTATAGTCTTCATACTCCAACAAAAGATTTTATGATTAAAACTTGTATCTATGGTTGAATGAAGGAATAAAGTTTTTTTATACTCCCTCCATGTTCTTCCAACGTAACTTTTTGTGGTTACGACTTTTTTCCATGGTAAAAACAAAACTTAAAGAGCAGAGATGAAAGACATCAGGTCTCTTGATACTCTTTCAGCGCTCTGCAAAATATAAAGCTTCTTACAAAGGTGGCATTAGAAAATATTGGAGTAGCTCTCACATAAGTTTTTACGGGTAAGACTTGTTTCCACGATTTAAAGAAGATTTAAAGTTCAAGTTTCCCGATGTTGCCTTCAGGACACTGTATCAGTTTGTTAAAAATTAGGCGGTATCCACTGATTTGATAAAAGTCGTAAAAACTCGCTGATAATTTCATTGAAGTGAAGTAATGGAAAATGTAAGTAACCAAGCATTTTTCTTTAATTGTTTATCTTAATAAAAATAATCAAATGGATAAAAGTGACAGACCTAAATTTATATAACATGAAGGTATAGAAAGAAATCATAAGAAATAAAACAAAGAAATAACGACAGTATGTAGGTTAGAAAGAAAAATCTATACAAATTATTAGATGACCAATAAATAAATCTGGAGGTAACGTTCACTCTCATGAAAAAGTACTGAATATAAGAGACTATACAGAGTGAAACAAAAAGAAATGTTTCGGTAAGTTATTTATAACCTGATTTTACAAATATGTGATCCCCATTCTTTTCCAATTACCACAACCGCAAGCTATTTAGATCAGATGCGGTCATATTTAGAAAAAATGTCCCAAGTGATCTTTGTAAGCATTGCATACCTTAACCGTCAAGCATGTTTCTGACATCTTTTGTACACTTACTACCCTATCTGTATGATATTGAATTTGTGAATCGGGAGTAAAGTATATCACCGATATAGTGCCCCCAGCCTTAAATCCGATAGTTTTAGATCAAATAACCTTCTTAATGATCTTAAAATTCGCAAAATTTAGGAACTCTAAGACGATGTAAACACGTCGATTGTAACCGAGCACACACGATTCAACCCAAGACGTGCGCTATTCATAATCAGACATCATATAATGCAATACTTTTGTCAGTATGCAGATTTTACAAGGAGCTAATAAAATTTTTTTTTCAATTTTTCTGAATCCATTATCAATTAGATTAGTGGACGAATAATTTCATCCACACAAATTGCTGTTCTTGCACACAACTGGCGTCGCATTTTGCCGTTTTGACGTTAAAGATAGATCATTTCTACACTTTAGCTTTCCTGATATATCAACAACGATAAAAACAATAATGAACAAAATGTTGTACAGCAGTAGTGACATCTATCAAGTTTCTTGGTAACATTTTTTGCACTCTGTACTTACGGTAGAAGTTAAAGAACTTCATTTTTTTTAAATAATCTCTGCTGTATTGATACATCGATCTTCCAACGATTGTAGTGTTCTGAAACATTGCTGAAAGTCACTTCAGCGCGTTCTCCTTTTTAATCTCTTCTGCCTCGTCAATTTATTTTACCTCGAGTTTTATTTTGATAAAAAACATAAAAAGTCGTAAGAACGTAAGCCAAGAGGGTGAGGATTGAATGTTTACAGAAATTTGACTGCAAAGTTCTTCCAAGGAAATACTCTGGCAAGTCTTCTAAAACAAACTTAAAGCTTTAAAAACGCCGCGAGTTGTTTGCCGATGATTTTCATAATTTTTTCAGCAATTTCAGTTAAAAGGGCCCCAAAAACATTTTGCAACGCTTAAACTGCGCATACGAGGTTTGGCAGAAAAATAATCAACTACAAATTGTATTGTTCTTACTAATGAAGATGTTAGCCTTTACAAAGTAGCTACACTACGGTGGCGGAGTTTTTTCTAGCAATTGCAGCAGCTCTGAAAGGATTCTACTAGAATACATTTCACTCCATCAGTTCCGCTCTTCTGGATAATATCCGAAATACCAAAAAAGTTTTTAGGGAGGTGGGGGGCTAAAAGGAAGTGTCAGGAATTGAAATCAGACGAATAAGGAGGCTGGGAAACAAAAGGAATGGTCGGTCGCTCATGTGGTACCCTCTTTCTGGATCTCTCAAGAACTTTCCAATAAAAAGTTTGATTGACAGTTTATCCTAGCGATCCAGAGCTCTGATTTTATTTTCGATTTAAATTGTGTCATTCTTTTAACAAATCTCGTATACACTACGTTTCATCTTGACTCATACCTTCTGACATTACAACTGGTTGCTTGGCGACACTAAAGACTGACACACAGTCAGACAAGATCTGCATGAATTACATTCTCTTCCAGGCGGCAAATCCCAGGTTCAAATTTACTCCGTCCATTTTGTAGGCACACCACACTGCAGTTTTCAGCAAAAATTGAGTCCCCAAGTTATGCGCGGCACGTGCCGCTCCTGCTATTAAAATATTGTTAGCGTAGGTTATTTTGATAGGCTAATTCAATATTCTGCACTTAAATGAAAGCCTGCCGGGAATGTGCACGTCAACATTGAGAAGCTCGTCTACGTATGTAGAATTTGAAGCTGCGTGCGTTTCGCAGTCCGCGTTCGGCCTTATTAGCACACGCAAAAGGTCGCGTGCCCAGCAATGTCGAACAACGGGCGGAACAGGCAGTTGGTAAAAAAAATTGCGTATTTTTAAAATAGGTTTTTATCAATGGCGAGTATATGATGAAATAAATTTTGTAGTTCAAGAAGTGCTATTTGACTTCTCAATAATAAAGTAAATGTTCCACATAAAGTCTTATGCGCGACTGTTATAACTAGCCATTGAATACTTGATTCGTCAGATACCTCTCCCCTCCAGTTATCGTAACGATATAATACGTTGCTACTGAACTGTTTGATTCATGTTGCAATAGTCTAAAGACAGATAATATCCCAACCTGAAATGGTTCCAATTATGATATTATTATTACAGACACAACAAGCAAGGTTGTTATATATTTTGCCCAACCCTGTATAAACATTGGTACAAAAATGTTTCAAATAGAAAATGACTGCAGTCTTATTTTGAACAGATTATACTCTACTAATCAATTCTACTTGGACTATAGCAAATTCTCACAGATTCTTCATTTTTACTACTTTCTTTTATGATATTACAGGGTGGGGCAAAATTCAATTCCTAATTTCTGAAAGATTATGAAGCGAAGGGTAGTCTAAGAGTGGAGGAGTGATTTTGTTAGACGTAAGTAGTCGAAAGTTTTGCTCTAGTATCTCCAACATGTGAAAGAGTTGAACAGAGTTTTTGTTGTTGAAGTATACATTCTGAACTACGACTACTTTGGCTGCGTTTTCAACTTACGCTTTGGGTTTTCGTTCCCGATCAAAAATCGATTTAATTGTAGGCAGTGGACTTCTTAAGTACTAGTTTTGTAGTGAAATAAGGAAGAAGATGACTTAGGAGTATGTAAACACTAGATAACATCGATGGAAGCGATCTGCGAGCTCTGGTTATACTGCAGGCTGAAATTTGCACCAAGACTTTCGTTTTCATTCATACAAGATGGTTGTACAAGAACATTCAGGACATGATTGGTGAAATCGCTTGGAAATATATAAAAGCATCTTGGGGAGTTGTTTTCTTTACAGACAAAGCGCATTTCCTATTTGTCAGCATGCAATAATAAACAAAACTTTCGTTATTGGAATAACAATCCATGAAAGGTCCCTACGTAGCATTTAGCGTTTGGTATTATTGTCATTTCCAATAAATATGTGGAAATCGTTTGATAATTTTTGGTTTAACAAGATGGAGCCACAATCCAAACAGGGAAAGCTTCGCTTCAAGTTCAGCGTCAGATATTTCCTCGGCGTGAAGCAATCAGGGGTGTTCCTCAACACATGTTGGAAAAGGTAAAGAAGAACTCCAGAATGCGACTTTAATAGTCCATAGAAAACTTAAGAATAAATTTTGTGTGTCATCTTTCGTTTTTTCTTTATTCAACCTAAAAAAGAGAAAGGAAGTTTTGCCTCACCTTGTATAATATTGCTTTAAAAGTCTGTTTCGCGATATGTCTGTAGATATTTTATTCGACAGTGTCTACGTATAAGTGCGACCTAACTTATAAGAGTTTGTGGTTTTATCCTTTTAGCCATCTTCTAGTTATCAAAGAATCTTTTTCGTACGCATTGAAGATTTATATATCCTTAGAGCATTAGACAGTCCTTTAAGGACCATAGCCTCTCTTCTGAGTTACTAAACTTAGTTTTCCTTCTAGGATGAGTTAGTTAGGCTCATGCCAGAGCTATGAATTATTTTTTCTTTTAATATTGATTTATAAATTCATCAGGTGGCTAACTGAATATATAATAGATTTCAAAGGAGAAAATATGCAATTTTGAATTTCGAAACTTTTACAGAAGCATATGGTATCATTACAATTTATAGAATTATAAGAGACAATTTGACTTTTCTGTCAAAAAGTTCAACGATTGGCAAATGTGCGCATTTATTCAGTTTATTTTCGATTGATACGTTGGTTTTAAACCTCATTGCAGTCCCAGAGTCAGCACCAATAAGGTCACATGCAACTACTAGAATAAAGTGTTTCCACCAACCAAATTCAAGGCAACAAAATGCCAAAGAGGCGATGCCACTAGTTCCTAGATTTTAGATTAATGTTTAATAAGTCAACATATCCCATCCCCTATCTTTGTTGCAGTGCATTACGAACTACAGGGAGGGGATTTGTTGGGTGCTACTATCCTTTAAGTTTTTCGACACATTTCATATCAGGTGAGTTCTGAAAATTGCTGATGAATCTCACGGGTTTATTATCCATCCACGGGTCAACTGAAATCCCCTCCCTTGATCCATTTGCTTTCACATAGATTTTTCTAAGACATGCATAAGTTCTCTCCTTCAAGAAATCACTCATGAACGCCATGTTGCAAAGGAATTGTTGGAGTTTATCAAAATCAATTTTCTGGCAAGACCCTTCATAACCATAGATCCAGTCAAGTATCAACGTAATCAACCTTTCTAGTGTAAATTTGAAATTGTAAAATATATGATAGTTCATCGGCTCGGATTCATATTTCGTTACCTCTCTGAATGGGTTTGAGGGCATATATTGTCGAACAAATCTTTTAACAAGTCTTTTAAATATAAGCATTGGCTTATCGATGCTTGTTATTATGCGTATATGGGTCAAAATCTTACAAAACGGTCCCGGAATATTACAGATGAAATAAACAGATCTTTCTTTTTAATTACATCTACCATATTTATGCCAATGAACGATTTCTTTTCATGGAAGATTGTAGCACGAAAACGACCAACGTGCAGTTGAGTGGCGTAAAGATTTGCCTCAAAGACCAATTTTTCTATCGGCAAAAACACAAGAAGGTGACAGCACAAGATTTTACATCATCAGGAATAATGACACAATTATCTCGTAAGGTTAAGCTGTGCCAATCGTTATGACTTATGGGTCCATCCTTAACTGTGTTTCCACGTGTGATTTGCCTTTTGTTGGAGAGTTGGTTATTAGGGATGACATTTAGATCAGCGACAAGAAGAATTTAACTATAGCAAGATCCGGTCTTCATCCAAAGAATGTTTAATGTCCATTAGGTGGGATTGGAAAGACATAAGACAAAACCATTAAATCAATGAAATGGTGTTCTCAATTGAACAAATCAAGGAAAACAATCACCATACAGTTTCTTACATACATTTCTTTTATTAAAAATTCCTTTAGAGCAAATAACAAAAATGCACTTGGAACTTTTAGCAATCCACAGATGTTTTGGAAAGATAGCATTACGTAACTTCCGTGGAAATGAGGGAAGGTTATATACAATAGCCTAATAATTCAGAAATTTTAATCATCGCAATGCAGTGACTTTTAATTTTCCATTCGTTTCAAGTTTGAGAAACCTCTTCCTGGGCGAGCTTTGATGCTTAGTTGAAATTGCAGAGGGTTTAAGAGCAGCAACTCGGCGCCTTCGCCGTCGGGTGAAAAACTGAGTGAATTGTAGCTTCTTATTCTGATTCTTTCTACTACCCAGGATTAGGGCCGGCTAAAAGCCCAATCTGTATACGGGTTAAGAGGACTCGCCCTCGCAAACAATGGGGCCGGAATCTTCAAGTACGAGGCAACATACAATTCAAGAACAAAACACTGAAGGAGCGCTAATTCACTTCGGGCTTTGTTGGAAAGGCGCAGCGAGGAGCGACCTCCCGACAGCTTCTTAAGAATCATCCGTCCATGCTTTAGAGCAGCAACGGCTTCCATTTATGTATGCCCGCATGAACTGCCAGTAATAACAAAACAGACCTCGGTAAACATCACTATTGGATAACCCTGTGCAAGCCTACGCCAAGTTTGTGTTGTGCTGCAAACTGTGTGTTTAAGTCGCCATATTGGATGGCGCTATTGACGTTTGTCTGTTTGCGCAACAGGCAGGATACACAAGAATTTAAATTAATACAAATCAGCCCGCCTTGCTTAAAAACGGCAGTTCGTCCGGCTCGCTTTTCATAATTCCGCCGTTTCAGTGTGACTTTGGCGAATAAAGCGTGACCGACTAATGGTGGGATTTCGGGGCAAATTTGCAGCACAATGGGTATTTTAACGCCGATGATAAGCGCGTTATACAAAGGCCTTTAACGAGTGTGCGAAAAATGGATGGAAAATAATACACTCGGCGGCTGTTCGGCGCATACAGCTCAGGTGCAATGAAACGCGCCAGCATCGATCATTAACTATTGTTCTACGAACGTCGATAGTTGTTGGACACGTATCGGTCAGTTGCAGCCCATTTACATGTAAATTTTGAAATTGCCACCTTATGGCACAACTCCCATTGTTTGCTTTTGGAAAAATACGCTCGGGAAAATAAATAGAACGACTTCATTTACATTTCAAACAAAAAATGACTTTTTAATGCACTACAGTATTTTTATATACATAAAAACATTAATTGAATTGTTCAAAAATAATGAAGCCAACTTATGTGTGAATTTTTGATGATCACATAAACGGAATACTGTAATTTCGAAACGCCTCGCTATCATAGCAAAGTGCTCATAAACATACGAGTGTTAGAACAGTTCGAGAATATTTCAAAAAGAATGTAACACATTTACGAGCGCCCCGAGAAGACTCCAGAAGAACAACAAATCCTCTTTGTGTTTTTGGGGGTCCTTAGATTCCTAGCCTAACCCCCATCTCTTCGGTGACCTGGCTCGAGTGGTAGCTGGCCTGCTCAGCCCCCTGTGACAGACGCCTTTGTCAACTTCGTAGTTATTGAGCCCATAGATTTCTGAATTTCCGTGGCCTTGGACGCTCTTATGGAGTTGCAGGGCGCACTGGAAGATATACTCCTGGATAGTTGGCACACTGGCATCGTTATATAACGTGGTGTTTCTCACATCCCACAGAGCGCTAAAGATGGTCCTTAGAGCCCATCTGGAACACCTGGAGTTTATTCACGTTGATTCTTGCTGCATATCCCAACATTGGCTTGTTGACGGTCTTGTAGATAGTTAATTAGTTATGCCATGACATCTTGTTGTTGGGGTGAAGCTGCGTAAGGCTTGACGGGCTATCTTGCCTCATTCGACCATGTTCTCCATATGAACTCTGCAGATTAGCTTCTTATCTAAAGTCACTACAAGGTGTCGTGCCTCTTTTCTCCAGGGTGTATCTCTGCCGAAGATTTTGATATTACCTAGGTCACAGTGCACCGTTCTTCTACTTGTTCTAACTCTTCCTGGACACGCCTGGGCCATTGTTGTGAAGGACGTCGTCGGGATATCCCTCTTGTAGAGGTTGAAGAGAACAGGGGACAGTATCAAGCCTTGGAGAATGCCGACTCGGAGACGCTTCTTCGATGATTTCACGCCACCGAACTTAATCCTGAACTTCTGACCAGACAGAAAGGACCGGATCAACTGTATTACGGCAGCGAGATGTTGTCATCTCATCTTCAAGATAGTTTCAGAGATATTGTTTGAAACTATCTTGAAGATGAGCCCGTTACGCCATACCTTGTCGAATATCTTGGTCGTATCAAGGGAGTCTGCAGCGGTGTACTGCTTCTTGTTGAAGCATTCCATGATCCCTTCAACCACCCAAGAAGACTATAGAACAGATTTCGGATGTATAAATAATACGCAGTGTAGTAGTAACAGTCCAATAAAGTAAGCATGCGATCGGTTGTTCCAGCCGTCTGCGCTACATAGTTGCGCAGTAACTCGAATGATTTCCAGCCGGTGCTTGCGCTTCGTGGAGTTATTCCTGAACTGGCCGGCGATCAAGGACCAATGGATGGGGATGCACGAGATCTACGCCACTTGCCAAAAAATCGTGGCTGAGACTCTCCAAGAAATCATAAAGAGTCAGTCACGGAGAAAGTGCCCGCCATCTCTGCTGCATATCTAATCAGCATCGCCATCTCGCAGTCGTCTTCACGTCCTCTGTATGAACCGCTGTTACCTTCTCCAGCCGCTACTCGAACGCAACAGACCAGTAAGCGCGCTCCCTCTTGACAGAATCGTGCCCGCTATCCTCCGAGTGAAAGAGGCTCGACCTTCCGTGAGCAAGGCCGTCTGTGGGCGCCGAATTAGCTTCGTTAAAGCCAAGAATATGGCGGATGGCATTTCCATCCGTACCACAACTTCCCATGATTACCGATGAAGCGAAACTCGAGTACCATTTTCATCCGTTAAAGGAAGACAGGCAAGCCCCTCCGGTCCATAATGCGGGGCGTCACCAACAAACTTCCGCCTTTTAGGATACGCCTTAACGGTATAACAACTTCCAACGTTAGGGTTTCCTAGAGAAGAAGGTCTAGAAGCTTCGACGTAGGCCAAACGTGTCAACGTTAATAGCAACAGTCAATCGAGTATCAGAAAACGAAATAAACAGTTCCAGTGCAAGACAATTATTTTGTAGATAAATAGTAATTTTATATTAGTGAATGCATTTTTAGTGTACATAAATGTTACTAAATATTTCAATTTCTGTAAATAAATTAAAAGTGCGATTACAGTGACGATGTTTTCTCGCCCTTATTTATCAAACATTCAATTATCTTATTTTAACTATTCTTATTTCTTATATCCAAAATAAATGATTCGTAATTTAGAAATACCCCTCTCCACCGCCCACTTCTCTTTCGATACAATAATTCAGTGGATGAGTGATTTTTGCCCTCTTTGTAAAAAACCATTTAAGCACATATTCTTCCACTTGACTATTACTTTAAACGGTTATCTGCCTAAGATATCCGTAAGGGACCTCGAAAGACAGTCATAAGAACTCAAATTTGGGGTTGTAAGCAAAGTCATTCGTCCAAAGCCGATCGCAGCAGTATTGAGTAAACATTTTATGTTATATAATATCGCCGTAATTTTGACAGAGTATCACTTACTTTAAAATTTCCTCCCATTAGAACGCGTTTTAGAATAAAATTACGTATTAACTATTCAATCATCAAAACGATGCGGAAGGGCTTCATACACGTACTTAACCATCCCTATGTAATCGCAGCGTCCCATATCGTTTCAATCTAATTCAGCTAAGCACAATATTAAATGATTTTCATTTTTTCCTTCTTTAATCATAACAATGTGCGTACACTCCAAAAATAACATGATTATTATCATATTTACCTAGTAAATACAAACAAATCCTCTACGGCATGCTATAATAATTTTATTCCATTATGTTCTCGCACTATTATTCAATAATAGTGCTGGTGGTAATGAGTTACGCTAGAAAAGCACAATTTCGTTTCGTGTAACAAAGAGCTGTAATTTTGGAGATTGATAATAATTCAAATATTTACATCCGTCATTACTCATTACGAAATACAGCATTGATGAAAGCAAACGAATGGAATATTTGTTATTATATATCTATTTAGTTCCTGTACCTAACGAAAAACATAGCAACAACAAAATGTTTTCTGTATGCTATAAAAATGTACGTTTCACTGTGGGAAGGGTGAATGCACTTAAAGTGATTGGGATATAGATGCAATATTCAAATTATGTAAGTGCAAATCAAAAAATTCGACAAAAAGAAAAGAACACAACTACAATTGTTTAAAAACCATACATAACAATAAAACAGAAATTCTTCTTTGATGATCTGATGAGTATCTTACTTCGTATACATATAGATGACGACAGCAACAATTATACATGCGGTCATAAGCTTTCTTCTTTATATTCCATTGTAAAATGGATATAATTGGAGTTCTTTGTGATTTAATTATTTTTTTGGAAACAATTGTGTCTCCATTGGGTGACTTATTTCTTTGACATAAAACCGTTTGACTTTGGATAAAAGCAATAGAGCGCAACACTTATCACGCTATACACCGCGGACAAAGTCCATCATATGGTTTTGGTGACAGAGGCTATGGGACTTCGCTTCGTTTTACATAATAAATCGTATATGAAGAATCTTTGTGCAAGACGAGAACCGCATCTGCTTACTATAGAACAAAAGCGAATTCGTTTGCAAGTGCTTAAGACGGATCTATGGAATATTTGTGATGTTTTATCATATGATAGTTAGATTCACCACTATATAATGAAAATAAAAGAGCAATCGAAACATAGAATTTCAAGAAGTGGATTGGCTACAACAGATGAAAAGCGAACGATTTGAGGAAAAAGCGACGCCAGTTTTTGGAAAGCAAAAAGAGGTATCCCGATTAACCATCTTGAGAAGGGGAATATTACAAGGCGCTTGAATTAGAACGTTCAAAAAAGGTGTTGTCTCATTGTGACATCCTTGCGCATTAATTCTATTTGCCTAAACCTCCTCCAGATTACCACCCGTTTTCGAAAGTAAAAATTTGCTCGATTAGATAAAAATGTGAGCCAAACGAAAAGATTATACAAGCGTAAATAAATATTTTAAGGTCCTTGAAGAAAGCCACTTCTATGGAGAAATTGCAAACCTGGGGAAACGTTGGAAGAGTGTCGAGAAAAAATAAGTTTATGGAATAGCAGTATATTGAAACCCTTTGTTCCAAGATTGCATATTCTAAATGCATTCTGTATAGTCATGTGTTTAGCAACGTCATCATGGGAAATAGAAAAACGATGCATTGCTACACCATAAAAATGCGCGATCATATCTCAGTCTCCATACCAATGACCATATTCACCGAATCTTGGGCCGAGCAAATATTCTGTTTGATGCAATGAAAGAGGCAGTATATGGCAGGAAGTTCTCCTTCAACAATCGATTGTCCACAAGTAGTGTCTCAAAAATGATTTAGTGCAGCTTTACGAAAATTGCGGAAGCAATGACAAAAATGCATAAATATTAAAAGAAAATGTGTCTTCACTTCTCGCTAATAGTAGATCAGTGAGAACACTCAACTAAATATTTCATTAACTTTTCTTTATGATTTCATTAGACGTTCTTTGCCTGCAATTATCACCGAGTGTGTATTCCTCCGATCTTTCCACGTTTTTTTAATGATTCTTGTCTTGTTAAGCGTATTACTGGTAATATTAACAATCTATGCTTATGTGTGGTTGCCTTTATTATGATTCCAATTGCATAATATCTTCCAAGATCTATTTTCCATGCCTTGATACTTATTTCCTAAGTAATATTTTGAAAAAATCCATTCAATCTGTAATTTTCCTTATATAAGTTTAATAATCTCTCTTCTAATAAACATTCTGCAGAAGATTTTTGGAAAAATATAAAACTTGACTTCAATCCAGGGAAATGAAATTTGCTCCGCTACACTTCTCCAAAACCACTAACGGGTATGTAGATCTTCTGGGCTATTGCTAAGGTTATTTTAGAATATGAATAAGTATTTTTTCAAATTCGAATTACTCGGTGTTCTCTTTTTCTTAGGTGTTGCTATAAGTTTACATAGAGATGCCTTAGGAGGAAGGTTAATTATTATGTTCTTAGTATATAAACATTGCAAACCCAAATAATCTATTGGATTGAAAAGCTATGTAACTCTTTTTATTCGAAAAAGAACTTCAATCATGCTATTTTTCGTTCTAAACCATCTTGTTAGAGAGACAGGCCTAATGAAAGACACAATGTTTGATAAAAGAATTTCATTCATTCATTCATTCATTTTCATGTAACTCCTAGTGGGGCGTATGGCGCCATTGGCGTTTCAATTTGCAATGATAAAAGAATTTATTAGATCTAAATCATTCAAAAGTGAAAGTGCGCGTTTCACAGTATAAATTTATATATTACTCCTATTCTTGACTTTTCTCAGAATACATTGTACGTTTAGTTTTAAACAGGCGATGGGAAAATTAAGACTATCAGAGCAATTCCATTCCCCAATACAGCAAAGGAAGTATCTGGAAGTTATTTTATCTGAAAACGGTCCTCTAACTATGAAAAATGGAATCATAAGATCTATGATAACCTATGGATTACTAAGACTATAAAATACAGATGGAGCAACACTTTAATAGAGCCTTTTATGAAGATAAAGAGAAGAAGTTTTAGGTAAAAACTGTAATACACAGACTGATTCGAGATCAACATCAAATTTCTACTTTGCGTAAGTGCAAACAAAATTTTGAAGGGAACTAAAAGCCAATGTTGTTCTAGATATGTCAGAGAATGTTGAAGAGAAATGTGGTATCAGTTAATGGAACTTCAAATCCATAAATAAGCGGATAGAAGAATAGCCATTTATACGTACAGCCACCGACTTTGTTCATAGTGCAACCAAAGGTTACGTAGAACTGAACAGAAGTCTTGACAAAATTCTAATAAGAAGCATATCTAATTCTTTTACGTACGAAATTAATTTACAATACTATCGAAGAACGGTCTCTCGTTGCAATTCTGACTAAATTTGTTCTCAAAACTTTTCCTTGGGATCATCCAATATCTCAATTTGTCTCTGGTATGCTCGATCTTTGAAATTACCCCCAAAAAATGGAGTGAGATCTATTGGACTACTATCCAATGATCCGATGATGCTCTCACCAAATGCATTCAACGTAATACTAAAATTTTTCTGGGTTTGATGTTCTAATGGAACCATTAGGGAACATCTCTTCCAAGATTCCCTCGGTTTCAACAACGAGCTAACAAAGTGCTTCGTAAAAACATTCGACACAAATGGTTAGTTTCCGAGAGGAGAGTCACTTTTATACAATCAGATGTGGATTTTCAGCATTTGATCATGTTAATTACAGATGCCATTTCGCGCAAAATTCTACAGAAAAAATATATACAAAATGACCTGTAATAAGTTTTCGTTTGTCTATGGTATCACGACAAAGCGATAACAAACAGGTTGATGGGGACCAAATATTAGAAAAAATTCGGCAGTTCTGAACAGGATACTGCATCCATAGAAGGAAAGCTGTACAAATATTGTCAGAAAAAGAGATTCTGGTTCGCAGTTATGGCCTTTGATATGGATGAGAAAAAGAAGCTGTACAGTTGTTTTATAATCTAATTATAGACCTAAATTTCAAAGATGACATTATCAGAAAACACCATGGAACTGAGATTTGATGACTAACCACATATAACCAGTCGTAGTTTCATAGCTAGATAAGTATCAGACATTTTTAGTGATCTTAGACTACCTGTAGTGTTTATATACATGTCCTTTTTCTATTTCAAAAATTATCTGAACAAAGGATGCGAGGATTAAATGGATCTGGTAATGGCAAAAGAAATTCGTTAAGTGTTGGACGAAGATACCTACGCTGAGCCAACGGCACAAAATTGGTATTAAAATTTCAGGGGAAGAAATTTTGAGTCAACAACGATCTCTAGCACTAATGAAAACGAATCCTGGATAGAAGTTGAACAAAAAATACCTTCAATAGTTATCCAGATCTTAGAACTTTCTCAATTTAGCATGTGTTCCTTAACCTTTGCAAAATATTTGATTTTATACATTTATAGTGTAATAACTTAGAAAAAAATTGAAACTTCGAACTGTTAGAATTGCGATTTAGAACGATAAGGAATTGTAAACTATGAGACAGTTTAGAAGCTGTACAAGTGATTCTATTCTGGTTTTTAGACTTGAAGACCAACCACGTACCGGCCGATTATTTGTTTGGTATGAAGGAGACTTGTAACCTGCTTTGGATGCTGAACACTTATCAAGTATTTGTTCGCTGAACTTCTCGACGCGCACATGATTATATGGAACCATTTGTGTGGACAAAAAGAAGTGAGTGAAGCACAAGAAAGTCGAGATTTGTCACCAACTGCTTGAAAATTCGTGATAAATTAATAAATTTACAGTGTCCCAAAACTTTGTCCCCACATTTTGTGGCACCACCTCTAGACTGTTCATTCCATTAGAGTCAACTCTTAGGCTTTGATTACATATAATCAGTTTTTGATTTTTCGAAATATCTTATCCGCAGCAGATATATTCGATTTCCCAAAGAGTGCAAATCATCGGTAGCAAAGACGCCACCTAAACCGTCAAAATGTGGAAACGAGAAGTGAATAAGAAGTCTACATTGGATCTTTGAACAATCAACCTGTAATGCTTTAATTTAACATGGAAAATCTTTTTTGTAATTTTCATTAAATGAAGTTTTGGTTATTTCAAAACGTTGTTGTTTTGAAAAAATACGGTTTTACTTAACTTTTCTGGGTTATAATAAGACCACGAACAGTGGCTACAGATGATAAGAAATCAAGAGATTGGATCGTCTGACAAGAGATACAATTTTTTGGTTACAAAATACAGATCAGCCAGCCATTGAGAGAGAAAGCTATCGATTTCAATTCGGTTAATACATATGATCGAATCGGGATAAATCGATTATAAGAAGATGGTTCTCTGACCAATGTCACTACGAGTTACAAGGTTTTGTAAACAATCAAAATTGCCGAATATAGGGATCGGAAAATCAGAATTTATTGCAATGCGCCTGCTATATGTTTGGTGTGCCATAAGCTATTATGGTTAACCACTGGTCAAAAATAAAAAGAAAAAATTTTAGATCCCTCTTTCATTCGCATAAGTCAAACTTCACAAAGTCATAAATTCTGCTTCATTCCAGATAGTGAAGGGTTCGTCAAACTCTAGATAATATGGTTACTATCTCAAGAACATTCGGTTCGAATATCATAGGTCTCGATACAAAGACAAAAACAGGAGGCCAGCATATGCACCGGATCCGAATCCTTGTGACTGCATTATGGGGTCTAACCAAAGAAAGATTAGAAATATTACAGAACCTTGTCAAAGAGTCCTTAACAATGGTGGGCTGTAAACTTTGCAGCTTTTGTTTGCTTTTATTGCAATCTTTACAACTTCAGTTTCTTATTTTCATTACGCCGTTAATTAATGAAGCCCCGCAAGTTTAATGTGAGGCCCAGCCATTCAAAGCACCGGGGAACTGATTTTCAGAAAAACAACCATAAAACTGCCTCAGTTATTGTAGGCACTATAAAGCGTAGTCCTGAAGGAGAATTTCGTTTTGCTTTATCTTGCGCGAAATGCCTCGTAAGAATAAAAAGCAGCCGGGCGCGCTTAAACTCCGCAAGGCGCGAGAAAAAGAAAGCGCCGAAGGCGGCGAGAACAATAAATTATTGAATAAAACTGCAACAAAGCGTTGCAACCACAAACTATCTGCAGGAAACTAAGCTTTATTTTTGCGCGGAAAGCGGCGATACGTCGATTGGCAAATGGCGCACGGGCGGCTCGTAAACAGCGGCGCAAACTGAAAAATGGGCCGAAATTGTTTTAGAGCAGGGCGGCCGCGGCCTCGGGTTATAACTCGGTAGCAGAGATAATTTCAAATTAAATTTTAATATCTATCGCCTCGCTTCCGTCGCGAAGACAAATAAACGGGACTTGAACTTCCCAACTCCGCGTCTGCGGGGAACAAAGGGGTCTCAAATTAGCGGACAACAGGTACGGCGTTCGTTTCCAAAGGACGCCACCGATTCCAGATTAAGCCGGAAGCGCTGCCACTCGAAGATAAAAATTGCGAAAAGTTCAGCCCCGAACAAAGATCGCGTTACAGCTCGCGGGGAAACGAAGCCGGGAATTCTCAACTCTGGCTCGCAGTGCCACGCTGAATGCACCGCATATTTGCGATTTAGGACTCCTTTGTGTTTGTTCTTTGTTCGGAAGTTTTAATACGGGATGCATTAAGCTAAAAGCAAAATTTCGGTAATGAAAATTAATGCTCGGCCGGGTGCTCAGCCGCCGAGTTTTATTTCAAAGACAGCAGTTAAGCTCGCGAGCGGAAGTTTTCATTAAGCGCCTGAAAATTTTGAAAAGTTCGCCTTTCATGTGCATTTCAGCTTTTTTATCACTGCTGTACCTCGATTTCAGTGTTTAATTATGAGGACAGTCTGGAAAGTTTTAGGACCAGACCACAGATGGTGCTGCTATCGGTGAGATATTTACAAGTTGGGCAGGTCGTCTAAAACAGACATACTCGAGGCTTTTCTTCGTTTTCAACAGTTAGAAAGCGTGCTGTTGAATGTAAACGTAATCGTACCATCTTGTGCAACAGCAAAAATCATTACCTGGCATGGCATTAAATACCTCTAGGGGTCGCTATGACTTAATCAACACATACAAATGACGCACGGAACTGTGGACCAAAACAAAAGAACTTAAACGTAGTTTAGTTATCGATCTTTAGTATTTCCCGATTTTCCCTAGTGAAGTATTTACTAACGTAATAGAAAGGTAAAAACGCGAAGGCACAATAAAAACAAAATTGGATAGTTAGGCCACATGTAATGTTCTTGAAGAATACGCAAAAATAGTTAACACAAAAACTCCGCAGATACTGATCATGTTTATATGTCAAAAATTAAAACAAAAGGAGTCCAATGTACAGCATGGTTACCTGAAAGATATCATATGGAGACATAAATACACAGAACATAAAACTAGAATCTATAAAACCTGCGTAAGATCAATTCTGGCTTATGCAGTGGAATCATGAGCAGACACAGCCAAAACAAACAAAAAAAAAATGTTAAGAGTCACATAAATGAAAACACTCAGTACAATGGAGGGAGTTACCGTACGAGATCAAGTAAGAAGCGAAACATTTAGAGAAGATTGCAGAATCCAATACATAATACAATAAGGTGGACGAGATCCAGACGTCGAAAATAGAGAGATCATGTGGATAGAATGTCACTTGAAAGATTAGCGAAGTAGTCAAATGACAACCAGAAAGACCACCAAAAAGGTGGAGAGAAATTTGGGCATTCACAGCACAGCAATAACAGCGGAAGATGACAGAACACTGTCCTAACTCAAGAAGAAGAAAAAGAATAAGTCCAATGGTAGATCAAGCCGAAAATTGGTGCTGTAAAGGCTAGACCTTGTTCACAGTAGTGTAAAAAACGAAACCAATAGAATGGTTTTCGGGTAATAACATTACGAAAGTGGATTGACCAGTTCAGAATTGTGACAAACTCCAGTGGACACGTTTGGAATGAAGTAAAACGTCGGCTTTACTTCGCAAAAGACTCTGGTCATAGCTCATGAGAAAGAAGGGGCTGTCACTTCTCCAGAGACGTTTCGACAGCTGACTGAAGTTTCCGCTGAGGAGTTACAATTGCTATTGAAGCAAAAAATGAGCTCACTCTCTAATTTGAAATTTGTGATATGAGGCAAATGTAATACCAGTTTCTAGTAGGTATTCGCTATTGGCACCGCACTAACTAACTTTATTGTCTCTTCTCCTATTTACCTCATGGTGTTGGGGTATTGAGCCATTTTCTGTATTTTCTTCTGGCTAAGATTCTCAGTTGTCACCAGGTCTTTTTGTTTCTTCTAGCGCCGTCTTTGATATTCTCGTAACATCGTGTTTCAGGTGCATCGTGTGGTTCTCGGGTTGTTAGGCCGTGGTCGGAGTTCGCAAACTCTTGACGAAGAAGAAAATAAAACATTTTTAGAAGATTTTGTTCTGCAGATGTCCGCCACAATTGTGAACAAAACGTCAAGTGTTTCCAAACTCTTATCACGGCCTAACAATCCGAGAACCAACCACATGTTACACTATAAATAACTCCGGGCGCCTTCGCAACTATCTTATTTGAAGTCTTCCCCTTGGTTGTTAACCTTTACCTTTCGTTTCAAATAGCTTCTTTGGATATCAGTTGCCCCTCATACGGATCATACAGCCTTATCATTGTAGTTGCTTTCTACTTACGATGCGATATATTCAGTGGTTCTCTTTGTATTTCAAATATTAGTTTTAAAAATTAACTATCATGCTAAAAGAAACCACCTGTGAAAGAGTGCTTTTTTGGTTTATCCACTTAAAATAACCTTTATGAAAGTACCACCTCCTGCAAAGTTACCAAAGTATCAAGACCTGACAACATCCCAAATGAGGTTCTTAAGGGTTCTATGGTTCCATCATAAATATATTCAACTCGATTCTCAAACCTATTCCGGCTGTCTGAAGTAAAATTAATTAATGCCTTTTGTACAAAAATGAAATAAACTTAACCCAATGAACTATAGAGATATAGCCCTACCAAATTCATCAATTATCTTCATAGATATGAAAAAGACTCTTGATTCTGTGTGCCATTAAATGCTTTGGGCATCAGTAATACCATAGTTAGAAGTATAAAATCCATTTATTGGTCTGGGTGTCTGGAAACGAATTTAGGAAGAAATAACGGGGCAATAAAGTTCGAAGGACTTTATTGGAAAGATGAGGAAATTGAATACGTATCTTGGGGTTCCATTTCATTGTTCTATGAAGTTTGCTAAGACTATGAATTACTTTGTATTAAGGGTAAAGGAGAATCATAGTTGATGGAGCAAGATAAGCTAGTTACCTCCCATAAACCGCATTATGATTGATATACACTTAAGACAGCTGCTGGCAGTTATTGATACAATTTTGTAGTATCCTATAAAATCTACAATTCAAAAGTTTGCAAATCACCAGAGGCCTTTAGATTTTGAGATGGTAATCATCAGCAGCTGCAATTAAGATTAACTTTAAATGTGTAATGTTGGAACATCCATAATATTACCCAAAATTGGATCTCTCAAATTACACTTCCTCTCAATCTTAAAATCGACGTAAAATAGTCTCGCTGTTGAGTGTGTGTGTGTGGGGGGGAGGATTAAATTCCGCTAATTAATTATATAGAGAGCTTTCGAAAAATGAGGGCATGGAGGAGGGAGTGTTAAAGTTTTTATGTGTATACAACGAAATGAGAAGGGCAGTAAACCAATTTTTAAAGTGAGCATATAGAACATTTTAAATGATGTGGCAAAGTTTCTTGCTGTTTCGATGTATGTACCATTGACAGTCCTTCACGCGTCTTCCATTTCCTCCACAATCTATCAGAATGTCTACAGTGATGGTGTCAAGAATTTTTGTAAGGACTGTTTTAAGATGTTGGTACTAACATGGTTCCAAAAGAAGGAAGTCTAATGATGTAAGACCTGAACTTCGTGGGGGTCACGCGATGGCCCAACTAATATTTTTTCTCTTTAAGTTGTTTTCCACGCTATCAGTCTCCCGGAATTGGTTGAGCTGTTGGCGGATATTGTTCTCATGTAACGATCCTTGCTATACTCACTTCAAAAGTGCTCTTGTATTCTGCTAATAGCTTTCCTTGCATGGCAAACATTGCACAGCTCACAAAACACCCTGCCCCCCTTGTAGAACCGAAAATGATCAACAGTATATTAACATCTTGTCGTTTCGTTTACTTACATGATTATGATGGTACCTAGGTACTAAGGTCCACACGTCATGTACATTATTCTTTCACGAAATCCTGTATATGAAATATTGAAACGTATTAGTTATGCAGGTCTCGTAATAAGAATTTTAATAAAGAACCAAGCCTTAAAAGAGCAACAGAATATAAGAAAAATATTCAAAAATACCTCTTTTGTTTTTTTTTTTGTCAGTCTTTGTATAAACTTAGTATAAAAAACATACGAAAGCTAGCAAGAAAATCGAAGTATAGTCTAGAAGCGTTTTAATTTATCTTCCATTGAGATACTCCATGCAAATAGCTTTTTTGGTCAATTTAAATTGTAAATGCGAAATTTGTGGAATTTTTCCGCCTTACAAGCATCATTTGAGCGGCAGTTTTTAGCGCACTGTAGAAAAATCAAGATTTTACGGCTCATTTTCGCGCTGTCATTAAGTAAACGCCCATAAAGTTGTGCAGCGCACACACCACGCCTTTTCCTGGAACAGCATAAATGTGAAAATTTAATGTTCCCTAGTCTCGCCGGAATTTAGCCTTTTCATCAAATTTTAATGAGTTTGGTAACGAGTGGCTACGTATACAACTGCAGGAGATTAGCTCGTCTAAAGCGAGTCATTACGCTTGATTCAAAATTTGCCGTTTTCGCTTAGTAGATGGAATTATAAAATTTGTATCGGATCATGGCAAATATACAATTTCTAATGAATAAAAATGTCAATAGAACTGATTATTACAGTAATTATTAACTTCCAGTTCGGCAATGCTGCCTTTTACAACTTGGACAACGAAAGTAGATAAATACGTGGGTTAATCAAATATAAACCGGATTTTTAAAGTTCAGCGAGGTGAATGGAGAGGGACACCGTTTCTGAGCGTAGATTTGTCCCGCAGAGTACCTTGCGCTATCGCTTCCTTTAGTGCGTATCATGATGAAGGAGCAGTAGGTACCCTTGATTACTGCGTAACAGATTATTATCAAGTTTTTCATGACCGACTACTTAACAAGACTTAAAGAACAGTTCGACGGCAACAGCCTTAAGAAGAGTTACGTATGCGGGACAATGATTTTTTGGGAGGACGAGAAGCAGTTGAAAGTGAAGGTACCGATGAGAATATTCGTATTGTTCACTACCTTCTCGAGGATGATCATCGATTAGAAATCGCTGCAATTGCTTCTGATTTCTTTATAACACCGAAAAAACCATTTTGAGGACAGAAAATTAACGACGATTGGTTAGTATCACAACTACGAGGGCAATCCCAAAAATAAGGTCTCCTAGTTTTTAAAAATAGAAAAAAAGTTTATTTTCAATAACTAATAAATCATTTTAAAGCTTGAATATTCCTCTATTTTTCTACATAACACAGTTTCATAACAGTTTCCATGAGTTTTCCTGCAGACTGTGCCTGTTTGAAATGCCGCCACTCACGTGATTGCTGTTTAGTTTCAAGTTTGAAGTAGAACGCCCAAGTTTCGTCACCCGTGACAGTCAAATCCAAAATGTTGTCCTTTTAGTCTGCATGGCGTCGAAGAAATTCGTGGGAAGAGTTAACGCCATTGGTGGTCCTCCATAAGCTTTCGTGGGACCCATCTTGCGCACTCCTTCTGATATTTCAACTTTTTGTCAAAGTCCTACGACAGTCTCGTCGGAAATTGACGGCCTCCCTCTTTTTAATTTGTAGTGAATTTTCATGCAACCACCTGTAAACTCCCTACACCACTTGCGAGCGTTTTTGACATCCATGCACGACCTTCCATACACTTCTATCAGTTGACGATGAATTTCTTTTGGCTTAATGCCTTTTGTGTTCAAAAATCGAATAGTTGCGCAAACTTCGCATCTGGCGATGGCGACAAGCGAGAGCTCCATTACGATCGGCTGTCGAGCCAAAACTGAGCGTCCTCGTAGCCTAAACGATGATTTGCTTGAGAGGGGGAAGCAGAAAATATGGCAGTATGGCCAACAGTCGCGCAAAAAGTTTCCCTGCAGCTCCAGCGCTTTGGAGACCTTATTTTTGGGATTACCCTTGTATCTTCAATTTATGATAGTAGGAATATAAAAGATTCATGGCATATATACAATTAAAGTTTAAGGAATGAATTAGCGGCGAGAAGCGATGTAAATTAAACAAGAGATGTTACTCCAAACCCATTCAAAACTGGATCAACTTAAACCCATCGAATTCCCATTATATCCGCACTGGAACACACTTATATGGCCTAATCGCTAATCTTCAAAACTTTAGCAACTTTAAGCACCCAATTTTAACTTGATTTAAACTTTCGCAGTCATACGGTCGCAGTAAATGCTTAATGGCTTGTAATGTCATAAATTAAA
Organism: Sinelater perroti; assembly: GCA_036346155.1. Taxonomy (NCBI): domain Eukaryota; kingdom Metazoa; phylum Arthropoda; class Insecta; order Coleoptera; family Elateridae; genus Sinelater; species Sinelater perroti. The sequence continues at coordinate 860,072 of JARFIY010000380.1, forward strand.
GGCTAAGGCCCAATCCACGTTAAGTATGGTAAATGAAAATTTTTACAAACGTCATCCCAATTGAACGGAAGTTCTGCGATTTTGGAACATACCGAGTTCGATTGTGGAGCCTCTATTTGGACATGGAAGAAGAAGCGCGATTTCATTTCCTCCGCTCGGCTTCGCCCTCTAAAGTGGTCAAACCAACCGCAGTGGCGAAGGCGCTAATGGACGTGCACTGGGCTCCAGGGCTCTCAATTTCCAGGCGCTCCCGATAAAATTCGGCACTTTAAGGCAAATCATTTCCTGATTATTTCGAAAGGGGCAAAGCAAATAAAATTAATTCCATCAGATATCGGCGACCTCGGAAATCTGCCGGAGGCACGCGAAACCGTAATCTCATAACTTCAATACCCGAGTTACGTGACGGAGAGCGGGAAATGTGTCTTCTTTTATGGAATTATTTTCAGATTTTCAGCAGCGCTCCCTCAATTTGCCCCGATGATTGTGTTTGTTTAAGGAACACGTTCTGGTGTCCACTCTGATTTCGCATTGTGCGAATTTTCGGGCTTTTACTGGCGCGGAGGGCATCCACGGCTTTCAGATCTTCCTTTGTTTGGTTATTTATTGTTACTTTAATTGAAAAGACGCTCTCGAAAGGAAACGGGCGATAACTGCGTAACGTCCGCCACACGGAGCCGCCGCACAGGGCGGAACGACGACGTTTTTAATGCTTTTTGTTCATCAGCTACCTTAGATAAATAATAGACACTAAAGAGAAATAAATTATAGATTGTATACAACAAAAATAAACGCCCCGAGTCAGGTTTGTATATGCACAGAAAATTGATAGTCAGAACAAGTCCCTCAAGCGACCACTACTATGGAAATCAGCAAACATTTTTTTTGGTGGTTTTCAACGTAGCCCAAGGCGGACGTGTTGTATTTAGTATTCACAACTGTACCGCTTCAAGTTCGAATTTAAATAATAAATTTATGTATGAGTCGGTTTTATACGCCAGATCACCAATAACGAACAAATACAGCGCGACACTAGTCGCGAAAAAACAAGAAAAATATAGTGATTTTAATGTAGAACAATGAATCCTGTAGATAATGCATAACCGCAGTTAAACTAATAATTCTAATGATTTACAATATTTTTGTGATCAGGAAGTGCGTTTTTAACATTGAACATAAACAACCAGTGATAATACGATGAGACATCCCAAAGAGGTCTAAGCCAAGAGAGATAGTAACTCATCAAATCAAAATGCCGCTACAAAGAACATTTATGAAGAATAAGAGTGAGGGAATGATGGGTTAAAGAAGAAATAAAAAAAGGTGACAATGATAAAAAAGTAAAGCATACAAATAAATCACCAAGCAAGCGTATAGAGAGGAATTTGGATAACCTTAAGGAAATGATGAAGGATTTAATTGTTATACGACAAGACCAAATAAATTATGAATAAGAAAAATAAATGATAGAGCTGCTAAAGTGTCTATGTTTATAGCAGCAACATTAAGTGTAGATGTGAAAATAAACTAAACCCATAATGAGTCATAATGATATGATGGAACAAAGAAAAAGGCAATACACTTAAGGCTGGGTACCACAAATCTTGTATCAAGAGTGAGGGGTAACATAAAACTGGAAATCTAAGACTAGAAAAAAAATAATAAAAGATGAGAATATTTCCCAATGAAAATGCTAATGATAATATCTAAACTACAATAGAACTTGAAAATGACAAACAAAGTAAAGAATAGGATTATGATAGGTTAACCGAATGATAAAGGGATGTTAGATGTAATTAAAGAGTATAATTTCAATATATAGAGGATGATGGAAGGTTTTTTGGAGAAAGATAGAGAGCAGAAAGTATGAAGAAAACTGACTACTTTGATCTAACACAAAGAAATACATAAAGGAATATGAGTGTCACAAAAGAGACGAATCAGCAATCAAATAGATTATGTATTAATAGAAAGCAAATTTAAAAAAAATTAAAGGTAATAACAGTAACAGAAGAGTAAATAATACCTTAAAGTAAGAATATAATAAAACTCCTAGTAAACCATATAATGTTAATTTACTACAAGAAGAAGAAACTAAAAATATTTTTCAAATATTGACGGATAGAGAAAATAAGGAACAATTGGAACTCCCAAATTAAAAGACTTGAAAATAAAATACTGAGCAAAGTAGATAAAATGACTAATTTGTTGATAAATATTAAAGATCTATAGAGAAACATAAAAGAAAGGACATGTAAAAAGAAAGAAACGGTTTTTTATGGGACATACATTAAGCAAATTAGAGCATTATTACATCGGCAAGGAGGTTAGAAATTCTTATCAAGAAATAAATAAAAAAGGAAACCAATATAAATATAGAATATTTTAAATTAAAGATGGAAATTTCAAGAGCAGAATAGATAAAATACAATTATGGAAGAGATGCTTTGAAAAGGTCCAGAATAAGTAGATCAAGAAATACAACAATTTGGAAAAAGAGGAAAATGGAATGTCGATATTCAGTACCAAACGTAACAGTCAAAAGAACAACATGTTAAAGAAAAGTAGGGTAAGATTGCAGAGACAAATTGTAAAATTAGCATAAACACACACAGAAGATTTCGACTATAATAATCAAAGAGAGAATTGAAGCTAGAACGTTAAGTATTTTAGACGAATACCAAACAAAATTTTGACCGAACACATAAGTGATTGACAAATTTTCGACTTTTAGCCGGTATAAGTTTAGTTTGTCTTTAGTTTTGTCCTTTTATTGATTCCAAACAGGAAACAAACTATAAGAAATGTTAAACTATTTTGATACCCCTCTCCTCAAATGAATTAGCTTAATCAATATTGTACTCAATAATACTAGATGTAGAGTTGGAAGGGAGCGTATTGAACTATTATTAAGTTTCTTTAATCTCGTACTTGAAAAGTTTATGAGAGAAAGTAACATACACAAAAATGGCACAGTGTACCGTTATAAATAGTAGTGTATAGCCGACCCTGGTGACTTAGCGCTTCTAACTCAAAAGCCAGGGAAAGTCAAAGAAATGTTATAAAGTTCAGAAATGCAAGCCAGGAAGACCTAATATATGAAGATGAAACAAAGCAATAATCAAGTCGGAGAAGTCTTAAAAGTGAATAATTTTGAATATTTAAACGAAACTAACAAGTAAGAATGAAAGAAATAACAGAGGTAGAAGTGAGATCAAAGAAAGTATTGTATAACCCAAAAATAAAGATTTGTAAAACAACATCGTATGCTTGTGAGATGTAGATAAATATTCAGGATAAAGATTAGAAATATTGTACTAGAAAGTGAAGAAAAAGGGAGACCAAGGAGGAAGTGAGTAAATAAGAAATGAGAGAGGACCTCGAAATATGTTCGACTGCGAACTAGAAAGAACTTGCAGAGGGCAGAAAAAATTGGAAAGAATTTTTATATTGTAAAAGCCTGTTATTTTACTTGTCTGCTCGTTACTTTTCCATTTAAATCAAAAACGGTTAGAAATTACAAAATTATGCTGCTGATGACTGAAAAAACATCAATGGATCCAATTACAAAATAATTCCATATACTCCTTAAGAGTTCGGTACAATTCGCTTGTTGTTATTAAACTACTTGAACGTGTTGGCTTGCGACATTATTTGTTGCAAGTTTAAGAGAGAAAGGTTGGCGCTATATTTTGGCAAAGCTCGCAACGGTCGACTTTCTCTGACTCGGGCATACTATCGTATTGTCAAAATTCGCTCGGTTCTTGACTGGGTGAAAGTTTATTTTCATTAGCTCTGACCGTTTTCAGCCCCATCGCGCAACTGATGTGGACATGGCATGTTAAAGGAAATGTTTCCCTCAACCTTCCTGTCAATGTATTTGACATTTGCGTAGTGTGTGCTGTGTGGTTGTAACAATGAGAGCAAACCCTAAACTATAACAAACTCAAAAGTAGAATAATATTCAGTTAATAGTTAACACTCTAGAGAGTACATGACGTCTGATAGACATCATCGCATATTCTATTATTTATAAGGAAGTTGCGATTGAGATAAACAGAAAAATTTATTGAAAGAAAAAATTTCAAGGATAACTTGACGCGATAACAAACTCGAACTGCCCAAGCCAGTGCATTGCGCGTATTTAAAATAACCGACCACGTCTCTGGCTACTGAAAAACGCACCCTGCATATAACATATGTCTCCCGCATAATCGACAGTCAGTTGCAATGTTTATTATTGTGTGCATCACTGAATACTAACACAACAAAATTTCAGTGATGTTTGCTCGTCACATAAAAAAAATACATAAAGAGCACTGTAAATAAACAAAACGTCACATATTTATTAGAAAGTCATGTAAACATAAATATATTGGAGCCTAGTTTTACTCTTCCACGGAATACTTGGGGATTAACTTAAAAAAAACGAAATAACATTTCCACAATATGTTTATTGCTAATGAAAGTATAATCGATAACAGAAAATAACATCGTTCAGATGTTCGTCCAATTTCGATGACATTGTGGCACAAGCAAGTCTCCACATCGCCAATTTCACACAATATGCTATCCTTTAGCTCCTTAATTCTTATCTTATAAACATAGACGGGTGACTTGATATGACCTTCCAGCAAAAATTCTAAAAATGTCAAGTCACACGATGTCACCGTTTCGTGACATTACGCTTTCTGATAACCTTCACGCAATATTGTTGAAAAAAACTTATCCTGGAGTTCAATTTCAAACAATCGAACTACAAAAATAAGACTTTCATTTCTCAGTACCTTATTTTATTGATGGTTAATGCTTGACTTTTATTGTTCTTGAAGAAATAGGATTTAATCACATTTTCATTCACAGAGGTGCTTCGCGTAATATAGGCATACAGTTCATCAGTGTGCATCCGACATCTGGTCCCGCAAGACTTGGACACTATCTTCGATAAAACACCAAAATCATCTTAGCAAATGACCTCAACGCAAAGCACCCTGTATGGAACAGTCAAGTGATTAATTAGAACAACTTGACAGACAGGTACGCAGTATAGAAACCTACATCTTGCGGCCTCACAGATCGCTTTGATATCTTGGAGGTATCCATATTCAGGGGCGTGTTTAAGTACGAGACCAGCTGGATGCCAAAATTCGCGAGAAGAGGCCTGGCTTGAAGGAGAAAAAAATCATCTTTCATCAGGACAACGCACCTGCGTTGGCGATGGAAAAACTGCGGAATTTGGGGTATGATTTGCTCGGCCATCCCCCCTATTCTCCTGATTTGGTTCCCTCAGACTACCATCTGTTCCCAAATTCTAAAAAAATTTGTTTCTGGGAAGCGCTTCGCATCCAGTGAAGAAGTTGATGAATATTTTCACAATCTTCCAGATTCCCACTTCCGAGAAGGACATCTGATGTTGGAGAGGCACTGGATCAAGTGTGTTGAAGTCAAGGGAGATTATGTAGAAAAATAAAATCATTTTTTAAAGGAAAATCGCAGTCTTTCATTGTCAGGCCGAGAACTTTTCACCTTACCCTCGTAGTACGCGTTAGATAACCTGAGTGAGTTGGATTCAGACCATAATCGGATTCTTCTCAAACTGGAGATCCCGAACGGAACCGATGGCGTCTCCTTCAAGGCCTATATACACTATCTATTTGCGCCAGACGAAAGGGGGCGGTTTCCATTATTTTCTCCGAAAAAGACTTAAGAGAAGGAGATCCAAAGTCTTAAAACCGCCATCCAGGAATCGATTCTATTCTCTACCAATAAAACACCTGTAGGTGACGTAAGAGACCTCCTACCCTAAGAAGATTGTTGTGAAAGTCAAACCTACCGTGACAGAGTTCTGAAATGCCGTCTGGGAGAGCAAAGAATTCACTATGTGGATGATCAAGGTTTTGTGCAACAACTTTTCTCCAATACTACCAATCCACAGTGAGAACGGAATTGTGTACACCGTCGCAAAGAAAGCAAATATGCCTACCAACAATCTAGCCGTCAATGCGATTTAAACTACAAAAGACACTGGCCTTTATTACTTTGATTTCGTCAATCGGGTCATCTGGTGCCCAAAAAGTCAGACCAAAAGACTAAAAAGCCATCAAGCCGGCGATCTTCGAAAAAGTATTTTCAGTAATACCAGCGTTAAAGCAACGGAAAGCTCCTGGGTCAGATGACATTTCTAACATCGCTCACCATCGAAGCTCACCTAAGGAAAGCTGTTGTCTACATGATCACCACAATCAACTTAATGTTATAATACTTCCTTTACCAATGAAAATAGATGGGTGACGTAATGCTCCCAAAGCCAAGAAAGACGGACATCTTCTCCTAGAACTACTGACTCATTAACCTACTACCATTCCGAGGAAAATAGTGGAGAGGGTCACCTTACTGCTTAAAGATGGTGTTCGAGGATCTCAAGCTAATCCCGGTGAGTCAGTTTAGATTTTGTAAAAGGCACTTCACCACCCTCCAATTCCTATAGGTGGTAAAATGCATAATTGAGGAATACAACAAGAAGGAGAACACCGATGACAAGATGTAGCAGAGAAGGTTAGTGGTGAAAATGATTCTTAATGGACACAAGAATTTTAATAAAAATCAGCGACGCCAAGTCACCGGAGTGACACCTCTGTGTAGAATCTGTGCTGTCCCCTGTCTTATTCAATCCATCTCAGAAACATGCCGACCACTCCATCCAAAGTATGCAGGCGACAAGGTGTTACTATTCAGTTCGCTCAGGTTCTATTTAGCTGTGAGTCCAGTCACCATTTTCAGGCATACCATCTTTTGGAGAAACGAAGCCAAATATCTCGACCTAAGCGTGGTCGTCTAGCTCATCTGGAACTCTCATATAGGAATGTAAAGCAGCGAGATCGTCTCTAAGGTCGCTGTACTACTCAAAAAGCAAACTGACAGTTTACAAAACCGACATCATTCGATCCATGCAGCATTTATCTAGGGATATACTACAAAAATATTAAAAGCATCCAAAGCTGATTCTTCCATAGGCAGAGATGGAAGTGGTCTATATAGCCGACACCTATAAGAGACTAGATAAAAAAGAGGAAGTTAGGATATGAGACGCAAGCACTTAAAAATAGAAAAGAGATGAGTAAGCGAGTCCAATCCACAACCCGTACCAAGCAGTAACTTTTTCCGGGTGCCATAGACGTTTCAAAATCATTTATAGTTGTTTTGTCCTAATAAAGAGCACCTTTGCTTCTTTAAAAAATTCACGCACACTATCATGAGGGACCAGGCACTAAAACGATGCACATTTACTGATAGAGTACAGAGCTAGCTAATTCAAACTCTTCAACAAGGTGGACATCACAACGATTGTTTGGATGATTATGACGACCACGACTTTTACGTACTGAGCAACACGTAAGAATTATGGAACGCTGTGTAGATACTTCCGTGATAAAATATCAGTGACAGAGTAATTATATTATTACAAATGTCAAAAAGGCACACTTATAACAGAGATCTTTAGCACGAAAATTTCTAAATTATTAAAGTAATATATTTTTGCTTGTTATTTAGAACTAAATCCTGACATATGACAGTAAATCAAATGTAAACTGTAATTTTTTTATGCCGTGAGATAAAGAGAAAGGGGTGTAGTTTCTAAGGGTCATGGGTAGGGATGGTGGATCTTCTCATATCACAGGGTCTGAAACCATCCTAAATTTCTGAAAGGACAAGAAGCAATTAAAACTGAAGATCACTGACATCTCTTGGAGATCAACGTGCATGAGGAGGATATTCAAATTGTTTGTCGCCTTCTCGGGGATGATCGCCGATTAACATTTGCTAAAATTGCTTATGCAAATCGCCTGATCCCATACAGCTGTCCAAGATAGACAAAAATTGAGAATTTGTTCTGGACTACACTGGAACACCATTCCTATAGTGCGCCCTGTGATTATCATTTGTTTTAATCACTAAAAGAAACGCTTGAAACATAGATATTTGACGACAATGCTGCTGACAGCAAGCGTTCATATTCGATTGAATGGTGTCAGAAAAAACTACTTATCCCCTGGAAAATGATAGCTTTGTACGTGTTTATTTTTATAGTACTTCAATAAATTTAAAAAAAAAATGTTGAAAACAAGGCGACTATAACGTAATTGTGGATAAACTCTTCCTCGTTGCGACTTTCCGGAAGATCTTGGATTGGTAAAAGAGTTGTCATAGAACATCTGTATATTATTGTAGGAAAAAAAGTGGTTCAAGCATGTTAAGTCACTCAATTAAATCCAATTAATAAAAACTAAACTTTAAACAGAATAAATTTAATTAAATAGATGAGAAAAATTATTTCAATGCCAAATTTTAGAAAATTTGTAGGTAATTAAAAAAAGAAAAGAGCAATAAGTTGATGTTTTTTGTTTAAATTGTTCATTAAAAACGTTGGAGCGCTCAAAATTAGCTGATATTTACCTGTAGGCTAGTGACGTCACAAGAAGGCAACATGGCCGCTGCGGTATTCGAGTGGCGTCCAGAACGGTACAAATGGTATTTACCAACGGAGAGCAATTTTGAAGATAACCTCTAATAGTTACTTCTCGTGCGAAGCGGTGACACCGGTGTCGTCTGGCAATAACGGGCGATCAGCCATTAAAATCCGCTCTTGATGGCTGATTAAGTTCGAGTCGCTTCTCGCGACGATCTCGTTACTTTTCGGCCGGAGATAATTTTTTGTTTACCTCTAATATATTTTACTTTCAAAATTAACTAAATTAAATTCAGAACTCTTAACTATTCAATAGGGTTCTTAAAAATTTTAAATTATAAGAAAATGACTTCACACAAATGAAATAATTGTCCGAGTCAACAGTGGTTCATTTTGTAAAACAAAATAAAATTAATTTAGTAGGCAATTTGTATTCCATTTCTATTAAATAATTATAAATAATTTCAATGTTAATTTCTAAGTGATATAACTGAGTGATATGCAATAATACAACAGTGACTCTACCTTCAGTGTGAATTCAGCAAAAATCTAAGAACAATGGTATAACCAAACCGAACAAATATTTGAATATCCCTCGTACACACCAAATGTTAACCGGCTCAATTAAAGCAATGTATGCAGCAAAAACTACTGCTATAACAAGCATAAAAATATAATTTATTCCGCATTACAGCCAGTCCGCATCAACATTAGGGTTCAAAATAAATTGGACATTAATCTTTCTGACTGCCCCTTTTCAGGTTATCAACGTTACGTCCCTAGATTTAAAAAATTGCTTCGTGCTACAAGGAAATTCGTTGCTTAAGAAAAAATGAAGCTAATTTAATGCGACAATATTTGTCGACATGCGACCTGTGACAACCCCGATTCGTGGTTTGCTACCGACCGGCCCAATAAGTTGAACAAATGGGGCTGCTCGCAAGAACCACTCAACCGCTAATTAATGGACTGCGCATCGAGATATAATACAATCGGAATGTAAATTAGCTTCATTTGCAGGTACGTTTAGGTTGTCTTTTATTCTATACGAATCTTGCAATTATTTTAACTTTGTTTCGATGAACAAAGGCCTTGCATAATTTATGTTGTACTTTGTGTACTTACGTTCGGCACGCAGTAATTATTAATTCAGACATTGCTAATTTAATTACATGAAAGTTCAGCCCCGGCTAAAGCAAGTACATGGGTATTTAAATACAGCCCTGGAGTATATTTAAATAAACAAATGGTTTTAAGAAAATTAAAAATCAAAAGTGGCTAAGAAAATAAAAAACAATTAGTGATAAGACGAGAACAGAGTAAGAGAAGTAAAATTACCTTCATGCAGATTCATTCAACTTTAGAATTAAAGTTATTAAAGATACAAAGTAAAATCATTAAAAGGAAAAACAAGAGCGTAAAGAAGAAAAAAGAATTGTAAAAAATTGAAATTAAAATAGAGTATAAAATCTATTGAGTGAAGCTAGCAGACGAAAATGATAAAATCATCGTAGAAAATATTACCAATGGGAGTGTGACAAAGGAGAAGAAACAAAATAAAAAAAGGAAAGTACTAAAAAGTAATCATAAAGGAAACTGAATATATATGGAATAAAAATGAGAATAAGATGAAGATGAAGATGGAAAAATAGATATAGACAAAGTAAAGTTAAAAAAAAGTGAAAGAACAATAAATATTAAAATTAGAATTGGTACACGAAACGTCAGAACAATTTTAGTAATTAACTGATTAAATAAAAGTGTCGATAGAGCAGATGAAGAAAAGCTATATGTAAAAATAGAACGGATGTCAAAGGAAGCTACTATATTATTGCTGGGAGCATTAAACGACAATAACAAGCTGTACGCAACTATATCATGTATTAATCACGAAAATAAAACTTCGTTGGTAAGAGAGGTAAGGATATACAAAAAAACTGAACAGCTGAACTGAAAATAACAAAGAAAATGAATAATAAGACGAAAAGTACTAGGAAATGACAACAAAAAAAGAACGTAGAAATACAATAATGGAATTAAATAACAGCATATGCGGATGATACAGCATTAACAAAAAAGGGAAAATAAACAATAACAACACTAAAGCAAACAGAAGAAAAAGGACGCTCAACAATAAACGAAAGCAAAAAAATTACGAAATTTCGACAAACCCAGAAAATGGAAAGGTTGAAAACAGATGAATATAAATTTTAAGAACTAGAAAGGTTTATCTAGGAATTATGTTATTGAACAGAGAGAGAACAAAATTGGAAGAAAACAATAACAGCAAGGCAAAGCCATCCGCGATGATAAAAACTTACTAAAAAACAAAACACAACAGAGATGAACTCAAAAATGCTAAGATCTATATTACTGTATGTTGCAGAAATTATGCTAATAACTAAAAAAGTCGAAAAAGAGTTGAAAACAGTTCAAAGAGCAATATTAAGTCCAGACAGAATATCAGATAATAAAATCTCATGCAATATAAGGACTGGAATGAGATTTTATAGTTTATAAAATAAAAAAACAACTTGTGTGGTGGTTAAAACATTCTTGGAAATTAATAAAATACTCTATAATGCTATGAAAACCAAAACAGAAAAAGACGAAAGTGGTTACAATGTAAATAAAAAGCGAAGAATAAAATGCTGTGGAAGAACATATGAAATATAGATTTGGGGGCGATCCACCCCAGAAAAATATCAAAATAAACTAAGAGAATGTTCAAAAGTCGAAAGGTAAGTTCCAGGTATTTTATTTTTGGAGGAAAAAGATCTTATACATTGAAGGTATAGAGTATAAACAAAAGTAAATTGTTTATAACTAACGCCTTGCTCGTCAAAGAATATCGTAGCTTAAAAAACTAGAGTAGAGTTTTAAAAACAGCCAAATGTCGATAGTTCACCTTGTACAAGTATGGTCACTCCATCGATCAAGAGCTGCAGTCTGGTCGATCCTCGTATAGGTCGGACACAAATCGTCATCAACGCGGTAAGGGCAAGAATTCAACGCAATATAATTTTAAGTGTGAGCGCTCAAAAGTGCTTAAGCCTGCGAGTTTAATGTGAATTTAATGTAGTTATCATCCATCTTCTCTCATGGTCGCTACTGTCAAAATTATACGAAAAAAATATTTTGTGACGTAATAAAGATATATGAACAACAAAGATTTTCAACAAAAATTGTTCTGAATCTTTTAGATTAGAAAATTTGGCCAATCTATCCAAAGACATACACATTTTATTCATCTGAAACGGGAGCTTGTTCCAATAGTATCAATTTGACATTTGGGAGTAGTGTGGGAGTAATGATCTATCATGTTGAATAAATTCATTAGCTGTAAGGTCAGTCTTTAAATGCGGTCTAGATTTAGACGATCTACTGTAGCAAGTCGATAAGCTTTATTTCAAGTTGTAAAAGCGTCTATAATTGTCTTAGGAGTTTGGACCATCCCGATGGACAATAAACTGTTGCTTGCATAAACTAGGCAAAGCCAACATCGGGTATATGTGTGTAGCCAATTGCTTGGCAATCCTCAGGATTTCCAATTCTTTCACCGAATCGTAATCCAGACATGTCAAACTAAAGATTAAGAAGTCGGGCTGCAGTTGCAGGCTGTTGCAAAACATAGTAGTTTTGGAGTCATAGTTAGTATGTGGGATTATGAAGGTATGGTTTAGTTTGCGTTGGTTCTTGAAGGTCAGACCAGCTCGACAGAATGTATGCTGTCTTGGAACAACAATATTCCAGTATGGTCAGACAGGTGTTGTTACAGATAGATAACACTAGACCACATACTGCTTGAAGAACATTATAAGAATTGAAGAAACTCGATCGAATCGAATTGCTACCTTATCCTGCCTATAGTCCTGAATTAGTACTATCGGATTTCTATCTGTTCTAGTTGATGGTTCACTTCTTAACCAGAAGCCACTCTGTCAACTTTCAGGAGGTACAAAAAGGGCGTCGTCAGTTGTTCGCCTCTAAACCCCAAGAATGGTACTAATGAGGCATACAAAATGGATGAATACTATAGAAGACAGTTTAAAGTATATCCTTTAAAATATTACATAAATAATTTTCATATAAAAAACGAGAATATTCTCGTATCACCCTAATGAACGCGCGGTGTGTGTAGCGACCTACTCATTTGAAGCGTTGCTGGGGCAAGGAAAAAATGATAAAGACGATCCGCAGAGCCGAGCATTACTGCGCTATTTCGGGAAAAAACCGCAGATGTCCCCCATAACTCATCGCGTCTCTTATCTAATTTAATCCAGAAAAACATTATCGCCGGCGATGTCGCCACCTTAAGTGCAGCGGGAAAGCGGGCGGAAAAGGGCCGAAGAAACTGCAGCAGACAGCATTTAGCGGACTGTTGCCCTCGTGTTCTAATTGAAAAGATCCCCTCTCGCGGGCGGATCAATTGAGGGGGACATCGCGGCCCGCGCCATAATTAACTGCCGGGAAAGAATAGCCACCCACGGGCGCCGCAATTATGAAAAAGAGGAGCCGCGGGTGACCTGTTCGAGAGGAATCAATAGCCGAGGAGCGCCCCGCGATGGAAAAGTATTTAGGAGATCATAAGAGATAATCGGGGATTACGGCCGGGAACTTTGTTTCAGGGGTCTGCAACGACAGGGTGCCCGAGCGGGCACCGTGCAGCGGGAATTTCCGCGAGCTAAGGTAAATCTAATATAAAGTTTATCAATTTAACGGCGCTTCAACCAACAAGCACTATGAAACTCGACTTTAATATTTTTCAAGTGCCGGGAAGATGCTGCGAGCGGCCGAAATAATGTAATAGGGATTTAAGGGCCATTTATAAACATTAAGCCACTACCGGGGAAAGTTAGTTCACCTCTGAAGAGTACATTCTTACCGCTTTCAAAACATGGACCTAATTACTCAGCGATGCGCTGTTCTAAATAATAATCTCAGATCCGAGCAGCCACATCTCGAACCATTGTAATGAGATCAAAAATTTCCTAGATGTCCCATGTTAACTGCCGAAATTAACTCAACGAAATATACCTTAAAAATTAGAAATTCTCGGATTATGATCTTACTCTGTAAATCATATACATTCAAAAAACAATAGCAAATACAATAATAAAACATTTGACTACTATGAAATTTATGTTGGAGTGTCACACTGAACCGTACCTAGGCCTTTTTATATCAGCTGCACGTGACAAGTGCTCCCAGAGTTTGTGCTCCGGACCGGTATACTAGATACTGATATACGAAAGTATATTCAAAGTTTGGTTGCTGCAAGAATACCGAACCAAAATTCGCAAACAACAGCCTGCTGATAGTTTGGGAGGCGCGATTTGAAACTTTAAAGGCGACCAGAAACTTTTTCTCCCAAAGAGAAGCGCGTCTATTGCAAGGATCATATCTAATACCTTGTAGCAAAGATCGACGATCGGTTTTCGTAGAAGTCATATACGGGCAGCTTGTAACAAATAAAAAACAAACCGGATCGGGGCAGCCCTGCAAATAATATAAAGTTTTCGCGGTAATTTGTATACAGCCAAAATATGGATAGCAGGAATAGCAGAGAATAGTCACGGTTAAGGCGGCAGGTGCTTACAACACTGTGGCCACCGAGACAGCATTTCACTTTGTAGGAAAATTTCGAAAGGAACTGGAGTTACGATCAGGAGGGACCGAATGAAGTAGATGGAGGAGATGGGATACCTAGCCAAACCATATCGTATCCCATTCAGCGAGGAGGAACCTAAGTCGCGACAAATGTGCTTTTTTCTTAGAAGCATAAGAGCGCCAACAAATTTGCAAGTCGAGTTTGGAGCTTTGTAAAGACGCTGTTGATCAAGACTGAGATCAAATTCCATTAAACCAAGGAGGTTTGGAAGGCGAGCATGCGAACCAGTTGATCAAAAATATTTGGTATGGTTTCAATGGAACTTGTAAAGAACTAATTAGAAGTTAGGAGGAAAGCAAGATGGAAATAGAAATAGCAAGCAACGGAGACTGAGTTTATTACGAGAAATGACAATTTCCAGTCTTATCTCGTAAAAATCAGGAAGCTGATGGAGAACTGAAACAGATGAGCGCGAGGGACGCCATTGACGTCCTGCTGACCTGCAACGCGGGGACAACCAGATCAAAAACTGAGAGAGCTCTCATCACGAGTGGATAGATGGCCACAAACCCAGGAAGAGACTTCAGGACTTTCAAAAGTATGCAAGCGTTGGACGGCTTTTGTGATATTTACGATATTGTAGTTGTGTTGTGCTGTAAGTTAGGACACCAGTCAATAAAACAAAATTATGAATTGCATGTAATATCAGCAAGATCTCTACGACTATCCACTGAAGCATGTAAACAGATTAAACGAATGGCCAGCGAAAGAAAATAACCATATTAAGTGTCTTCAAGTGCATATAAATTACAGTTCCATTCCTACAGGAACAGAAGTGGAATACCTAGGATTCTAGACCAACAAATTAACATGGGCAGCACTTATCAAAACAAAAAAAAATTAAACCTGGAAATGAAGAAATTATCGTGTTTTATTGGAAGCCGATCACAACTGTCGCTAGGGACGGATCTGATCCAATCAGATGAAGACAAATGAGGTGGCTCCAAAAGCAGAAGCGAAAATACCGCCACCGAAAGATCTCTTCCTTCGTGTTCAACCCAATCAATCAACTAGATCATTACTCTGAATTATATAGGTCTTCGGTGGTAACCAAAGCGTGTTGGAAAAGGTAAGTACCATGCAATTTAACTAAAGGCCAAAAGTAGAATCAAATGATTACATATTTCATTCCTTCATTGAAGGTAACACAACTTAATTTCGCATTTGAATATAAAAAATTCTTTTATAGAAGAATAAAATCATAATTAAATAATTATACAACTGTCGGAATGGAATAAAGGGAACACTTCGATAAAACTCTAAAATACATATACCACATGTGGTACTTATAGTATGGTAAGACCAAAGAGCAGAATTAGAAAAACATATTTCTTGTCCTTACCATATATCATTAGATATAAAAATAGTTGCAATATTAGATTACTATAAAAGTTCGTGCCCAATTCCCGTAGATAGCACTGATGTTTGCTTTATCATCATGCGTTAGTATAATGTCAGACACTGTGGATTAATTTTGACGCGAGAAAAATTTTTCAAAATGGAGCAATTATATGGGCAAGAATCAGAAGATTCGCTTTATTTTAATCTCAGAAAATGGCGAAAAATGATCAAAAACTACCTTATAGCCCTTTTGAGGAAAAACACGCAGTTTCTACAAAAAAGGCATCCACGTTAGGAGGCCATTAAAGGAAATGATAATGAGCGTATTAATAAAATATTTCATTAAAATGTAATCATCCAATATAGTGTTTTTTATTGGCATAAAAAGGCTGTTAAATACGCAATATTAAGAAACAATTAAGTAACACTCACCGACTTGGTACAAAATCATAGTTCAGTCCGGTAGTTCAGCATTAACTTCGCTTACCTAAAAACAAAACCTTAAATTACCTTTATATACGAATACCATTATACTTATGTATTTAGTACTTTATGGAAGAATTGTGGTAGTGTACTAATCGGCGTTAATATAAGCACAAAGTAAATAATAATAACATTGGCTTTAGATGCCATAATTCATCGATTATACGACGAGATTATGCTCCAGAATATTCAATCATAAAGTTAATCGTCGTAAAACACCTATTTTATGAGTCATTTGAATGGAATATGCGTTAGTAACTTCTACATAGGTTTAGTTAATTAAAATTAAATGTCATAAACACGAATGCATCATGATCTAAGTTTTCAAATTTTTGAATTTTCGTCCACAACTGCAGGGAACATCTTCAGAAGGAAACCTTTTAAAAATTGAGTTGTTCTGTGAACCATCCCTTTTATACACGTGCAAGTGTGGTAGGGATGGTAGTAGGGGGGGGGGGGGGGGGTTGTTGACGTCAATCGGATCGTTACAGATAACACTCGGCATTTCCTGACGTTACTCACTTTTCCACTGCATGGAGATCTGTTTCATGCTCCTTAAGAGCGATGGACTAAGATTTTGGTAAACTGAATCCGTCGTCCCTGTTATAATCTCGGGTAATAGTTTCTACAGTTAGACAAAACTTGTGTTTTGTTAGGAAATGGTACTTAACGATATTTTCTTGGATACTAAGTCAGCCGATTTGAATTAGTTTATGTTTGGAAACTGTCTCGATCATGATGGTAGTTGGTACGTGCTCGATGACAAAGGACGCAACAGTCGCAAATATAAGAGAATATTATCATTAAAGACAAGCAGATCATTACTTCAAATTTTACCATCCAGTTGATTGGATGAACGTCTCTTTATACACGTTCGATTAATAAATTTGCCCAAACTTTTGTTGTCCAATTTTGTCGGTGGTTTTCTTGAAGAGGTCGGAAAAGTTTTTTTTTTGCCGAAACACTACGTAAGTAAGCGTTGAATGGTTCGGTCATTGTTTTTAGAGCGTTTTCAACAAACTTTTCTTATTACTACTCATATGTCCATTAGTTGACATTTACGGCAATTCATCCTTTTACAAAGCACAACACGGCATATTTTGAAGAAAAATTCTTCGATGAAGACACAAATTTTAATTAACACAAGAATTGTCGAACTCGATGGACTATTGGCAGGGTAACATGAAGAAAAGACAAATTTTGAAAACACATTGTAGAAGGCTGCAACATAACGTTAATTTTCCACATAATCTCCCTTACTTTTATATACTTAATTCATGTCTGAAACAACCTTTCATTCATTTGCGCTAAATAGTTTTTAGTCTCATCAGTTAACAATTCTACATCACTTCAACAACTACCACAGCCAGCTCCTTTTTCAATGTGGTAGAAATAAACATTTCAGAGGTCCCTGAGAAAGTTCCAAACGCTTCTGTTCGTGTATGACATGTGGAACCCAGCAAGCGTCAACTTTTCGAAAACTAAGCGAGTCGTATGCGACTTAAAATACTGAACCATGACTAATACTTAATCAATTGCAATTTCATCAATGTTGGCCCGTAGACTATCACGAATCATTCATCGAACACTCTCTATGTTGACGTTTACATTCACAGTGGAAGAGCTATCTGAAGAAGGTTCCTTTCGATACTGACTCCATCGTAGTTTTGTCAAAAATCATCTTCAGCAAAAAAGACTCCAAATTCTAGAGGGAGGGGGCAGATTAATAAACTAAAAATATTCAGTCGGGGAGCGAATAACTCAGAAGCGAGTGATGCACGTCACCATTTGGTGCTCATTTCGGTTGCGTGGTATGGCTGTCTCATACTTCTTGAAAATTATGTTAATTAACCACTAAAATCCTGAGACTTCATACGAGTACATTTTCTCTGTGGAAGCAGTGCACATGAAGTTGGTAGAAGCAATCGCTCTAATTTGAAAGAAGAGACTTTTTGTCTTATTGGATAGAAGGAGACGTAATTTTGTCAAAATATTACAACAAAGAAGTACCAAAACAATATCAAACATTTTTTTAAATTTCTAGATTTAAGGCAACATCTTCTGACTTATCCTGATATTTATCCTACGGATTTTGATACCGTACTATAAAGCTGATTGTACCAACGACCGTTTCGTCAGCAACATCGTCATCAAATCTTCGTTTGTTTCGTTTAGTGGTCCAAAGCAATGATAATTGCAGCTGGATTGGAAAACAATCGGCTGAGCCCTCCCATAGCGTATTCCTATATCAAAATTAAACGCAGCAATGTTAATTGGTGGTCGTCCACGAGAAGGTGGCAAATAATGCAAATATTCTGGTGATTGGCGATTTTCACTTTCAATGCTTCTTGTTCTCCCACTTAAGTCTTCTTAAGTAAGATCACTGAAATGTGCCTTAAGTCTTCTCATAATTTCGAATGAGTTTACGCCCTCATATTCATAACTTTAAAAAAGACATCAAACTTAAAATAATAAAAATCGCAAATTTTCTTGCACGATCCTGTAGTTTGTGAAAATTCGATGACCGAACTTGCATTAGTGTAACATTGAATATAAGAATCTGTAGTTTCAATAGGTTGAAGCAACGGCGCATACTTGAAAAATTCAATAAAAGTCTTCATTAATTTTTTATGTAAAGTAATCTTATGAATTGAGAACAATAAATGTTCAACCAGACTCTACTTTCTTACTCTCAGAGAGTATATGAGAGCCGATTGATAGGTTTTTAAAAACTTATTATTTAACAAAGTTGTTTTGGAAATATTGCAAGTTAAACTTCTTGCGAGAACGTGTAGTTTTATATATTTAATAAATTGGTTAGCAACATTATATAAAAATAAAAAAAATAGTTGAACCGTATTGCGTCGTAAAGAAATTTCGCTGAACAGACATAAAATATCCATAAATTACGTGGGCGAATCAAATATAAATCGAAATTCTTTTTTTTTTAAATTTTGTAGCACCATAAAAATACAAACGTAAAATAGTTATTTTTCTACACAATATTCTGACTTTTATCTTTCCCAGATAAATGTATTTTTGACTCCGCTGTCGTAAAATAAAGGTAGTTTCTTTAGTGGCCCAAACAAATGATTTACGGACTATAGAGGGGATGTAACAGTGTAGTCCAGAACAAATCCCCAATTTTTGTCGAGTTTATGTATGGGGCCACGTGAGGAACCCATCTTAGGAACACTTTTCAAAACTCTAAATTATCAATGATTGGCTACGCACTAATGTAGTTTATTCTAATCTAAGAAGTAACTTCAGAAACCGTAAATCGACGATCATCCCTGAGAAGACGACGAACAATGCGAATAATAATCTCCTCAGTTATGCTCATTTATTTTCAATTGTTTCTCGTCCCCCAAAAATTGTTTTTACTTCTCATACACTTCAAAATATCAGACGTTTTTACGCTCTCTAATATAAGAAGCTTGATAATAATCTGGATAAGGGCATCTGTTAGTCTGACACGGTGATATTCTATAAAGAAGCAATAGTGCCTCTGCAAGTATCTTGAGGTACCTTCAACTCTCATAAGCCGCACCTCTAGTTCACCTCATAGTGTATAAATGAGAAATTTCGGTTTATATTTTTTTTATCAGCGTGGAAACAGGATATGTACATATATGGTCGTTTCGCATAAAATTGCATACTTTAAGATATTAACGCGTACAATTTGATGTGCCCTGTTTAGGCACAATATTGCTACAAGCTATTTCAGGCCCACAGAGTGGCCTGCGACACCACATAGTCGTTCTATCTTGCTCTCTCTCTCTCTAGAGGCTGACAATGTATATAGTCTAAAGGATGCGCAAAGACAGATCACAAGGCCAGTCCCCGTGAGTAGTTTGACCAATGTAGACGTACTATTGGTCGCGCTCAGTTGTACTTGTACCAGCTGACGAGAGATCTGTGTTAAGTGCCGAAATTGTGTGGGGTAACAGCATAAGACGCCCAATTACTGGTAATCTCAGCACGATGTTCGATCCCTATAGTGACGGTAACGGTATGAATGTGGCTAGAAGCTGTTTTGGCAGGCAATCCGGATCAGCGCCGGCTATGGAAGTCACTGCAAGTGAAATACCTAAAAAACTCGGGGCGTATGTCGATACTACTCGAAGACTTCTTGGAGCGTCGTTCGTGGGGACGTACACGGGTCACCCTTGCTTCCGCCCCCGCTTCCCCCACCCTCAGCTGACCCAGCTGTGCCAGCAGCCTCAACCAGAACCACTGGCCTCCCGCTGCCTATACCGCCCTTGTCGAAGAGCGGGTCCCAGGCTAGCCCCAGCGAGGAGCAGGAGTTCAAGCCGTGTGCGCCGTCGAGTCAGAGTGTCGATGACTCCGCGCTCTCTCCCGGATCTGGCACTAGCCACCACTACTATCGCCTTCGAGGTCCTAAGCGATCTCGAAGAAACCAAAATGTCCGCTGAGATGCCTGCTGTCCCCAGTTCCCACGCGAACGCATCAGTTAATCTAGTAAGTGCTCCTCCTCGGAAACGAATCCCACCCGTCAACCTTCGGGTTAAAGAAACTTGGACTTCCGTGAAGAAAGCCATACACAACAATACAGGTACTTGACTTGCTTCATTAATGAAGCGAAGATAGTGCACCGTTTCCACGTGCTCAAAACAGATAGGCCTCTCCGGGTCGTGATGCAAGGTGTCTTGGAGTACGCGACCGAGGAGAAGTTGAAGCAGGAGTTCCTAAAGAACAACATCCTCATCCTCACGATGTGCAGAATGAGAAAAGTTTCCTACCCAATTGTTTCAGTGGAACAACTACATAAGAAGAAAATGATTATCGCGCCGACCCGAAATATGTAAAGTGCGGCAAGAACCACCACACAAAAAAGTTTAAAAGACCTCTGAGAGAACTAGCGACCTGCGCCAGGATCCACATCCAGCCAGCTTTCGGGAATCTCCTGCTTCGCTCAAGCTGGTACCCCGGTCATCGACTTGCGACGTTCGCAAGAAACAATCAAGCCACAGTCAAAACACCAAGGCTGCGCTACCATTGCCGGGCTCCTCCAGAATGTGGACCCCTCTATGTTTCTAGAGGTCTTCAATAACATAGTAGCAGCGACTCAAAGTGCCACCAACTTTTTGGATGTGGTTTCAAAACTAATGTCCTGTAAGGACAACGTCACCACAATCCTTGTCATGATCAAGACTGGGTCACCATTAAACTTCCGATACTCTGGAAGTGCCTGAGAGGCAACCAACATCCAAGGCCAGAGTTTTCTAAAGAAGAAATCTTAAATGCCAAGGATGTTAAGGAAGGCAGGCCATAAATTATTTTGCTGGATTCACGGGCAACAATGTTGAACCTTTAGAATTTTTATCGTAAGTTAAAAATAAAATTTGAATTTTAGACAAAAAAACATTTGTTCTGCGAAATATCGATTTTTGAAAAATATAAATTTTTATTGCAAGGGCAATCTTTGCATGTCAAAATGACAGTTTTTCAGTTAACATGGATCTGATTTTGCCCTGAAAAAGATCTGTTAGTAAAAGGTAGTAAAAGATCAGGTGATTAAGGTAGGTGATAGAATTTCGTAGCAGAGCTTCAGTAATTTTGTCAGTGTGTCTTGTGTTATCTTAAAGTACTGGCCCGCATTTATTGAGCAGAGGTGGCTATTTTAACTGTTCCACAAGGGTGCAAGTGGATGATGCTTTCGGTAGATTACAATTCGGTCGGAGAGTGTGACAGCTGCGAGGTAAAAATCTCGGCCTGTCATACTAGCGCTCGACGAGCCTAGGTCCGACTCCCAGGTCAAAAGCAACGGCACACTTCAAATACTCTCCAGTCGTCATAAAAACACCTTTGGCTTTCGTAAAGTACATTCTCCTTCTTCTAATGGGTTAGACTAGCCACTTGCCCGGGAAATGCCCAACATGGCTCATAGTACTACACGAAATGTGTGGTTAGAAACGGGCTCATAGCCGCCATAAAAGTAGAAGAAGAAGACAATGCGGTCAACATGATCTTTATAGGGCAAAGACAGGCTTTTACAAACTGCCTTGGGTCTTCTGTATAATCAAACCACTGTTCAATCCCTTTGCAGTTATTGTACAGAATCTACTTTTCTTCACCGGCTACAATTAGGTCCAAAAAAGACTTCTTGTTATGCCTGGGGAGCAATTTTTGTCAATTCATGAGGAACTTGTCGTTTTGTCCAATATGAAGATGACGATTTATGACCGTTTTAGATACAATGCAACTTCCTGCAAGGCAATGAACAGAAGTCGATGAATTTTATTTATACAACTAGGACCTGTTCTGAAGTCTTCTAGTAGAATTGAAACTATTCGTAGTAAATTAGAAATTTTCGCATTGTTCTAGTCCTCCTCTTACACGTGTACAATTACCGCAGGGGTCTCAATGGCAGCTGTGCGCACATAAAAGGAATTACCTTCGCCGTAATTCGTTACAATATTAACGTTGCACTGTTTGTTTGTCCCAAGTTTATTTGTCAAGAAATCTTAATTTCTCTTGCTCTTGTTGATGCAGTTAATCCTTTTTTGAATTAAATAGGAAAGTATTCAAATATTCTTTGTTGAGAGCATTTCTATGAGACAAAAAAGACAGATATATGCGCACTGCATTAAGAGAATGTAGTCAAAGCCTAATTATACGAATGCTGTTACCCTAGAAATGTTAGAAAGCCCTCCGAGGCTAATGCCTTGGCTAATGCATTCGATGTAGTCCCAAATTTATTGAAATGTCGGACATATTAACCCCGGCGACTGTTGGGAACGTTTCCAAAATTTATAACTGCGAATGCCGCAACCAAAGTAATTTAAATGAATAGCAAACGCTGCAAAGCAGAACGCCAAACGGCCAAACCTAGCGCAACATCGTTAGCGCAAAATATTCGAAATGCGTAATTACACCGAGTGTTAAATAAGGCAAAATGCCCGGCACTCCCAGCGAATATTTATGCAAATTTTAGAAACACACCAAAGATGTGGCTTCCTTCTGTGCGCACAAAGACGAATCGCGTAATTTGCGGGGCAGCAGCGCGAAAATTGCAAGCGGATAGATCTCGCACGCAAATTTCCATATCTGCGCCCTTTGATAATTTTTCCGGGCGCGGCGCGCAGCGCCGACGGGATTACAGGCCCCCCACAACTTCTGACAAACAAATCATTTGCATTTCATGTTACACAACAAGCAAATAATTTTACATGATAAATGCCGTGTAATTAATTTCACAATGGCCGAGATTGATTTGATAATGCGTTCGTGCGGCCCCGCGGCCGCTCGCGTGCAGAAAATTGTAGAATTTTATTTATGTCCGATTAGACGCATTCACACTTGTTTGAATTAGAAGTGGAAATGAAGCAATTCGACGGCCCGGCCGGGGGCGGCGGCCGCCCGCAGCGCGCCCGGCGCCGGACCGCGGGGCGACGGGAGGCCCTTAAAATTTGCGACCCGTGAAATAAGGCGATCAGAAGAAAGCTAAACAAACTCAACGGAAAGCAACCGTTTGGGAAAAGGAAATATCGAGTGCTCGGCGGAACGCAGAGCCGCTCAAGCATATTCAAAAATGGCGCGCCAATTTACAAGTTACACAAAAGAAATGAACACACGGCGGAAGCGGGGCGATTTTTCAGGCGGAGTTCATTCGTAATAACTTTGTAAATATCGGAGCGAAAACTCGCTTTGCTTTCTTCAATATTCGAGCAGTCGGCGGAAAGCCCAATATTCATTAAACCTAATTTTTTTCCTGCAGGGCGGCACAACCAAGCATTTCTTGCTGTTACAGGTATAAATAAATTCTATTTTAACGCTGATTTCTTTTTAATTTCCAATAAATCAGCAATCAGAATATAAAGCATGAAGAGTTGCCCGCAAAAAAGTACTTTTAGCGTCCTAAGCTGACAATTTTTCACCCGCCTTCCTCAAACTTTTGCAAGGTGGGAACATGGAACACATGATAAGAGTGGGATAAGTCGTGTGGTGACCTTACGAAAGTAAGATATACAAAACTATCCTGAAGGTAGGCAACCAGACGTACGCTCAAAGCTCAACCACGCCACATTTCATATTACTTTCTGTTCAAATGTATGGATAGATTCTATAAGCTAATGTTCTGCCTTTAATGTACGCTTCCTCGGCTTCCCTATCGTAGGTCCCTTGGCCAACATCGGTATTTCACTTCGCTGGTCTGTGGTAGGTCCTCGTTATTTATTTAAAAAACTTGGCAAGTTGTTTTTGAGAGTAAATATTATGTGCTTGGATTTATTTCCACAGACATTGATGCGGCATTTCTGAAGCCAGTCCTGCAGCGAGCTTAGGTGATCTCGTAAGTCTTGATTCTTTGCATCAATGATTGTCATCTGCAAATGTTCCTGTGATTGTGTTATCGGACGTTGGTAAATCCATTGAGTACAGTAAATATAGGAAGGGACCAAGGAACGCTTTCCTGTAGTACTCCTGTATTTATTTGATAAACACCAGACACTTCACAGTTAAACTTTGTTTGAAACATACGATCACTTAAGTATGACATTGGAAGTTTAACATATCAAAGAAAAGTCCTTTTATTGTAAAAAGTAAACAAGGATGCCAAACCTTGCCAAAGGCTTGACTGACATCTAGCAGTGCCGTTGTGCAGTATTGTTTATCTTCCATTCTTGTATTTATTTCATGTGTTATTCTATGATTTTGCTGTGGGCTTGTCAAAAATCAAATTAGTGATCCGGTATCCAGTCTTGTGGAGGTAGTTCGTCATTGAGTCTACTTCGTACTATCCTTTCAAGTAACTACATCCATTGGGTCTTTTTTTAGTTTTAGTATCAGAATTATTTTTCCACGTTTTCACGAGTCAAACCAGTAGTCTATTCGTAGAATAGTGTTGAATATGTTTTACAAATATATTATTTCTTTTCTGGGTAGTTCATGTAGCATTTCAGCTCCAGGTGCTTTTCGAGGGTGAAGTTTGTGTAGTTGCCTTGGGTGGTTGTAATATTGACACTGGGATGGTTAAATAATGGCCAACTTCTTGGTCGTGTGGGAAAAAATAGGATAGCTAGATGTTCAGCAAATAAATAACTTTTTTCATGTCGCTGTTAGCCCACGGTCCTGGTTTTGGTGAAGTTTTTCGTCGGTTTTGTCATATTTTTTATTGGTATCCAGATGGTGTTATCGTATCTGCTTAAGCTGTTGACATAGGTGTTAAATGAAGCATATCTCATTTCCCTAATTTTTGCTTTTAGTTTGTTACATATTTGGTTCTACCTAGTTTTGTCTTCTGGAATTTGGCTTCGATGCCAATGGCCCTGGCTCTTCTCTTCTTTGCTACCAGTTTCTTTATTTCTATGGAAATATTATTTAGTTTCTGGTGGTACTTGTTGAGGCGATGATTGTTGTACTGCCTGTTGAAATATTTGTGTCGGCGTGGTCATTGCTTCCTCTATATAAATGGGTCTTTTAGTTTTACTGTCAAATTTATGGTATCATTTATAATGCTACGGTATTGTTTTCAGTGTGTTCTTGAGTTGTGAAGTCTAGAGGTAGGTTTTTTTGGGGGGAATGCAGTTGTGCTAATTGTGATGATTATTGGAGAATAATGTCGGTATACCCCTGGAGATCTGGTGTTTTCCTACATCAGTTGGCCAGTATGCTGGGAAATCAGTCGAAAGAAACTAGTAATTCTCGTCTTGAATAAAATCTGCCCTTAGTAGTGATTAGGCGCGAGTTCCATAGTGTGTCTTAACAGTTGAAGTCTCATCCTACAATAAATTTTGGATCTAGAATTTGAAAGTATTCTTCAAAGTGTTCTTAATTATGTTGTGCCGGGGCGGGCAATAGGGTTGAAACTGTTAAATCATAGGGTAGACTTGTAACTTTTATTGTGGATGCTTGTAGGTGGTGTCCTTCAAATTTTTCTAATTTATAGTGTTGAATTGTTCGTTTAATTAGTATAACGGTGCTACCTCGTGCAGTATTGTCTGGATGGTTACTGTTGTACATTTGATATCGGGGGATAGTAAAATAACTTCGATAACAATAAAACTTTAAGTGCCCATAATGTTGACATCTGATGCATTGTATGATATCTTTCCCTTTCCTTGAGGGTTCTGTACAATTTAACAAAGTTTTAAGTTTGTAAATTTCCTTGTTATTCTCCACCGGCTCCAAATCCACAAAGAATAAATTTAGGGGAGTCTTTGTCCTTGAGTGTTTGATGTTAGTAATGTTTCTGACTTTTTGTTCTTTTAGCGCTTTTATAATATTCTGTCTGGTGTAGCTACTTGATCTGTTTTCAATCTAGTCTTTAAAGCACAAATAGATTCTATTTTTTGCATCTAGAAGTAAGGTTTCACACCACCAAAAGTTAAACGTGCCACACATGTTAGTATCACGTCCATGCGTCCGATACATAATGCCATTTCCGTTGAGTATAAAATTCATTAGCAATTTTATACTGCTGCGCGCACATTAAGTATAAAAAAATATATCTAAAATTTTGAGAAGACTTCCGGCACAATTTAAGGACAACGCGCAAGACTCAATGTACGTGTGACAAACAATTTTTGAAAGAATAAAAGGCAATCGTGCATCACAACTACCTTCATATTACAATAGCGTAATCAATACACTACATATCCCCTGGGGAAAATTGTGTTAGTAGAATATGTGGAAAAATAACTTTGTATGTTAGTATTTTATGACACTTCAATAAATAAAATAAATCCGCTTAGTTTGATTAACTCGCGTATTTTCACTTCTTATAGATGGAAGGAGTAATCCGTTTACTCAACGTCATCACGATTTAAACAAGCATTTCGAGGAGAACCATAAATCACGGTTCTGTTCAGAATGAGGTAAGTCAAAAAGGAATTTTCTACCTATTCCAAATGGTTATGCTCCTCTCTATTCTTCCCGACTTTTCTATTTTCCAATTGTGAGCTTTTGTAATGGCTTTGGCTCCTCATGAGCACGCCGACCAGATTACTGAAACCTTCCTTTGCGATGCGTTGTGAACCTTCAGCAGCTGTTTTTTTGCCGAGCTTTCCCGCAGTCCTTTTAGGGCGTCTTCCCTTACAATATCATGGGCATAGATTTGCTGAATCAGTTCTGTTGTTGTTGCACATTTTGAGCATCCACTGCATAGATAGTTCTGGTTACAGTTGCAGTGAAAGAGCAAATTTCTTAAAACGTTTACCAACTCGGGGTATCACTGACAAATCTACTTCGAATAGTTATTACTATATGATCGATTTGAAGATTTTCTGGACACGTTCGTATAACAGATGAATCCATAGATGTCGGTTGCAACACTTTTTAGACAACCAATAAAAAACCCTCAATAGTTGCTTGATCAGACTGCTATTAGCTTTAGTAATTCTGCGTATAGTCAACACTTTTTAAATATTCTAGACCAATTTCATTCTATGGCTTTTAGAGTAATTTAAAATGCTATGTTAGTTATGTTAACGTTGATGACATTGTCATTCCAGTAATCTTATAATTTATCGATGGATTTGAATTATAGCGATTGCGGTGGCTATCAAGCGGACTATTTTGTAATAAGAAAGCAACGTTTTTTGTCAGATGCTTAGGATATTTATCTTATTGGAAGAAATACTTGTTGTCCAAAATCAATTCTATGAATTTGTGGCTTTAATATAAATTATCAAAGCAGATTACACATTCATGTCAAGACATTGCCTCCCTTATGTAATAGTCTTCTTAATATTAATTTTTCTGTCGTGTTTCGTCTGTCCACAATTCACTTTTCCAAAAGCCTCCAAATCCCCAAAACCAATTTTTAAACTCGACCCGTGTCTTCTTATTCAAGATGCCAATAAAACAATACGTAAGTAATAAGAGGCTTTTTAGTTCAACTTTTTTAAATCTGCAACGCACAATATGAGAGTTATTGATTATTCAGGGTTATCATGATGTTTCGTGGTAAGAGTCCTCAATTTTGCCTTTTTCAAAGAAAATGTAATTCGGTTTATTCCTTTTTTTTGACAAGATTGCTATAGTTCTAAGCAAACTCATAAAAACAGGAGATTGGATTGGATGCCTCATATCTATCGGTAATTCAGTGCGGAGAAGTCAGAAAACGACCTCATTCTTAAAGCAAATGATAACGGACGGCAACAAGTAAATGGTTTATGATAATGTAGTGTTTAAAAGATCACTCAAAAAAGACCATGCTCTCCGTATGGTGGAATTTTAAGGGTGTCATCTAGGACAGCTTCAACTGCGTACTAGACCAAATAATATTCACAATGTGTTCATGAATGACAAATCGGATGATCTATTAAATAAATACATTTCTATTAACTATAAATGTTGGACATTGGAAAATTAAGAATAAAACGATAACGTAACTGAAGTAAAGCTTCGTAAAGAACGCAGGCGATTTTTCGCTTAAAAACCTCAAGGGCAGATAATAAATAGAAACCTTTTTATAAACATTCGCATAACACTTATTTAATATACGCCGTTAGGCCAACCCTATTACGATCAAAAATCAGTTTCCCTCAGCCAGTCCCTCGTCCTGCCAGCTTCCTCAGATCAAACACGTGCGGCCCTAACGCACACAAGGCGCTGCGGTGAAATCGTAAAGTTGCCTGCAGCGGTTTGAGGCGGTTTCCGGGGCCTTTTAGCGCCCCGGGGCGGCTGTTGGCAGCCCTGGATGTCAATCACTCGCCTTGTCAAGGAACATTTAATGTTATATTACAGCCGAGCCGGACTTTAGGTCTGGTAGTAATGTTTGTTGTTGTTTTTATCGTTTTATTGTCGGGACACATGTAGTTCCGCAATTTCGGCTCCCAAATTCGTCGCGAATTCGCAGCGAAACTTCAAACTCTCTTCAGGCGCCGAGGATCCGAACGCGGGGAGGAGCGCGCAATTAGGCGTGAAATACCGCTCCGAAATGTAAAGATGTGCTCGAATCCAGGACGAAGTTCAAATATTAAAATATGCTAATCAGCGGGCTTCTTGTATAAATGTTGCTACGATTCGGTTTTCCAAAGATCAGCTCTAATTTGTCTTATCACAAAATGAGGCTCCCAGTATAACGTAAAAATTTAACATTCAACTCGTATGATTTGTACGAATTCCTTCATATGGTTTTTCCTACTCTAATGCATATTCATAAAAATACAATACGCTCTACCACTAGCAACTTATCACTTGGTGTATTATATATATCGAAGTTCAAATCGTAGTTCACATAGTATCGTATAGATTCTCCTCAACTCTCACTCTCACCTTCAAGTAGCCTATGTATTACTCGAACAGCCCCACCAGAGATAAAATAACCAACCTCGGTGGACGATGGGTTGACGCTAATAAAAGTGGAAAAAATAGTTCTCCAGATAGGGGATGAACTATCCAGTCAAAAAAAATAGTTATGAAACCTACACTGAAGCCTCGAATGTCCAGATAAATAAAACAATAGAAACAACTCGAGCAACAAAATTTAAAGTTTAATTGGGTACATGGAATGTTAGAATATTTCTAAGCTGAAAATATAATAATAATAATATAATAATGATTATGATCTGTGGAGTGAAAGGTCAAGAATACCATATGTTCACTTTCACTGCTGGGTTTCGAGCGAGAAACTCAAAAACGCAATATTATAGTGACAAACCAAGCGGAGGTAAGAAACTGTAGGTTGCCTTTGCAGTAGACAAGTATGTTAAACCTAGTACACCAGATTTCATACCAAGCAATGAACAAATTTGCAAACTTAGAACAAACACAAAGAAATAACGAAATTAAAGAAGGTTTTTACCACTAACTAGAATGAGTATACGGCAGTGCCCCAAAAAATTATATCAAAATAGTACTGAGAGACACTAAATGAACATCTGAGAACAATAGGCAGACACAAACAATCAAATGAAAATGGTAAAATGTTTATAGATTTTGCAAGCAGTATAAATATGGTTATTATTAGTTCTACATATGTATATCCACAAAAGAATGTAGATCTTGCCGGATGGATCAACGACTAATCATATCGACCATATGCTAAAAGACAATAGAGAATAAAAAAATATACTGAACGTTCGAGAAAGAAAAGGACCTTTATAGAGGTTACACCACTTAGAAGCTGGCAGAAGATAAATATAGGTGGACAATTTATAGACAAAGAATGGAAAAACTACTAGATCCTGAAACAAGAAAACACTATCTACAGGAGACAGAGCCTGTGTCTGATCAAAAGTATTTAAACACTTACTCGAAACTGTCATCGTATCTACATATCTTGCACAAGGCCTGTAAATGGGGTAGATCTACTCTTTACTTTGCCCTAACTGAAAAAGAGACTTTCAATCAGATATGGGAATGTCTCCAGAAAAATAATATCCCAACAACGATAAAAAGTGTTAAATAGGGTTCAAGTTTGTGATCTGGATTGCCCAGTCCTTTTCTGTAATGTCCGCGTGCCATTCTCTCAAATATTCTGCTTCAAAACAGGACGCATTTAGATTTCTTTTTCTTCCCTTAGCTTTACGAGAACGTTATCTACTACAAATTGTCCTGTTGGTAGACATCGTTCTCGTAGCATTTGCTATACGCAAATTCTCTCATCAGGCTGTCACATGGTAAAGTATGATTCATTATTCGAGTTTTCCATAATCCAGTATCGTTATTGTTTACACCATTCCAGCGGAGCTTAGCATAAAAACTCAATTGCTTCAATTGTTAAAGTACATATAGTCATGATATTGGTTTGATAATTAATAACACTGCACAACTCTCGGGTGATTTTTTCACACAATCACCCTTGTTGCTATTTTACGAGATTTCATTGCGGTTCTATCTTCATGGTTCTACTTTATTTGTACATCATTAGCAGTTGGGAAAATAAAAAAATGTTGAAATTTCTGATCGATGTGCTGCTCATGTGGCAACTAATAATTAGAGCACTTAATCTGCTCGAAGCCCTTTGCATTGAACAACGCGCTCACATCTTTGCCATACAATGGGTCCAAGCCCTACCTTTCTTTTCATAAAATCCCCAAAACATGGCCAGTATCGTGTCAACGTTTGTAACGCACGGTACAAATCCGAACATCTGATGGAATAAGTTAAAGAGCGTGAGCATCTGCATTACTATTTAATCACCTTCCGTTGTTTGGGGATGTTTTACTATAACAACCAAATCGAAGACAAATCGTAGATCAAAGATGTCCGGTTGTCCCTTTCCCATCCTCATAACGGTGAGGAGAAAGCTCGTAATCTATTAGAATCCTTTTGAAGTCAACTTCTCTGATGGTCTTGTCGATTTTCAACAGATAATAATGATGTTGAAAAGAGTTAGCTATCAGTAATTCTGGACTATTTTAGTTTTACTTCAGAGTAATAGAATGGTAAGGCTCTAACGCCCCGCGTGAGAGCACGGCCTGCAAACTGAGAGGTTAAGGCTGTGATATGTTCGCGCTCTCTGCCCGATCGTTGCGCACCATCTCTGATGCGGGGCGATGTGGCAAGCATCGCGCCTTAGACGACCGCCATTATTACTCTTTGCTCGAGCGAGCGCAGGTACTCAATTATTTTCAGTGGCTAAGTAGGCCACTCGCCAGGCATCAAAGAGCTCCGAGAATTGAACCCGGCTCCGTCAGCATCGCAGCCCGCCCTAACCACAAGTCTGTTAAATAAGTGGTTCCCTCGCCCTTTTTTTGCTTTCATTTAAAACCTAAAATTTATATGTTATTGCTATCCATTTCCTCTGTTATCTATATCTCTTTCTCTATTAGTATGTTTATATTCCATACGACTATATTTATTTGTTCCTTCTCTATTTTTTTTTTTATTGCTTTTCTTCTTCATGTTCTTGGCATGTTCCATTGCCAGCATCGTTTTATTTTGTTTTTGATTTATTACATTTTTCTTCTATCTCTTCATCCGGTAATCTTTCGCTGACTATTCTTCTTGCCGTTTTTCTTCTAGATATTTTCTTATGTTCTTTATATAGTCTTCATTGCTGATTTTGTATCCTTCCATTATGTAATCCTCCTCATTTCCAAGTAATCCATAATCTGAGTCTTTTTTATATCGAGTTTTGGGAGTAAACTATATTGTATTCTCTTTGAATCCTACTGAATTTTTAAAAATATATTTGAAACTTAAGGTGTCAGGATCAAAATCAGTAAAAACATATGAAGAAATTGTGTAACGCTTTGATATACATGAAGTTCTTTACAAAAATGGTTTTAGTACGAAAATGTTCGTTATCATTCGGAGATGTATTTCACTGCCCATAGTTAGTTTGCAGCCCCCTCTACTCCTTTGATGTTTTTACAGTTCGCAAGTTATTTTGCAGCAATAATTCTAAATAAAAATTTGTGGTATGGGTCTTCATTTACTTATGACACTCGTCTAAAACTCTTCTAGCTCCTTTTACATTCCTTTAGTGCTGCAATATATTTTGGAAGACGGCAATCCTTTGCGTCCACTGTTGAATAGGTCTCCCCCTTTTTCGTCCATTTCAAATCCAGTTGCCAGTCATTCTTCTGATATCATCCATTCATCGTATGGGAGGTCTTTTTCTGCTCCTTCGATCGGTCTTCGCCTTTACTCAAGCAGCCTCTTCGTCCATCTTCCGTCCGTCATCCGGACATGTGGCTCAGTTCCACTTGAGCTATGCTATCTGTGTGATTATATCAGTCACGCATGTTCTTCAGTATAAGTCTTCGTTCCTAATATGATCTCTTAAGGACACACCAAACATCAATCTTTCCAATTTTCGCTGTGTTGTTCTCAGCTTTTTACTCGTTGCGTTCGGCGCCATATGTCATAACCGGTAGCTCGTGACTCTTTAAACATATCGCCAGATCACCTTTGAAGACCTACCGAAGTTTTCCATTAGCAACCCAGGCGTCGTAACTCTTCTCTTCAATTCACATATATACCTTAGGCACGAAATACAAATCTCCAGAGACAATTTTTTCAACACGCGATTACATTTGGAGCGAGTAGGAGAAGCTCGTCCAAAAATTATTTCTATAAAACAATTCGCGAGCTTGCTAAGGGAATTAAAAATCATCGATCTTTGAAGAATTGTAACAAGGGGTGCGGACAAACTAATTTCTTTCTATAAGGCAACTGTATTAAGTGCGTCAGAGTATTAAACAATTACCATCTGAGTTTCATTATTTCAACTACATCATTGTCATTATACAAGATTAAATGTCAACAAAGGTCCTTCATTGATAAAAAATTCTGAGACGGCTTATATTACAACATGCACAGACTTTTACAACTTTAGTGCCACTGCTTCTGCAAGCTTCCTTCATAATCTGGAGCAGGAAGTGCATTAAAGCTGCAGCAATAAATCTTTGATAATTTTCCCCATCAGTTATTTACATTCTCGTGTAACGCGTCTATGCACACAACGCATAAATAAATCCGCGCGATGCAGCTTTACGAGCGCCGTAAAAATAAGGCGCGGAAAGCCGCCGCGAAAACTGAATAAAGCCGTAGGAAGGCTGCACCGGCACTCGTTATCAGTTAGTGGTAGCAGTTGCAGTAGTTATTACAACCCATACACCGGTTGTTATTGCCCGAGCTTTACGAGCCTGCAATGCGGCCCTTAAGTGAACTTAATAAATTGCGATAGCGGACATCGTAAATGCAAATTAAATATAAAATTCGTGCGCGGGGCCGGAGCCAGCCGTCGAACGAGCAGTTTATGTGGAATCAATGTCGTTACACTCGTAAACGAGCACTAAACCTGTGTATCGATGACAATAACGTTCGGCAAAGTAAGTGCAAACAAAAGGAATTGCTTGCCTCCGACATTAGTCTCGTTAAACGTGCTCGAAATCACGAAAGCTCGGCTTACGTGCGTTGTTACTTTTACTCCAAGTGAAGGCAAGCTGAAGATAATTGAAACGAACGGAATGCTAATGAAGGACGACCGAATTACCCCATAAATAATATTTGAGGTCTAACCAAGCGGTAGCTAAAAATACAACGGAATGTATTTTTCTAGATGTGCGTAAATGCTCATCTAAGAGCAAGCGCCAGCAAACGTAACACCAAGAGACTGTTCTCATATTCACAACGAATTTGCCCCCGTCTTTCATACTGACAGGTAGGATTTAAGGAGCTCCTGGAGGAGTTTTGTAAAACTAGGCTCCCCGATATGGATATTCGTTTAAATGCAACTACAATATATTCCCTTCTTAAAAAACAATTCGGGTAATATTGCCGGCAAGAACAATTAAACATTTTTTTTATTAGGGCGTTGGGCAATTAAATTTGACTACAGATAAATTATTAAAACTTGACAAGCTGTACACCACATTAAAGAGCGTAGATTGTAGATCTTTCTTCATTTCTTAAAAGTTAACTTAAGAAAGCAAGCAACGTGTCTGTTTGCAAACGTATCACCGTTTTCCCTTTAGGAATTTTGCGATAAAAAGTTTCATTGATAGTGTAACGAATTTCTAAACACCCCCCGTCACGTTCGGACAACCGATGTGATGCCTCTCATAAATCCAGCTGCCGCTTGCACATGTGCGAGGATTCCAACAAGGTGATCCTTCCAGAGGGTTCCAGGTTTTTCCCGGCACTTCTGGTACACCCCAAATAGGCATAAATATCGCGCAGCAGAACGACCACGGGCAATTCGAATTGCGACATCGCAAATTGAACTCAATTCAAGGGCTGGAATGCGCGCATACAACATAAATAGTGCTACAGATAAATACACTTTCATTTTACGTTGTTAATTGTATGTGTCGTATACGTAAATAGTGTTAAGTAATTTTTATTGCCTGTAAAATATATAAGTAGTTTTAGTAAATTTGCTCGTGTTATTCATTCGTGTGGAGAGAGAAAGCTTTTCAATAGTTTGTTCCAATGACATAAATTCTTTGTGGACGATCCCTTGACTGTGACAAAAAAAAACAAATAACAAGTTAATTTTCAACTTGCTAAATCTTACTTTCTTCAGGCCGAGATATTTTACAGTGAGGCACTTTCAACTATAGCGTTTTGTCTTAAAGTGATCGACAAAATGCATGATTTATCACCTGTGATCATGCGACTGAAGGGTTTTGACTCCCTTTCTTATTATGGTAGAAAATATCGAGACACCCAGCCTTCTGATCGGCTTTCTTTTCAAACCGAGAGGTTGTTTGGAAGAATATTAATGCATAATTTTGTCATTCCCAAATCTGATAGACGGTAAATCGATTATAATTAAATTCACTATTAACTTAAATCGACGATCTAACATTATAAGAGACCTCAAATTTTCTACATTGTTGGCCGTTTTTGAGGTTGAAGGTCCTCCTCCGCGAAGTTCGTCTACCACTTCTCGGCTTTCTAAAAAGGCCTTGTGCTATTTGAACATTCATGCTCTGGATAGAAAATGTTTTCATAAGTCGGATTCAGCAAGCTTCACACAAAATTTGATAGCTTAAACTTTTCTTCCTATTTTCATAACACGCCTCATAAACACAATTTCACTACAGGTATTCTTAACAATTGTTTAACGAGCTCAAATGTGTACTGAGTCTACGGCAGAAATTATTCTAATTGCCGTGTGGAGGGGGCGCTGTCCATTCGCGCAAAATGTTACCAGTTTTATTATTTTTATGCTATACCTCACACGTGTTATCTTAAAAATATATGATTCTCTAGTATGGTGAGGTGTTGTTGCAATGGACAATGCCAGACCAGATACGATTCAAAGAACCCAACAAAAATTGGAGGAACTCGATAAAATCGATGTTTCCCCACCTCATTTATATTCCAGATATGCCACCATCGTATTACTATCTGTTTCTACCAAAGACTCACTTATTGGTCGGATGCCGCTTTGTCAACTTTCAAAAAGTAGAAGAAAAGTGTCAATTCTTTGATTCTAAACCATAAGAATTGGTA
This sequence comes from Sinelater perroti, assembly GCA_036346155.1. NCBI lineage: Eukaryota > Metazoa > Arthropoda > Insecta > Coleoptera > Elateridae > Sinelater > Sinelater perroti. Next base: position 895,915 of record JARFIY010000380.1, read on the forward strand.
CCATCGGGGCATAGAAAGCTTAGGTTATAGATGAGTAAAAACTGTATAACATAATGGTACATATTTGGATTTGCCTCCTTAGAAAAGAAAAGATCTTTTTAGCACTCTAATAATATTGATATTGAATGATCTTAATATGGTTTGATCGATTTGGCTTTTCAACAAAATAAAAATTCAATGAAACTAAACTATTATTGCGAAGAATGGAGTACTATGAAGAGTGGAGTGGTAAAAAATACCGAAATACAGTTTGTGATTTAATAACTATAGGATACGCAGTTAACTAATTTAGTAGAAGACAAAAAACTTTACATTCAGTTAACACGTTTCCTTCTAAAAAACGACATTTCTTTACCAAGGCCAAGAACATAGTTAACAGCGTCTTCATTCATACTTCTACAACTCAAGACTACCGATGGTCGTCTCGCTTTTTAGCAGAAGCAATAATTCAGCACTATACTATAATCTGTTGAAAGCTAACAAACCCTTCCAGGGAGTACAGAGAGATAAACTCAAAGCGCAACACCGCAAAGTAAATGATAAATAGTCTATCCGTCGTCAATCAGAGCTATAGATACTAAACTTAAATGCGTCAAATGTAAGACCAATTACCATGGAGGTAATTGCAAAAAAAGTGTAGCAAGTCCGCTTTGGTGAATTATCAAGAGTTAAAGGGGATGTGTACTTTTTTCTTCGCTTCACTTCAACGAGATTACCAAAGTTGGTTAATCCCAGTAAAACATCGTGACAAACTCTGTGAACTATTCGCTCGCTTAATGACGTCGCCACTGTCTTTGGTCTAAATGAAAGATATTAGCAAGATTCTAACAAGTTGAAAACCATTTTAAAACATACCAAACTTCCACAACTTTCAGAAGAGGAAAGGTAGGGGGGGCTTAGATCCAGATACCCTGCATCTCAAGGATGTCAACGTCAACTACTAGTTGTTGTCAAGGATCTATTTTTGTCATATTTAGGTGTCTCTGAAGAATTAGAAAACACCAAATAAGTTTCTATCACAAATAAAGCTTCTTTTGGACTATATTTGTCAACGCGACGACATACCAAAAAGTAACAAACAAAAATTAATTAAAGAAATCAGTAATATGAAGCAGTTATGGCTGGAATTGAGCAGAGTAATAAAGCAAACTACAGATAGACATAGTGATATTAAAGAAAGAAAAATAAAAAATGGGCCGATATAAAATGTGAAAAGAAGTACGTAAGAAGATCACATACATAGTCTTCAAAGACTGCAGGCCAGTGTTTCGCTCTTCAGCAGGAAGAAATTATGTAAAGTATTAAACTTGTGCAAACGGGATATTCCTAAATCTGATAAAACTAACGTTGAACCAAACCGACAATATGGTAAGAATAAGAAATATCGCGTCAGAAAAGTTTAAAGTGCACGAGGGATTGAGATAAAACAACCCAATACTTTTCAACTGTACAATAGATATGTCATAAGAAGAGTAAGGCTAATTAGGACGAATTTAATGCACCACAATAAACATCAATGCCTTGCATTTGCCGACGATTAAGCAATCCTAAGAAGGAGATAAAGGAAAAAAAATAAAATATATGACATGGACGGATCAAGAGTACAATAAAGCAAACGAATGAAGAGTATCAACGAATAAAGGGGGAAGTAGATAAATTCATATATTTAGATACAGAGTTTTACAGAATACCAGATTTAAGGATACCTATGGTTCACATAATCGTCCTTCTGTGCTTGCTACTCGTAAAAATCGTTGAAAAATTTGAAAGAAATTTTAGTTTTCACGATGTGAAAACACCAAGACGTCGAAATGCAACAAATGTAGAGAACATTGCTGCTATAAGACATAGCGTTGTAGATGCTCTAAATTGATCGATTATATATATTCTGCGAAAAGATTGTGTTGGCCCAAGAACTGAAGCCACTGGACCATCGTAAGCGCCATGACTTTTCTGCTTGTACTTTAGAACCACTTGAAGCGGATCATAGCTTTGGTCAAAAAAATATTTTCTCAGAAGAGGCTCATTTCTGGTTAAGTGGATATGTTAATAAACAAAATTGTCTTTTTGGTGTGAAAACAATCTGCAAGAGATTTACGAGAAGTTCTTGCATCCTCACAAGGTATGGTGTGGTTTATGGCATGGTAACATCATCGGACCATTGTTTTTCCAAAAGTAAGTAGAAAATACGGTTACAGTGGCTGGTGAGCGATACCGATTGACATTAACAGATTTTTTGTGGTCAAATTTAGATTAAATTGATTTGGAGGACATGTGGTCCCAACAAGATGGTGCTACATGTCACACTGCTAACGCCACTATTGACGTATTGCGAGAAAAGTTTGGTGAAAAGATAATTTCAAGAAATGCAACTGCTACTTGGGTTCCAGGAAGTGATTTGACTTCTTTAGATTACTTTGGTGGGGTTATTTGAAATCTATAGTCTATGCAAACAAACCACGAACCCTTGATACATTAAGATTGAACAGCAAATGCTGCATTCGTGACATTAAACCCAAATTATTGCACAAAGTCATTGAAAATTGGGTTAATCGAATTTGCTCGTATGCATAAAGTCGAGATGGACACTTAAATGATGTCTCATTGAAAACATAATGTAAGAGACAATGTTTGAAGATAATATAAAAAGTTTGGTTGTATCTGAAACAGTTTCTTATTGAAAAACCCTTCATATGCGGTAGCGAATGATTGATCTTATGGCTCCTCACATAATTCGGTGGTGCAACAGTCAGATTTACTAGACAAATGTACCATATCTTGTTGTTCTATTGCCTTTCAGACAATTCAATCTAGACTGCCTCTTCAGGAGCCCATGTATTAACAACCGAGTTACGATGCTATTACTCATAAACCTGCCGTGCCTGCAAAAACGCAAACTCTTCCCTAAAGTGATATTCGATTGCAAACGATGATCTTTAAGTAACACCTTCACGCAGGTCCGTTCTCCTTATTAGATAAATCATCCACATATTGGAAAAAGCGCTGTTACTATAGCAACGCCAGTTGGCGGGCATTAAGTATCCCTAGAAAACTCGGAAAGGAAGCCCGTGAAAGTTCAGCAGATCTAGTGATGAAAATTTCCCCTTTATGGCGCGGAAGCTGCACGTACGCGGTGCAGCGCCCCACGACCCCTTTCAGCGGCTGAATGGGGGATTAACGTGCATTTTGAAGCAATGTTTCCTCAACAAGTTCATAATTTAACGACATTCATCTCTGGAACTCTTACGATCCTCCATTATATCTCGGAAAAGCAACAGTTCAAAGTTTGCAACCGCAGAGCCTGACTGCAGGAACACACGCGAGCAGGAAGGCGAGAGAGAAGCGCACGGCGGAAGGGCGTTTAACGAGAAACAGGTGGACTGTATCAAACCGAGAAGAGATGGGAGAGAAAAACAATGGAGAGAAGGATGCACCGCGCGCGTTGGAGCGAGAGCAGGCGGCCCGGCGTGGGGCGGAGAGAGACGAAGGAGAAATGGGCCTAATCCTGAGTATAAAAGCTCCCTCGAGCCCCGAGCGTCGAGCTGTTTTTCACCAGCAGGAATTTAGGACGAAATTCCTGCAGCGCCAAGATTTTATACGAGAGTTGCCAATGACATGCCGGATTTTGCCGTAAATGGCGGGATATTATTTTGATATCGTTAAAACATTTTCTTTTATTGTGCCCTCGCTCCCTTCGCCAGCCGCCGTTAAACGTACTTTCTGCGAAATTTTAAGCTCCCGCAGGCCCGGCCGCCGCCGAATCTGGCGGCGATATTTTTAACTACCTCTTCGGACGCATAAAGCCTCTGTATGGCCAAAGGGCCCTTGCTACATGACACGCCAGCGGACGCGCATTTATTACCTTCATGGAGCATTCGAAAACACGCGCGCCCCTTTATGAAGTCGCAAACGGCAATTCTAAAACAGTCCGTTTCCTATGAATGGCGTTTTATGAACAATGAAGTTTTTGGCAAAAATAACTCATCGATGATTTCATGATTTACTCTACATATACAAGAAGTAACTTAAAATAGTGCAAAATGATCTTAACTGAATCTTTTCATCATCATCATGATAATCAACAACCTCATAATAATAATACATTTAACATATCCAGTTTATGCCGATTCTTTTGAGTCTACAATTTTTTTTAATTAAGTTATATGCAGATTTACAATCTAGTCATAGTCATAGTCATTGAGTATTAAGTAAATGTTCTGTTGGATGATGTCATGAGGGAAGCTGTAGCTTCCGGGGCTGCGTTAGTGCAGGTTAGGATGAAGTTGTAGAGCAAGTGGCCAGTGGCGCTTAAGACGTCTCGTGATGGGTGGTTGTGTGGAGAGCTGGTCGACAAGGTTGTTGGTGTGTCCTGTGAGGCGGTTGGCAGTTGACAGTCTTTTGATTTCGCTGGCTATATACGGGATGTTCAAGTCGTTGCGAAGGGTTTCGTTTGTGATATACCAAGGAGCATTGGCCATCATGCGGATGGTCTCTGTCTGGAATCTCTCTAGAATCTTTGTGTGTGACGCCTTGGCACATCCCCATAGTTGGATCCCATAGGTCCATATAGACTTTAATATGCTTTTGTAGATTAAAAGTTTGTTAGATAAAGAGAGCTGTGATCGGGTACTAAGTAGTCACATATTTTGCTTAAGCTTTAAGTCTAGTTGTTTTCTCTTAGCTTTTATGTGGGTGCTCCATGTGAGTTTTTGATCTAGATGCATCCCCAGGTATTTTATTTCTGTTTTTATTAGGATAAGGACGTTGTTGATTCTGGCTTGTGGGCATGCGATACGTCGAGTGGTGAATGTTACATGCGCGGATTTATCTGTGTTAACTGTAATTTTCCATTTATAAAACCAGTCCTGTAAAGAGTCCAGGTGGGCCTATAGATGTTCTGCTGCTATTTCAGGTGATCTGTTGATTGATAGGAGGGCTGTATCGTCAGCGAACGTGGTTATCACTGTATTTGGTGTAGTTGGAACATCTAAGGTAAATATTAGGTATAACAATGGTCCCAAGACACTGCCTTGTGATACCCCAGAACCTATGCGGTGATAGGAGGATGTTGTGGTGCTAATTTTTACTTGGTAAATTCGATCTGCTAGGTATGATTTAAGCAGTAGGTACACCTGACTTGGAAAATATAGTTTAATCTTATAGAGGAATCCTTTATGCCAAACTCCGTCGAATGCTTGTTTTATGTCCAGAAATGCTGCTGTGCATATAGTTCTCGTTTCTAGACTTTCCAGTTATGTGATTAATGATTCTATGAGTTTGATGGACGGTTGAGTGGGATTCTCTAAAGCCGAATTGGTATTCTGATATAAGTTGGTCGCGATCTACAACGTCTTTGATTCGTTTAAGTAGGAGTCGATCGAAGACTTTGGATAGGAGGGGTAGAATGCTTATTGGTCTGTAGGATTGTGGTTCTGTAAGTGGTTTAGCAGGGAATCACTGTTATTTGGGCATATTTCCATGTAGTAGGGACATAGCAGAGTCGTAGGATATTGTTATAAATTGTAGTGAGTAGTCATATGGCTCTTCTAGGAAGATTTTTAAGAACTTCGCCTACTATAAGGTCATATTCAGGAGCTTTTCTTGAATTTGTTAGTTTAAGTTGTTGTAGAACTTCCGCCGGTGAAAAAGATTTGAGTGGTAATGATAACTGACACGGGACGTCAAGGAAGGAGTCAATTTCATTATCATCTGGATTGTCTTGTCGCTGTGGTGGCTGGAAGACGGTGTCGAGGTATTCAGCGAATACGTTTCGTCAGATCTTTCTTATGAGGGGTATCGGTCGTTTGAACTTTTTGGTTGCTTTCCATATGGAAATGTCATTAGGTCTTAGTTTTGTGATGTATTGTCTGAAGGTTTCATTGCGAGCTTCTGCTATCGCCTTGTGGAGTTGGTGGGTGAGTCTGTTATAGAAATTTCTATTCTGTTTGTCTTTGTTCTCGTCCATTTCTTCCTTACCTTTCGTTTCTGGGCGATAAAGTCTCGGATATAAAGAGGGATGTTAATTATTTCATCTCGGGAGGAGGCTAGATTGGATGTAGCTTGCCAGGCAGCGTCTTGTATCACTGTAGTTAGGTGTTGGACTGCTGCATCAAGTTCTTGTTCAGTTTGTATACCGATGTCGGGTTGAAGTTCTTGGTCGATGTAACTTTGAAAGAAAGCCCAATCGATATGTTTCGTTTTGGTGGAGGTTCTTTTCTGATAACCGTGGAACTTAGGGTTACAATGACGGGGGTGTGGTCAGAGGATAGATCGTAATTGGATTCTGTTTTAGTGTAAGTATTTGCTATGCCGTTAACAACTGCATGATCAAGGAGGTCTGGGAGTTTGTGTGGGTCGCTAGACCAATACGTTCGCTCGCCTGTTGATATGTAACCATAGTTATGCTGTTGTATTACTTTAAGTAAGTTGCGTTCTTTTGGGGTAGTAATTCTTGAACCTCAAGCTGTATGTTTGGAGTTCCAGTCTCCCATAACAATGAATTTTGAGCCTAAGAATTGAAGAAAGTCCTTCAAATTTAAACCATTCTTTTCTGTTCGTAGTAATTCCTCTTGTATTCTGCCGTGTTATTCCTTTTTCCTCGAGTATTTCAGCTGTGCTGGTCTTCTAAAATTTTATCGGTCTTCCTCTGCGTTTTTTCCCTACTTTTCTTGCTTCCCACACCATCTTCACTTGTCTTTTATCGCCCATCCTTATCAGCGCCCTGTCCACTTTAACTTCCTTCTATTTTTCCTTTCAATAGTTCTGTCGTTAGTTCTTTTCATTCCGTCTTTTTTCCATTATTTTAGTCTCTGTAACTGTTTTTAATTATTTCATTTTGATAGTATGTAGTCGACTTGACAATCTTTCATTTAATATTCAGTTTTCTTACCCCTTATATGAAGATAGATATACGTATATATTGTTTAGTATACTGTTATTTTGATCTTGTTTGTTATCTCCTTCTTTTTGATGCCCGTGTAGCTATTTTAATTGTATTCCTATTTCATTTTCTTGTGTTCCTTTACTGTTAACTATTGTGTTGAGATATTTGTATGTTTCAATTTATTCCATAGTTTTTCCTTTAATTTCTACCTTGCAGTTAACATTTTTGTTTGAAACTGCCGTTACTTTTGATTTTTCCATATTAACCATTAGGTTACATCTCTTCAGAGCTTTTTCCAAACATCTTTTATTATTGCCTTTTCAATTACTTGTTAGAGGATAAATATATGGCCTTATGTACTATGGGCTAATCTGAATTCACTTTGTGCATCTGCCAGTTCCAGTTCAATCACCTCTCTAATTTTCTTTTTTATTATTGCTTTGTATACTTTTAGTGCTGTGCACAGCAAGGATATTCCCCTATAGTTACTACAATCCCTTGTGTCGCTACCCTTATGTATAAACATATTATAGCAATACACCACTCTTTCAGTAATCTTTATTTTCCATGCTAAATTGAAAATTTCCAGCAACACTTTCCTTCCCCTAGACTACAAAAATTTTAACAATTCTGCCGATGATTCTAAATGTTTCATGCTTATCTTTTCTTCACTCATCTCTTACGGTCTTATTTGTTCCTCTTCTGTCTTGGTTTCGGGCTCTACCTTGTTGTTTTGTTTATCATTTAACAGTTCGTAAAGTATTTGTTCACTCATCCTACAACTTCATCCTCATCTATAGTATAAGTTCTGGCCCTTTATTTGTATAATTATATATTATTCTTGTTTCTCGTGTTCTTTAATATTTTATAGAATAGTTTTCGATTGTCTTTGACATTTTCTTGCAATTTATCTCCGAACATCTCCCAGGATTTCTCTTCTGTTTCTTTTATCACTTTATTTCTTTGTTCTTTGTAGATACATTTTTCACATTTTTTCCTTTTCCTTTACTTCTTCCTTGATACACTCATTCTACTACGTTGTGTTTTTGGATTTATGTATTCTACAATATTCGCGTACTTTTATTGCTTCTTACTTTATAATATCCTTGCATTCATCACATAAATTATCTATAGTCAGATTGTTTTTTATTCTATCGTTTTCCTCACATTCTTTTTCTGTTAATTCCACATATTTTTGGTTAATTTACGTTTCCTTTAATTTATATATTCTTATTCTCCTCATAGTATCAGTTTTCTTATTTTCTTTCATATTTTGTTCCTTCTCCCAATGCTTGAATGTGGCTTCCAGTAGGAAAAATTCGCTGTCGATTTCGTGCCTCCTTTTAACTACTCTCACATCATTTACTTCTTTTTCATCTTCTCTCGGCACGATTACTTAGCTCATGATGGATTTTTAATTTTGTTGTGGTACTTCGCTGTTTATTTCTAATTTCTGGTAGTCAATTCTTATCTCATTTCCTCTATCCTTTTCTCCCCTTGCTACTTTTTTAGTTGCTGCTTGTATTGACTATTTTTCTTTAGTTAAATCGTTTTCTATATAAATCGTGTTTCTTCCTAGTCTGCACTTGATCTTTAAAATGTCCAGCTCTTCTATAAATGATGCTATTTCTCCAACTATTATTATTCTTTCCTCTTGTTTGCCTATGGTGAACGCCTTTTTTAGTTTTGCTCGCACTTGATATTGATTATTACTATCCTGCTTTGGTATTACTGGTGCTTTTTAGTTCCTACCCTTTTATTAATATAATATTCTTCCTCTTACTTTCTTTCTGCTGTTTTCGTAATTTAGTTTTTAGGTTCTCTACCTCCTTAAATAGTTTACTACACTCAACTTCTTGCTTAACTATTTTTATATTTTTTGACTGTCTCGTTGTTGTTTATTATCTTAATTTCTTGTCGCGGCTCTAAGAGCAGCCACTCGCTGTTCCAGTGCAATCACGGCTACCAGCTGCGTGATCAGCTGATACCATACAATGCAACAGTACCCTCTCCTTCGTTTTCGAAAACCGCATCACTGTTCAGCCAGATTTATGAGCGTTGTGCATCAATCGATGCCCATTCCACTTACCATTAACGCGTGGCGGTTCTGATCAACCAAGAAGAACCATACAACTTTACCACATCGACAGCATATTATCCACAAGCCAACAGAAAGTTAAGCCAAAATAGTCATCTTATTAGGCTTACGGATGATCACGACATATTAAATACTAGTTAAAGAATACTGTCACGGCTCAAATGAGTTCATATTTGATTTAAAATTTGCAACAGGTCTACTAACAAATCAAATGAAAACCCAACACATCGGCTATCTCTGGACTCGTCGCGAAGAAATCATTGTCGGCTGACTAAAGCTCATCATATTTGCAGGAAATCAGACTAAACGTATACAACGATTTCGTAAAAGAATTTATTTGAATCCTAATAAGTAAAGGCGGTACTTGGAGACCTTCAATAAACGAAAAGAGCACATGCGAATGAAGCTGTTCAAAAGTGAAAGGCACAATGCCTCCCGCAAATTTAACCCTTAATTTCAACAAGCCCTGTAAAATTTTACTACCCTTCAAACTTTTTATCTACTCCGAGACGAAAAAACGTCTCGAATATTAATGACTTCTTAGCCAAAAGATTGACGCTATCAGTATAATCCTGTATACTCTCATCGAATTTGGTTCTGTCGCAGAATACTTCTTTAAACAGAAATACGCTGAATTTAAAAATTCTAAACTGCCTAACGTCGTATTCAAAGAGATGTAAGGACCATAGTGTAAGAAATCAAATTTTCTATTGATATCAAAACGTTGACCATGAGACTCCAATGAAAGAATTACATCATTTGTAATTTATTGATTTTATCTTTCAATTTACTGGTCAAGTAGTAAATTCAACAATAAAATGAATTGCGACCAATTCACCATGCACATCAAATATTTGTGTGAAAAAAGAGTCAAAAGTCAAAACTACAAAGTTAGTCATTCAACCAAAATGCCTAATCAGGTTTCCACAATAAGCCATTTTTGTAGAAAGTGACCAGTAAAAACAGTGGAAAACAATACATGGCGCAACCAAACACATCGATCTTCGCAATTTTAAATAAAGATAAACAAAAGTTATGTTACCCAACTTGTGTAAATGTACAGCACACCTTAACAACAAAATATGGCATTAATGATCAAATAAGGTTATAACGAATCATAGCAGTTAGAGTTTAACGAAAAATCTGAAGTACTAGAGATACAAATACATTTCAAAGCTGAAGTACATTCTAGCATTAACAAATGAAGAGACTTTACCAAAAAGATATAAAGTACATTAAAGACCAAGTTAATAACTCCAGAAAAACGTACAAACTTGTTCATGAAAAAATAGTGAGAATAAAACATATTTGGTGGTTATAAGGGTAGATACAAAAAAATTGCCAACAGACATCGAGATGATTTAAATAAAGCAGAGCAGAAAATAAAAAAAAATGTCTTCCCGTACTATTATTATATTTGTTCAATCATTGCAAACGACGATAGTCGATATTCCAGCATCAACATTTGACATGATTGATGCATCAAAATGTCTTCACCAGCTATATATTTGTTCAATCATTCACAGCTGACACCCATAGCTACATGGCTCACTCACCAGCGCTTAACTTCCAGCTGACAAGGCTAGCGAGATCGTCCTCATTTACTCATCCATACTACAGTCCATTCTAATTCGATTACGAACATAACCTATTACTAGACGAAGCATCTTGGTTGAAGTAAATGTTGAAAGACAAGTTGTCAAATTTGGTCCAGATTAATTAAATCGTCTAAGAGCTTAATAGAGAACAAACATACTTGGCCGAGTGAGATGGCATCTCATTTAGTGAAAAGGAGCTTGAGGCGGAACAACTGTGTTGCTACGCGGACTATAGATGAGAGGACAATAGAAGCTGCGTTCGTGATCATAAGAGGAGAACAGGAAAAGGTAATGGACGACTAAAACTTTAAAACTGGAGCACAATTTTCCAGTAACTATGTGAAATACATCAATGGACACAAGAACGCTCGTTCCAAGATGTACTTTAATGACAAACAGCAGGTCAGTACTACTCGCTGTCAGCAGTATGAAGGATTTGTAAGTGGGAGTTTGGAGCCTTGCAAAAACGCCATCAGCTGAGATACATCATCGATTTTCAAAACGGTTCAACTGGGGATCCGAAAAATCGGTACGAGCTACGAGCAGAGTACGGTAGAACCAGAGATGGTTAACAGCGGAAATATTCCTACAGTCAGTACCTTAATCGGCACACCGTCCAGGTTATTGCTGGTTATGTCATTTTCCGGATTCATCTTATCAGAATCCGGAAGCTGGCAGAGAGTCGATGATGCCATGCACATTTTGTTCAGCTGCACCACGAAGAAGAAGACAAAAGCCAACATTGTAAGCGGGTGAAGATGACCACGAACGCGGGGAAAGACCGAGAGAGTATGCGAGTGGCAATGTAATAATTTTGTAATGACAGAGAAGATTAAAAGCAATGGATAGTAAATTTTGACTTGCAATGTAACATTTTGACTATCATTATAAAAGTCAAAATTTGATGTCAATAAGAGCAATTTTGTTTAAAGTACGAGTAACGTATGGTCTTTTATTGTCCTGCAGGAATAGATTTGATTTTTTGTTTTGAGGGTGTTTTTACAACCTTTTCGACGCAACGTTGTAGTTACGCATAGTACAGCCCAAAATAAATAACGCTTAGCGAATCCCACCAAATGCAGAGCATACAGTTTTGAAGCTATAGTTATCGTTTTGATTGTATTTGTTTGAATATTTAATATCTCATTTTATAATATTAAAAACAAGATACTTTAATGTCGCATTTTGCAATGCTTTAAAGGTTTTTATAATTGATATATAAGTATGACTTATAAACGATACTTACTCAATAGGGAGCATACTCACGTAGAATGCAACACTAACCTGAAACAAAAAAGTCACTATTAGTCCAACAAGATAAAACACTCAAAGGTGGGGAAGACATTGATGAGCAACATTTTACCAATTTTTATAGTAAACTTACATCAGAAATCAGAATAATACTAGCACGACCCTATCAGATAACTATACGTGTGAATAGCCAAAGACGTCGACACTCCCGCTTATTGCGTCGGGAAGATGGGGTTGTTACGTTAATTCATGAGGTCGCATGGGCATTTCTGTTAAAGTCTTTTGAGGTCTAGTTTTTGAGTTGGAGGTAAAACCACATTGTTGGGGTGTCCAAGAAGATGATCTTGATGCTTGATGGTTCGGTTGTTCATTAGGTTTCAATCAAACGGTAGGTTAGTATCTGAATGTAAAGTTAGGTAGACATTAAGGACCTTTTAAAAGAATTCGTTGTGTGTTGCACTAAAATTTCTGGAACAAACACATCATCTCTGTAATTCACCACCACACGTTCAAAGTGTCGGTGTAATGGCTTTATATAGGAGTAGCCTGTTTTCCACGGGAAGTTTCGAACTCTGATCTAATAACCACTTCATACTTTTAATTTTTATGTTTACTTCTTTCCATTTTTTGAGAATACATTATTTAAAAGTGAGTCTTTTGTCCATGTACAGACCGAAACATTTAACTGGGTTAGCTTGAAGTATGTAATTTTTTTTAGTTGTATTCACTTTTGTTATTGATTTTTGGAGCCACATTTCTATTCTGTTGAGACTTCCTTATAGGAGATTTTTTAAGGTATTTTGTATTCCAATTATGGTAATGAGAATTTGTGATTGGGTAAAGTTGTAATTAGTGATTTCCTAATTTTGTTTGAAAACAGTGATTCGACAAGTATGACTAGAATAAAAGATAATAAAGATGAGGAAGAACATTCTTGATTTTAAAAAAGAGTCCTTGATTCGATACTTTCTCAAGTACTTCTCGGACGTCGAGAAACATCACTCAATGGTATTTCTTAATTTCTATGAACTGTTGGATTGAGTTCGTTATCTCGTGTCATTGCTATATAGTGAGTGGAATCTTCTAAAACAAAATTAATGTTGCGGGATGTGCTCGTCAAGTAGTGGCTATTTGTTTTTTCAATTTAGTATTAATTTTCTAGTAGTTTAGACCTAACATTTAACCGATGTATCTAATTACTTTACTGTCAAGAGTTAGAGCTGTGGTTTGTTTCAAAAATACAGATTTATATAGGGCACAGAAACATATATTTTTAGTAAAATTGATATAAAACACAAGAAACGTTGAACGTAACTTTAATTCCCTCCTAGCGGTGCATTCACTGTTCGAAATATGTGCAAAACCCTGTGTTATAATGACAAATTGTCTTCTGAATTTGTTTTTAATGCAGATTAGTTGCTCAACTTCACCAATCATTGTATGTACAACGATCACACACTACATCTGTTCACTTGCTTGCGTTTAACTTCTAACTGACCTGGCCTTGAAGTGATTCACGCATGCGCATTAAAATTGAATTACTCATCGAATGTTAAATGTTTCATTATATTAGCAGTATGACAGATCTATTGATTCAAAGATCGTTTTAAAATATCTATTACATTTAAAAAATATGTGACGTAATGGTCCAAAATCGAATGTGACCTGTCAGAGAAACTACAACAATCCGTTAATTAGACGTTAAATTCGTTAGCAACATTGGGGGGGGGGTCTCTGGTTCCAGCTAAGCACCTTCCTCTTCGATGAGGATATTGGTACCACCTTACGGAGGATCAGAGTCTTAGGATGCTTGCGACAGATGTCCCTGTCCAGCTGGTACTCGTAAAAGTCACGAATGATGAGGTTGTCGTGGCTTTCAACGCTAAAGATGGTTAATACGTCTGCATCGTAGTGTGAAATGGTGTTCCTGTTATACCAGCGAGTGCTAAAAATGGACCTGAGAATCCGGTTCTGTATCACCTGGAGCTTGTTGATATGTGTCTATTCCAAGCGAAGCGGGCACCAAGATCGGGCGGAGGATCGTTTTGTAGATCATTAGCTTGTTGCGGAAGGACATATAAAAGGATAATATAGAATCGCTCTCAGGTATCGTGCTTCTTCTCTCCAGAGCATCTCCTGGTCGAAGATACTAAGCAATACTAGGTCGACGTCGACGAAGTCGTGTTTTCGTGAAGAATAGGACGGTAGAGCTCTTTGCGGAATTCACACCTATTTTCCACGTGCTGTACCAATCTTCGAGCGAGTCCAGCTCCTCCTGGACTCGCTGGATGGCCATTAGAGGTTGCCACGAGTTTAACAACACCGCTGTGTCGTCTGCATACTGAGCCATCGTCGTGGGAATGTCCTGGACGTACAGCTTAAACAATGTCGGAAACATACAAGTGTCAAAGGATTCCGTTCACATTATTTGTTCAAGAGTATGGTCTTTTCCCGTTTTACTTGCCATTTATTGACCGAGGCTACCGTTCTTCAATTTTTTCCTCAATTATCGACTGTATTTGTCAACAACCTGTACATGATTTGACAAAAACTTAAAAGTACAAAAAATCCTTTTCCATGTCAGTTACGTGAATTGTCCAGATTAAAATTATACGATGTAATCCGCCTCAGCCGCAATAAACGCTTCCATCCTTGGCCTGAAGTGGTCGCACGCTCTCTGTAAAGCAGCGATGTCCATATTATCAAATGCTGCTTCGATAGCGGTGCGTAAAGATTAAACATTAAGATGTTCGGACTATTAGTCGAAAGGGTGACTACGCTCCAAGCACATTGAGCCGAGGTGGTCCAAATCAAGGCTATTGAGGGATCAGAAGTTTCTAGAGCAAAACATGTACACGTTACCCGACAGTTTTGAACTAAATGGTTCGTATGTGCCGGTGTACCATCCTGCTGAACTACATATCGCCTTTTTGAGGCCATACTTTCCATTCACGATTTCACTAACTCCAATCTCCTTAATAATCACCCCGGGTCCTTTACAATCAACGCCAAAGTCCTTTCGACGACAGATGACCGTTTCCTAAGAGCTTTTAGTAATGCAAAAAACAGTACTATATGACGGGATTTAAATTGTACGGATTAAGCGCCATACCTCAATATCATAAACATACGACCTCTTACTGAAAACTTCATCAAACGCATCTTAAAAGATGTAGAACGGCTGAAGTCTCAACTTAAACCGTAATATCTGCCACCGCGTCTTTTCGTCGTAATAAAACCTAAGTGCACGAGCCCATCCGGACCATTTAATCCACTTCAGCCAAACAGGCTGAGCACCAATATCCCCCAGAAAGCGCCTAATAATTCCATTTTAATTAAAACTTCGTCACGAGAATATCAGGATTTTATAAATATTCATCTAACTTTTATTTCGCTAAGTACAAAATTAAATTCCAGGCCCCGAAGAACCCGACTCCTGGAGCCCGAAATTGTTACCGGGAAATCAGCGCCGCCGCGAATCGCAGGCGCCGGGGACGCCGGGAAAGTCGTAAGTCGCAGGCATTCGTCGATATTGCTTTCGATATTTTAATGCTCTTACATCGAGTTGTCAGCAAAGACGCTTAGGACGATAAAAAGCCGGGGCGACGTAAAAGAAAATCAACAATCATTCCATAACGCTGCCGTGCCTAATAACTTCATTTATATTTAAGAAGTCGTATATAAAAGATATCATTATTTTGCTCTGCTCGGAACGCTACCGTTCAATATACTTCGTCAAGAATTCAATTAAGTGCTGCGCTTTTCATAAAAAACGCAATTTTCCGTATCAAATTCATCTTAATTAATTTCTTAAATAATGAAATTCGCAAAGATGAGTTACCCGTAATTCCAGCAAAAATTTCATATGAACAACAATAAGATGCCTTCAATCGGCCTCAAAAATTACAAAAAGGTAAGTTAAAACAAATACGCACAAGTTGAATGATATTTTTTTATAAAGATGGTTGAAGATATAAAAACAGTTTATGCGACCGCAATGTAACGTGGCAGCCGATGAAACTCGGAAGTTAGACGCCGGTGAGTGAGCCCATCATCACATTTATAATGACTGAGCGAAGATGGAACATTTGTCAGTAGAAACTACAAAAAAACATACGGGACATTTGATAACAGATGAGTTAAAAAAATATTACAGATTAGTGACAGAATGCGCGTATGATAACACGCTTCCAAAGAAACGCCTTAATTAGTGATAAGAGTTCAGGGATGCCACCAATGCAATGCTTGGGTGAGGAACTTACGGTGAAGTGTCTGTTATTCATTTTTGAGAAAATGGGTCAAAATTTTGGCTGTTGTATACTAATAGCATATTTTATATGATTTGGAAAACTCTTATGTCACACGTTTCTTCAAGGTGATGCATATATTTTCCGTCAAGACCATGTATCTGTCCCCAAAGGAAAATTAACTTAAACTTGGACGACCAACAACATATTTCTTTTTTTAAAGGTAGACGATTGATCTCTTGGTAGGTCAGTCCTTAATTCTTTGGAGGAGTTATGGGCAGCTTAAAAAGGCATTTTTGTATTGATCATTTGGAGCTAATCGTATTGGCTGTAGTCAACTACTTTTCGCATATAATTGGTTTAAACGTTTCAGGGGTTGTGTAGAAGGTACAAATAGCCATTTGTGTTTGTAATTACCAATTATTATTTATTGAATAGTAAAAATATTCACGACAGGTAACCGCAAGTTCTGTAACCTCTTCAACCAAGCCTCTCATGCATATTTGTTTATTATGTGACTTCAAATTTGGGTTAAAAACAGCAAGACTAAATCATTGCCTTAATGCCATATTTTGCGAAGGTGCCGTCAATAAACACAAAGCGCAACTTTATTTCAATCATTTTCGCGATGGCGATTCAACTTCGACTATCAGTTGAGATCACCTCACCTAAAGTGAAGCTGCATCTGACTTAGCATGCATTTAGACTTTGAGTGTATCTTGGCAAAGTGTCATAGCTAAATCAACAAGAATGCTTTGTTAAAGCTCCTACAACTTCATCGCTGTGATATCACCTCACCAACGCCTGAGTCGATTCCGTCGTAACGGGAAATGAAAAGTGGTACCTGCATGTCCATATCAAAAGCAGTATATCATAGACAACAAAAAACGGTACCACGGATTCAGCCACTGTTGCACTCGCAACAGGTCTTACTCTGCATTTAGTAGGATTCGTTGGATATTATCCACTTTGAGCTGCTACTGTAAGGCACCACCATTATTGGAGTGTTCTTCCTTCATTACGCATTCAGTATTGTACCGTGTAATGTATAACTCCCAACTGTTTTCATATTCTTAGTGGCGTGTATAGCATTATATTTATCATTTTGAAGAACTTTCCACGTAGTGTGTAACAGTGAACACTGGCATAGTTTTGTCATAAAGAGCCGCATCCAAACACCACGTGCAAAGCTCTTTACAAAAAATTACACATAAAGATGTTCAAGGTTCAACCAGACTGCATCAAGTTGCATATCATGACCCCAAGAAGGTTGAAGCAACTACTCAGTCAAAGTCTGTCGATACGAAATTGTAGGCAGTTTCAGCATGCGCAAAGGCAAGTGAGGTATTCGCTGAAACCGTAACCATCTAACCTAAAGGAAACCAATACAGAGTGCTAGTGCAGCAGAAACAAGTGCAGTTGGCCTCCAAGCAACGCAGTTCTCGAAGAAATCTCTCGACTCCGTTGAGTCAAACGAAGAATTTATACCAGTAGCAATCCATAAGAGAGAGTTGAAAAGGACGACTACTCAAAAATATCCGGTTGCAAAGACTCTCCATCCATCCAGTGAAGAAGACTACATAGAGATTACAGAACTTTTAAACGCGGAAAAGCCTATCTGAACAGTTCTACGAGTATTTTAAAAACCTCTTCAGATGAGCACATCGTAGATGATCTGATGGGCCAAACCATTACGATCACCATCGTTCGACGGATGAGATTCAAGAGGAATAATCGTTCGACGCCTCCAAATTGCACCAAATTGCGTGAAATGCAGTGAACAATACCATTCTAGAGACTGATAGTGCTATCTGCAAGTGACCCCACAGGTGCAGAGACTTCCTAAAAATCACCACGGCAAAGCCACCGTGGAAACCTTCAGGCGAGACACAAGCAACCCCAGCTTCTAGGTCCATCCCCTCAATAAGCAGTAGTTATTCTAGCTTAGTGAAAGACGGCAAACAGTTCACTCCAGACACCAGCAGTAGCATCCTCCATCCGCTATATGCCATCTAGCTAACCATGATATTGCAGCTGTTTCAGAAGCTTGTTCCAAGGGTGGTGAAATCTTTGGAAGATGTTACTAGCACTGGTGAAGTTTTGTGGAGTCTCCTGCTTTCCAGTGAAGGATTCATCCGTAAGCGGCTATGGAAGCAGCTTATAGTGTCAACCATTTTTTCGTACGATACCACCAGGTAGCCCAGATATCTGAAAACAACTGACGAAGTTGGTATGATCTTCCTTCTATTACACTTTATTTCAATTTAATTTCCAAAATAATAGCTGGTCTCGGGATCTTTTCTCGGTCTGTATGTCGGTATTGATGTCTTGAGTGAGATTTTATATGATCAGCAACAGTAGGTAACAAGAGTGAGAACAATAAATGATTCACTTGTGATACAGATATTGAAAAATTTGAACTAAAAAGAGAAAAAGGTGTGCATATCACATCATCTCATAAATAATATCGATTTTAGTATTCCAGAAATAAAAAAATAAAACAATTTTCTGTTTAAAATATAATCGCTAATATGAGCTAGATGGTAAATTTTGAATTCCTGTGAAAAAAATTTGATTTCAGGCTCTGAAACTGATGATAACCAGAAGATGCAATATGTGGGATGTAGAATTTCCAAGCCAAAGTCTTGTAACGACATGTAAATTGAATTCATCATCATGGAACAACACGCCAAGTCTTTCGTTCAGAGATAGTCACTGTTTTTTCAGTGTCAATTTAAGTCAATCTGATGGTTGATAAAAAATATCCTGGATTAACATTTAAGGTTTCAAAGTAAATTATGCCATTCATGTTCCATCATGCCTTCAGACTATGCAGAAAAATGATTTTCTGTTCCAATCAATAAAATGAGCACTGCTATCGAACTCCATCAAATTTTTTGAAAATATTTGTAAATAGTTGTAGACGCAGAATGGGGCTGCTCGGTCAATTTCTATACTACAGAACAAGAACAAGAGTTTCGCTGCCTTACGGTTACACGCAGAATATCTTCATTTAATTTATTTGGTTATACAGGTCGCGTTTTGTTCTTATAGCTAAATTTTCCAGATCTAAAACCAACCACTGTCTCTTCTCCATACACCCTCATATTTTTCTTTTTGTTCCCGCTGCTATTTTCATTTCCAAATTTCCACGATAACACATAGTGTATATTCTCTTCTCGTTTCTATTTCAACCTCTGACCACTTCTTGGTGTTTGTTGCAAGATGTTTTAGATTGTCTTTGATGACATCATCTCGTAATGTTTAATAGCAGTCGAGGAAAAGCGAAATTACTTAAGCAATGACATGACAGAATTGTATTAATCTGTTATCATTTGTGGTAATCACTATCACGTGTATATAAATTATTTTTTATATAAACTATTGTAAAACGCTATTTTAAGATAAATATTGTCATATGTAAATGTCCTTTTCAGTCCTAGTCGTTCGTACCATTAGTAATGAGAAATGACATTATACTCTAATTAAAGATGAGTCGTTAAGCAGAGGTGCCGCCTAATCAGTTCCTTAGCGTTTCATTACCAATGCATCTAACCAAGAGCTTTTCCTGCTCAAATCAAATCTTATAAATCTTGACCCACGACGACAACTGTCATCTAGACCAATAACAGCTCTGAAAATTAGGTTCAATAAATGGTGAGAGTTGAAACTGTGTTTTACCTCTTGCAATGTGTCAACACACCCAAACTGCTAAAATATTATAAAAATGATAATAATTGTTAAGCAACTAAAACAGGTGTGTGACAAAAACCAAATCAATATGAAATGATTTGAACACTGAATACCGATACTTTTGCATAGACAAGCTTCATAGTCGAGGTTCTTAATCACATCCCTTAGTACAACGAATGGGAAAAACGTTTAGCGACGCAAAGAAATCCAGTTTATACGAAAATTCTAAAATGGGTACTCAGCGACACTGAAAACAAGTTAAAATGAGCCGTAATTTCGAAGAAGGTTCTTGTGGTGGTATAGATGATTTAGTGTCATTGAAAGAAGATATTTTGCCCGATAACCCTATTTTATAATAATAGAGCCGTCCATATAACTCGATATGTTGAGAAGTTGATCTTCATCGAAGGGAGTACCTGTACTGACTTAGTCATCAAGAGGATTTGACCTAAACTCAAGAGATAACCTGTAGGATTACATTATTCTTCGTTTGTTTACATGTCAGTATTTCTGTCTATTATCCATCAGTGTGAGCAAAAACACAGCATTCCGAATCTGTAATGAAACATTTATGATAGTTCGATTTCATTTATTGTATCCAGTCATTATAAGTTTTAAAGCCTTTCCTGGTACTCCCATAAAAAAGCAGAACAAAACAAAGGCCCAACATTAGTTACTGATGTGAAGCTTGTCAAAACATGCAAACGCTGTTTACCCAAAGAGCATATAGCTGTTCTCCAAACTGAATCACCAAAGCTCCCTGTTTGCGCATTTCCCTTCAATTGTCGCCGGTTATTGTTCAAGTTATGATACATGGACTCGGCGACAATGCAGTTACGCGCCGCTGATTTTCCCTCCAACGCTAAACCGAAATAAACTGCCCAACTTTCCGCGCATTCAGACCGGCAACCTCTTCGCCAAAGCCGCATAAGACAAGGGCCGTTTGGGAAGTACTCTCGGCTGATACATTGCATTGCGCTAATTCGCCCGAGCAAATATGTCCGGCTAACCGGCGCAGCAAAAAGCGCATACGACAAAGAGGATTAAGGGAGACTGCTGCATCCTGTCCGGCTCAATGACACCGCGGGATTATGCCATCCCGAGCGCATTAAATTTGAGCAGCTCTGCGAAAGTTTAATCCCCTTATTGTGTGCCGCCGGCGCCTTCAGGAACTGATTCGCTTCGACGGCTCGTTAACACGTCGGACAGACTTGCGTACCTTCGCCGAGTCGCAAACTGAAGTCGAGGCATCGATTAGACAGTCTAAGGCGCCGTTTCTTAATCATTTGTGTTACCTGGGTTCGCTATTGTCATTTGTTACTTTTTATTGGATATTTTTCCTGTGTGTTGGTTTCCTTTAGCCTTCCGCATGATATTCATAACATTTCTGTAGGCTAAACAAATGCATTTCATCTTTCATTCAATTCAATGTTTATAGACATTTGTACAAATCAGGTATACTGACGTAAGGAGGTTTAAATAATTATACACAGAAGAATAAAGAGAAGAATCAACCTATCAACCTTGTAGTAGACCATTGAACTTCACTTATGGAAAGTAAATCATTAGAATGAGATGGTCAGAGCCACGTTCGGGGTCCCTTAATACTTATATTTTAGATTCTGTTACTAAACAATAATGCAATCTATTATAGACTTCAGTTGTCGAGTATGCTATATCCATGTATTTTTATGTTTCTTTATACCTGAACCATCTGTTTATGGTTTTTAAAGAATTTGTCTGGCATACCTCAGCAAGTCTTTCTCCATAAATATTAATAATAATTTCTCTCTATAGTCCTACCACACGGCCATTCAATAGCTTCCCAATGTTCGTTGTTGATTAAATTTGTCCGGTTTCGAATATATTTGATTGAAGTTCCACGATTTGTTAAGTTTTTCTAATGATCCAAACCCCTCAACCTTGAGGACCATGTGATTTTGGGTCAAGATTTTCTTCTTCTAAATTGTGATTCAAGAGATCGACCTTCGCTAGAGATTTTTAGTTTCTTTGCACCTTTGGCTAAATTTTGAAACAAACAAGAGGGCAAAAACAGCGTGGAAATGATAATAAAGGGTAAGTAAAGTCAGAACCAAGTCTCGGTTGGCTAGAGTAGTGGAATAACTATTATCAAAAAGCTTTAACCAAAGGCAAACCATAATAAACTAAAAGTGGAAAAGCTCCAGGCCCAAGCAATATCAATATGGAGCTCATCAAGCCAGTTCGAAATATCTGAAACACCAGAAACGCGGGAGTGAATTCAACTTATGTCCTTCCTTATCCTTGGTTTTCTTGGCATTAAAGGTATCTAGGTCTAAACTCCTAACCTTTCTTCTCTGGGATGCCCTGCTGTTAAATGTTGGTTGTCTTTTAGGCGCTCGAAGAGTAGCGTAAGCTCAATGGTGACTTAGGTGTTTGGGAAGTTTAGAACATGCCAAGGATGGTAGTGACATCGTCCTTGTAGGACATAAGTCCCGCGACCACTTCTAGGCAGGGGTGATCCGCGTATTTCCTCGCGAACGACGCGCCAAAAAGTCTTCCAAGAGTACCGACATACCCCCGGGACCCTCTAAGTATTTAACTTACAACAACTACCATACCCGGCGCTGGTCTGAGTTGAAAGCGAAAATTGCTTCCAGTCACTTGTTCGGTCCATCACCGTCGCTGTCGGGGTCGAACATTGCACAAACCTCACTGATATTCACTAATCTTTTCTAACTCCGTGCTTAAACTGGTCATTAGACACGGACACAAGCACCAACTGGAAAATGCCCGTGACGTCACCGAGCTGAGCGAGACCACTGATACGTGTACCTCAACGAGTGCTTCTCGAAGACTCTAGTTTATATAAATGCTGTAAAAGCTTTATATTGCGATTGTATCAATTCATTTTAAATTATTTTAAGGAAAATAAAGAATCAAGACACGGTGCTCGCGCACCCATCTTCTTTCAGAATTTACTTGAAAGGAGCATTGCGACATTATATACAAAGATACAGCCAAATGGCTTTAAAAAATTAGAGATGATATCCTTACAGTCTATTATTTGCCAACGACCAATTCTATACTATGCTATAGAAGCTATTCGAAAAATTTTACAAGTGAGGAGTAATAATAAATACAAAAAACCAAGTATTTTCAAATTAGACAAAGTAAGTACAATAAAAATTGTTCAACCTTCAGATACCTTGAAGTAACACTGTTCTCCGGTGATAGGAGTCGACAGGTAATTGTAAATAAAACTAAACAAAGTAAAAACCTGATTTGGCAACTCAACTTCAAGAGAATGAAAAGCATTTACGACACCATCGTAGAAAATGTCTTCACATGTGGTTCGAAAACTTAAGAAAGGAAATCAAAAAAGGACTGCCGGAGACGAAGCACGAAGATTTCAAAAATAAGCCACATTAGAAATAAAGAAAAAATAATAAACATACAGGAGAACATTTTAGATACAACAGAAAGAAAACTACTAATGTGGTACAGATAATCAAAAACTTGTGGAGTTGGTCACTACCAGGACAAGAAAGCGTGGACGCCTAGAGAAAGCCGTAGGACAGTCGCCAATATATGGTATATATGCAAGGAAAGGTAAAAATACCTTTAGTGCCTTTGTAGATCTCCAGAAGCTTTTAACTTTGTAAATTGGAACATATTGTTCAGAATAACAAAAACTATCGGAATATAATACAAAGATGGGTGAGTAATACTGAATCCATATAAAAAACAAATAGTTATAGTTAAAAGTGAACAAAGCATAAACGAACATAAGAAAGAGAGTGAGCTCAAGACAAGATGAATATTGGAGAAGCTTAGGTTACGAAAAATATCATCAAGTTTGAATCTGGATTTGTTATATTACTTCTGGTTGACCGAAATAGAGTTTGTAAGCTGTGATAACACTGCTCTCTTAATTTCATAAAGAAAACGATCCTTTATGACTCATGATCAGTACCTCATTCTACTCCAAAAATTCCTATCATTTGTTAGAAATACCCAAACCTGTTCCTACATCTAAAGATGATATAATGATCAGCTTCGATGTTGTCTCTTGGTTATCACTATCTTTGCACCATGAAGCACTTACAATTTAAAAAAGGATGCGCTTGCCTTAATCATCCATTGCCTATCCAATCTCTACTCTACCTTTCAAAATAAATTTTACTGCCAAATTAACTGTGCTCCTTTAGGTTTTCTACTTTCTCCAGTCGTAACCGATTTCACATTAACCTTTGATGATACAAGATAACCAAATTAATATGAATATTAAATGTACTTTGTAAAAAGAACGAAATATTATCCTTACCGTAGTAGATACCCTTACAACAAAAAGATGCATCAAATAATGGCTTTCACCATGGCATATACAAAAAACCTAGCCATATAAATCGCTACCTTAATGCCAAATCATCATCACCCTACTCAAATCAACTCAGTTGCAAAACGCTCATTAACAAATCAATTAGACTTCCTGACAAAAAAATTAAAAACAAAACTTAAACAATTATTACAATCCACTACAAAATGTTAAGAAAAAACGACCTCCCAGGACTTTCTCGACCAACAATAGCTATCCTTGAAGTGTACGAAATGAAAACCATGAGCAGAAAATGGGTTCACAACTGATTCAAACGCTTTTGGGCTGCGAAGAAAATACCTAAACATCAATTATATTCGGGTTGGCTACCTACAAACAGAAATTCAGACGAACGAATGCGATAAATGTTGACATGAAATTAGTGCGACTGACTCTACGATTGATGTAAGAGAAAATGAGCAAATCCGCAAATATTTGAAAGATCTATTCTCGGTTTGTGCCCCACTAACAACAACAGAAAGAAAAACGCATGAAACCAATTTTTTAGACACGTGCATACCTGTATGCTCACGCACATCCACGCACCCAAAAAGATTTGCTGGGCCTTGAGTGATGTCAACACAATTATCTTTCTGGTGTCAACAAATGCGGCAAGAATTTTGACGTTAAGCGACGATTTTCGTGAATTGAATGAACGTCATCAAAGTTTGTTGACAAGGAAGGTTATACAGGTCGATTTTTTTCTGAAGCTTAGGCCATTTTAAATATTTCTGTGAATACTTTATTAAGTTTAAAGAAAATTTAACATAAACACGTTTTACAAATCCTCCATTTTCATATTTTTATAAAGTCCGACGTAAAGCATCTACAATTATCTTCTCCAACTAACATAACTCGACAACTAATGATAATGTGATTCGATAACAGCGTTATGTGTCATTAGTTAGCGCTACTTATTGAAGAAACACTTCTTTTACAGTCTCTGGCACGCTATTGCAAACTTGATACTTTTTGAAAGCGCCTCGTATGTGATACACCCAAAAATGTTTGAACTACATCAGACTGAACGAAAGTTAATACTGCAATTTTTAATATGGCTGATAATGCTAATAATTGTGACGGGTTTCCCAAAAAGAGCCATAGATCTTTAAAACAAGATGAAACTTAGAAAAGATAATCTGGTGAGCATTATCCTACCTTACACAGAAATATTTAAATAACCAAGACCATCACGTTTTTCCATTACTCTGACCCCTAAATTACCACTTGGATTTATATGATTTATTAAAGTAAGCAAGACACTTAAGATGGGCTTCAAAAATTGGTAATATTTTCATGACCAAGTGATCGAAATAGTCTTATTGTAAAAACTTTTATCCCAACAAAGTGATAATTTCGGTTGTGTAGAGCACCATCTTGTTGAAATAGACAAATCAATTCTGCGTGATGCTAGTCAAATAAAAGATCAAATTATAGAATGACAAGGCTCGTATCCACAATTACTTTCTAACACTAATGAATACAAATTCCAGATGACGCTAACATCTATCGTACTTGATATTTTATGTCTATCATATGACATTACATATTTTATGACATAATATTCTATATTGTTGTAGCACTATTTTTATTTATTTTCTTCTGCTGGTAATTTCACTATTCTAAGTTTATTATTATTATTTACGTTTCCTTTCAGTTCGAACATTAATCATTGTAACGAATTTCCAAATGCTCCTCGTAGCGCTACCTAAACGTCACGCGTCTGCGACCCACATAATGCTTTCCACGTGTGCACGTGCGAGGACTCAAACAATGGGAACATTCCAAGTGTTTTTAGGCCCTTCTAGTAGA
This sequence comes from Sinelater perroti, assembly GCA_036346155.1. Lineage (NCBI taxonomy): Eukaryota > Metazoa > Arthropoda > Insecta > Coleoptera > Elateridae > Sinelater > Sinelater perroti. The sequence continues at coordinate 921,854 of JARFIY010000380.1, forward strand.
CCCCAAATAGGCATAAATTTCACGCAGCGAGGCAGCCATGGACAGCGGGAAGCGAAAAAATGCTGTGCTAGTGCAACATAAACACTGTTGCAGACAAATAAAGGGTAAATTTACGTTATTAATTTTATGTATTCCATACATAAATAGCGTTGAGTAGTTTGACTGGCTTTAAATAAAATAAATAAGTAGCTTTAATAAATTTACGTGTGTTAATCACCACTGTGGAGAACGTTACATTATTGTTGATTAAAACATAGACAGCACGCAAGCAACAACAATACCAATAAAATTACGGAAACAATGATAGGCTGAAATTAGTTACCACATAAACAAGAAGAAAAAGCGCCGGCCTTTCACCCTGCTCGGAAACGGCGCCTTACGACCGCGTCGGAGACGTGGCCAAAACTCGTGCCTCTCGTGTATTTTTGTATTATACAAACGGGTGTTTGTTCAATCCGCCCGAGACTGCGAGCGCTGTCCAATCGCTCGTGAACTCGTCCCCAACTTATTCACTCATTTCGCCCCCAGCGCACCTTGAGATCCAATTTCGGAGACAGCTGAATAGCAGAAAATCATATTTTAGAAGTTTTAATTTTGTGCGTGGCCGCCGCCCGAACGCTTCGCCCCCATTAAGAATTCCCACTTCGGGGGCAAATCGAGCAAATCATTCGGGTTTTTCATTTCTCTGCAGGTTCGGGGCTCGCGTGAGTTACTATTGCGGAAACGGTTTCATTAGGAACTACTTGTCAAAACTGGGAAGTAAATCTATCCGAAGGAACGCCGCGCACGCTGCGCTGTACACAATGGCGGCTAAGTTTTCCTATTTACTAAATTGGCCATTGCGCGATACTACCACATAAGCACCAGATGCGAGCGTTGCATTCTCCATTTTCTTCTTAAATGGCTCGGCTCGGTGGATATATTTCAGCAAAATAAATTTTCAGTAAAATATATTTAAATTCCCCTATATGTATAGAAAAATATTTTCTAAAACAAATGGCGATTGTCTTTTCGGTTCAGGAGAGGATTGGGTTGGCTGCCCTCTTGTCAGAGACTTGCCACTGAGCAGTACTGCGAGTCACTGAAACGCATTACTTCAACATGGCAACCTGCAAGGTTCTCTAATACACAGAGCTGCCTATATTCGCTGAATCTTACACCAAGAGGCTATGCTTTACTCGAGCCAGCAGAAAAAAGTTCTTCTTCAACATCAAGCTTCAGTCAGCTGTCCACAAATGGTAACGTGCTACACCCAAAGAATTGTTTGTAACGACTTTATAGAAATCATCAGAACCACAGAAAAAATGCATATACAGGGTCTGTATTTTAAGTAATAAGAACATTTGTGTCCTGACGCGAATATACGTCGGAGGGCGCTGGGACCGATTGGAGTCGGTAGAGAGGGGTTTGACCTTGAATACGCTCCAAGCAGCAGTCGCCTGCTGGCTTCCGTTGTAAATAAGTGTGTGCAAGCTTAAAATGCAGCAGGATATTTCACACTATCGTTTCTTTACTCATTATTACAGATCGATTATCAAGTTTTTCACACAAAGGGTATAAAATTATGAGAAATTTTGAGAAAACTCAAAACACTCCTAAGAAGAATCAAATGAGAAAACAATAAGCAGTTGAAAATGAAAGTCACCGACATCACTCCTGGTTAGACAGTGAGGATGGCCGCCAATTACGGCTTGCTGAGATTACTTCTGAGGTCGGAATAAGCTACGGCAATGCTCAAGCAGTCTGAAATGATATTCTGCTTAAAAATATTCCAAACAGCTGCCTAAACTAGACAAAAAATTGAAGGTTTGTTCTAACCTATACTGGTTTATCCTCTCCACAGTTTAGCCTTGTTGTTTAGACCACTAAAATAAGCACTTAGAGAACAGATAAATGATTATAATGATGCTGTCGAAGTGTTCACAATTACCTTCATTTTGCGATAGTAGGATTAATAAACTATCCATGCGTTTCAAAAATGCGTTTGTAAGCCAGAAGATTATATAGAACAATAGCTTTATATGTTTGTATTTTTGGTGCTCCAATAAATTAGAAAAAAACAATTTTGTTTTATATTTCCTCTACTTACGTACAATCGCTGATTTCATTCAAGAAAATGCGACATGTTTCACAAATTACCAAACGCTAGTCAACTTCGCCTGTCGTCATCTAATTTCCAGGACCGGCTTCGAAACTCTTTTGGACGAAAACCATTCTCATCTTGATGGTTATGATAATATGGACTCCTACAGCACATACCTCTATGTAGTGGTATGGAAGAGGCCTATCCGATCTACCATCACTTTCACGTTTCAAGAAGAATGAGGTTAGGGGCTAGACTCACGGACCTCTGATTAGAAGAACTTGGAAGGGAAAGAGGTGGAATTCCCCAACAGTCATGTGTTTTGCCTTATTGCGACTCTAGATATCATACTGTATTTGACGTTCCCAAGAACAAAGTAGGTATCACACTTATTCGAAATTTCGAAAAATTCGCCTGTTATGTGCATTGTGCACAATCACTACCTATATAGACAAGTAATGTCTCAGGAACCTTAAGCCAAAGTTCCACAAGACTGGAAATACATCTGCACAAGGTAACTATATGAAATTAAATAGCAGAAAATGCCTCGCCAGAGATCTACCATTGGAGTACAAAATTTCAGATAAACTATCGTTTGACGATTTAAGAAAGGGGGGAGCATCGTGCAAACGACCTGTTTTTCAATAATTTATTACAAAAAAAACTGAGCATTTATTTAAATGAGTCAAACTACATTATACAATTGACGTTCAAAACTATAAATTTTTTTTAATGATAAAAAAATAAAATAGCATTGTAATTAACTAAAATTAACAAAACAAATTTTTTTATTAAAATACGTTATTCCGCTTAGAACTAACCTAAATTTAGCAAAAAACAAGAAAAATTAAAAATTTAAGGACACCTTGAAAAAAAAAACATTGTTTTTATAAACAAATTATTAAAAACAATATTTATTAAATTTTTTTCACGTAATTGTGATTCATTCGATGGTCAGTAGGGTAAAGAATATCTAAAAATTTTCAAGTCGATCGGTTTATTATTTTTTGAGTTATATTCCACGGCGCAGAAAAAACGCATTTCGAGAAAACCCATTTAAAGTTTTCGGTCTTGAAAAGTTTAGTGATTTATAGTTACCCAAGCTTAGTCTGCGATCCCTTATCCTCATCGTATGTATCCGCGAAAGTACTTTCGGTACCTTTTGAGCGTATCACTTTCGTGACTTCCTCCGGACCTTTAGGACTTTCTTTCGGACTTAAGACTTTGGGAATACATCATTCTTCAGATAATAAATTAATTTTTAAAACAATAAAATAAATTCAAAAAAATTTCATTTTACATGAAGCCCCCCCCCCCCCACCCAGAAACATACTATACATACCTACAGGTCTGTAGAACGCATTATTTGACCACAGGCCAAGCAAAAGAAGAGTCCGTATAGCACGGCGTAGTAAATATTATGCTTAGACCAATAATTTGTGGTACTGTGTATCGTTCATGGACCAGCGCATGTTCTTTTTTCGGTGTGACTCAACGCGTGTAGTCCGTATAACAATTAAAAGAGAAAGATTTCAAAAGTGGTAGTGTTCTAGGATAGGCTAACATAATGTAAACCTCCCGTACACCACTCCTCTTCCATAGTACTATTACTAGCAAGATATGCCATGATGTATTTATTCAGCAACAGATTGGTCTCTTTTGGACGATAATCTTACAAACAAATCGCTGAAAATAAGGAGAGACTAATGTTCCTCTATCTAAATGCTCGTTTTTCATATCCATACTTTTTTAACTAACTGTTGGTTTCTTGTGTCCCTTATAGTTCTTAATCGTATCACACATCTGTACACCAATTTTGATCTGTACAGACATAAGGGTAGTTAAAAGATAAGTCTCATAAAGCATCCATTCCAATTTTGTACAATTACTAGGCTATGTTCCTCTTTCTCTTTTTCAGTGTGATTGAGAACCATTCTCAATGACACTCTGAGAACCACAAATTTTGTAGATTACACATGGAAATCAATTCCATTTTGTCCGTTATAATTGCAATAGCTAAGGCACAATAAATTTCAGTATTGTGAATTGACTTCAAGTGGAAAAGGTTACAAAGTGCCGCAAAGCCTTAAATTTTGTTAATAAATCAGAGGAGCGTTCAAGTTCTAAGGTCTTCAATTTTTTTTTCTTAACAGTGAGAGTAAGTACGGTTAATTTCAAAAGACGCGAGAAATATTTCTAAATTTGTAATATAGATGGCAGCACCATACACCGTACACAGGCCGAATTATCGCCATTGCAGCGAGTTTTCTTTTGTATATTTCAAATGGCCACGTTTAGTCTTCAAGAACAACGGGTACTCATCCGTTTTCTCCTCTTGTGTGGTAAAACGCCCATCGAAATTAATCGCCAATTAACTGAAGCATGCGGTGAAGGCGTTATGGATGTTAAAGAAGATCGAGAGTTGTGTGCCTATGAACCAAAACAGACTCGGCGACGAACCACCCGAAGCGAAACCGTGTTTGCGCAAGTGGAGCAAGTTGTTATGAAAGACCGTTGATTAGGCGTGCGTGATATCGCCTCTAAACTTGGCATTTCCGTAGGATCTGTGGAGTCTATTTTGAATGATGTCCTGAGAATGCGAAAAGTTTATTCAAGGTGGATCCCACGAATGCTGACCGTCGAACACAATGCTGCGCAGGTGGCAATATTTCAGGACCTGTTGACATAAATTTATAACCATGAAGGACTTCGCAGCCGCTCATTTTCCAATCGAGTCGCTGTTCCATTAGCGATTTTCCAGTGGCCAATACACACCCATAAAAAAGTATTTTCAGCATAAATTGAATCATGGCAACGACGTGTGAAAAAATGTATACGTCTAGACGGAGATTATACTGAGAAGTAACAGAAGTTTCAACTTTCTTAGAACTTCAACGTTCCTCGAAGTATTTCTTTATTTTCTGTGCAAGTTTTATAATCATAAACACAAAATCGGACAATTCAGATCCAAAATTTTATTAGCCGTTCCATCTTTATCTAAATTAGACTTTTTAGTTTACTATCGCTACATATATAAACAAAGTTGTATACATTTTTTTACTTTCAATTATTTACTTTCAATTCTGCCATTTCCAAGTGACTTTTCTAATTAGCTAACATGACTTTATAACCAGGAAATCTTCTAATTTAAATATAAATTATTTTTTGGGTTACTTATTACTTACTTGCTCTTGACCTTGAAGTTTTGGCAATTTTTTCTCGTCACTATATCCATTATTTTAGATCATGATCCAGATTCTGATAAAAACATCGTACTAACTTTCTGGATAAGGCAATATCTAGCAATGAAAGCTTTCGGTTGAGGTGATGTAGCATACGTGCAATCAAACGAAGAATCTTGGGAAACTTTACTTATAGGCTAAGATTGAAAGACAGACGATAGCTGGTAGTGGAACCTTCTGATCTTCTGAACGAAAGATCTCAAGTCCTCTCAGATTGATGCTGTTATATTTTTAACTTTGCTTCTAGCAGGGGTGGAGGGTCTAGTCAGACGGCGCCAATTTTCCCAGGACATGCTCGGAGACTACCTAATGCGGTCGAGTCTTAATTAACTTATTCGTCACCGTGCATTATAGAATATAAGAGAAATAATACAAGAACTTAGTCTCTTTTAATATGAAGACCAGAAGCCGCCACTCACAACTACCGTTTGTATCAAACATTTTAAATTCAAAGAATACATGTTAAAACTATGAAATTTTTGGCTTTGAAAAGTGGGTTAGAACTTTTCAAGAAATAGAAACGATGAAAATGGATCGACTAGTGCCAAATTCGTTTCAGGAATATCCTAGTTCCAGACCTCTTAGTCAAGAAAAATCAAAAGAAATTACATCATCATTGAGACTAAACAAATTTACTGTCTTTAATGGATGGCTGAAATTGAAGTTCGATTCGGTAATAATTTGAAAACGAATAATATTCTGGAAATTTTCTCCAGACATTTCCCAAATAAAACAGACCTTGATTAATAATGCCAACAAAACTATGTTTGAAATACAAAAAATATTCAGAGAAAAAACATGGGGCCGGCGAAGAGATTGCTCTGTAAGCAATCCCAGAACGAACTTAAAAAAACCTTTCGATTTCGATTTCGAATTTCGGGAAAATTCGAAATCGAATATCTGGAAAATTATTCGACATAGAATTTTTTCTTCATTTTCGAATTCAGCGTAAAATTTCCTATAAGAATCACATTTAAAATCGTAATGTCGAAAATTTTCCCGAAATTCGAAGTCGAATATCTCGAAAACTATTCGACATAGAATTTTTTCGATTTCATTATTGAAATCAGCGTAAAATTTTCTTTAAGAATTACTCATAAAATCGCAATGTCGAAATTTTCCCGAAATTCGAAGTCGAATATCTCGAAAACTATTCGAGATAGAAACTTTTTGATTTCGATTTTGAAATCAGCGTAAAATTTCCTATAAGAATCCATTTTAAAATTTTAAAAAATCCATAATTTTGTGACAGCGACAGACAGACGGACAGACCGACAGACATATAAAATTCAGTAACGAACTTTTTAAGTTCGTTGAATATTAAAAAAGGACTAACCTTTTTAATTTGTGATGAGTTATTAAAAATGCTGCAAAAATAAATGGTTTAAGAATATTAAGTTAAATACATTACCTTTGCAATAGAAACTCAATAAAATATTCTGCATAACTCATTACATCATGAGTGATTCATTAAGTATAACAAAATCTTTTTTTTCCAAGTAGCACTTCCAGATGACAATCTCCCTACCAGAGTACAATAAACTGCAAAGTGAAATGCCGTACATTTTTAGTAAATATAGGATAGGACCAGGCTACTGGTGACACATCCAAGTGAGTAGACATTCTGCAGAATAAATTGCATAGTTCAAGCATGGAAAGATATATCTGCCATTGTAACTTTCAACTCTACTATCAAAGTTGAATACAATTTAGCGTCAGTAGCAAGAAAACAAGTTAATTAAACCATCGCGCGCAACTTTCTGCCCCTAACATCTTGCCTGCCATATAGACATCGAAACGTCATCTTTTGCCTTTACAATGCCTTAAAAATGCCCGTTCTACCAACATAACCTAAATCAGCGACACAGTCCCCTTCTCGCGTTTCAATTCAAAATTATTTGTGTGGTTCCAACTGAAAATGTTTCGTACAGTAATTTCAGAGTAGAAACTCTGACAATGAGGTCAAATGTCCTGAACAACCTAAAAAATATAAGATAAGAAACTAGAGCCACTTTTGGAAGAAGATTGCTGTGACCTCTGGTCAGAGTTTACAAGTGAACTCGAAGTAATACGTCAAGCCATTTCTAAGTGTGCACGCAAGCTGGAATGATTCACAAAGAAAACTATTGGGTTCCCATCAAACTCATTCCCAATGACAAGAGCAGACGATAGGATATTGGTGATTATCATCTTTTCAGATTCCGGCAACATCACCTGGCTAATACCCGCTTCACTTCTGTCAAAGAAATTAAGAAAAGTCTGGTGGAGTTTATCAACTCTAAACTACCCCCTTTCTTTGTAGCTTTTTATTCTATGAATGTTCTCATGAACGACACATTATATCTTACTTTTCTTGTAATTGTGGCTGCGCTTTTGCCTCTTTGCCCCACAAAATGTATGTTTCTGACAGCTACTTCAAAGTTGCCTCGCCGTGCATTTGCATGGAGATTGCAGTAATAAGCCGGCGTAAATGTAAGTCGTGAAAAAGGCAACATTCGCGCATTAGGGGCCGAATGAAAGCGAGCCGCCACCTAAGTGGCTGGCGCTCTTTGTGGCCGATGTGCAACGCAGGTGAGCAGTTAGCTCTAGCGGTGCAGTGCACATGACGGTTTCCTTTCGACCCCAGCAGAGCGGTAAATACAGCAGCTTAGGGGAAAGTAACTTGTTACGGCGGCCATATTTATTAGGAGCGCACATGAGCAGGCGTACGTGATTTTCTACTCCGCTCTTATTACCCGCGCCCCGTTAATACCGAGTGTTAATTAAGAACGGGCCATTTTTATCCCGCGCCGGGAGCAGAGAGCGCGGCTAATGCCCTACACATGTTGCCGCCGACGTAATGAATGCAATTAATCTAATAACGACGCGAATTGAATTAGCGGAGATTACTTACTATAGAACGCTAGGTAAATCCATGCTAACGAGGGTAATTTAAGGTGGAACAACCTCGCGTAACCCTTTAGCGGTTGCCTCCTTTAGAGCCCCCAGAATTTCAATAATTACGGCCCATTAATTAACGCCGCGCGAAATCCGGACGCTCTGCGGCCGCGCGCGGCGCCCATTAATTAAAATTCAGCCGAACACATCAAGAAAAGCGGCATGCATGAATGCATAATTGACGCACTGTCTGCATTTCAAATGGAAAAATCAATGCAAGGGACGACGAATGTTGGACAGAAATAGTTGAGTTTGTACGGCCAGTTGAGTTAAGATGACAAATCAAAATTAGTTTTTTGAGTTTAAGTTTAAGAGGATGAAAAGCGTCATAACCCTAGGGCGTGGACCCAAGTATCGACCCCAGTATTGCCTAGGTATTCACAAATAAAAATAGTTTCATGAGGTCTGGCATTGTCGAGAAGGGGTATAGATTTCGGCTGCCACTATACTTGGTGCTTACTCTCCAGCTTCTACCTAAATCTCTATTGGTCACGATTGAGTGTAAAGCCTGACTAACGTTTCGTCTATGACCAATGCTCGCTTTAATAATCCATCACTACACTTATACTAAAGAACAATACTATAGTAGATACAATTATGGGGAATCCATTTCCCAAATCCTTTAGTCCAATTAAAATCTTTGTAGATTATACGAAGAACACTTTGATCTCTCGTAACCGCCAACTGTTTTACTCTTTTTGAGTAAATTAATGTTATGTACACCACACCTCTTGGTTATTAGGGTCAGTTTTCCCATTTTTGATTTGACTAACCCATCCCACTCTATTATACGGATAAGTCATGTCTTTCAATGCCATCACCAACTGCTTGTGCATTTGCGTTGCACGTTACTTGAGAAGAATTTCAATTTTGTTGAAATCCCTGTTCTAAATTTGTCAGTTGTGGCTTCATCTATAACTAAGAAGTGACTGAAGACAATTGACTACTTATATGAAACACCGAAAAACAATGTCAATTAACTATCTGTATATTTAAAAACGATTAAAGCAAGCTGAAGAAAATTATAACTTAATAACAAAAAGTCAGACGAGACATTTACAGTGTGCAAAATTCCTTCGCAGAACGTGATTACTTCATTACTGTAAAAGATAACAAGGTTAGATATGCAAAATGCAGCATTAACATTTCTTTTAACGGCATCGTGGCTTCGTTTTTCGCGTTTTATACAACATTAAAACCTCATAATTAAATTAATGCGACCTCAAAGCTGTAATCGCTGAAAAATTAACTTTATTTAATTTATTTTTTACTGAATGGCGTTAAAAAAATGAAACAGTAGTAATACCTATCTATAAACACCGGCTTAATTTTATGCAACTAAAAATAACTACAATAATTTTTGTTGGATGACTGCCAGATTTGAAAAATATTGTAACGGTTAACCCCAGAAAGCTGCGCCTTTCTAGAAGGGTTATGGGAGAGCGCGGTGATAAAACAGCTATTATACAAGAAAGTTTGTGATGATTCTCAAGAGTTAGGCGCAGTAATAAAGGCAAATTCTAGTAATATATTCGGCGCACCCATGCAGAGCCGCGAAGATTCTAGAATCAAGTGCACGGGTATTTAAGAGTGTACGAGGAAGATTCTCGAGGTGGTTGCGGGGCTGATGTCCTGCAAGGACGACATCACCGCCATCCTTGGCATGTGCAGGTCTCTCTGAACGGATACTCTCAAATAGCATGCCAAATTCCAAGCCAGTGCTTTCCTGACAAGAAAAGTTAAGGGTTAGACCCAGATACCTTGAATGCGAAAGATATCAATGTCAACGATCAAGAGGAATTAGAAACAATAAGGTACAATTCGCATGGAAAATCATAATGAACCGAAAAAGGGAGGGATAGAAGTGCAGACAGACAGTGGAGATAAATAACCAAACCCTCAGAAGTGGAACCCGAAAAAAGTAAGATTACACAAACTAACAGTGGTGGAGCTAAGAAGTGAGTTGGAAAAATAATATTTAAGGGTAACGGAGACGAAGACCATGCTACAAAAGAAATTGCAACAGGCTCTTGATCGAAAAAGGTTAAAATTCAGCATGTGCGTGCTCGGAACCTTTACAATTATAGACAAACACAAAATAATACTTCCAGAGTTTGATTGGAGTATTAAAAAGGAATAATCTACGTAAACGTAGAACACTTCGGAAATTTAAGAGAAGAAATAATAAATAAACAAGCTCAGTAAAGTTTTAAAGAACAAGAAAGAACATTCCACAATTATGAAAGAGAAATCGAAAAAGTGAAATTAGGAGATAGAAGGAAGATAGAAACAGCTATTTTGTCGATAAAGTGGCATAAAAATAAATTACACTTGGAGAAGCGAACAGAAACTTCACTCGGAAACACCAAAAACGAGACCACAATGGAAAAAATTGGTTAACTGAACCTAACAGTGATAGTTTATTGGGCAAAATTGAAGTAGGAGGAGAAAACTTTGGACATTGTATTGGAAGGTCCAAAGCTGCAAAGAAAAATGGTTCCCTTAGACAAAAAGTACACTATGAGGCAGTATAATAGAGGTAGTCCAATGGAAAGGCCGACAGTCGTCATTCTCAAAGACGGACGAGAGCAATAAAGATAATTTTGTTGAGTCTGAAGCGTAAACGATACTAAATCAAGAGTCATCAACGTTTCATTGATGCTTCTACCATCAGAACATGTGCGATTCAGGGGTAAAATAGCAACTTCCCTCTAATTGTGTCCACAAGCGGTTCTGAGACAGAACGACTTTAAAGGGAGGGGTGTAACGGTCGACCCAAGAAAGTTGGACCTTTCTGAAAGAACTACAACCAAGCGCAGCGAAAGGCAGCAGTCGAAGGCTTGCGAAGGTTCTCGAGTTCGGAGCCAAATCACAAAAGAAGGCTCCGCCCTCGCAGAGCCGCGAGGTTTCCAGAATTAAGTGGGTAGATATTTAAATGTGTACCACGAACACTTAAAAGGGCAGTAGTAACAGTATTAATGTTCTAATTACATAATGTTGTCACATTGTCAGTGAAAATAAATAATGGATCCCATAAACTGAGCCCGTTGCAGTATAAAAATCACACGTAGTTTAGAAAAAACTGAAATAGTCACCATCTTTCTAACTTTCATAAAGTTCTTAGAAATCACGCGACTTTGCTTAGCAAATTCCATAATAATTTCGAACTTCTTGGTATTTAAACTATTCAGCAAAGACCAATATAGATAAATATTTTAAGATTAAGGTCTGAAGAGAAATGCGGTGAGTACCAAAAGATTTTCTAATTTAATCTTCCACTTTTGGCAGCATCTGACTGGGAGTATTTGAATTGGCTAATTCTCTGCTATATCTATTAGCTGTGATTTTGTTTTGTTCGGTAGAAGAAGCTCGAAAATGTAAGCCACCTTTGTCGCAGGTCTTGTATATTCACCTGCTTGTTTCCAGCTCCTTTCTCGCTCTACCTTACTGTACATGATCTAGTTTACATCATTTGTTGAACATGGACCCAAAAAAGGATCTTCTTGAAAGCGTCTTAGCAGAGAAAAGACCACAAATATGAGGTCTGACTTACTGTTGTCCCTCAAAGAATGCGACAGCAAAGCATCGAGGTTGGAAGTGAATCCAAGTTTCTTTAAATGGCGAAATGCAGATGCATTTCGATACCTAAACTTTCCGCAATCTCTTTTAATACCTTCATCGATGGCAGAAAGTCGTCCAGATTAAAATCTCTATTTCGAAATTTGACAAGCCACTTTTTTAAACTTCTGAAAGAAAGATGACGATCCAAATAAGTGCTCCGAATCTTGTTTGTTGTACCATGCAAGTATAACTTTTCGCTCTCCATTTTGGCATCGGCATCTGACTTTATATTAACTCAGAATGACCGACTCGCAATAATACTACCGCCATCAAAGAAAATCGAGTATAATTTGCAATCATCTGATACTATTATCAATTGGAATACGACACATCTCGTGTTGCAAAAGAATTTAATGGGGAACCGCCTATTGTGTTCAGAGTTTCTAAACGAATAGAATATTTGATCAGATACGGAAAGTAAAACTTCTGCCCTATTACAAACTTAATCGACGCATATCCGTTTTTAGAGACTTCCAAAATTATGGCAGATGAAATAAGTGGAGTTGTATATGGTACTCGAATCACGAGAAAAAGGTTGTAAGGCGACAATTTGAGATTAGAAAAACCAGTCTGAAAACTACGATTAACTTGCAAGTTCAGAAGAGATCCAATGATATTTGTTCCACAACAGTAATTTAAGTTGACACACTACGATGATGGTCTTAAAATTTCGACACGTGCAGGTGGACAATATCGGGAAATTGATTCGTTTGGAAGAAAATCCCATATGGTTTGGGTTAGTATTGGTTTCAACACTCATACAGGCATCGTCGAGATGAACGAATGTCGTCTGATACGTCGAAGATGTTCTTACAAATCATATGGTAGTTATTATTGTCTTAATAACTTCTGAATGTCTATTTCAAGAAGGTAACGTCACAGTACACCTAAGAGTATAAACGAGAAGATTTCTGAAAAAATACTAAATTCTCGTGATAGATCAGATGACCAGAAACTGACTTGTAGCTCTAAAATTAACCATTACTCATTTTTTTTAAATAGACGTAATATATTTTTTACCAAACTCTTAGCTTTCTAGCACATCTCAAACGCCATTCATTTTTATTTTGCTACTGACCTTCATTTAGCTCTTATCTTTCCATTGTTCTTTTTACACCGTTTGCCCAAGATATCCTTCGGGGTCCTTTCCTTATTCTGTTTGGAACCCAATCTCAAACTGTCTTTGGCAACCTGGCTTCGTTCATTTTCTCATGTGCCCATACCAAGAGAGTTGTTTCTTTTCTTTTGTGTGTGATAATGTTACTTCAACATTCATCTTTGGTCATTTGGGACTATCCATTGTTGTTCCACCACAACACCTTCGCCAGTAACTGTTTTCTATTGCATTTGTTCTTCTTTTTGCAGCTTCACTGACAACCCATACTTCGGAGCCATAGGTCACACTACTCCCTATTACTGATGTGAACATATAGGTTCTAGTTTTTCTTGTAAAAGCAAAGAATTTAATTTGCTGGTAATAGTGCGTCCTTTTCCTAGCTTGTTCAATAAGTCTTTGTAATATTTCCTATTTTATGTTCGCTTTACACTAGGTATTTGTACTCTTCCATATATTTCATTATTCAAAACTCTGTACGGATTTGTTGACTATCTTCCCCGATTGCTATATACTGTGTCTTATTTATCTATCTAAGTCCCATTTGTTACATTCATTCACTAGCTTTTTTAATCCCTTCAAAGTTTTCAGCCAGAACAACCTGGTCATCAGCGAATAATAATGTATACACATTTCTTTCCCCAATTTTGACCCCCACATGATATATTTTTCTAATCCACAATTTTAAAGAGGAGTTTAGTTATATTTAAAAAAAATAAGGAAAGACCTTTGTTGGCCTCAAAAGAATCAGACTGTCCATTTCAATTTTTTCGTATAATTACTTATACAAATTCTGTAAGCATTTTCATGCAATAAAAACTTTTTATGGCACTAGATACAGTTTTAAGTATATCGATTTTATTAGTCCAACAGGAAATCCTCCCTTACGATGCACTTTATTATTATTTAACGGCTAGCGAGTTCGCAAAATCCTTGTAACCGGAAAATGTTATCCGAAGAGCAGAGCTTAATAGCTCTATATGCTTTCGAACAGCTCAGTGAGCTCTCGACCCTTTGGTCAACCGCACTATAAGGGCATTAGGGGTAATGAATATAAATGTAGTAACAAGCCCGGTGCAGCCCGGCCGCCGCCGGTGCACAGGGCGCGTCCTAATCTCCGCCGGCCAAATAAGGGCGCTTTTTCGGCAGTTGGCGGATTATTTGCATGACTGGCGAAAGCGGCCCTCGCGTGCGACGAGACTTGCCGCGAGCAATGAGTCAGTTGCTAAGTGAGCAATTGACAAACACTGATTGTGACAAGCGGGGGAGATATTGGATTTATCTGCGGCCTGAGTCTGCAGGGGACAGATTATTTAGATAGATTGATGCGATCGGAATTATTTATATTGAGGGCCCATGACCATTTGTTTATGTTATTTACGGACCGCCCGGGTCTCCCGCAAGCATTATCAATACCGGAAATTAAAATTCAGGTCCGATTGGATGCGATCGCTTCGCTGCAGATTGAATCAATCGAATTGCGCTATTTACAGGCGAAATGCTTTCAATAAAGGGATTTTGAAATATAGAAAAGCTATTTGGTACAAATGATTAATTGGGACAAATTTGATTCCAATTCGAGAAGACGGCGAACAGTTCTTTTCAGTCACGCTAGTCTTCGGAGCATCGTTGATCTTCCTTTTCAACCATTTCTCCTCCCCCCATAATTGTTGACGCCATGCGTACATTTAAGTCTTCGCGACGATGTTTTCGAATTGTGTTTTAAGTATTCTCTGACTAGGCTTTCTTCAGCTACGTGATTCACTTTGGTTGAACGACTTTGTAAATAAACACAATTGCCACTTGTGGGGTGAGAACAATACAACAATACACAAGAGACCTTAAAGTGTCTATTGCACTTGGAAAAAGTTAATGCATTATTAAACCCTACTTTTTCAACAACAATTAAGACCAAGTATAAAACACCCGTAAAAGGACATAACGCGCCAGTTAATAATATGGATCTCCAAAATCAGTTTTTTCAACAATCACCCGATTGGCTAAAAAGTCATGAAAAATTGAAACTTTGAAGTACACGTTACTCAACGAAGCTGTTGTGGATAACTAAGCGATTTTCTATTATAAACGGTATCGATTGTATTTTTATTGTAGGGAAACCACTATCGAAACCGTCAAAGTCAAAATGAAAAAAAAATTGATTCAGTACTTATCCTATCTGTCAGGTTTTATAAATTTCACTACACTTTCTTTATTTTCTCTTTTCTTTTTCAGGTCATAATTCGCCTTTAATTATATTGTCACCATATATTCTTATGATCCCTAAAACTCTCAAAATGTTTGTCATAAGTTCTGCAATTCTTTTTTTATATTTATATTGGATTAATAGAGTTGTGCCATAATAGTTCGCTAATATGGGTCTGTATAATACGAGATAATAAATATCGAATTGCTACAACACATTAATAGAAATTTCCATTTCACTTAGAGCTCCCAAAGAACAAATCAAACGAAAAGTGAGAAATTGTTGTTTGTTTTAAGAAAGCACTAACGCCGTATTTATTCGAATTTCCAGACTTGGAGGAATTCAACATCCCTGTGGAATATTCGATGCTTGCTTGCTAGCACAAACGAAAACAATTATAAAAGCTGATTGTTTTCTCGTCGTATGTTTTCACAAGATATTTCATATGTGCGTTCAACTAGACGCCGAATCCGACAATGCACTCTCCCTTGCTGGAGAAATGTCAATCGATCTCAGCTGATCGCTTTTGTTGAGCGGCATAGCGGAAAATATCATCTTTACCTAAAATAAGCGGCTACAAAACAGCACCTGTGGTTCAGGTCAGGTGCGGGTAAATCAATTTTTCTCCAGGAAATCAATATAGCGAGAAAATATTAAAAACGACCCTTGCTCTTAAGTAGTTCTTAAATATCCCGCCTTAAAACAGTGAAGTCCATACTATGTACATTTATTCATGCAATGTTAGATGTCTATTCGCAACCAAAATGTTAGACACCACTATAATAAAAATGAAAAACTAAAAATAAATTCAGATTAGAAAACATATTTTATGGTCCAGGTGGTCCAGCGGCGAAACAGTCATGGGCCGGGCCTTCGGTTTCGACGACAATTAGCCCTATGTGGTCTTGGGAATAGTTTTAACGGCGTTCCGAGGTATCGGACACCGTTCGCGTCGAGTGAGACCCAGCCTCCGCGTAGTCTGTATTGCTAAGTAATAAAGTATTACAAACATTTCCTTCAAATCTTTCTTCTTATTCGACTCCATCTTTTCACTTAAAAATTTTTAATAAATCATTTGATACATATATAATTTTTTCTTCGTTCTGCATCATTTTTTGCGAGATCTTGCCTTTTTTGCTCTTGCAATAATTTTTCTTTTATTGTTTTTCTACTCTATTTCTAGCCGCTTTTATTTCATTTTTTTATTGCTAATAATTACTACCCTCTTTTAAAAATAATTGCGAAGATGAAGGAAACATGGGGTTAATTAGAGTAAATGGTTTCAATAATTTTTTTAAACAAAACTATTGTCTTGGTAGTTTAACTGATGAGCATGACGTTTCAGTTTCTGTACGATTTAAAAGTATGGAGCCATGAAGTCTCATCAGATTGACAACATAACCTTTTTTTGGCTTTTGAATAAGTTCGTAACGCTTTCTCCATGCTCTTTATTGTTCGACGTTGTTATGATTGATCTATTATTAATCGCCTGTTATAGTATGTTTCGAAAATGGGTCGTTTTATGTACGAGAGGGAAAAGAAAAAGAGAGAAGAGAAAGGGGGGAGAGAAAATCGTATATATTAACAAGCTTAATGCAATAATTTCTTCAAATTCATGTGGTACCCAAAACTGTATTTCGACATATTAAGTTTCTTATCATACTACGTCGTTATCCGATTTCATTTGCTCAATATCTTTAATTGTTTATTCTTAGAAAAAAAAACTAAATTCTGGAAGTCTCTCAAGTTTGGTTATACCTATTATCGGATTATCAAGGAGCAATATTCACAAAATACTTTACAAAAGTATGTCCAAGAGGACCTTCTTGCTTTAGCACATTTTTCTTTTTTAAATAGAGGTGACTAAAATAAATTTAAAAATTTTGGTCGACCATTTAGTTTCGACTAAAAAATAGAAAAATCCCTTATTATTTAAACGAAGGAGCTAACGAACCTCAAATTGATATTTGGAATATATATAAAATAGTAACATGGTATACAACCGTCGTCTTCGACTATAAAATGCCACACTGGTTGTAAAAAAGGAAGATGACACCAGAAATAGATTGCAGAACCGCTTGTCACATGTTCTTCGATTGTCGCCATGTTCGCAAAACATGCATCTTTAATGAATGGCCCTCTCAAAGCGGCGGAATTAGAATAAAGTTTTCAGGCGTCAGATCTACCGGAAAATGATCGAGAGCAGATATATCGCCCTAGGCAAACAGTACGCAAACGTGTTATCGTATAGCAACATCCACTGCCCAATCCTGTAAAACTCTGACCAAGCATAGCGGATGTGTTGTAGTAACCATTTCAAAACATCCTTATAGAATAAAGCGTTGACGATTTAACCTGTGGGTATGAATTCCTTATGGATTATGTCATCGTTGTCTAAAAAATCGATTAGCATTATCTTAAACTTAGACTTTTATATGGGATTCTTTTGGAGTCACAGGGTGCGAATTGATAATACACAGTTAGTATAAAAGTCTTTGGGGAGATGACATCGCCTTGTGGGACGCCTATTTTTAATGATAAAATTTTGTGGTGTCTCTACCTTACTATACAGATTTAATAGTTTTTTATATACACGTATTATGTATAAGTGTTCTATAGCGACAGTCAATTTGACAATTGCTCATTTCATGGCTGTTTCCACGACCCACAGTTCCAAGCTATCAAAAGCTTTTTCATGATCGATGAAGGCTATTCATTTGCTTTCTCGATGAATGTTCTTATTGTTAGTAAGAGATCGGATGCACTACATCCTTTTCGTAAATCAGTTTGCTCTATAACTTGGTAAGCATTCACTTTGAGTGGTAGTCGGTTGGTTATTATTCTTATGAACAGTTTATAAGTTGGTGATAATAGAGATGGGCTGATAATTTTGTAAGTTCTCGTTCCAGTTGGGAATTTCTTTCACTTTTTCTATTATTTCGTTCTTCCCTTCCGTTAACATTTGGGACAATGTTCTATCCAGTCCGGATGGTGGTTAGTAACTGTGTTGCGTCTTGGAAAGATCACATAAGAAAAGAAGACTAAGAATTGTAACAATGTAAAGTATTAGTAAGCGATAGAAACCCAAAGCGACTTACTGTTTGAGGTCACCTGCCCTGACTCAGATTTTCAAGGGCTTTCCCAAAGTCCTGCACTAAGGCAAATGTTGTGGGGCCACGATTAAAGAAATAGAATGTAAAAAGTTATGAAAACCACAAAGTAGTGGCGCAAGGTAGAGTACCGTCTGATTGTATTGAATAATAAATAATTATACTGTCAGCTTGTACCGATCATTCTAAGATCCGTTGCAATATCACACTATTTGTGCCAGAATCCATTGATATTGACTGAATCTAATTAAATTCGAACCAGTTATCCAAATGGAGCATCAGTCAAAGAACCGGTTTCGAGCTAGGACGAGAGCAAGATGGAAACTAAGATCACTAGTACTGGAAACTAGATGACATGCGCGACATTTCTCCCTACAGTAGATGCGGTGTGACAAGCAGCAGAATACCTTAACTGGTATACCATTCAGTTTATCATTGGACATGACTGCTTGCGGTTCTACCCGATTAAAATTTAGAAGCTGATAAAGAACCAAGATAGATGTGCATGTGGGGAAATTGACGACGCCACATTCAAAGCCATAGTTGAGAGAACGTAGAGGGTTTACCTAACGGTCACGTGTACTCGCTCCAGGGGGCAGACCGTTCGTCGAACTTTTTAGACACGCTTTATATGATGGTTTGCTTGCGTTTACGTATCAAATTTCACTCAGTATAGTTTGTGGCTTTAACTAGTGCAACATTAAATGGGGGTGCGATAGATCCAGAGGTTGTATTATTAAAACCAATAAATATGTTTTCGATCGTAAAAGCCCTACAAAAAAAATACAAATGTAGATATATCCAGGTAAGCAAACAATTTGACGTGCAGTTCAAGTTTTCCCCGCCGCCGAGCCCCTTTCTCACAGCAATAATGACGCAGTAAATCTATTCACAAATGGCAGATTCAATTCCGGTGTTGAGGAGGATAATATAATTCTCTTATAAAGCCAGATTGCACTCCGAACTAGATTTACTACTTCTATTCTTTGTCATTTTCCTTTGTAACGTCTTCAGCTGTAATGGACAGCGTTATTACAGCGAACAATAGTGGGAGGTAGTTGTGCGTCCCTGTTACTGGGCTCCGCAGGGTGCTGCCACCGAACGAGGCCGGTCCAATTTCGGCCTTTCGACACGGTCCGCGGCCGGGCTAATATTAATGATTTGAAAATTCAAGTTGGAAAGCCTGTCACTTCAATGAAACCGGCGCCATTAAAGACCTGCCACTCACGCCATTCGGCCGCGATCAATGGACGGCCGCAGCCGCCGCGACCCTTGAAAGCGCGCCCAGGACCAGCGTTCCGGCTGTTTGACAGCAGTCCAGATATAAATCCAGATAAATACAGAAGTACATCACGGGCTGGAAGAGCGTGTCCGCGCTTAGCACGGCTCGTTCGGCGCCAGGAAATTAGAAACCGTATAGGTGAAATACGCATCGTTTCCGCTCCACATTCTCCCTTTGTGCCGATTCGCGCGGGGCTCGTTTTTCGCAACTGCAGCGCCCGTATTTCACTAGTGCGTTACTATAAGGAACCAAACGGCGCGCCGCCGACCTGGCTTAATAGCCCATACCAGCCGCAGTTATGGGTCACAATTGATCCTCGGATTCGGAGGACTTCTCGAAATGCTCTTTCTCCACCTCCTCTTCGGACTGCTCATCTCTGATCGCATTTAAATCCAACAGAACATCTAAACTTCTCTTTACCTATATACGTCGCTACTATATGTATATCTATACTTGGTGGATTATGATATCGGTATTAGGGTAGTGACTCGTAAATAAAAACGCAACCGCTGTAGGAGTATATATTTTAATATGCGTGGTAAGTATACATCAACAAACTTGGGTAGGCAGAACTGCGCGTTACCACGGCTAACTGCAATCTGACCATTTTTTGTTCTTAAATCGATTGAAGGTAAGAATCAACCCTCGACAAATCTTAGTGAATGTAAAGGAGGGAAAATATTTCCTATAAACTACACTGCCATCATGTAAAGGGTGGGCCACGATAATTTTTTTAGGTATTACAGTACACAATTTTCGATTAAATATTGTGTCTAACAAACGGCTAGCGATAACATGACGGATTTCGTACGTGAGGACATCAACTGTTTGTGGACTATGGAGGAAGACATTGAAATTCAGGTAACCCCACAAAAAGAAATCGCAGTGTTAAATCACAAGATCTTACTGGCTAGTTGATGGCGTCGTTTCGTAAAATTACGCGACCAGAAAAGTGTTGGTGCAATAAATAGAGAGTTGCCCGAGCTGTATGGCAGTTGGCGCTGTCCTGTCGAAACCACATACGCTACCACCCATGGAAATATGGACATTAAATAAAAAATGAATTTACAACCTTTACTATAAGAAATACACTAATATAAGAAACATAAACACTGGAAAAATTAACTTAAAACTAAATATTTATTTTATCAAAAAACCGCTCTTTCCATTTAATAGTGCTTTTACGGTTACGTACATTCTTTCGATTAATTTTTGATTTCCCGGATGGTAAATCCCTCCAGGCACCTTGAAGAAGACTCCAAAAATAATTTTTGGACGTGGGACGCTCCTTTCTTACTGTTCTGTCCAGCTCATCCTATAGCAACTCTTTCGGGTTGAGGTCTTGTTATCATTTTGAGCATTTTTTGTTCTTTTTGGTTTGCTAGATAATCCTTACGAAGCTTTGAAATCTGTTTAGGACCGTTGTCTTGCATTATTACGAATTCCAGATGGTATAGCGTTTTTCTTATAATGCCATCGACTTTACGAAGTCCCCCACACCAACCGAAGAGAAGCACACTCACACTAAGACAGACCCACCTCCGTGCTTGACAATCAGAACAATACAGTCCTGGATCATCTTTCCAGTCTTAGCCCGACGCACGAAGATTCTCCGTTTCTGACTGAAAATTTCAAATTTGGATTCGTCGGTTGACTTGTCCAGAAACGATGCTTTTGCACCCACTAAAACTGTTTAGCCTTATTATCACACCGTAACGACGGTTTCTTGGTTGCAATGCAACACAATTCAGTTACAGAATTTTTAGCACCATCTTCGAAGAAGTACGGATCTATTACGCCACCTGTCCAAAATCTACACTAAACAGTGCATTTAATCTTCATCATCAGAGATTTTCTTAACCCCAAATGCGACACGTTTATTTGTTTATGTACCCGTGAAGTTAAAAAATGATTTTTCGGCAAACTGAGAATTCACTTTATGTTCCTGTAAAAGCCAATTGACGAATTGTTGGCCGTAAATATGGTCAGCAGATTTTGTACGCATTAAGGTACAGGTCTTTAGCGAGTATTTTTGGATTTGCAGCGATACTTTGCCTGATTCTGGCAGTATTCCCACGGAATCTTACCCCATATTGTACATGCAAGGCCTTGCATCTATTATTGATCTAGTTCCATCAAATATTGGAATCAAACATAAATGTTATGTAAGAGGAAGGAGGGGGAGTGATTATTAACGTTAGTCGACTTATTACAGGTAACAGGAGTAAAAAACAGACTGCAATACGGTGAAAGAGTGAGTAACGTCAGCAAATGCCAAGTTGTTACCTGCAACGACCCGATTGACGTCAACAGCTAACCCGATGACGCCAACAATGAGCCCTTACCAGCATCCCACACGTGCTCGAGTCTAACTTAATTTTTAGATTTCCTTCTGAAGATGTTCGACGCAGTTGTGCACAAAACGTCAAGAGTTTCCAAATTCCGACCATGATGCATTCTATTATTATTAATGAGTGATGATAAATTATACTTAATTGTGTGTGTACTGTTACAATTGTCCATTACAAATGCTCATTATCGCTAGTATGAGAGATTCTTGCCGTTGTGTACCATAAATATCCACCATCACCAGTTAAGTATAGTGTTGCAGTCGTTGTGCATCACAGCTAATGCAATAGTAGCGTTCCATCGTGTATAATAAATGTTGTTGTCTGTTATAATGAATATTTACTGGCATTATTGTCATTATAGTGATTGTAAGATATTTTGAGAACCTGTCAAAAGCTTGGTTGCCTTAAAACTTTGTAATGATACATAAAATTCTATCCTAGAGAACATCTACAACTCATTTTACTTTATTTTTGGGGTAATGGTTTGTTTATGGCATCATAATATTTTCAAACAAATTTATACCTGCAATATAATGGCTTTTCCACTTTCAACCATACAAAAGGATCTAATAAAAGCACAATTTTAAACAAATTATAACCGAAATCAATCTGATCCAAATTTAATAATCAAACCTAGTGATGCTTGACATACATCTCCAAAAATGACTATATTCGTTTCTTAAACAAAAAAAAAGTTGAATATGATAATGAAACTGAAGCTGTTATAAACCAAATACCTTGGGAAAAGTGTCAAGCAAAAAGCAAACTTGTTTGCAGATCATCTTGTTAAAGTATTTACTCCACACAGCACTAGACCAGAAGTAGAAATGGAAAAATTATTAAAGCAACGAATTGATAATACACGCAAGATCATACCAGTAATATATAAAGGGAGAGAGACAAATACAATTTAGATTTGTTTAATGACGCTTCAAACTTTAGGGCTATTAGCGTCAGTAACATCCAAAGAAGTTGAAGATAAAATTAAACTGCGGAACACCAAAAAATCACCAGGAATTGACCTCATAACAGGAAGAATGTTGAAAAAATTGACATGTTTATTAATGCCATCCCCAGGCTTAATTATTGGAAAAAGCACTTGAAAATAACTCGGATTATCATCCAAAGCCTGGTAAGGATCCAACGAATGTCACCTCATAGATCTATAAGCCTGCTCTCTGTTGTCTCTAAGATCCTGGAAAAACAGTCTTCCGAATAATCAAAGATGATTCATTTACTAACGACTGGATTCCCAATCACCAATTTGGATTTCGTGAAGCACACTTGACAATCCAACAATTCCATCGCATGGTGCCAATCATAAATAAGGCGCTAGAAGAAAAATAATATTGTACGGGTGTTCTGGCTAAAAAAGGCAACCACATAAATATTTCAATTTGAGAAAACCAGTGCAACATCCAGTTTATATCCAATATGTTTTGGACCTTCTCTTATGTGGCAGATTTGCCAACAGGCAAAAACACACACATAGGTATGTTTGCAAACGATACGGTTATACTTGCCAAACATAAAAACCCAGTGAAAGCCGTTGGCTATATCCAAAATCATCTAAATTTTCTCCAAACATGGCTTCTAAAATGGTGTCTAAAATTTAATAAACAAAAATCCCAGCATACTAACGAAGATATATCGCAAGTTGAAGAAGTTAAATACCTTGGATTAACCCTCAATAGTCAACTAACTTGGAAGAGACATCGTCAAAAAAAGCAAACAAATCGACATAAAAGTACAGCAGCTTAGCTGGCTAACAGGACGAAAATCGAAACTATCGCTGGAAAACTAGTTGTTCATTTACAAGGCGATCATCGAACCCATTTAGACTTACGATATTGAGATTTGGGACTATGTGAGTAAGTCCAACATTCCAATCATACAAAGGAGGCAATCGAAAATCCTCTGAATGATCGTAGATGCTGCTTGGTTTGTGACAAATCACACCATCCGCACCGACCTCAACGTTCCTTGCGTTCAAGATGTCATTCACGAGAGAAGTAGTAAGCCTTTATTAGTACTAACCATTCCTGTCCCATAGATCACAAGTAAGACCATAGGAGTACCACCGCATCATCATGCCATACGATTATGACTTTATATTTTCTTTTCTGTGTATACAATCATATAATGTTATAACATTAGCTTATATTCTGATTGCTGATCAAATTGAATTAAAATATATATATATATATATATATATATAATATATATATATATATATATATATATATATATATAAACGAAGTGCCATTTCATTGAAAATATTTGATCAATTAAATTTAAGAATACGAGGCTTGGGGCATAAGTCATGGCAACTATTTTTTTAAAGGTAAGAGATGGTATTACAAAATGTGCATTCATAGAACGTGTCCACAACACAAGATGACTCTGAGAGATTCTGTAATTACACAAAGAGCAATGTTATATCAGTTGTCAATCAACCTTCGCGCAGAATGGACGTGGCCCAAGGCGAACAGCGTTCATATATCAAAATAGTCGTTCTCCGTGGCAGAAATGTCACATAGAGTTGATAGAAGCTGTTGAGAATAATACTTTTCCTCACCGAACAGTTACGTGGCTAGCGAGGACGCGAATCAACCAGCGACCGACAACGGGCAGTATGATTCTGCAATATTAAACTTGTTATGTTACGCTATTTACCTTAATGAACATGAGAGCACAATGTCTACGTGTCGTTAAATGCCAGTATATTTCATTCATTCATTGTCCTTTCATTTAAATATTTTAAATTTCCAACCCCCACTCTTATTCTCAAAGGGGGGTTGATTGGCAACTGATTTAACATTGTCCCTTGTGCAATTGTGTTGCGGACACACATTATGAATGCACGGCATTCTTGAGTCATACGACATTTTGCGATACCGTCCCTTACCTTTGAAAGAAAAATAGTTGTCATGACTTACGCCGTAACCCTCGTAGAAAAAGTACTATTAAGTATATTACCAAAATTCGTTCACGTGTGGGATATAAAACTATGGCCGTTCTGTACGACTTTTGAAAGCGAACACAACCCTTCGCAACAGCCCTGTTCACGAGGAAAAAGCCAGAGCGGGTTCATTACATTACTAATTTAGGCGGCAGTATATCTACACGTGGCGAAAATTAGTCAAGTTCACCCCTAGCATTTGGGAATAATGGCCCGACTGTCATCTGCAATCACGTAAATAACTAAATAAGAGAACGCACAATCCAAATACAACAACCGGGCCGCGGCAATCCTACCAGTTATTAGCTTACTTAATTACGGTAGTTAAGCCGAATTACTAATTTACCCCGTCGAACCGCGCGGCGCTAGTCGCCTAAATTACGGCCGCGCCCGCTCGATATCTGCGGAATTAAAAGTCCGAATGCAGAGAGATATAATCGGGTTACAATATGGAGATAGTGCGGACCATTAAGAGTTCGGATTGATGATCTGGCAAACTTGCCGAACTAAGTTAAGACGTCGGAGTACTTTAAAGTAATTAACAGATGGGTTATGGAGTAAATGGAGCAAGGGTCGATGCGGTTTGGGTACTAAGGACGTCTCCGAGGCGCCGTACGGAAGTCTCGGAGGCCTTAAAGCACTCACTCACGCTCCGAATTCTACGGGCAGCGAAAGCTCCCGCGCTGCGAGCTTAATACGCGACAGAAAGCACGAGCCGCTCATGCCGGTGCAGATATTAATACTTTGTGTGTGAGACGTGCCTAGTTTATACAAATGAGCAGTCTGAGGCTTTTGTCTGCTAATGTTGGCGATGCTGCTGCTTCTGAATACGTTATGCATCGAACAGGCACTTAGAATGCAAACCGAAAAGCTTTTACGCCTAGGTATTATGACTATTATTAGTATTAAGGGCGGCTTCGGCGCTACATCCCGCTTTCTTTTCTGCAAAAAACGAAGCATTTCGGATTCAGCATTTAGTCTTTCGGTTAAGACTCCGAATGGAGAGAAATGCTGAACACATAACCAATCGATAAGCATAATCTTATAAATTATTCATATTTCCGCAGCATTTAAATACCCCCGTAGGCAAATTCCCGCGCGGGGCATTATCATTTTTTAACATTTAACAAAGAGTAATCACAGTTGGATTGTAAAAAATATAATGAACGAAACATCACCGTTATGTTAAAGTAAGAATAATAAAATCTCCAAACAAATCGAAACAATTAAAGATTTAAAGTTCTAACAGTTATATCAAGAGTTTTCCTAAACCGATGATAATTATATAATTTTTTGAGAAAAGTATTATCTCTGTTTAAGTTGTCTATATATCTATCTTAATGGTAGCATAAGCCGAGGAGGCATGCATGCATACGGATGTTCAGAAAAATTTGAGGAGCGCCAACTAGCGCAAAGCGCCTGAATCATCAAGGTAAACCTACTGCGGACGGTCAAACGTAATCAGTGTGGAAGATATAGTTACCATACAGTAGACATCAAGTTCTGCTACAAATTGGGAAAAATGGGGACGGAGACTTATGAAATGTTGGTATAAGTGTACCGGACAGGAGCCACGTGTAAAAAATGTTTTTAAGACTGGTTCAAACGCTTTCGCAAGGGGTAAAAACAATTGACAATGTCAAAAGCAGAACTCTAAACGTGAGAAAGAGAGTGCGACAAATGGTGTCACCGACTCTACGATTGATAACGAAAGAATTGGACAGCAAAGACATACGTCTTATTTCCCTAGAAGATTTGGGTAGGCTAAAAATCTGTTTCCGGTACATGCCGTACAAGTTAACATACAATTCGTTATTTATAATATGTATCTAGACGTCCTTGGCTCCTTTTTCAGCACTTCTCTCTTCTATCGCAATGTCCAGTTCCTTGTGGCATCACAAATTTACTTGCCTTAGCACAATATCCGAAAAAACACTGAAACCCAAGTCAGGATTGGCCATTTGAAACCGTTAATGGTTCTGAATCCTTCTCAATACTACACCGAAAACAGACTAATGTATCTTAACCTACACCGCAGTCTCTGTCTGTTTAGTCTATATAGTCTTTAGGGTTCACATCGCTGTCATTACAAGTGCGCTTCTATTACTCGCGAACTCCCGAATGTCTTTAGACATTGTTCTGTGTATGTGGCCATCTGATTAGACCCTTTTCGAGCTGATGCTCTCTTGCACCATCGTTTTCCTCACATTTGCACCTGTCTTGGTCACCTGTCAACTTTCAGATTCTAATTACATAGAATCGGAAGTAGTTCTGTCTAATGATAAGCTGGTGTCGATTATAGGAAGTCATCTTCGTCCCTATCTTGCTTTAGTTCTAGTCTGTAGCCATTTTTTACGAGTCCCATAGATACCGTCTCAAAAATTAGCAGTTCTGCTACTGCAGTCTCTTACGTAGATAGTCCTTACGCTTGTTCTTTAGAGTGCGCCTTGGATCTCAATCTCTACCGACAAGGCTCCAAATCTGGACTTGCAAATCCATCGGTCCCATGCTTCTAAGAGATTATAGTGCAATTTATTAATAATATGCTCCGTCTTATAGCACTACATTAAACTTTTCATAAATTGTTACATTCTATACCCTTAACAACCCTTTTCTTTTTACTGTGATCAATGTAAACCTACCTCAGCATTCGCCTTAGTACAGGACTCGGGAAAAACCATCGAAAACCCGAGTCTGAGCAGGTGGCTTCAAACAGCCTCATACTTTTCAAATTCTCTACCCAAGCAAGCAAAACTGGTCCACTGCTTTCCATCAGTCGACCTCTGTAGCGAGCGCCGTGATTTCTTCAGGCGTTCATGGCCATCGCAATCCTTCTCGCATTAGGGCCCTTCCGCGCGAGCCTTGGTTTGTCTTTAGGGAAACAACGAATTAGCACATGCATGACGTTGTATTCGGCTCCGCATATGTAGCAATCTTGTCCTTGTTGCAATTTTCCAAATCTCTTCATGGACCCAGGAGTTTCCATGTCGATATTCGGGAAAACCATTAAAATCCGAGTCATAGAAGACGATTGGGAACCCCTAATAGCCCCGAATAATCCTCGTTTACGCATAATCTCCCCAACCGGTTCCCATATTTTCCAAGAGAAAATCCTCTTTATCTCGCTCCACGTTTTCACCCGTTCATGATGAGGACGCTCTTCGCTATGGCTCTGGTCTTTTCCTACATGTTGTAGACTTCTGAGTGGACCTCCACTACCTTCTGGATTTTTATAAGATGAGATCGGAAATTTTATGCATAGTGGACTGGACGATGTACCAATTAAGGTACTCCGCTGCTTCCCATGTCATGCCTACTGTCACCTCGTTTTCACCGCTTGCCATCTTTGCTCCTACTTTGCTCTCCTCCTTTTTGTTCATCACCGGCTATTTACGAGCCTTAGTAGAACGTTTCAAAAATTGTCGGTATAGCTTCTGCCTTTTTTGGCCAGCTGATCTGTACGCTTGGTCCCCACAGTCCCAACATACGCCTTGGTACAATGAAAATTGATCTCTATCTTAGCGGATAGCGTCTTTGCAAGAGACCACGCTTCGATTTACAAATCTGTCGGTGCTTTTATGTTCCTGAGAGTAACCTTTGTGTTTGGAGATGTCCCTCAGCGACTTCTGGATGGCTATCAGTTCGTCTCTAGTAGGTCTCTTTCGCCAACCAAACGCGGCTTTCGCTCTGTTGTTGTCGGTGTAGCAGTACCATCTTCTCTATGGACGCTTTCGTTCGATCTCACCTGGGCGCAGTCCCAGTTCTCACAAGCTAACGAAAATCAAACAAATGGAAGCCTCTGGGGATATATCACTACTAGGTGTGATCAGAATCCATCCTTTCTACGAACTCGTCACAGGAGATGAAAACTGGAGGTATTAGTTCGATCTCCAGCCGGCAATCCAAGATTGTGTAACAGAAGTTCTGCGACCGATTTCCTTGCTGGCGGTATCCAGAATACCAACAAAGGTAATTTGTTTCCTGATATCATCAGCCGAACTGCTTAGTCTCACCACATAAAACAATTAACAATTTTTATTTTTCTATTTCGGTTTGTAAACTGTCTTCCCATATTTTTATTTACCGACTTATATTTACTGGTTTTATATATTCATATCTTCATACCTTAAGCCTATTTAATTATTGAAATATTCATTTTTCTGCTCTCTTTAATATACAATTTTATTATTAAATGTGACATTTAAAACTTGATATCCTCGAGTAGTAACCAAATATGAGTTATCCAACTTAGGTTGGACTTAGGTATAACTTTTGAAATGCTCACGCAGTTGTGCTTTGACCACAAGCTTATCGAAAGGCAATTTTTATTGTAAAAATGTGATATTAAGTAAACAAAATTCTTCTAACACATTTAGGAAATGGTCAAGAAGTCATCAAAGTTAGCAATACTGGCCCAGGTTAAAATACAGGACCGTGACTCACGATTCCTTAAGGTCGATATAAAAATTTGCAATAAACTAAAAATTCTGGTTAACAGAATTACCGTATATAAGGAACGAAGAAGTGGTCTGAACTTATCTCCTTATTCTTCCAAAGCAAGCCCTCGTGACTTCTTTCATTGGGGACAAATCAAAGATTTGGTCTGCAGCTCAGGTCTTAAGACTGTAAATGAACTTAAAATCTAAAACTTTAGATAAAATCATAGAGATCTTGGGATCTGCCATACGCCATTTTGCGATGACGGAAGACAAACAGTTTAAAAGTCTCGATTAGTTAGCCCACTTACTACTAGCTGATTGTTTCACGTTTCTACGAACTCACTCTTCGGTTTAAATTGAATATGTCAGCTTTAGAATGTCCTGCTGGATATCTGCCTCAATTTCCGAACCCATTACAATTTAATTTTAGAAATCGATAACGATAAGTGCAGCCCAGTTTAGAGCAATAAAGGAAGGGACAACACCTGCCCACTCCATTCAGGTCCAATTTAAAAACGACCCATAACAGGCGCCCCGCGAGACACCTACTCAATACAAATGGCGCGACACGGGACAATTTAAAGTTCAGAATTAAACGCGCCAACTCAAAACTGCCATTCGGACAAGGGCGGGAATAAATTCGCTGCAGTTTTAGGATTTCTGGCCGCACGGCCAGAAAACCGCTCGCAATTTTATACAACAAATCAAGCTGATTTACAGAAACGGCCATTACAAGCAGTACAATAAAGTGCCCAACAAAAAGAAACAATGTAACTATTGGGCAGGCCAATCGGAAATGCGTTGCAATGAGCCATTCGCAAGGCCGTAAAAAGTTCGGGGAGCATACAATTAAACCGTTTTATTGTTAATTAAGCTCGCGCTGCAAATACAACATTTTAGTGAGATAACACTTCGGGCACACTCCAATCGATAACTATGAATTATTCGATGTTCGTAGGTGGGGAATAAATTAATTAGGTTTGTTATTGCTGTCACAACTTTTCTTGTTAATCAAACAGCCATTGTACAGCGCTAAAAGATCGTTATCCGCAATTCCTTTAACTGTACATATTGACAGCGGCTCGCTGGGGAAACGCTATACAAAAAGGTTATCTTGGTACGATGACCTAGAAATGTTCATAATAAAGCTGCAACACTTTACTCATTAAATATATGTAAGCAAATTATGGAGTGGAAAAAACTCCTTCTCCCCTCAACAGCTTGAAAATTATTTTTTACGGAATAAAACTACAGAACTGGAAGTTTTCGATATGTTTTAAAAAAGAGGAAATGGTGCCTCTCATTTTCGATGCACGTTGAAGTCGTATTCTGAGATGTTGAGAAATATACCCGACTTCTTGACGTAATGCATTTGATAACACGTGGGAGTGTTCTAGAACGATATTCTTAAATCTTAGTTTTAAGATATCCCCATACAAAGAAGTCACATAGGGCGAAAGCCAGTAGCCAAGAGACGTCACCGCGTTCAAAATTAGGCATCCAACAACTATCTTCATGCAGCACTGTATGGATATTGTGTCTTCGTCCTGTTGGAACCAGAAGTTTTCCAGTTGGAGTGCATCGAGATTCGAATCATTTCGACATATCGATTGGAAGTGACAGTGACACATTCACCTTCCTTTTCAAAAGAGCAAAGGGCAACAACCCTAACTTCACTCATTGCACACCAAACAGTAAAAGGATTTTCATGAATATTTCGTTATCACTCCAATAACAAACATTTATTTATTAACGCATTCCGAGAAGTGAAAAAGATGTTTCTATATATTTCTAGGCGAGTTTTTGCACAACAACCACCGTGTACAGATGGAAACAAAAATATTGGTGTGAAGTTCGCCTTGACATTGAAGAATAACGGCACGTTTGCGCGCAGATCACCTCGGAAATTGCAAATTGGAACGTCTCCTGCATGGACATTTTCCAATGATCGCGCACTCCGAGATCTTCCTCTTCTGTTTCTCACTACACAATCAGCACTTTTAAAGCTCCTTAACGGCAACAAAATTGATTTTAGGTCACGAATAAAGACCTAAGCCGTAAATTAAAAGGGCGTCCAAAAAAAATACGTTGTATAGCCACAGCAGTTATTAATCCAAATGTGCGGTTTGACAGCAAAAACTATAAAAAAAATATATTGTCTTCTAAATGCACCTCTAGGCAAAATTTCCCAACCATCTGTGTCTAATAAAACACCTCCTCCACGCTCGAATCACCCCTCACTTCATAACCTTTCTTTGAAATGAGGGAGAAAGTTTTGCTTTATCCTGCATTTTTATCACACAACAGTAGAAGCTTTGACTTTTGAAATAAACGATAAAAAACATATTAGGAAGCCTTGCTAAACAAAAATTTGACCAGATCAGATTAAATTATGAGAAAAAAATTCCATTTGGTGCCATATTGTGGAAAACCTTAGCAAAAGAATTATAAATAACTGTAAAGCAAACGCTGAACAATTTAGGGGCATTAAAAAGATATTTTCACGGTATTTTCTATTTCCGGTATAAAAAGTTTTTCTACATTTAAGCTCCGGCAATTCATAGACGAGCAGTGCACGCGAACGCTCATGTACAGCCGTATGCGCAGAGTTGACTGACAGTTGCGTTATTTCCAGCCAGTATTCATACCGGTTGGTTGTGACCATGTAGATTCCCTACGAAATAGAAAGTAATAGTGACGACGGCAACATGGAAGCCCTTTCGCAGAGCACCCAAAACATCGGGAACATTACTAGGAGTTTCTTGGTGTGTGCCCTAAAACCAGCTCGCCATGATTGCTTACTTCACCAGCGTCTACAAAAGCATGTCGAGAAAGCCCTTCCCCATGCACCTGCTGCCACCCCCATAGTCACCAAATCCACCCTTAGCGCTCAGGTGTCGCATCCACTTCTCTTACCGGAGAGCAACTCCGATCACGCTAGCGTTGCCCAGGCCGTCTCCAGCGAGGAGCAAGGAGTTAAGCCCACCCGCAAGCAAAGTAACCACCCTTCGACGTTCTTAGCAACCTCGAAGAAGATGCTGAGATACCCACCGTCTCTAGCCCTTGCCCGGATGCAACATCTCGTCCCGTGAGCGCCCCACCCGGAGAAAGATCTTGCGGGCAAAAGAAGGGTAGGAACTTAACTCATTTCCTGAAGAAGACGAAAATCGAGTTCCATTACCATCTGCTGCGAGCTGCTAGGCCTCACCGAGAAAGAATAAGAAGTGTCCCCGAATACATCGCGGAGGAGATGAGGCAGGAGCTCCTCGAGAACAATAAAGAAAGGCCCCCAGCGTCTCCCAATACCGTTCATGTTTCTCGAACTTGGGCGAAGCGAGAAGGAGAAAGAAATCTTCGCGATGTGTCTTTAATGTCACTGTGAGAGCCATATAAGAAGAATCTCGTGAGGCAACGTCACAGGTGTTAGCGATTCTAACACGCTCAACGTTGCTGCAGCACTAGCTCGAAATGCGTCAAGTGCGGTAGAAGCCATAATTCCAGGGAATGCCAGAAGCCCTGGAGCGAACTGTTAGGGTCTCGCCTAGCCAGCTTCTGGGGATGCCTAGCATTCTTCAAGACAGCACCGTCTGATGACAACTGCTCTTGGGAGGAGCTACGTCACAGCGATAATATCAGGGCTGGGCCACCATCGCAGCGTTCTTCAGGAACGTGGACCCCTCCATCTTCTTGGACTCATTCAACAATATCGTGGCGACCACGCAAAACGCCACAAACTTTCTCGAGCTGGTCACAGGGCTGATGTTCTACAAAGATGACATCACTGCCATCCTTGGCATGTTTAGGACTCCCTGAACACCTGGGTCGCCATCAAGCTTCTGCCACTCTGGCAGTACCTGCAATAGCACACCATCTTCACACCGGGGTTTCCCAGAAAAGAAAGATTATAAGCTTAGACTGAGGTATCTTGTCAGCTAAGGATATTCACGTCCAATATAGTAACATCGTCGTCAAATTTCTGTTCTCCAAGTGCTTCTTCTAGTAGTGGGAAAATAGTCTCAAGGAGCAAAATCTAACAAGTGATGTGGGTAACCAATTAAGCAGACGGCAGTCTCATCCTGAACTCTAATCAAATTCGCTGACAGTTAATCTACGACAACGTTGATTCTGTAAAATTTGGTCTATGATCTTTCAACGATTTTCATCACTAGCCTCTTGTAATTCGGCCTAGGTCGCGACAAACCTTCGATGTCATTATTTTTCAAGTAAGAAAACCACTCGCAGATTTGTGATTTGCACAAAGGAACACTGTTGGCATTCCTCCACACGCATCTGTTGAACGGTGATAGTGTGAAGGACTCATTGTGCTGAGACATTTGTCACCAACAAGCCCTCATAGATGATGATAGTTCCGTTGGACAAACCTGTTGCATATACTAGTGCATCGAATGTGATTCGTCTGTTTACCTTTATTAAATTGGACATATGCTGGTTAATGTATGGCTTGCGCGCATTTATCGGACACCCACTGCTCATATCATTCTCGGTATACCCAGCAATTTACACTTATGCGACTTAGTGCTGTGTTTACATACCCGCGTGGATATCCTTAGTAGTCACTTTCTACCCAAAGAAACCACGTCATGATTGCCTGATTTCATGTTTTTTCGCTTTGTCCAAAACTGTACTTATAACACTGTACGAATGACTTACATTTGCTTCTGGGCGTACTAGCTATCTATCATCTGAAGGCATCACTTTATACTATAAACTATCTGCATACACACACTGCTGGCGCATTTTAATCAGCAACACTAATCATTTTTAATGTTCTATATAAACAGCAATAATGATGATAAAAGCCTATACATTCTACCTTATAACGTATTATTTTTTAATCTTATTCCACCTATTTCTTTTTTTCCACTTTTATCACGTCATTTGTCATTTTGTCTTCCCATCTACTTTTCGGTTTCTTCTTGGCCAATATGCTAGGAGCTTTCATTCTATAATTCTACTCAAATCTTTGATGTTTTCCATTCTACTGTACCTTCTCTTTATAAATTTTTTCCATATCCCCATCCTTTGTTTTTCACAATTAGCTTTCGAACAGATATCAAGCAAATCAACAACAGTTTAGAATGTGTTTTGTGGAATATAGAAGTAGTTGCTTATTAATTATATGAAGGAAATTCAAGTCAAATCCGTACGTTTGTGTGTATGAAATCAAAGAACAACTTTTAAGGAGTTAAACTGCCATTTTATTTTTAATACAATCCTCTGCTATAGTTATGCTATTATTCCGCTATTTAAGCAATACTTAAAATGATTCAGTTTCAATAGATTTTTTAATGTGCCTCAATCTCCTTAGGACAACTTGCTTCACTTCAGCAGTGCTGAAATGCTAACCTTCCTAAGACTCTTTTAGAGGTGCAAACTGGTAAAAAACGCTGAAAGCAAGCAAGGGAGATATAGGAGTACCTCTTGGCTAAGTTTTTATAATTTGCAGGTAGTGTCATGCTTTTGGGTGTTCACAAAGGTGACTGCTATTGTCCACTATTGAAACTGTCTTATCATCATACTGTGTTTGTAATATTCTGTAAATATTTTTCATCGCAGCACATTGTTTCATACACGCATTAACTCTGTTTCACGGTACCACCATATTGCAAGCATACATTTCTATATCTCTAAAACAAGAAGTTCCGGTTTGACGTTAGCTGCACCCGATTATGTATTTATCATCCTATAGGCCACAAACAATTTAATCAAAAAAAGGTAGAGAATAACAATAAAGCAACATCAGCATACTGTAATTTTTAACTTACAAAGAATCTCGGCCCAATCTTGCAAGTTTTCATTTAATCGATCCAATTCTCTTCTCCAATTTTACTATTATTTATATTCAATAGTCTTAATTTAATCCTTTAGCATGCTGCACTTTCCTTCTTGAATAGCTTCAAAATTTATTCTTCGAATATCACAACATATATTTAATCTTGGACAAGTTCGAAAAAAAATGAATATAATGTCATATTTTCAAATAAGTAATATACCTTCAAGTACATTATTCTAATTCTCACCAAACCCTATAAAAAGTGATAAATTCTTTATATCTACTATACTTTCTTCTTTGTTCTATTTGATAGTGATTCTGCAATTATTGCCATCCTTCGTACAAAAATATGTCTTCGGTACTTCTTAACGAGATATTCTTACCCACACCCATGATTGTTCTTTTATAGACCATCTCTGTTTATTTCAGAGGTTGGCTGCCACTTGGTTAAAATGTTCTCGGTCTTCAGCTAATCGGAACAATTGTGTTGCAGTCAATCCAGTCCATTTATGTACGTTACACATCCATGACAATTTCTTCCTTCCTACAGGTCGTTTTCCTTGTATTTTTCCCTTTATTATTAATTGGAGTAATTTATATTTGTCATTACTTATAATTAGAATGTGTCCGAAGTATGCTGTTTTTCTTTTCTTTATAACTTTCATCAGCTCTTTCTCTTTACGTACTTTCCTCAATACTTCTTCATTTGTAATTCGCGTAGTCCAAGGAATTTAAACCAACGATAAGATTAAATAAATTCCTTTACACTTTCTCGTTTACTCCCCGAAATAAAATAACAATTTTATCATTTTTCATTTGTACATGTCTTCGATAGAGACAATATTTTTATTTACTGTTTGTGACCCAATTGTTAATGGTGCTCACAAACATCCTTTAAAGCCGTTCAGTTCAACAATAGCAATAACTTATAACATCTGTAGAATAGATGGTGGAGGAATAGGCATACTTCTACGGGATTGCAATAGAAAATAGAAAAATGCTTTTAGCATGTTCTGCACCATTCTTCGATGTAACCGATCCAAACCATACCCAATTTTCTGAATCATAAATTACTTGAAATGTAAATGTTTTTCATGCGCTGAATACTTCGACGGTGCTTCATGTGCAGTGTAAGTAGTAGTAAACAGTGAACATACAGGTTAGTCTCCTATGGATTAAGTTGTATAGGATAGTCCACATTCCTGTTCCTTGAAAGGGTGCATTCAACATCAAAGCTGAGCCAAACCATACCCATTTTCTGTATCGCCAATTCCTTGAAACAAATCATTTTTAAGGGCTTCGAATCCCGCGATTAGTTTACCTTTGGTTATTGCTTGTTTCAGCAGAAGGTGCAGGTAGGCCAATTTGGACTACTACTGGCTTTTTATTGGACGATTTTCAAATGTGGTTATGATGTCATTTATCTTTTTGATAACTTCATGGGGATACTCGCATTGTCCGGGAAGTCTTTTTCAAGCTTGCTTTCTGCTCGGTTACTTGCAATGTGGATATTTATATGGACGGGAAAAACTTGTATCGCACTGAGCTTTGTCCTCAGTTAGCTAACATAAAAGTCTTCACTAACATACTTTTCCGGTAGCTTGTTTCCATACTAAACTTTCCTAACTGTCTCACAAACTGTAAATCGTTAACACATTATTGATCTTTATATACAATATTTTCGTCCCATTAATCTTTTATGCCATTTCGTTCAATTGGAGAGAACCCTTACCTTATGCATGCAAGAGCAGTTAAGTTGTCACTGAATTTCTCTTTATAACGACTCCCCCTTCTAAGAAGCTTTTAGTCCAGCTCCATCTTCATTTTTGATCAAGTTCTTGCTTGCGCCATGACACAAATTTTCCGTAACGATAGTTGTGTCTTCAAACGTGACTTCATCAACAAGGCGTCCATATTTATCTCTAATAAGTTTATAGTTTGCCCCTCATACTTGAAATATTCTTCCGTGTTATCCTTTCTTCTTTTCTGAAACTCCAAGGTCTCATTTCCCGTTTACCTTTAATTCTTATAATTTTCCTTGATACTTCTGGGATATTTTTCATGTTTATTCGTAATTTCTTTTCTCAAAGTTCTAATATATTCTTTGGTATCTGCTTTTTCGTATTTCATAACGATATACATACACTAGTAATATAGTAGAGACTTCGAACAAAGAGATTCGTCAATTAGAGTCTGAGATTTTCGTCTTTTCGAGAAAAGGTGCTTCGCTTAACGCTGTTCTCGAATATTCCAGGAAGGCCCAGTTTCTTGGAGCCGTTCGTCGCAGTACTTACATAACCTGTGGCAGGACTGCGTCTATCGTTTTTTATTGCCAAGATACGTCAATCTCAAGTGCAGTAGCTTCTGTTTACAATATTTCCTAAAATAGTACACAAACAATTCAATTTCAAGCAAGTACTAATTACCTACTGAATAATCTGTAATCTCTCTCCTAAGCAAAGCACTTTACGTAAGCACTGCATAAAAGCACCATGAAAACAGAGTTCGCTTTATTACCTCGGCGATGTTATATAGGGATTATGTTTCAATTTTCAGCTAAACTAAATTTGCTTTCCAATATATAACAGGATGAGGGAAATAATTACTCCCGAGATAAACTATCAACATTGCAAGCACGCCAAATTCCATTTACATAGTTCAAAGCGACAATTTTCCCGAAACATTATCAAAGTGCCGTAAGCATGGCGCGCAAACAAAAATCCAACGGGAACTCAATAAAACGGGCGCGCAGCGAACGTTGGCGCCGCCGTAATGAAGTTTGCATATGCACGGCTGCGTTTCGGCCATCTTCAAAATTCAAATATGTTTGCGGCATGCAATAAAGCCAGGAATGCTCCAAATGGCTCTAATACCCCGTTGTCTGCCCGCCTCATAATCTAGGCAGCGCCATTAAAAACTAATGCCTACTTTTATGATCCCCGCGATAATTATGTTAAGAGCGGCCTTGCGCCTCGCACGGCGCGCAGCGCGAGCGCCCTTCTGGCCGCAACTATTAGCGCCCTGCGCGGGGCGAGCGTCAGCTGTCAGGGCGGCGGAAAACGAGGAAGCGGAATAAAAAATAACAAGATATTCCTTGCGTCTTTCTGATGTTCCGATATGCTAACAAGCGAGCTGTTTGTAAAACAGACGTTCTATGACAGCCCTTACCGGATACGAAGATAAATTTATTATTTATGGGGGCGGACTTTCAGGCGCGGGCGCGGAGCTGTCCGATATTTCAATAATGGACAACATCGTACGTCAAATGGCTTTCGTTTCCAGTAATGAATTTTTATGTTTTCGGTTTATTCCGGGCTGCTGACCACATGCGCCGCAGATAATATTTCAGGAAACCTCAAGAGCTACCGCGGAAGACGACACGACAAGGAAACCAATTACGGAAAGATGTTTACCTTATCTCGGGCAAAAAATATCGGCGAATGCCGATATACAATTACCTAAAATGTGGATTTTGATTTTACTTGCCCCTAAAAGGCAATTTCCGAAATGGACATAGACAATTGTTCCTTCAAAATATCAAATATCCTACCTAAAACAAACTTGCTCCTTAATTTTTATTATTATATTCATCCGATGTTAATATAATTAAAACAGTCCCTGGCAGCCGATGAGAGTGGACTACAATGCGCATGCGTGAATAAGGACAACTGCACTAGTCGAATCAACTGGGAATTACGCGCCGATTAATGAGCACACGTAATGTGCCTCCAATTAGTTATGGTACTAAAAGCTTTAAAAGATACGCAAATAATTAGAATTCAAGCATCAGATCGGAATTAAGTACAATAAAACAAAATTAAAAATTAACTTTTTATATTGATAACTTCACACGCCATAAAGAATATAAATAAGCCCACAACAACAATTCCTCCAATCCGAGTAATCATCCCAGTTCTTGGACCTTGGACAAAAAGTGATAAGCATTATCTTGTTAAAATATTTACTCCACGCAGCACTAAATCAGATGTAGAAATGGGAATATGGAAAAATGGAATAATTGTTAAAGCAGCCAATTGATAATATACGCATGATAACGTCCAAAGAAGTTGAAGATGAAATTAAACTGTTGAACACCAAAATATCACCGGAAATGGTCCCATAACAAGAAGAATGTTGAAGGAATTGCCAAGGATGGCAGTAGTACTTCTGATCTATTTATTTAACGCCATCCTCAGGCTTAGTTATTAGAGTAAGCACTTTAAATAGCTCAAATTATCATGATTCTAAAGCCTGGTAAGGATCCAACGAATGTCACCTCATATAGACCGATAAGCCTACTCCCTGTCGTCTCTAAGAACCTGGAAAAATGGTCTTGCAAAGAATCAAGGGTGATTCGTTTAACAATAACTGGATTCCCGATCATCAATTTGGATTTCGCGAGGCCTTTGATAAGATTTGGTACCCAGGCCTGTTAATAAAAGCTTGCCACAAAAATATTTGTTTATTCGATTTATTCACTAAGTTCAGGCGGGAATCTATATCCAGATCGATTACTGGAAATATATGGGTATAGATGACCTTGGATACTTCTCAAATCTAATCCCCTTAGATATACATGTAAAGGCGAGAGCTTGAAGTGGTGCCTATAAAATGAAATCCACCGAAAACAGGTTTGGTGGCAAACGAATACAAAAAAGTAGTTAAGAGTAGTCCCATTCTAAGCATGGGTACTGACTATATACTCCCAAAATATGGTATATAGGCGATTTCCGCACATATCACGGTGTAAGATCAGAAGTAAACATAAGTTTGTCATTGGATACTAACGCCTCAATCTTTCAAGCTGAAATTGCGATAATCCCGTATATACAAGTGAATACGAGACGTGGTTATACCCAATAACGCATCAGTATTTTAACAGATAGCTAAGCAGCTTTAAAAGCGGTTGAATCACCTTCGTATAAGCATCAACCTGACGAAGGAATGTCTACCCCATCTGGTGGTATAGGCCACCGGTGTGGTGGGTAATGAAAAAACAGATGCGCTTGCTAAAACCGGAGCATCTACTCCATTTACAGAGCCAGAAGCTGCTGAATCACACGAAGAATTTACATCGGTAGCAGGCCGCAAATGAGAGCTTTAAGGTTTTTCGCAATCTCAGAACATACCGGTCATCGTGCTGAGGAAGAACCAGTACTGACCAGAACTTTAAAAAGTCTTTCAGTAAAAACTCAACTTTACGAAGTTGCAAAACCAGATGTTAAATATCTAGGGTTACATTTAGACCAACGCTTGACATGGCAGAAATACATACAGACGAAGCGAAAACAGCTGGATCTCAAATTCAAACAGATGTATTGGCTCATGGGCCGTAAATCAAAACTTTCCACCAAAAATAAAATTCTTCTTTACAAAACGACGCCAAAACCTATTTGGTCTTATGGTGTACAACCCTGGGGCTGTGCCAGACTTACCCGATTAAAAACCATACTAACATTTCAAAACAAAACACTTCGTACGATTGTGAACGCGCCGTGGTATATTAGCAACCTAATGCTGCACCAAGACCTGCAAATTGATACTGTTGCCACCAATTATCGAGACCGCCTTACAGGAAATCCAAACGATCTCATAGAGAACCTATACACGGATGTTCCGCTCAACAGAAGACTTTAAAAAATATGGCCTGCAGACCTACCCAAACAACACTAAGTAATAGTGAAGTATAAGGAGAAAAGTCAGTGGACATTTCTCTTTCAAGACAAAGACTTATATCACATTTACTCAATACTCCTAGCGAAGTAGATTGTAAATTTACAGTATATGTCAAAAAATATGGCAAAATCAGCACCATTACCTTAAGATAGAAAAAGTCCATGTCCAAAATTGGACATCAAGTTACTGAACTTTGCATATGATAACAAATTTTTTAAAAAAATGGGAAAAAAATCAGAAACAGAAGAAGAGAAAAATACTCCAGTTTGAGCGCTGTTTTCAGTTCTTGATCTTTTTCATCGAAATTGTGTCTTACAGAACTTGTACAAAGACCAAGGATGTATTTTTAACAGAGAACAAAACCTGAGGAAAGCAAAGGTTTTATTATTAGAACAATCTCTCTTGAGAGGATTAAAAATTAGTATAGGGACGGGGTAATAATAGCTGCCCACCCATCTGGACTTTCAGAGAGAAGGCTATAAGACCTCTTCAAGCTAAAAGAATCCTCGTAAGAGGCCCGAGAACGTACGTTTGCTCCAAAAAAGAACTAAGTCAAAAAAGGTCAAGGATTGGACCAAACTTTTTCGCCGGTATGAAGAGAATTGACGTTGACACCTAACGGTATATCAAGGGTTTCGATTAATAAATATATATGATGAGAATTTAGTTCAAGTTGAAGGAGAAACTAAACACTCAAAACTGCTAGAAAAATATATTCAGTCCAAAACAAACTCCGTTCAAAATAAAAAGTGTCAGAAAAACACTACATAAATCAGGAGGGAAAAGTTGATAGATGGGACTAGTCCGCCAAAAAGGGTTGTAAGAGCAACATAAATGATGGAAAATTCCCTAATGCAAGAGGGTTATAGTAGCTTCACCTTCATATCCTCTCTTCAGTAAGATAAAGAAATTTAGAAAGTAAAAAGTCATACAAGCAAACCTTCGACAGGCCCGAGCGACTTTGGTTGTGCTCATTAGAAGATTTGATATGGTAGGTTTCAACATAGTCCTATTATAGGAAGGCTAAGTCTACAAAGGCTATACAAAAGATGTAAGATCCCAACAAATACAGTTATAGTATCAAAATTCATAATAAAGTTTGTATTGTATATAGTAATAGGATTAACTGTGTGTTAGTTCTGCAGTTTAACTCCTTTATTACAGATACAAGCGAAAACCAAATCGTGATTTAGACGCTCTGCTCTATCTACTTTCCTATAGAGAAATTTTGTCACCACAGTTAAGTGACATCGTAAAGAATAGAGTTGTGCTTTACAAAAGCACACTATACACAATGGAACAGCATAAACATTAACAATAGAGGTAAGTCTTTTCTAAAATTGAAATGGTAAAGAGCTAGGAATATCTAAGGAGCTCCTAATCTACGTTCATCACTTGATTTAGGAAGAATGTTTTGGATGTAACCTATTTTGTTGTCATAGAAATGACTATACTAATTGACATGTATGTTGGGTTGAGTTTAACCCAATTCTCTTTCTTTATATAAAATAACTTAAAGTCCAAAAAAGTTAATTAGGAAGGAAAAGTCCCTCGATAAAATATATTACAAAATTGGAACAGTAGTACAAAGGATAAACAAAGTAATTAGGCTTTTAATAAGAAAAATCGTTGATAAAAACAAAAAACGATTTCAATAGCCGATATGAA
Organism: Sinelater perroti; assembly: GCA_036346155.1. Taxonomy (NCBI): domain Eukaryota; kingdom Metazoa; phylum Arthropoda; class Insecta; order Coleoptera; family Elateridae; genus Sinelater; species Sinelater perroti. Next base: position 964,336 of record JARFIY010000380.1, read on the forward strand.
GAGATTACTCCATACGAACAAGGACAAGAATATTTAAAATATTGCACTTGCCCAATACAATAAAAAAATGAATAAAGACATAAAGAAGAGGTTATGGAGACCCGCACAGAGAAGAATCTGACTGTGGTACTTGAAAAACACTTGCTAGAGTTGGTGTTGACACATAAAAAGAAGCGACAACTGGGTATAAAATATAGCTTACAAAGGCTAACCTCGGAAGTCTGGAAAGAGATGAGTTTAAATACCCAATCCATTGCACCGATTTAGGGTAATGAGTATTTCAACGAAACCCCACATTCGAATTAAAGCCGTTAAATGGAGTGAGGCTTCTATTATTCAAGACGATGAAGTATCCGGAAGCAAAAGCTGCCATGGGGGAAACTGTAATTATCGAGAGAACTACATACGAATTCCATATTAGGCATACCAATGGACACCATGAGTCCTGGATTAGAAAAGAATTTCCAAATAAAAATACCAGAACAACGATTGAAAAGAAAAGTATCGGTCAACTCAAATTTCTTATGGTTTACAATCAATTTCGAAATACAACAGGACGTTCGGAACCGGTATATATAAAGGAAGACTAAGAACAATAATTCTGGTGAGCCTAGCTAAATACGGTACCTCAAAAAAGAAGCATGGCTATAGAATACTATATAAAAGAGATAGGGATTAAATTCATACAATAAAAGAACAGTCAAACATAGGTCCGATCTGTAGTATAGTCAAAAGTAGTGTGGAATTGCATTGATGCGCTGGCAGATATAGCGGTAATCAATAAAATACCGCTGGTTTAGGTACCAAGGTACATGGGCTAAACAGCCAACAAAGAGATCAATGCATTAGCCCAGAGCCCCAAAACAAACCATCGGCGAATAGATGGTAAATAAAGGATAACATCAGGACAGGGATAAGCGAGATTACTCATTAAAGCCAACAGTACACTATATGTAGCACAGTCGAACTAAGTTAAGGGCAACTGTAATAGTACGAAAAGGACACCATTTCGAAAAGAAAGTCTGAGAAAATTTTACTGGGAGGAAGAAAAACTCTGGAAAATATTCTTTGTTGTCATAGGAGGAGAGGTTAACATTGGATAAGGAAAAATCAAGTTTTTTTAAAAAAGGTGTTCATCCAAGTTATGGAAGTAGCCTATCTTGTGCTTTACTTATCACTTTTAGTTATACACACCTAGTTGATTACACAATTACATACAATCTTCGTTGTAGTGTTTGGTACGTGGTATTTTGAGCTACTATATAGAAGTAATAAATTTCAAGTATTTCGTAAAGCACCGAGTTGTATTATTATTCCTTGAAATCTATAGGATAAATCAAGGTGGCAAACAGACACTAATTTTCATTGCACAAGGTCCTAATGGTATCATTAATATGGGTTTTACTCCATCCCAGTTATTAGACAGGCTAACCGGTGGTAGCAGCCCCCCATTTTCCATGAAACATGAAACTGATCAATTTCATTCATCCAACAAGTTCCATTTTCAAAACCTAGAAGCAAAAATTGCCACTTTACATTTAGAGAAATCAAGATGATTAATGAAAATTGTTGCTTCTTGGGAAAACCACTTTTTCTAATAAATCACGAAAAAGAAATATTTAAGACTCAATACAAAAAGTACTTTTTATAATTCCATGTATTGCGTCTTTTTAATTCTCTCTCTTACGTACAAAGTTTCTGTTCGCATTCTGTTTGAGTTACTAAGTTGAAAAGAACACCTTTTTTAGCTCATAGACAAATTCATATCACGATCATAAAACAATGTGCAGACAATGTTAGCAATTTTTCTTTCTTCTAAACAAAAGAAAAGCACACTCGTATCTCATGCAAAAATACCAAAATACCGATTTTGGACAGTTAAATTAGGTCTTTGAAACTATAAGGCCACTTTTTCCCTGGCCAACAATGTCGGGAAAAAAGCTTCTTCACAAAATGAACCGAAAGTCTCTCGATGTAATTGTCTTACACATGTCGGTACTTGAATGGTTTGTAATTTGTTTCATTATTCGCTGCAGATCCTGTTTTGATATAAGAAGAGAAAAAGTATCATTGAGCTAGAATATATGTCTTCGTTTCCTCATTTCCCCCACAACTGCGGCGGACATTTCGGAAGAAAATCTTCTAAAAATTAATTTACTGTTCCGTGCGTTTTCGCTTTTATACTCGTGCGAATGTGGTAGGGGTGTTGTTGGGAATGGAGAGGGGGGTGACGTCACCGGGTTGCTTAACGTAAGCGGGTTAGCTGCGACGTCAATCAGGTCATTGCAGGTAACATCTCGATATTTGCTGACGTCACTCACTCTTTCGCCTTTTTGCCCATGCTTACATTTTATGTACTTAGATGAACTAAAACTTATAAAAAGGCATTTTAACCTACTGTCGATATGATTGCGATTGAATGAAAATTGTTAATGTGTCGTCTTGGTTTGTCAGCAGCAATCATGCTGAAAAAACAGCTAGTATTTAAAGTTACTGCAAGTTCGGAGTTGGGAATAAAATTAAAGCAATTTATAGCAAGTCCAGACTGCTTAGATAGTTCGTTAAATATACATTATCAGTGAGGTGCTCGACAAAGGACATAGGCCAGGTCGAAAATATCACGCACATGTGTTACCCTCGTGCCACCGACGTTGAAACAAACGCGAGACGAATTCGCGAGATCATTGAGAACAATTGATAGTCAATATAGGACTCAAACAACAAAAAGATACTCCCTGCTTTTAATACTAAACAAAATGTTACGCGCTTTGAGATTTTTTAAAGACTCCCCCCGTTGGTTACGAAGAAGAATTAGTTAGATTTTTGTATTAGATACTGACATAAAATCATCCTCAACATCCCTAAATCCAAACGAGAGCGTATGGAGTGGTGAATTAAAGGTGAATGTGCGGCTCTCGAAGTTAAAACGAAGTTGCACATGGAAAATATTTTGGAATCATGTTTTGAAATTTTTTAATCGAACAAAACACAAATAGTGGTTATTAATCTTGCAATCTCCTAGTGAAGGTGAAAACTGTCTATTGCGCAAAAAGACACAACATTTCAATCAGAAGTGTGCTTCTTCTTCAAGACAACGCTCACCAAAGAGCGCTGCCGTAACTCAAGACAAATTCAAATAAATAGATTGGACGACAATAGTCTACACTCCTTGCGAGTATCATCTGTTTCAGCCCTTCAAGCCTATTTTAGAAGGATCTGTACTATTATATGATTTGATCATGAAATGATATGGAAGGAACAGCCCAGTGGATTTACCTCGGAAACTTTGACTGGCAAGCAGGTCCTGCGGCCATTTATTTTTAATCGTTTGAAAACTGGTATTTCAACTAACATGTCTACAAATGAATTTGGATGTGGTTCTAGATAGATAAAGTATAATTACAATGGATTTATCCAAAATGGTCACCCCTAGCCTCTACAAAAGCTTGTCTACGACAGCACGCACTACCACCATTTGAAAAGTATTATTAATTGTATCTGTCAGGGCTCTTTTTAAAAATAAACATTAAGGTGACTTTTTAAGCAAACTAAGCCCTTTAAAACTGTTCATAATTTGTAATCTAATAGATTGAGATCTGGGCTGCTAGATTTAGAAAATGAGGCACATTGTTGCTCAGCTAAGTATGAGTTAACCGTGCTTTGTGGGCGGGTGAGGAGTCTTGCTGAAAGGTCCAAGACTAATCTCGAAAAAGCATATGATTTAGAGGTTTCACTACACATTTCAAAACATTCTATTGATACACAGGGTCGATTTTGACTACCTTTTCACAAAAATGAATATTGGTCACTCCATCCGAACAGACTCCCCACCAAAACAACACAGCTACTGGATGATGGCCTCTCTGAACACTAGGCACTAGCTGAGATGCTTCTTTGGAGGACTTAGCGTAAACCCTTTCATTTTGTTTGTTGAAAGATACCCCCACAGCAAACAATTTGCCTCTTCTGCTTATAAGATCTAGATTTCGGATGATCCTCGATACCTCTAGACTCATTAAACAATTTTATAGCCCAATACACAAACATGCAGCTAATGGCGAGAGGATGCAGGATCTTAAAGATCACATTTTTTTCAGTTTCAGTGCAGCAATACGGTTTTCTTTGCTTCCCCATTCCACTATTGAATAACCAAACTTGACAGGAAACACAATGTAACTTACAACTTTAATACTTGACAGTTGCAACCGTATATCAATATCATAGATAACTCAATGTATTTTGCATTTATGGGAATACCAAATAACTGGGTCATGACACGAAATTTTAACAGAACTCTTAGAGATACACCGAGACACTCTTACACTAGTTTTCCCTCAGCTTCTCTACTCCTTTGATTTAGCATCAGCTGACTTTTTTATGTTCCTCGAATTAAAGCAGCGTTATAAGAGAAACATTTGGACACTTTTGAGAAAATTAAAACGACATACCAAAAATGGCTATGAGAACTACCTCAAAAGGTTATTCCTTCTCTTTTCATATCGTGTAATTAAATTATATGTACTTACTCTATGATGTATTTCATTGTCATTTTCAGCCATACCTGAAACAAAAACACAAATATTAACTGACAACTCAAGAAACATGTCCGTGTCTATTTGAGTTATAGGGAGAAGAAACCCCATACCGTTTATACCCCATCCCTTACGTGGTTTCTAATGGAATATGAGGGTGTTATTTTAAATTGGTTCAGTTATCAAAACAAGCACACAACACCGCACCATTGAGCTCCCCTCGCGTTTCCCACACAAGCCTGTCAGTTCATTAACATAGTAACTGAACATACAAGATAAGCTCCTGTCATTTAAAACATCCCTGTACAAACAGTGCCGATAGTGGCGATGGATTCCGCTGCACTATTATGCGCGGCACCGCCATCGATACCGCGGCGTAATAACATTCATTGCGGCTCTCCGGAGATGATACAAAACTAGTAAACAACTTCGCAGACAGTCTGATGTGTTTTCAGCTGCGGGACCTAATTGCAAATCAGAGGGAGCCCCGTAGCCGGCGGCTTCGGAAAAAGGATTCATTTGCGGCATTTGAATAGCGGCGAGGCCGGCGCGCCCCGCGATGAAAGCGCCCGCGACTTTGAGAAATTAGAGTTTGCTAAGTGATTAGATTGGCGAGACACGTGCATACGCATTCCTCCCGAGGCGCCGTGATTGATTGGCCCGTTTAAAAATGGAGCGGGAGTTTCGAGAGCACGCCCCCGCCATTTATCTTTATTATAAAAGAGGCGATTTGCTCGCAGTATTCGAACACCGAATACAATGCCCGTAATGGATAAAGATTGCCGGCGCAAAAATTGCGCAGGTTCGAGGAATGCGGAAACGGGGGAAAGGTTGCGAGCAACAATGGCTTATTAAAAAGGGCGTTCGCGAGAAGCCGTTAATGGATCGCCGTTCTTAAGGGAAAGTTGCAAGTCAACCGATTCATCAGAGACGCCGATCGTGCAAGACGTATGTGCTGCAGGGCTGATGATTACTATTTTTTCTAATTTTTGAAAGATTATAGACAGTTTAATCGATAATTCAGACCAGTTCAAAAGTCAAAGTTCAAATCAAGGATTTCAAGTAAAACTTATAGTTGGTAATTGTTCAGTACCTTGACGCACTTGAAACAATTATTTCATAGGCACGCTTATAGTATAAAAATGTTAGTCATCACCCCACCTCCTTTAAACTGTCTTTCTTCTATTACTATTTCTATGGGTTTTACCTTTAATACTTCTATTACCACCGTGTTTCTTACCCTGTCCCCTCTAGTGATCCCTTGAATCTTTTTCTTAAGAATCTCATCTCTGTGGCTTTATTTAATTCTGCTTATATTTCATTTTGTTAGGGTCCAAGACTCATAACCATAACTTAGAGATGGTATTATCACTTCCTGGTATATTTCAGTTTTAATCTCTTTCGATATCTTTTTTTCCGAAGATCGTGTTTCCCAGACTACTGTAAACCTTCCTACTTTTTTTTCCTATTTCTTTGTCTACGTTTCCGTTGTATTCTATCATTGTTCCCAGATAATTACAGATTTTGGTTTGTTCAAGTGTTTATCAATTTCTTTCTATTTCATGATTTTTTTCATTCTTAGCTATTATCATCGTCTTGATTTTATTTAGATTTATTAGTTTTAATTCTCTTTGGTATTCATGTAAATTATGTTGTAACTTTTTTCAAAATCCGCCACCATCAAATAACATTTCTTGCAATTGTACTGTTTTCATCTTCCAATATCCTATTTCTTTGTTCTTACATCTTTTCCTGCATTTTATCATAGCTAATGAAAATGGGCTAAAAACACACCTTGTCAAAGACTTTTTCAATTCTATAAATACCATATGAATTTCTCTTCCTTTTCTTATTAGTTTTTCTCCTATTTGTCTTAGTATAAATATTAGGTCTTAAATACTTCTACCTCTTCCATATCCGGGTCGTGTCTCTCCTAACGTGTCTTCTATTTTTTGTTAGCATATTTTCTACTATTCTCGCGGAAATTTTTCCAACTATATTTGTTAGGGAGATTCTTCTCTAATACAAAAAATTATTTTCCAGTTCCTTTTTTATACAATGGTAATATCATACTAGTATTCCAGTCTTGTGGTATTTCTTTTGCTTTAATAGCACAAGGTGGTTCAAATATGACTAGGACTGATTTTTTTTTCAAAAAAAAAATAGCCAAACACTTACTTGATACACATATCAGTCTTCAACGTACTCCCATCCGGCGTCAAGATATTTTTTCCAACGTTCTGGAAACACCCTGAGGCTCTTTTCAAAAAAGGCTTTTTGTTGGCGGCGTATCCACTCCCGGACAGTCTGGATGACGGCGTCGTTGTCCGCAAACCGCATGCTTTTCAAGCCTTCGTAGAACAGGTAGAAATCACTTAGACCAAATAGGGACTGTACAAAGGATGTGGCAGAAGGTTAAATTTCAATTTTCAATTTTTCCGTTGTTGTTTTAGTCATATAGGGACGGGTGTTGTCTTGAAGGAAAAACACCCGCTTTCCAGCTGTATTCCGCTTGGGTCGGATCTTTCCCTTCACGTCTGTTGCCAGGAGGTCTGAGTAATAAGCTGCATTGACTGTTCAGGCATTAGTGAGAAAGTCTATATGAATAACCCCCTGCCAGTCCCAGAAAAATGTTGCCATTACTTTTCCTGCCAAGCGGCTCTTCCGCGCTCTCTTGGGTTTGGGATAATTGCTGGGACTTGGAAATGAAGTAGTGCACCCAAGTTTCATCGGTGGTCACTATAGCCTTCAAAATCGTATCACCTTCGTTTTCAATTTGCTGCACGAGACGACTGGAAACTTGCATGTGCACCATTTTGTTCACGTCCGTCAAAGTTAGTGGTATCGACCGTGCTTTCGCCTTGCGATAGTGCAGGACATTTTTCACGATATCTTCTACACTACCAACACTGAAGGAGAGCATTGCTCCAAGCTCCTCGATAATGCGGCGCCTGTTTTTACAAATAAGCGCATCTGCACTATCAATGTTTGACTCGGTGATAAATGTTCGCGGCCGACGAACATGCAGTTCGTTTTCTACGTGCTCTCTGCCCTCTCTGAAGCATTTACACCACACGAGCCCGTGGCAGATACACTTTTCCCCTTACTATCGATGGAGTCTGTGGTAAATTTCAGCGACGGGACGTTTTCTCCGACGATGAATTTGATCACAATGCGTTGTTTCTCGCTTCGCGGTACCTTCTGTTCGCTCATCACTCTAGCAACTTCCAACCAGGACTGAATAATTTCTAACTCAAGCAGGAGGGAGAATGGAGATTGCGACTCCACTCCCTCAAGATCGCGCAGCTGCTGCTCAGTGCGGCTTGTTTACACACAAATCAATCCCGATCACATTTGAAGCACCTCGTATTATTTAGTAAATCCTTAAACACTTCCTTTGCTTCCTCTCCCATATATTTCAAACGTTCTGATGTGCTCTCGTCCTGTCCGGCAGCTTTCTCTAGTTTTAATTTCCTAATTGCTACTGTAATTTCCTCTTCGACTATTGGACTTATGGGTTTTCTGTCATTGTCTTCCAACTGTGTTATTTTCCTTTCTTCTTCCTCTTGGGTCATTTCCATTAATTTTTCTAAGTGTTGTTTCCATCTACCCTTGATAACATATTTTCTTCTTTTTCTTTTGTTTAGTAATCTTAGTGGTTTCTTCTGTTTCAGCTGCTTTAATCTACTATATAATAGTTTCTGATTATCTGTGCAAATTTTCTCCAAATTTCTTGTCAAATTCAGTCCATGAATGTTGCTTTGCCTCTTTCACTAAATAATGCTTCAAATGTGCCAAAGTACTAAACAATTACTTAATTTTGAATATCACTAAGGTAACTAAATTTTAACTTATAACAGAAAACTGGAGAACACAAAAAATGTAGTATTTGGAATGCGTGATACAGATAAGAAGTCAAACTCTTAATTTTCAAGATACAATTTCTGAGGTATCTCTACATAAGATTCAATATTTATTTAGTCATACATACAAATATGATTCGTTATATACAATCCAATCTGCTTAAATCTTCCTCCATTTTCCCGGAAACCACACAATAATATTTTTGCAAAACTTTTATGTTTTTTAGTATTTTTATCTTATTTATTAAACCTTTTATCACTAATAGAACTATTCAAAGAGTACGGAAAATAGGATAAAACATTTCAGTCAAATGTTAAATGTTAGTTTCTAATAGCTACAGATATGTGGGGCCTTTCCTTACCATCTGTTCGTTAATTCTGACCGTTTTGTTCTTATTATTTCTTCAGTGTATCTAGTTAAAAACAAAGCTTTCTTCAAATCAAGACCAGACCTTTCTATTTAAAGAGTTTAGATTATCCAGATCATATCCTCAGTATCAGAGATTTTCGTCTACTATGGCCTTGATGAGATCAGTCTCTGTAATGGATGAACGGTCGCTAGAGTTTTTCAGACTACAATTACCAGTTCTGATCCGCTTAAACTAAGTGGGAATAAATAGTGTAAATCTGATTTGCACTATCGTTAATCAACCAACAGTCTTATTAATCACAACAAAAGTCAATCAAATTTCTCATAATTATAGATACCTTTCTTATTTCGGTAACCTAATTCACAGAAAGGTCAAAATACAAAAATACAACTAAATAATAAATCTTATCCAATTGTAGTTGTTTCCGTCTATTCAAGACCTAAACATACGGTAGCATCAAGAATATGAAGATTAGATTTCATATGATAAAACTTATCAGAGAAGATTTAAATGTCAAACATATGCTGTGAGGATCTAGAATAGTTACCCATTATCGAGACTTTAAGCATCTTTCAACAGAAAAACTAATTTATTGTCCTAGTGATCGGATTGAAACCCTAGATCTTTTAGATTCAGTACAGGCTCATTCAATAATTAAACTTGAATATATCCAATCATACACTCATTTTAGTGAATTTTTATCTAGCAATACAGACTCTCTCGTATTTTTTACCTCTTCATGTCGTGATTGCAGAGTAAGACTAGATGCAGAACATGAATATTGATGGAAAGTATAGAAGTAGAAAAGAGGGAAAATCTAGATTGGAGTTGCCCCTTGAAATCTGATCCGATACACAGGCGGCTCAATATTTGAAACTGATGCCCGATTAACACTTTATGATGACCGAAATAAAGCTTGCACACGAGAGAATAATAGAACATAGTACAGAGTAAACACATCTAGAAAGTACGTCCGAAAAATAATAAAACTGATTTTCTTGGTAGAAGCAAAAGGATGGGGGCAGGATGTTCGGGCCTGACGGTTGGTGTCGATGAAAACAAATTAACTATACATCCAGAACAATCTCGTTCCCGCGTTAAAATACTTACGGCTACCTTCGGATCACCGATTAATATGAAAAGCTCGCATTAAAGTAAAAAAGCGACAGCTAAATATAAAACTCAAACAAACAGAGTAGCTTTTGAAAGACGTTCGCAACTCTCCGCTGAAAATAAAATACCGTCATACAAAATGACACTTACATTAATGTGGAAGTATAGCAATCAGCTATAGGATTTGTTCAAAACTATCGAATACAAAAATACTGCAATCGTTTCAATAAAAAAAGTATAAGAATCACACTTGATGCTCTATGGTAACTAATCAGACCATAAATACCTAGAAAAATTTGTAAATACTAGCGTAAACACCACAATCTTCTACCACCTCACGAAATTCATTAAATGAATTCTTGAACTTCATGAAGTGAGAAAATGAAGAAGGAATTTAGACCAACAGATAAAGACGACTAAAACCACATCTACGTAAGAAGAGACAAAAGCACCATAACTGGACGGTTTTCTTTCAAGTCCAAATCATTTCATAAATCTTATAGGACAGATTGTATATATGCACATGTAGAATTAAAAAAAAAGCGCAGTTACATGTCGCAAATGCGTCGTTTGATTGTTAGATGATGACTTAAAAGGTTGCATGTTTGTATAAACGCAACCAAATGAAGAAGCTGTATGTAGGTCCCAAATAAAATTCAGTTGGTCTAAGCTCTTCAACTTGGAGACCGACGAGCACGTTTCCAATATGCCTATATAAGTTTTTTTATGTAAAATTTAATAATGAGTGGCAAAGCACATTTTCTGTTAAATCCAATTATTTACTAAAAAATTGCGTATTTAAGGGCAGAATGAACCCTAGATTAACATAGGACAGGTCACTGCATACAGCCCACGTGAAGGTTTGGTGTGCCATAAAGTATGACCACATTATTGGACCATACTTTTTCGTACTACAGTTATCTGGTGACTACAACTTATGGCTCTAGCAAGATGGAGTCACAGTCCACAACGCTGAAACTACAATAAATCTTCTAAGGCACCACTTTCCCAATCGCCTCATCTCGAAAAATAGGTGAAGTAAAACGGTTATCGCATTCATTCAGAACTGACAGCCCCAAATTTTCTCATTTAGGGTTATCTCAAGGACAGAATATACCTTAACAATCCTCATACAATTGAGGCTCTAAAAGAGAACATTATGCCAAGAGACGGACGCAATATTTCCAGAAACCACTAACGGTTTTTGATAATGTTATTAGAAGAGCAGAAGAAAAGAGGAGGCATTTGCGGGGTATAGCTTTTCACTTATAAGATATAAAATGCTACAAAAATAAAATTCTCATTTCACGTTCGTTTTGTTTGTTTATTTCATTTTGTTCTAAAGTTGTACAACAAACAAAATGATCGAGTCTTCTACAGTCATAAGCAACAATTAATGGAACGAAGAAAGAGCAGATATAATAAAAAATTTAAAACAAGCTTGCAGCCAACTTCATCTAAAACATATTTTAAGCCAAAGACGTGCATTACATAAAACGCGGCGCGTTTGAAATTCATAAAGGTTTATAAATTCACAGTGAAATGCAACAAAAGTTCTCGCGAAGGCGCCCAGTCAGAATCTACAATAAACGAATGAAATGTTGATAATGCAAGTCCCGAAAAACTGGTATAAAACTTTAACGCTTCGGCACTGCGACAATCCTCGCGTTAAACTATTTTCGCGAAAACTCTGGAACGGCAAATTCCCTCGTCTCCGCCAGGCCTTTCCTAAGCCGAATCCGTCGGTAATCACAAGGCCAGTGTTTGGTAGTTACGAGCAGCCAATAGCATTCCGATACCTGCAGACGTCCCAATAATCCCCGTCTCAATCAAGACATCAAAGAAGCGCCATGTAAAGCTGACGGTTCCGGAGGTCGGCGCCTAATTCGATATAAACACGGGAAAATTGGACACGTGCCGCGCGCGCCGTTCTTCCCCAAAAATAATCGACGGGAAGATGAAAGGGAAGTTATCCCTGTCCTGTTGAGTGATGACCGATCTACATGGGTTCAAGTGACGTGAGATCCATCTAAGACGAGCGCAAACACCTGGGGTCTCCACCTCCGTGCTTGAGTGCCGCGCTTGACGAATACCGGCACTTAGAAATGGTGACATTCCACTTATGTCGCGATCTTTCTAGAAGTTTGCACTAACGCCGGGAATATTCAAAGTGCGCGGAACGACGCTAACTGTAAAGTGGACTTTTCACAAACAGGAAGTAGCCAATTTAATATAACACCAAAAAATTAGTTCTTTTACACAGAATAATTTTGGAGGATCAATTTAAATTGTCCTTAACTGTTATTCATTGATGTGAATATATTATTGCAACCGTCCCGAAAAGTTCTCATATATTCCAGAGAAAATTGCTGTAATGACATTCCTGATGTTTTGTTTCAATTTTACCAGTCCTTGATTGGTTCTTTTATATCTTGCTATTAAAGTATTATAAATGTTAAAATTTCAAAGACCGTTAATCACCTTCCCCTTGTAAAACTACTCGATCTGGGAACATTCTAATAAAGATTACCCGCACGAAATTCATACATGATACGCCTCCCGTAGCCATAAACCGCAGCCGCGTAGACATCCGCGGCCGTAGTTTTTGTTACGCCCCATCATGGATGACCGGCGGACATAATGTACATACACGTGCGAGGACTCGAACAATGTGAACATTCCATGAGTTTCTAGGCCCTTCTACTTGATCCCAAATAGACATGAATATCATTCAGCGAGATAGCCACGAGCAAAGCAAGTGCAGAAAGCAAAAACGTTCTGCGCGAATTCAACATAAATAGTGTTACAGATAAATACAGTTTAATTACATTAATTTACATTATTAATTCTATAAATAGCGTTAAGTAAATTATATTGCCTGTAAGTAACATAAATAAGCAGCTAAGTAGATTTGTACGTATTACTCACAACTATGGAGAGTATAACATTACAATACATTCTCTGAAATACGTCTGTCTGAACAGTGCCCGCACGTCATACGTTCTTCATTAATTTACGCATTGCAAACTGTTCATTGGATTTTCTAGAGAGCGTGTTTTGCAGCTATAAAGCAATTTTAATTTGAGATATTGTGGATTTATTGGATCGATGCGATAATACAATTAATCACAACCTCAATATCACTCAATGTAGCTGAAGTAAATTGTGACAAGCACGAGGAAGATTTTTCTGGTTCTTCTGGATCTGAACGAAAACATCGAAGACATTAGTTTGAGACATTCGGAAACGCCTATCACAAATCTCTAGGTTCTCCCACAAAACATCACGATATAACAACTGTTATCACACAAAAACTAACAGATGCAATTGAACATACAAAGGCCACACGTTATCGTTGACTAACAAGACTGGTGTGGACATATAGACCAACTTTTAAGTTACTACTCATTTGACAAAAAAACTTTGAAATGATGGAAGAAAGCTTTTTCCGCGCATTTCTGTTATATTTTCAACAATTGGCTATTCTATAAGGAGATAGCAGGAAAGAGGTCGCACTGGCAGTCTTCATGAAGAATATTTGAAAGAAATTGGTCAATGGTGGTGAAATGAAAAGTCGTCAAAATTCAAGTGGTGATCCATGATTGATTGAAAGCAGAACATTCGGTTAACATTTTCCGGAGATCACGCTGCAAGTTGTGTTCTGACATAAGAAAAAGGAGACCGGGGCTCCGGAAGAAAACAAGATGGTGATGCAAGAATGCAATGTTGTTCTCTATATACTTAACTACTTCCAAGAGTATCATACTTATTATTTTTGTTGTTTGGCAGTATCTAACTGCCAATACATGTTTAATTTTGGTAGTAATAGGTAAAACATTTTAAAGTTGTGACAATTTTCTGTTAAGATAACCAAAACAAGAATAACATCATTGAAAAAGGAAAGGTTTTAAAGTATGTGGGTGAATAATTTACTATTTTTCTACCTCAACTTTAAGTTTTTTAAAAAATCACAATTGTTGCAAATGGAGACCCTTAACAGAACCGGTACCAGTACTAACGCATACACCACTCAAGATTGAACACTTTAGGTTGGCACTGCCTTAGTTTGGATTGATATAAAGCCTAGACTTTGCTGATGCAGTACTCAATCATTCTAAGATATGTTGCTTCCACCATATATGTTATCATTCAGTTATATATCTCTACTTTGTTTATTTCTGCTCGACTTTCTTCCTTTGGGTAAAATGTTACTAACTGTGTCAGTAGAAAATAAATGCTGCCCTTGGAGATATTGAGAAAATAGCGACAATTATTTGTTAAAGAGTTTAATGTGAGCTGCCATCAATTATAAAAGGTTTCTAAAAGGTCGCTGTTCACCGATTCTCCGATGAGCATTGATTTGATCTTGGTAGTGAGACAGGAGAAAATCGTAAATACAAATCCTAGTCCTTTTTTCAAAAATTTCACAGGGAGAAGAACATCCAGACGAATAAGGAAAATATCCTCTAATTTAGAAACACATTTTATTGTCCTCGAGGGACCAGAACGAGAATTCTATCAGTTTTTGAGATTCTTCTGTAAAACCGCTTTTAAAGTCATGAAAACAATATATTACAATGTGTTGATTGGCTCACCGCCATAACCAACTTCTACAAGAGTTCAGTTCTAGTCAAAAATTCAGGTAAAACATCTCACAGATTTCTTGAGATCTACCTAGGGGCGATTACTGATATCCAAAAAATCGCGCGCTAGACAGAAATAGATGGTATTTCCTGTCCCACCTACAAATTATCCTCGGAGAAGCCCCTATGAGCAGTAATATAAAGAACACTCATAACTTGCAGTGACAATTTGGTTAAGAGCAACCTTCTTCACTCAAAAATATTAATAATTTGTTCCTGGAAGTAAACTAAGTTAGTAAAGAAGTGTTCTATTTGCTATATGTTATGTTGCAAGTTCACAAAAGGAAACTTAGGGCAGCGTCACCGCCATCCAGAAAATATTTACCTCCATAATTAAAAGAACTGATACAAAAGAAGCAACAGATGAAATTAAAATCGTCGTCATAAATGTTTGGAATAGCAAAATGCAGATCCTTGACGTGTTCTCTAACTTTACCTGAAGACTAGTTAAAGTTTTATCAAACAATCTACCTCCATTACCTTTATTCACGAAAAGAACAGTATCATTCATACTATCACGAACAAACTTGCAAAGTTCGTTGAACAGTAATGGCGTTAATGTCGTTGTAATCATCTTAACGTGCAATATGTTGAAAATACATCAGTTTTAATATAAAAATCATAGAGTATGAAAGGCAGAGATAGAAGAAGTGGACTGCAAAAACATTGTTCACCTAAGCAGTAAAACTTCTAAGTACCTGATCTGGACAAGTCCATATTTTTCAAGTTATGGATAGGAAAGAAAGAAGCAACTCATACATTACAGGGTGTTTCAAAATATTTTCTCTTCCAAGCAAAGGTCATTTGTCTATAATTGTTTTTATTAACATCGAGACGCTGACAAAGAGCAGGTTGGGTCGCAACCACAGAATTAAGGCGCGACATTCTACCAACTAATGCTCTGTTGCTACTAAATGGTTTTGAGCTAAACAACTCAT
Source organism: Sinelater perroti (assembly GCA_036346155.1). NCBI lineage: Eukaryota > Metazoa > Arthropoda > Insecta > Coleoptera > Elateridae > Sinelater > Sinelater perroti. Next base: position 979,796 of record JARFIY010000380.1, read on the forward strand.
GTAAACAAGGTAGGTCTCTCTACTAAGCGATTTCAGTAAAAGAAATATATCAAAAATCATCACGTTTATGGTAGATTTAGACATAACTCTATTTATATATTTAGGGTGTTTAAAAATGATTGGCAATCTCCTTCGAAACTTAAATTGTATCGCATAGAAAAATGCGTCATATGATGTCGCCAGATGGCGTTACTGAAACGCACAGAACAAGAGATAGTAAATAATTCTTGTAGTACTGCGAGTACAATCGTGGTCAAAACGGAGAGTTACAGAAATAGACAGTCATGGGCAGCGATTTATTTACAAAAACGGAGTGACTGCTTCGGACTTCCATACGAAGTTAGTAGCTGTGTGTAGAGAGATAGCATCGAGTCACAGAACTGCAGAACGGTGTACCGAGAAAGACAGAGATATTCTTGCAAGTATTCCCAAACAGTCAATACAATACTGGATGCATACCATGATCTATAAGAACTTAAATACGACAAAAGTGTACAATGAGTTTCCCATACACTCATCGCTCAATATATCAACAGTTGCTGCAGCTGTATATCGCAGATCCGCAGACATTCTCGGAGTGTCTGATAATAATAAGCAAATCATGGTTCTCGCACGAGACGTTAGTCTTCGGAATTACAGCACATTGTAAGCCCTCTCTCCAACAACACAAGACTGGGATTGTTTTTTCCAAAATAGCGAGTGCCTTTTAAAATTAACAAGAGATTCCGCTAATGGGTTGTCCTCCCGTGATAGCATCACTGTCGCCACCCTACTGGCCTTAGGGTACACCATACTGCATCACTTTTCAGCAACTTCGAGTTGTTTTATGTAAATAAAAAAAAAACAGTGCCTAATAAGAATTTTGTCTCCTACAAACCTAGATCGACTGTCAACAAGTGATGCTGTGCTACCCACAAAAGATTTATATTTGCTGCTACATATTACATCATCCTAACTCATAGAGTGATGGAAACAAGCACATCTATTATTCAACTTTTTGTACCCCGATGCCTGATTCTGATTCCTACCGCAGGAACTACTGCATTTTGGAAACACAAGCAAAAAATCCAAATTAACAATTGCAGTTTTCTTGCCATAAATAAATGGAATTGCAGATATTTCCCGAAAAAGACCTTAACATAGGTCGGTGTTAAAACTTTATTTCGTTCTAGTTTTACCTTTTTTTATTATACCACTCTATTCTACTTTCTTCATAAACGGTTATAAATAGCACATAAAAGAGGAAAATCCTCTATTTGCTAAAAAATATATAAAGTGAATGTGTTAATAAATTCGAAATCTGAAATTTGTAGTAATTGTTATGCTTTGTTTATTAATGCACAAAATAATACACAAAAGTTGGAATACAAGCTTGTTATTTACATTAACATGAATATGCAGTTTGCGTTAACTAATTAGACGAAAATTTCAATTAAAATTAATTAGTATAGTTTTTCTGAACCTATCATTAACGTGTTAAAGAGGCAGCTAATGTTATCCTAAGATTATATAGATACAAGGTGGTTCAAATATGACCGGGACTGATTTGTATGTAAACAAGCCGTAGTATGAGGAAGAGTGTCTCTCACGGACCCATGTGGTTGGGTGGTGTAAGTGCTTCAGACAGGGCAAAGAGCGCATGGAGAATAAACCGCATGATCGTCGCCCGCCAACATCAATAGTAGGCGCAGCACTTTCAAGGAACTTGGAGCAATGCTGTCCATCAATGTTGGTCATATAGAAGACACCGTGAAAAACCACTTGCACTATCGCAAAGTGAATGCACGGTAGGTACCACGCACTTTGATGGACGTGAACAAAATGGTACGCATGAAATACTGCCACTCGTCTCCCACAGCAGTTTGAAGACGAAGGTGATACATTTTTTAAGTCTATAATGACCATCACTACTTCATTCTAGAGTCCCAACAGTCATTACGCATGTGGCGGCATAAAAGTTCTCCTAAACCCAAGAGAGCACGGAGAAGCCGTTTGGCAGGAAAAGTGACTGGCAGAGGGTTATCCAAGTAGACTTTTTGACGGATGCCAGAACAGTCAATGCAGCTTATTACTCGGACCTCCTGACAACAGACGTAAAGGGAAAGATCCGATCCAAGTGGAGAACAAGTGAAAGCGGTAGCCTTCCTTCAAAACAAAGTACGCCCCCATACGGCCAAAACAACAATAGAAACCCTTCGGAAATTGAAATGAAACCTTCTGCAATATCCGCCATGCAGTCCCGATTTGGCCCTAAGTAATTTCTACCTGTTCGGAAAGCTCAAATCAGACTTGCAAGACATGCGATTTGCGGACAACGACCAACAATTGGGTCGATTCGTGGATAGCCTCAACAGATGAAGCGTTCTTCCGACGCGGTATCCGTATGCTGCCAGAAAGATGGAAAAAATTAGTGGCTAGCGATGGACAATAGTTTGAATAAAACATAAGGTTCCGTTCTTTCACAATAAATGCCCAATTTTTGATAAAAAACGGCGGAGACTTATTTGTACTCCCTTTAGGATTTCTCGGTCTTTGTTGTTGAATCAGGTTATTTTCAAATATGCAATCTCTAGTAGGTTGAATTTCAAAAATTGTTTTTCCTTAACCTCGCCGGGGCGTTAACATTGTAGTCAGTCCTATCAGTTCTAAGAGCAACTTAATGTTTTCCCACAGGTAGGATCCTAACCCCACCTGTGAACTCTCCCTCCTCGGACTTGGGACCGGCAGTGGTAGTCAATGAGTTACTCAATTCAACCATCAACTACCTCAGGCGGGGTTTGTCCGAAGACTAATTACCAAATTTGATGAAACTGAATCTACAACGAATGGAAGACCTGGGTATCAGCGTGAGATAATAATACTATAGCTCATCGGAGATTTGCTATAATTTCGAAAAAATCGATTTAGCATCGTGCACAACAATTGAACATTTCAAAAAACTCCCTTTAGCAAATACTCACTAAAGACCTGTTCCCCTAACGCAAGAGCTTAAGTTTGCTAACCATTCTCAGTTTTAGAGTATCATGAAGTGGATTCTCAGTTTAATCAAAACATCATCTTAAACGATGAGGAGCAATTTCAATGAGACGGATTGGCAAATGTACAAAATTGTCGCATTTGAGATTCGAAAAACACTCGCGTAGCTCATGAAAAGCAAATACACCTCCAACAAGTTATTGATTCGTGCAAATTTTGGACAGATAGTGTGATAGGCCCGCACTTCTTGGAATATGGGGTTGGAAACACTGTAAATGTAAATGGCTATCCTTACTGTTACACGTTAACCTGGTTTGTTGGCATCAACTGAACAACATGGATTTAAAACAAGTAAGGTTTTAGCAGGATGGAGCCACTTGCCGTACTTGAACAACAATCGATTTAGTGCACCAACGATTTCCTAGTCATGGCGACGTCAGGTGGCCAGTACAATCTTGTGATTTAACGCTGTTAGTTAAAATCCAAGATCTACGATAGCAATCCACAAACAGTTGACGACGTCGATGACGAAATCCGACATGTTATCGTTTAAACACTTTTAGTGATCTTATTTTTTTATAAAACTTTATTGTGATCTCTGAAAAATGCATTGTATTCATAAATAAATAAGAAAAAAAATTTAAATGATACTATTTTTCCTTGAAACCTAAAGACAATACCGCATTCTTCCGCTGGCCTCCCCTCAATGTTAGCGTTATGGTCTGTTGGAATATTCAGTCCGCGTCCTCACTCCAACCCCGAATGCTCAATTAACTTACCGGAGCAAGTGCTTGTAATGACCATTCTTGGTGCTTCCAGGGACGTGCTGGCGAGCAAATGAAGCGCCGGGCCTCGGAGTAATGCATGGCTTTGCGACTATCCCAGACAACCGCACGGCCCATCGGCATTTTAATCGAATATTTGCCTGATGTCCGCGCGAATTTAAATTAATTACCAAAAACATGGCGCACGCACGGACGAATGCCAAATCGAGCACGCGCCGCTAAATTTGATTGGGCGCGCGCTGTCAAAGACCGCGCGAATCAATTATTTGGCGAAAAGCCGCACGCAACGCGCTCTGCTAATAATATCGCAATTATGTGGAATATCGCCGAACGCCGATCAATCAGCTACGCGCTAATTCCGTTTTCATTCTAATTAAAAAAGGTCGATCGGCGCGATGAATATTCACAAAGGTCGCGCCAGCGGATTAAAACCGCGCCGTTTTCGCGATTTTCCGGTTCGGAAACAACAAAGCTTTTGTTCGGGTTTGGCGGATCGCACGTTTAGTTTGGGATTATCCCAAGTGGACTAATTAATATTTATTCGGAATTTTAGAGAACAATACAGGTTATTGTTACCTAACTTTTTAATTAAAATTTAAAAAAACACATGCACGTACCTTCCACGGATCAGGATTGGCTACGAAATCTACACAATAATTGGCACAAACTCAGAATAAAATTTTGAAAGCATTCACATTGTCATATTTACTTCTATTTATACACAAGGTGATCGAAAGGTATTTGCCTATTAAAAAATAATGAAAAAAGGTAGATCAGCGCCATCCATCATACGTAATAGTTAGGTAATTGGAATTATGTAGCAAATCATTAATCACGTGACTATCTAATTGTAAACATACTTAATCTACGAAAAAAGGCTGTTTATTGTAGAGAAATTTTACAGATTTGGAAGAAGTGTCATGGTAAGACGGTAACAAGTAAGAAAAAGTAAATGAAATTTCAATGTAAAAACGTACAACAATCTGTGAAAATCAGAGATTTGAGAGAACCGATCCGCAAACTACCGCTATGGCGTCACAAAATACAGAAAAGCTTAGAGATCTTTTCAAAGGTCAGCCAGGTTTGTCGATTTGGTGAGTAGACCAACAAGTGGAGATCAGCTATGGGAGCGTTCAAACTATGCTGACAAAATATTTGAAAATGTTCCCGTACAAGATTCAAGTCCATCAACTGTTAAAGCCGCAGAATATCAAGAAAAGATTCCAATTTAGCCAACTGATGATTGAAAGTAGAAGACGGCTCGACTGATGTTTCGAAAATTTGGTGATGAGCCTCTTTTTTATTTGTAAGGTTTTGTTAACAACCAAAACATGCGCCACTGTAGTACCTAAAATACTCATCTTGCAATTGTAAAGCCTCTCCATTCAGTAAAAGTGAAGAAAAAAGATTCTCGGTTATATTTCTTTGACGGCAATGTGAACTCTCAAAATTACCGTGAGGTGCTGGAAGAGAAGTTTCTACGGGGAGCAAAACGACCCAAAATGTTCAGCGGTTACTGGTTTATGTAGGACGGTGCGGTTTTTCACACTTTCACTCATAATTTTGGAACACATCATAGTTGTAGACTTCGATATGATAAAATTGATTGGCCAACATATTCTGCTGACCTGAATCCATGTAACTTTTTAAATTTTCTGGATGATTTATAATTAAAGGAAAATGAAAGGGACTAGTGGGAACAGTAGAGAAAATGAAGGGTAATAACTTATTTAACGCTCACATATACAGATTATAATAGAAGATAATAAGCGTAACCTTGTCTAAAAATGTACAAAATAAGCGACCCAAAGATAATATTCAGAAATCTGGTGGAGATGACACAATTAGGAGATACAGAAACGCATCTAACATGCAAGGAAATCTCAAGATACAAGATAAAAGAACAGGAAATTTGCAAACGAAGAAAAGGAAAAGAATATGGTAAATAAAGGGTCGAAGATTCAAGAGAACAAGATCAAGAACATCTAAATAGAAGAGGTGTTCAAGAAAATGAGACTTGGTGTAAAATAAAAAATAGAAAAGATGAAAAGATTAGGAAAATACCAAGAATAGGAGAGAGATAGACCACTATTAATATAACTGTCTAAATGCAGATAGAAAATTGAGGTTTTAAAAGTCACCAAGAATTTAATGTGGATATTAGAAGACCACTCGAAAGAGATACTTGAGGGAGCAGTTAAGGCAAAATAAACTTGCAATAGGACAAAGACCTTCACTCAAAGAGCTATATGCGGTTAAGAAAAAGTTTCTGTTTCTGGTGTTGTGAAATGTTAGACGTTTATACCATACAGGGCCTTTAGAAAATTCGAAACATGAAATTCAGATTATAAAATCGAAAAATTATATAGTAGCGGGTAGTTCAGCGAAAATAGGGATTTGGGAGTGGGGTTTTATCATTAATATAATAATAAGACGTATTACAAATGTACAAGACATACGGAGTTACAAAGGAACCAATTACGATTAAGACCATTATTTGATCCGGGTTAAGTACCGGCAAAAAATAGCAGTAAGAAATGAGCAACCAGAAAAAGAAAAAACAAAGTTTGACATAGATCAATTAAAATACGAGGATTAACAGCTCATATTTCGCGCCGTTTGCATCGTTTTTCTTACACTTCTTAAATAATAAAGATCGTATCAAGTATGGGTAAGCAGTCTGGCTTCCCCAATATATTCCCAGATATCCAGAAAGTGATTGCCAATGGTTTTGCCTAAGGTCGAACTCTCCATGAGCTTGCAGCACAGTTCAATCGTCACAAGAGTACCATTTCCCATTTCCTGAAGCGCTGGAGGATTTAAGGTGTTGTTGTAAAGAAGTCCAAGGCCGGTCGTCCCAAAACTATCTCGAGATTCTTCGACAAGAGCGTCATCAGCATATCCCATGACAACCCTTAGATTATGGCAGCCGATATTTTTCGCCAATTGTGTGACCTAAATACATTGTAAACCATCTGTTCGTACTATCAGACGTCGTTCGGTTAAGAAACCGATTATTTCGGAAAGACACAGAAATAAGCGCGTAGAGTGGGCATAGGCACACAAGAACTAGATGAGGAAAGAGTCGTAAAATGTATTATGGAGTGACGAAAGCAAATACATGTTGTTCGAAATGAACAGGATTCAGTAAAATCGTCGTCTCCAAGGTGCTCGTTTCGATCCCAAGTATGCCAAAACAGCGTTGTACATTTTCTTTCAGTACACTCAGTTAAAGTTGGCCGATGTAATAATTTTGAGTGCACGGTTGGGTAACAAAGTGATATTTTCTTTAAACCTGAGGCAGTTGTGTTTTAATTTCAGACTGTAATTACAGAAGGGTTATTCAGGGTTACATCACACACAAAAAAATGAAGAACAATTAAGATTTGTAGTCACAGTACATGGAAGATCATCACACGGTGTCAAAATATTCAATTTTTTTTGAATGCCTATAATTTTAAAAGTACACGACTAAGATGTTTTTTATTATTTTTCTGATAACAGTTACTACCTGGTCTATCACCCGTTTCCGGCTTGACGTTGATTTTTGGGACACCCTGTATAATCCGAGAATTATATGAACCCTTCGCGGATATGTAGTGCAAACATTTAAAAACAAGCACTCGGTGTCCGCCTTACCAAATACTGCTTCCAACATTTCGTATGCCTCTGTAGCCGGTTTCTCTAGCTCAAAACAAAGACAAGCGCAAACTCGATATTCCTTTAGAGTGCCATCAACTAAAAGGACCGTCGCAAAAGTTCAATGTTGTCACATCGTGCTTCAAAAATAAAAGACAACTAAACGAACCGCCCTTGATGAAAAAATAATATCAAAAATCAAGTCCGGGCTTTTTGTTCCACATCCTCGAACTTAACTGACTCAAGGTTCTCCTTTTAAAACTAAATTTTTTTAAGAACACGTAAATAATCGTAAAACGTGTTCCATCCTTTATCGCTCCATTCGTCCTTCATTCTAAGCTGAACTAGGTATTAAATTTGAAAAATACTGCAAAAAATTCGTGGCCATTTTTATTCTTTTTTTAAGCTCGAAAGGTGATAAAACCTATTTTTTGCAATTCAGCTTATGTTTGGAATGGATGTATTAAATTTTGTAATAAAATAAAATAAAATGCAATTTAGTGATACATAAAAATTTATAGCAGCTTAATTTTTTTTCAATTACAGTACTGCTCTTAAATTTATAGCGGTGTAGATTTTCATAAAAAATACGAAGGCGCAGTTAAAAAATACACAATACTGTGTCTCAACTTATTACACGATTCATTACTAAAACTCGCTAGAAAGATGATATTCTACCTAGAAGTGATAATTGCAGAAAAACGAATCTTTTTGGTGATGTCTGTCGATTTAAAAAATATACAATTAGTTTTTGTAAGAAAAAGTATTTGAAACTGATAGTAGTAATAGAAGTCCATGAAGACTTTAAGGCAAAGCGGTCAAAAAAATCCAAACATTTAAGAAATTCGACAATCAAAAATTTTGAACCCTCTTCATGACCAATTAGGGTGCAAAAATTCACATAACCGGGTGAGCCAATGATTTTGGTGCAAATTTTCTGTTTTAATACCCCCTTTGGTGATTGTTCCTTTATTTTGTAAAACAAATGACTTTTGAAAGTTAAACTTGTTCGGTAAGCTTCAAATGAGTTGAAACTATATATTCATTCAGAAAAACAATCAGCAAAGAAGGGGGATAAATATAAAAAATAATTACACCATGTCACTTGGTTCACCCTGTATATTTAGCTGCTATTTCCACTTGAACCTAGATTTTTGACCACAATTTTAAAAGATTAATTTTCTGGGGTGGCAAATTCCAAGAGTTAACGACTCAAGAATAGTCAACACGTTCTAAAATTCTTAGTGTGACGGCCTTCTCATTTATTTATTCGTCGATAAACAGTTAAAGCATAGAGCAACATACATTTTTTATCTCTAATCTTTTTTCATTCCATTTCATTCCCTCTGGCGAACCTGTAACCCCTAGAGAGGGCGTTCCCAGGTGATGGATAGGGAAATGCTCGGTATATATACCGAGGTGGGAGGAAAATAAAGTACCTTTCATCATATCTAATGTTATATAAAGGAATATCAAATAGAGTGGCTTACATAAAATCTGAAAATTATCTAAGTATATAACCTAACATCAAGAGTCAATGATGAAGACTCATAAATATATATGAAATAACAACGGCAATAGAAGATCACCCTGTAAATGTAGTTTGATTGTAGATAATTTAAATACTAAAATTAGTTTAAAATAAACAAAATAGATTGCTGTAAATTAAAAAAAATATATTTTTTAGTAGCCACTTTATTTATTTGCAAAAATTTAATTATTTGTATTTGACATTTCGCATACTGTGTTTTTAATGCATCAGAAAATACGGAGCAATTAAAATTTTGAGAACGCGATGCTTTAGGGGTCAATGGCTGAGGTTTGTTTCGTCCCGGTTTCCTGATTTGTAGTCGCTTATCTATATTAGTCTTGTTTATGAATAATTCCTCCAAAAACAAGCCTCACAATTAATAATAGCTATTTTGTCATCGCTTCGCGCTCGATTAAACTTGAATGTTCTGAAGCTCATTGTAGTTATTTAAGAGCCTCTTTCATGTCGCAACACTCGTTATAACTTCAAAAATTTTCAGAATACGGCGTTTAATTTAATAAAAAATATTGGTCACACGAAAACATTTAAAATAAATATTCGTAATACAAAATTGCATTCCCATTGTTTAGTAAATAAACTCTCTTTCTCTCAAGAGATAGCAAGCAAAAACAACATTGAGCTATTTATTTTTGGTATTGCTTTTTGAGGCAACGTTACCGGAATATAAGAATTTAAGAATATTTTCCCCAAGCTGTGCATCTGTCCTAAGAATCTTGATAATTATTACGCAATGGACAAGAGTACTTCTTGCTCTAACATAGTGATATGGACTAAATAAGCGCTAATTGAAGTACCTTCCGTTCATCCCACGTAGCATTAAAAACTCTTATGTTTGATTTACCATCATACAAAGAAGTTTACAACACTTTACTACAACCAATACATGCAGGGTACGTTGGCAAAATCCAGACAAAGCTCAACGTAAATTTCTTGTTGTATTTGGCTTTACTGTTAGATTTCTTTGACGTTCGGATACCCCACACGCGTGCTTAAGACGTGTGCTATCTAGAAATGGGTGGATTGGTGAAGAAGATTTTGGCTGAACTAATTAAATTCTTTATATATGCAAGATCTATGATGTACACCATCTCACAAAAGTGTGAATCTTTTAATACGGTAAGAAAAATTCACTCCAAGAAGATGACACAGACCCCAGTATTTATTTTAAGTGCTTAACAATTAATTTTAGAAGATCCTAAAGACGCCACCGAAGAAAATGGAAACCATCTTGGGTGTGAAAATTACAGAGGATCTAACATACAGATCCTAGGTGATAGATAAAGGGTACAACAGATACCGTCTGAGACTACAAAGACGAAAAAAGTCACCCGTTGTGATTTGATTCGTTGAAGAATAATAACGCGTTCTTTTAAGGAAGAAACAATCACAAAAATTACGGTAGTCAATGCCATAGAAAGAAATCATGACCTCCAGAAGGTCGTACACTTTTCAGTAAGACGCCACATCAGCTCACACGGGCCGTTTAGTAAAAAACTGGATAATAACACGGATATGTTTTAACCTAAAAAATTATAATCAGCCGATAATCCTCTAGAAGGGGTTCTAACAAATCTAAACAATCCATCGCGGTTTCTTCCTTCTTCTTCTTCTTTTCTTTAGGTGTCGTCTTCTCTTAGGAGGTTGACTACCATCATGGCTATTTGTATTTTTAACGTCGCAGTTATCAATAATCCAATGGAACTCTATCACAGTCTCAAGTTATTCAGTCACGAGGTGCGCCTTCTTTTCCTTCTACTTTTTCTTTCCTTAATTTTTCCTAGCAGGATATTTTGTATCATTTCATATATCTTTCCTCGCATCACAAGGGCCGAATACCAAAATGTTCATGTTTTATTGTGTTTAATACTTATTTCTGTTTCCTTATTCTTCTGAGTACTTTATCATTCGTTAATTTGTATTTTTCTTCATCGTCTAAACTTCTATTCTATTCTATAATATGCCACCAAAAACACACACAAATTTAACATTCTGATTCTAAACTGTAAGCTCACGTCTCTGTTAAATAATTCATTTTTCATTTTATTAAAACTTGCTTTGGCTGGACCAATCCTTGTTCTAATTTCTTCATCTGTTCATTCTTTTTGTTGATAATTGTTCACAGGTATTTATATTAATGGGCCTCTTCTACTTTTTCTCCTCTAATCCATATGCTTTCTTGTCGTTGTATTTTTTTCTTATTTACTTATTTATACATTTTTATTATGGGTTCATCTTTTGTTATTTTTTTATTGTGATATTTGTTCTGCTGCAGTTAGTTTCTTTAATCTCATTTCAAATTTTATTTTAATTGTATCGTGGTCACTTGCTGAATCTGCATTCTGATAAGTTTTGACTGACTTAGTGAAATTGCGATATCTTTTATTTATCAATACATAATCGAGATGTTATAAAGTCTTTTTCAGGGAGTTTAAAAAACATATTTGAAATTATCATGCCCTATTCCTCACAGAAAATCTGTCTTGCCTTTCATTTCTTATTCCTAACCCATAATTGTCTATGATATGTTTCACATCATTTTTTTCCTATTTTGGATTTTAAGGCCTTTATTACAATTATGATGTATCTATTTTTGTAATATCTAAATCACATTATTCTACTTCTTAAGTTTTTTTTTGCTGTAACAGCATATACCTGTATTACATTTAATATTCTTTGCACTGCTTGTGTTGCTATCATAGTTACCCTAACTAAAATAGGTATGACATTCTTCATGAAACACGTTAAACCAGTAGTTTATAATAGGTTAACGGACTGGGGTCAGTTTAAGCAATATCTACATTAACTCATAAATATGAGAATGTAAGCTTAAAGACACCAAACGAACTCGAGAGTACAAGTCATTTCAAAACAACAACATCTTTAATCAACTCATCGCCAAGTTTAAAAAAGAAATAACCAAGTTACGAAATAAAACTTTCCAAAACTAGGTAAGCGACCTTTCCAAATGTGATTATAGTATTTGGAAAGCTACCAAAGGATTTAAAAGAGCTCTGGAGCGAGCTTAGATAAAAAAGGTTGAGCTTTTTGCCTAGCATATAGCAAACGTCTTTATGATTAACTCTACTGAGATGGATCCAGATGTTACACATTTCCATAATTTAACGCAAAAGTACAGTTGTGTCAATGAGAAAGAGGAGAATACTACTTATTAGTGCCCTTTAATGCAATTCCACGCTTAACCTATTGACCATTGCAACTAAAACTTACGCAAATTATTTTAATTCAGAAGCCTGGAAAGCCGCTCTATCTTAACCCCCAATCAGGCAACTCCCTGTTGTGCCAAAACCTTTTTGAAAAACTTCTCTTAAAATGTCTTCCTGAATCTAACCATTTGACCGCACAACAGTAACACAGAATAACAAATGTAAATTCAAACATCGCTCCACATATCCTTCCCTACTAGTATTACCTACTGTTACAATCATAATTATCGCACCGATTTCTGAGTACAGAAAATTTTTACTGGTGTTCCCCAAGACAGTGGCATCGGTCCTCTATTCTACTTCCTTTTTATAGCATACATACCGACAGACTACGCCAAGTACTATACTGGGTACCTTTGCAGATGACACTGCCATTTTCGCCTGTCATATAAATCCTCACTTTACATCAGAAACTGGTTAAATAAATGGAAGATCAAGGTCAATAAAACAAAGTTTACACATGTAACGTTCACAACACTACAATCAGTGTGTTCCCCTGTAACCCTCAACAATATTCCCATACTGCAAGTGGATGAAGCAAAATACTTAGGACTTCAAATGGACAAACATCTTACATGGAAAATCCACATCCTCAAAAAAAGCAAAGAAATGGATCTCAGAATTAGAAAAATGTATTGGCTTATACGACACCCACATCATTATAAAACCATTATATGATCTATCTGGTCTGATGGGTGCAGATGATAGGGTTATTTAAGTTACTCCAATAAACATAATAGAAAACGTTGTGGTCAATTTTTAATGCTCCCTGGTATGTATCCAACATAGAATATGTGAGAAACGTAATTAGAAATCAGAAATACAAGTCGCTATTATCGCCCTGATAACAGAGAACAAACCTAGGGAAATGGCAGCGGACACTAAAAATCTAGGGATATGAGTATTCCGTTACCATGCCCTCACCCTTGAAGAAAAACGAAGCAGCACGACTAAATATTTGTCCCTTCAAATATTTTTGTAATACTAAGTCTTGCGTTATTAAGACGGGTATATCATTGGTGGTAAAGGAACTAGTACATGCCCAATTGTTGCTATACATAGCCATGGAGCCGTGGACGATTCAACAAAGCGTCTTTGTTTACAAAACCTTTGTTGCAACCGATCATTCGATGATGCAGACATTTATTAATCTACGAGGTGTCGTTCTGTCTACGCGTTATGCTTAAAAAATATATGGACAATTTTTCTGCGCGCCTGCAACAATTCCTGAATAAGAATGGTCATCACTTAAATAGCGTGTCTGCCCTCCACAGTGGTAAACAACATGTGCAAATTTGTTTACTACTTATTTATCTGACTTACAAATGATTAAAATTACTTTATACTATTTATGTACAATTTATAAGGTAAAATTGCACTATATTTATATGTAACACTATTTATGTTGCACGCACACAGCTTCCGGCATTTGAATTGACTTCCAGGACTGCTTTGCTGCGAGATATCGAAACAACTCAAAACCAGTTCCAGAATGTACGCGAAATTCTTAGTAAACATTTGGTAATTTCTTATTGTTCGAACCCGGTACGTGCATACGCAGCATGGCTGGATTCCTGGAAGGTATTATGTCATTATGTTCAACAAAAACAGCCGCCATAGACGTCGATACGCGAAAGCGAGGTCTTCAAAAATATTTTTGTTCTAAAATATACTTTACTCCACATATGCATTAAAGGTTTCAATTACTTATTCTCATCTTAGCTTTATTCTCCTTAGTTCTCCATAAAAGACAATAAAAGTTATTTGTAGTTCAAAAATCAGTAAAATAAAACCAAGACGGTACAAGGAAAAATACGGAAGACGTAAAGCCAAAACCAATAATTTACAACCTGCAGACACGTGTCTACTTAATTCCTCCAAGTTTCCAACTTTTTCTTTTAGGCGGGGATTAAGTAATCAAACGCTAACAACAAAATCATTTTTCAGAAACTCCACGCCCCTAAAACAAATTAATTTTAATGCAGCGCGGCTCGACGATGACATCAGCCTAATAGTTTCCAAATCCACAAATCCATCACGAATAGCGGGCAGAATTGCCAAGTTCGCTTCCGCCCCAAATTAAATAAACTTGTCAAACTCGAAAACTTTTCGATTAAAATTTAATCTCCTATTAGCCGCTATCATCGGCGGGCGAATTTTAACGTCGTCCAAGAAATTTGGTCCCGCGTCGGCGGGCGTGACGGGGCGCTAGTTCGTATGAGTATTTATAGTAATGGAGCAACATAAAGGATATTACCGCCGTTGTGCCAAAAGTACAGTTAAATATCAATTACGTCTCAGCAGCCGGATAGTTCGCAATAACGGCGAGACGTGCGCATCGCGCAAAAATGCGCGCCGCCGCTCGGTCCGGGAGATAGCGCGAACGAAAACATTTATATTTCAGCCGCAGCCGTTTCCTGGATGCCGCGAATTGTCGTATAAAAAGACCATCAATCTGCAAACAAAGTCGAACGGGAAAGCAACTACCAATTCATCACTGATTATTCCAACTCCGGCACTCGTGGTTTTGTTTTAGCAATTTGAGCGTTCGGGGCAAAAAATTGCGATTGCTGTTCTCGGGCTTTGATGGCGGCTGAAGTGCAATCGTCGACCGGAACGACAAAACCACAGGAAATACGGATTCCAAATAAATTCCTATATTTCTTTATCTTTTCGGGGAATATGGTTTATTTACATCTATATTGCCACCAAAAAATTAGTAATTTACATTACAAATTGGAAAGGATCGACAGAAAAATATTAATGCTACAATTTCGTTAAAAAAAAAATAATACGAGCCTAATGAAAATAAGAAAAAAGAAATACAGATAAATTTTGGGAAGATCTGACAACGATCACAGAAGCCAGTAAAATCAAAATCTTTATAGTTGGAGATTTTAATAATAGGGTGGGAAGAAGGAAAATAAAATAAAAATGTCATAACACATGAAGAAACTGAAAGAAACAATAATGGAGACAGACTGATAGATTTCTACACTAAAAATAACTTAATAGTAACTAATACTTTTTAAAAACATAAAGATATACATAAATTTACTAAAATAATGCCAAGCATAAATGAGAAATCTAACAGATTACATATTAACAAAAGAGATAATAGAATGAAAGTTCAAGATGCAAAAGTAAAAAGAGGTGCGGAAATATATAGCGATCAGTATCTACTAGTAGGAAAGATTAAAAAAGTAAGAGAATGCTATAAAGATAAAAACAGAGGGCAACAAAGGGCAACAAGAAACTCATAGACGACAGTGGCAAAAATATGGCAAATAATTAAGACAATAATTATTAAGGCAGCGAAAGAGTCATGCGGTATCAGTAAAATAAATAAACAAAATAAGAGAACAGCATGCTGATCTAAAAAAAAGAAAAATGAATAAAAAGAACAAATGGAAACAATATCTATCATATAGGTCGGAAGATAACTACAGCAGCTACAAACAAAATTTAAATATATAATTATACGAGCAAAAGCTAAATCGTGGCAGAAATTTGACGAAAAATTAGAAAGCAATAGCAAGAGAAACTAAAAACTTCTCCATAAAATATTAAAAACACTAAGAAATTGTACAACAATACAAACTATAATAATAAAAAATAAAGAAGGGGAAATAATAACAAACACAGCGAACATAATGAATAGATAGGAAGAATATTTTTAAGGATTATTATGTGGATAAACAGAAGATCGCAAACCAAATAGAGAACGGCAGAAAGATACATATGTAACTGAAGAAAACCACACAGAAGAAGAAAAAAGAATATCAGAGAAGGAACTACAAATAGTTATAATAAAAATTAAAAATGTTGAATATCCTGGGCACGATAAGATCACAAGCGAAATGATTAAAAAGATAGGGACTGAAGGCACATAACTGCTATTACAAATGTATAACAAAATATAGAAAGACGAGAAGATCTCCAGGGACTGGAAAATAAGATAAATAGTGCCAATCTATAAAAAGAGTAACGAGAAAAGTTACCGTGGTATAACTCTGTTGAGTATGACATTGAAGATCTATGAATAAATATTTAGAGAAGAAGCTCAAAACCATAATAGAACCAAAAACGTTAAAAGCACAAAGTGGCTTTCAAAAAATGAGAAGCGTATAAGACTTTATATCTCAGTCAAACAGATAATCACGAAAATTATGGAATACAATAAAAAGGCCTTTTTTGCCTTTATAGATCTAGAAAAAACATCTGATAAAGTGCCACCAAAAGAAATAATAGAATAGTTGGGAAACTTGTAGGAGTGAGTCCTGAACTGAAGACAGTAGTAAAAAGCTTTTATAAAACTACTAGAAATCATGTTATCAGTAACTCAAGCGAATTTAGCACCAAGCATGGGTTGAGACAAGAAGTGGTGAGCCCTGTATTATTTATGGTGTTCATGAATGACATTATAAGGGAATTCCATGCGAAACTCAAAAGACTGCATATAGGTTACAGAAATCTGCGACCAATATGTATATCCGAATGCGCATTTGCTGATGATGAAATACAAATAAATTTGCTGATATGAAATGACGTTTTAACTAGGAAAAAAAATAAAAATAAATGTGCAGAAACCAAAGTAACGGCAGTAGCAAAAGACCGACAACGTAGAAATATACAGATAAATGAGAAAGTGATCGAACAAGTTCAACAGCTTAATTATTTGGGGGTGAATATCGATGACAGGGGAAGGTAAGAGATAAATATACATACTCAAAAGACTAGAAAAAAATAACAAACTATACTATTCAACAAATAAGACCTTTATAAGACAAAGAGAAGTGTTGCAGGGAACGAAACTAAATATATATATTTATATAAGCAATACACCAGCATTGACAAACAGATATGTATCATTGACACTACCAACAAGAATGAAAAAATAATAGACGCATTAGAGATGAAATATCTAAGACGACTTAAAGAAGTTACACTAAAAGATCGGGTGAGAAATGGCCAAATAAGGCAATAATTTAGAAATCAAACCGATATTGCAGTTTATAGAAAGTCGATGGCTGAACTGGTGTGGACACCTACAAAGAATGGAAAAACAAAATAGTAAAACAAATATGGCAAGCTAAAATAACAGGAAAAATAAAAAATGAGGACCGTGGGAGACATAAAGCACATTCATGCTTTTTCCGAATATGTCTTCGAAATCAATGGTTTAGAATGGCAAAATGCAACCCAGAGACTACCACCAAGGGATCTGGAGCTCACCAGTACTACCAGCGAGGTAGTCTTATATTCTCATCTTCATCATCCCAAATCATTTGTCTCAATTTCATGCTCCTATCATGCAGAAAAAATTTGTAATACTGTTTTATGCCAAGCTGACATGTACTTCATGTTACATTTACAGTGGAAATGATAACGACTAACCTTTGAAAACCAGTGCAATTTGATCATTTCTGGTGTCAAAATGTAGATAATGCAATTCATTTTAATTAAATAAATCAAATCAAAACCGCGGTTCGAGATTGGTATGAGATTATATAATTATCGATAATTGTAATTATAAATTTTTACTCAAATATTGAGAATTACCTAAATAGTTTAAAATTTAATGATAGAAACAAAGGAAACAAAGAACATACCAATATAAAAATTTCAGAGGGATATGAAACAGTGTTCTGTGTCACCTAAAACCTAACAAATGCCTGCTTAAGTCTTGTAATTTCGTATGAAAGTGGATAGATAACAGAAAACAAAAGCTTTGGATAATTTTCACAATCGAGGAAACAGACAAGCAACCCTAGCAAAGGACAATCCCCTAATGCCAAAACGGATCGTATCAATCAAATAACGTCTAGAAACCTACAACATTGTACGACCTTAAAACCGTTGCTTGGGGAAAAAACACATCGAAAAAAGACGTTCGTAGCAGAAAATGTAGACGAAAAGAGAAGGGCCGGAGGAGAGGCGGGGAGGAAGGAAGTACTAGAGCAACGCGTCGTCCACTTGTATTACTAAAGTCATATAAAACCTTTATCACGAGATATCGCTTTACATTTTGATGAACTACTAAAAAAAAGAAATGAACATACCGGAAAAATCTAAAAAAAAAAAAACCAAAACAAGAAGCTACCCTAGTTTCCATACCAATAAAATATCAATAGCTATCTTGCTTTTGAGAAAAAATTTATTGAAACTTTAATATGTTGATTGCAAGTAAATAAATTCGAGCTCAAAATTTCTCTAATTCAGAAACATCGTAAAAACTGGATAAAAATAAATTCTGCTCCTTCCATTTCATATAGCAATTATTCACCAATTAGCGTTTCCTCTCTTCATTAAAAAGTAATTTCGGGGGTTTTTAAATTGTATCATTCATCAAAAGTAAGAAGTGAAGTGATTATCAAAAGTCAGAAAAGGAAAAGCAATAATTCGTGCGGTGCTGCGTGTGTAGTTGTGAATAAAGTAAAAAAATCATAGAAATAAACAATAATAGGCAGTGATGGATGCCGTACGCTCACGGTTACACCATGCTACCTGACAGCCCATGTTTATTGTATCTTGCGTGAAGTTCCTATGTCCTGCTTGACGCAATCAATGAGGGAGTGAACGTAAAGTATTTTCCTTCAATGATGCGTTTCGCTAGATTGTCTACAAGTGATCCCATACTATTCCGAAAGAATAGTTTGCAACAGCTTTACAGAAACTGCAAGAACAATGGTAGGCAATGCATAGGCATTAAATGAGAATATAACTAATGAAATTTGTACTCAGCTTTTCGTAATAAAAATTAGTGAGGAGAAAATAATTGTGGTTTGAATAACTCCTTAAATTAGTGTAAACCAGTATTGTTATTGTTATTAACTAGTAAGTCAAAGTTTTACCGCATGCGCCTACTATCGGCAAGAATTGGACAGGTAATGCATGAAACATCGATAGATGGCGCAAACCGCCTAATTACTTCATGATAATTTATGTTTTGACCTACAACAGGCCAACCGTAACCTAAATAAAAAAATCTGAAACCTTTATGTGAGATTTGGCAACAAACCGATTCGAATAAGATATTGGCCTTCGAAATCGGTTCATAACTATATAGCAGTTGCAATGTTAGTTACACACAAACACATAGTTAGTTACATTTTGCAGTTTGTATTTTGTATATATACGAAAAATTGTTTTAGTGACTTGCAAATTACATAATTAATTTTATGCCAATGAAATTACAAACAGAAACCATTTCATTTTCCCGACCAGTTTTAATAAAAAAATCTTTCGTTTACCTCAAACTTTAAATTAACAATAAGTGAAGTTGTGGTAACATTAGGCCCATCAAACAAGCCAATGAATTTTGTTAGGAATAAAAAAATAAATCATCAACTTATGATCGCTGAATAAATCTTTTTAAAAACCCATAGTTCTTAAAGATAACTAGCAAACTCAGTGAGAGTGTGTAAAGAAAACCAGCCGATATCATACTCGCGCTCATACTGCAGGAATCCCCGTAGTTTACAAATTTAAAGTCTTATATCTATGAAACTTGCAGCGCCCCAGACTAAGAGAGTGGTGGCAAATGTAAAAGAGAAGACTACGTAAGTGAAGGTTGTTCCTAAGCAGTTGTCCCCCAGTGTCTATAAGACTTTCAGATGTGGTTAAAGCTATGCGCCCACCTTATCTTTTACCATCTAATCGAACCCTATAATTTGAAACTCATGGTACACCGTATATAACGTATAATGAACAGAACTTTCTGATGCACGATAACAAAACCATTTTCAAACCAATACTGAGAATGCATAAATTGCTATGGATTTCCTTAATGAATTTTCCTAATCTAGGCAAACTTGATATTGAGATGATTTTGTAACAGACGAGTCTGAAATGTCATTACTACATGATATCTAATTTTCAATTCATCGACAGTATTGAGTTAATTTTTCTACACCTAACCCAATTAAAAAAAAATCTCAAGAGTTCAGGGAAACAACTTGGTCAATCAGCTCATTTTGTTTTTGTTTTCGCTTTTAGTGCCAATATTCTCTCTATAATTATACTAGAGTTCGAAGTGCAATTACTTCAATCTTACTATAACCCAGAGAATCTTATGCCCTCTTCTTTGTCTCGCGATGGGAATGAACTTCTTCAGAACTTGATGATCGCCAGTCTTTGTCAAGAATATGGAATCTGTCATCCTGTTATGGGAGATTTCACTCCATACACTGACTTATTAAAGGTAAAATGGGCCTATAACAAACGAATCTATGGTCGAAATTTTTTTAGTTCATAAGGTTGGTATATTGAGATATAAAAAAAACTAACATTCGATTCTGATATTTCAGTGGCTGTTCATACAATACATATAATACCCAAGTTGTGAGGTCCGATGATAGATGCATTAACCGTCTCAATGTTCTTAAGGGTGGTTACAGTTATTGCTTGATCTATTTGTGAGTTTTATATATTAAAGGATACTTCATCAAACTCTTAAGTCCTCCCTTTGTGCTGATGAGTGAACAATCATTTGTGGACTAGGCCTTGATGTGGCCTTCGCCGTGGCCATTGATGTAGATGATAATTATCCCCCAAAAAACATACTTTTAGCAAACCCCGTGGTACTTATCCGATGCTAACAAATATCACTCAAGAATGTAAGCCAAAATAATTTTAGACTTGCTACTTTAATGTAAAAAGTTAATGCTCTACATATACTAAGCTGGTACAAAGTTCAAGCTTTTCTAAAAATATATATTTTTTTTTATTAAAAATATGCAGATTTACAATCTACTCATAGTCAGTATTGAGTATTAAGTAAATGTTCTGTTGGGTGATATCATGAGGGAAGCTGTAGCCATCGCTAGGCTGCGCTAGGGGCTGCGTTAGTGCAGGTTAGGATGAAGTTGTAGATCAAGCGGCCAGTGGCGCTTAAGACGTCTCGTGACGGGTGGTTGAGCGGAGAGCTAGTCGACAAGGTTGTTGCTGTGTCCTGTGAGGCGGTTGGTGTATGCAGTTGACAGTCTTTTGATTTCGCTGGCTATATACGGGATGTTCAAGTCGTTATGAAGGGTTTCGTTTGTGATATACCAAGGAGCATTGGCTATCATGCGGATGGTCTTTGACTGGAATCTGTGTATAATCTTTGTGTGTGACGCTTTTGCACATCCCTATAGTTGGATCCCATAGCTCCATATAGGCTTCAGTATGGTTTTGTAGATTAGAAGTTTGTTAGATAAAGAGAGCTGTGATCGGGTACTAAGTAGCCACATCATTTGCTTAAGTTTTAAGTCTAGTTGCTTTCTCTTAGCTTTTATGTGGGTGCTCCATGCGAGTTTTTGATCTAGTTGCATCCCCAGGTATTTTATTTCTGTTTTTATTGGGATAAGGACGTTGTTGATTCTGGCTTGTGGGCGATACGTCGAGTGGTGAATGTTACATGCGCGGATTTATCGGTGTTAACTGTAATTTTTCATTTAGAAAACCAGTCCTGTAAAGAGTCCAGGTGGGCCTGTAGGTGTTCTGCTGCTATTTCATGTGATCTGTTGATTGATGGGAGGGCTGTATCGTCAGCGAACGTGGCTATCACTGTATTTGGTGTAGTTGGAACATCTAAGGTAAATATTAGGTATAACAATGGTCCCAAGACACTGCCTTATGGTACCCCAGAACCTATGCGGTGACAGGAGGATGTTGTGGTGCTAATTTTTACTTGGTAAAGTCGATCTGCTAGGTATGATTTAAGCAGTAGGTACACCTGACTTGGAAAATATAGTTTAATCTTATAGAGGAGTCCTTTATACCAAACTCGGTCGAATGCTTGTTTTATGTCCAAAAATGCTGCTGTGCATATAGTTCTTGTTTCTAGACTTTCCAGTTATTTGATTAATGATTCTATGGGTTTGATGAACAGTTGAGTGGGATTCTCTAAATCCGAATTGGCATTCTGGTATAAGTTGGTCGAGATCTCAACGTATTTGATTCGTTTAAGTAGGAATCGTTCGAAGACTTTGGATAGGAAGGGTAGAAGTCTTATTGATCTGTAGGGTTGTGATTCTGTAAGTGGTTTACCAGGCTTAGCAATCACTATTATTTGGGCGTATTTCCATGTAGTAGAGACATAACAGAGTCGTAGGATATGGTTATAAATTCTAGTGAGTAGTCGTATGGCTCTTCTAGGAAGATTTTTAAGAACTTCGCCTACTATAAGACCATATCCAGGAGCTTTTCTTGAATTTGTTAGTTTAAGTTGTTGTAGAACTTCCGCCGCTGAAAAAGATTTGAGTGATAATGATAACTGGCACAGGGCGTCAAGGAAGGAGTCAATTTCATTATCATCTGTATTGTCTTGTCGCTGTGGTGTCTGGAAAACGGTGTCGAGGTATTCAGCGAATACCTTTGCTTTGTCTTCGTCAGATCTAGCCCAAGTACCATCTTGCTTTCTTATGGGGGGTATTGCTACAATCGGTCGTTTGAACTTTTTGGTTGCTTTCCTTCTATAAAAGAAAATTGCGGCATTTCATCTATAATAACTAGTCCAGAAGAGCAATCACCTGCGCACAAACTGCACCCCGTGCATTTAAAACGAACTTATTTCTCCATCCGCTAAGCAAACGCGATAAGTCTGAAGAGTGTTTCCATTAAAAAATTAAAACAGCCCCGGCGCGGCGCTGGCGCTTCGGATCGATTTCCGATAACGTCCTAATCGGCGCATCCTCGGTTAATTTAAATGGATGTTTAATAACTGCTGCTATAATCCGGCGGATATGCTCACAATTTTTCGTTAGTGGTCGCCGACGTCGGGGCGAAATTGCAACGAATGGCTAGTTGCACAGACATTAGTCTGACTTACTAGCGCTCGATGGCGCTCCGCAAATATTGAAAAACTATTTAGCTCGGCTCCGCCGGCGACACATATTTCTGATTTTAGTCTGCTGCAGCTTCCGCTTGTTTTTGTTGCGATGCCAATTGTAAATAGTGGGGCACTGCAACTTTCAAACGAATGCTATATATAGGATGTTTTCCCTTGAATTTCTAAGAAATTAGGCATTTTCCAGACTTGTATGCATTTTTTAAATGACCACCATTTCATTACTTGACTCATTAAGATTTTTATTGATGGAGTTGATCGCCATACTCAGCAAGGAGAGTTACCCGCAAAAGATATTTTTGACGTCCTAGGCTGGCAATTTTTCTCCGCCTTCCCTCAAATTTTTGCAAAATGGGAACATGGAACAATTTATTTACAAATAATCACAGTGGGATCAGTCAGTGCGGTGACCTTACAAAAATAAGATGTGCAAAACGATCTTAAAGATAGGCAACCAAAAGTACGCGCAGAGTTCAGTCACGCCACATTTCACATCAGCTGTCTTTGTTTACTTTCTGTTCATATGTATAGATAGATTATTATTCTTTTCCACCAGACGTAATGCTGGTTAAAAGGCAATTGTCAGCGAATTTCTGCTCTTTTTGTCAAGTCTAATGTAGATTGGTACGGTTTGCACTGATGGAGCATCAATAAATCTGAAGAAGCTCTTTTAAAATCTGTTTCAGTCGTGGAAATATAGTAAATAATATTTGATTAATATCAGTGCACCATTCTAGGCTATTCCTAATCTACAATTTAGAGCAAATTTCTTTCAGTAAAATGTCTTACTATCAACATAACGTAGTGGTAAAAAAGTATGCTAAGCCATGACGGATCTTACCACTCATTGCCATATTCATTCCATCAGTTACTCATGTTTTATGGGATTTCGTTAGTCTCTCTCATACAAATTTTCTTTCGATTTAGTTTCTGTTCAGCTATTAATCTATGAACTGATGATTGTGTTTTTAGCAGAAGGAAATTTTTGAAATAATTGGTAATCTGTCTAGACTATGTCAACAGTTCGGTAAAAACACATTATGGAAAAGTCAGGTTTTTAAATAGCATAAAGTGCAAACGGAAGACCAACATGCTCCCACCAAAGCCCAAAATAAAACTGGATCACAAAGACTTAATTTTCACATTTTTAATGAAAGCTCAATACTACTGCGATCTGCTCGTAATCAGAAAAAGTGTACTTCTTCTTCAAGACAACGCCTGCTTCCACCCTACCGCCGAAACTCGAGCCAAAGTAAAACAAATATATTGGACAGCAGTAGATTACCCTCTTTTAAATCCCCTAATGTGTTCTATCATCCTTTCAAACTTTCAAGAAAGCCTTACGACGGACGTGATTTGAAATCAATAATCAAGTAGAGGAATTTATGGGCAAAAGGTTTCAGGATTAATCTACATATATTAACAGAAGTAGCTTCAAAAGATTGTCCATTGTTGCATCCAATGCAATAGGTGAGATGTAAAAAAGTGGTCGTGCATGGTGTATTGTCATATGTCACTTCAATGAAGTACTGCATGTTACATGCTATTAGGTCATAATCGGATTCTAAAAACCCTTAATGTTTCATCCACAACATATTCAGGAGAAAATCTGGTAATAAAAAAATTAATAAAAAGATTTTTAAAAGATCTGGTTCTATAGATGTCCCCCGCAGTTGTAGACGAATCTCTGACCATAGCCTAACAATCTGACAACAAACAACACGATTCATCAATGAATTATACAAAACATTAAATAATTTGTTTTTAGTTTTGTCCCAAGCTACCTTGTGGTCTAGAAATCCTTCACATTCAGACAGATTTTGAGAAGCAGCGGTAGCTTTAATGGCTATATACACCAATTTCACCTCTATTGCTATATTGGGTTGCTTTTCTACAATTGCGTATATAAAAGTATTGTATTGGAAGAGAGGAGATCTCCTTACGCTATCTACAAAACTTGTTTTTATAGAGCTAATTTTAATTCAACTATGAAGAATCGTACCACACCCCACACCAATTCCAAAATCAGAAAAAAAAACACAGTATTCCAAAATTCATTTATGTAGAGGTACAACCAAAGAGACGTGTTACTACAAGAAAGAATAGTAGTGAATAAATCAATAATAAACTTTCATAAAAGAAGATATGATACGAAGCAAGCATTGGGTTATCAAAAAGTCTTCAAGGTGCACCCCAAAAATCAACTCGAGATAATTTATTCTTTTATGATAGACACCAAAATACAAAGTTTTTCAAAAAATGTACGCGCTCTTTGAATGACAATAAATGCAATGTTTATTGACTTAGAAACAACTTTATAAATGGTATTTGGGAGTCCGGGTATCTATGGAACACCATTTAAACTTACCAGATGTTACAGTGGTCTAAAATATCGGAATTGATGCATTATTTTTTGACCAAACAGTCACTGACAGCGTTTACCTAAACATGCTGTAGAAATCCGTTGCTTTGCGCGTCGAAGATTTGTTTGATAATAGTGAGATTTGATTTCAGATGGAGCACCTCTCCATTAGATATAAAGGCCTACCTCCATTCGAAGTTTTCGAAAAAACCTTCAATGTATAAATACCAAACAAATCATTTTGCTACAAAAAATTGATCTTTGTGAAGTAGCAACAAATTATGAAAGAGTTGTGACTTAATATTACATCGGAATCAATAGCAGCTCTATAAAAGTGCATCTTACTTTAAGAGGTCAAAAGAAGTCGAAGGAGCCATCCGCCCCACGACTCCCCCATTCATGCCGCACAACCAAAGAGACTAAATCATCGATGAACAGTGGAAAATCCGGAAATTTGTATGTAAAGCAGCAGCCGCTGCAAGCAGAGTCGACAGGGATGCGGCGAGCGCCGTGGCGCCGCGCCGAGACGCCCGCCGTCTTCGTGACGACGCTTCGGCATACATGACGTATAGACTTAGTCGAGTGGTTATCCCCGCGACGAATCTAAAATCACAGCATCAGCAAAACACGGGCCCTGAAATATGGCCACGGCCTTCCAAAACATGTTTTCACATAAATTTCCCGGCGACGCGGGATAGTTTCGGGTTTTCTTAATCGGACCGACAAGATGTCGTAAACCAAAGGAGCCGGTGTTTGTGGGGCGCCACATTTTTCAAGGGGTGACGGCTATAATAGATGGCGGCCGCGGTAAACAGAAAAATAAATAATTGTTCATGCAGCGGGCGCGGCGCCTGAGTGGGTGGCAAGACGTCGCCTTGTTAATCAGCAGCATCAGTGCGGGATTTTCGTGGAATTACCCCGTTCCTGACGTTTATACCTCTATTATTTTCCAACCACCGACATTCTCGCAAAAACACTTTTAGTCTACCAGCAAATAAGAACTTATTTCCATGTTATAATTATTCTGGACAAAATCTTAACAAAAATTTTTTCAAAGACTAAATTAAAATACTGAAAATTCTAATAACACAGTACATCTGAAAACACAAAAGGAAGTTGAAGTCAAAACGGAAATCTTTGTTTTAGAGGTATAGAAAGCGATGTTGGTACTACTAGAGGTAGTCAGTAACAAGTGTGCCTTATTACCGTTAAGCGGCGCATACGTCACAGACCAATCACTTGACTAATAATCACAATAATAACAATACGACCATGGAACAGTATGTTGTGATCTTCCTTGTAGTAGTAAGAGTCCAAACACAGCCACAATAAAACATATGAATGGTATCAACATTTTAGAGAACATCGTATAACGTGAATGATAACCCTGACGATGGTGACTATCCACAGAGTAGAACGCCCGATCTAGAAAAGTCTACGCACAATTTTCATGAAATTGCATAAGTAATAAATTTTTCTGAGAGGACAATGAACACCATCATTCAGGAAAATTTGCAAGTGGAAGATGGGGCAAGACAATTTTTCACATTTGATCGACAGAATAGTTCAAGTCTGCAGTGAGCTGCAGGAGTGTTTTGAAAAGCAAGACAAGGTCAAAAACCTGGACGTTTCGGTTTATTCCAAATTCAAGACAAGTATTTTTGTCGAGGAAGCAAACAAACTTACCCACACCCAGAAAATTCCGGACCATTGCGCCTGCGGACAAAATGGAGGCGAATGTATTCTGGGATAGACTTTATTCGTGTCGAGTGTCGACGCCTACAGCGAAGAATACTATCGCATTCTAAATGAGATGTATAATCATCTGCAGAATAGTCTGGTTTGATAAAAAGTATGTTTTACTTCTACAGGATAACGCGCGTCCTCAAATTATAACTCGGCTAGAAGGTATAGCTACATTCCCCTTACAGTCATCAAATCTGTATAGATCCTCAAAACAGTCCCTGCAAGGTCAGCATGTCGGCGCTAAAGACGAAGTGAAGTAGGCTGTCCTAGGAAAGTTTAGATTATATCAAAAAATAAAGTTTTACTCGTTGAAATTTGTTCTTTCATCTTGTTCAAATAAAAGTCCTAGTTTGATTGAACTGCCCTCATAAAAATCGAGTTTCATTCCATCATATATGAGTCAGCTATGATAACTAAGCTTGATTATATAAAATATACGTTCAAAACAAACGTTTTCACATAAAAGTCCAAAAAAATTCAAAAAAATCAACGTACATGGAAAAAACAAATAAGTATCTTCGGTGGAGGCTTGGAAGATGAAAAACCATATCAGTGACAGAGTAGAAGCATTCGAAATGTGGACTTACCGAAGAATGTGCTTAGAAAAATGAGAAGAAGTACTAAACAGTGAAAACAAGAAAATTGCAATATCTGGGCCATATAAGTAAGGCGAGGAGGGAGATATGAAATTCTACAAAACATTATACAAGGGAAAATTCAAGAAAAAGAAGTAGAGGAAGAAGACGTATCTCTTGGTTAAGTAACCTGAGGAAATAATATAACTGTAGTTCCATTGAACTGTTGAGATTTGCAACGTCAAAAATACGAATAGCTGTGACGATAACCAACCATCTTAGAGAAGGTGGTAACTAAAGAAGAAGAAGTGGTTATACACTTTTGATGACAAAAACAAAGAAATGTGTAAATCACATCACAAATGTACAAAAGGCGTAAAATAAGTAGTTGCCACAGTAAACCTTATCTTTAAGATCTCTCATTTCTCAGTCGGAAGATTATATAGAAGGATAACTTCATATGTTCATATTTTTATTATGGTTTAATAAATTAAAAGAAAATATCTGCTTACGTGGGCTATTAAATACTAGGTATTGGGATAAATCTACAACTGAGTATTCCTGTTTATCATTCCAAACCCTTCATCACCCCTGTAGCCTTAATGCACCATAAACTTATATATAATAAATTTGAGATGTCTTATACTACATCGCTGCAGATTTATCACCTTGACAGCAAATGTCAACGCAAATATCAATTTGACATTAGGAAGTGCTGTTTAAGCTTTTTTATGCCCATTAAGGATCGACTTTTGGGATTTTTCCTAGATATTTTAGGTTAAAAAAAGTCCTAAAATCAGCTTTTGAATTTTTTTATTCTTAGTAGCTTGGTCTAAAGAAAGTTTAATTGAAACGCACTTCTAATGTAAATGACAATACATGCACTGTTTATTGACAAAATCAATTTGTAAGACTTCTTTGGTGCAAAGATTGAAAAAAACGAATGATAATTATCGTGAGTTTATTGGCTTTCCACGTTCAATTTTTTTCATCCCCGTAGGCCATTCCACCCGCCGTAATGTGCCTTCCTTACTCTTAATAAATGCTATCGCGCTTTAATATCCTCTTATGCTTTTTATTATTTACAAAAATTTCTGATTTTCTTTCCGTACGCATTCTTTTTTTAGTCGTGTCAATTGCTTCACTTTCTTCCTTTGCCCTATATTTTTTGCTTCTGTAGTACAATTTTCAACCAGCCATTGTTTTTCTGTATTTTCATCTTTGTCAACCATTCTTACATATATTTGCGTCTTCTTTCTTTATGTACTATAGTTACTATCTGATACATGTCTTCAATGTTATTTCTGTTGTCTGGTCATTTTTTTGTGGCTAATTTTATCAAACTTTCTTTCTCACTGTACTATATTCACTGTATTTTTTTATTTCATTTTCAATCTCCTTTTCTATTTGGCGTAATCAATTTATATAAAAAACTGTGACTTTTAGTTTTCTTAAGTCACATTTCTTTTTAAGATTATTATTTTGTTTTTTATTTTCTCTATTTCGATCTGATACGGCTTAGTTTATAAGCTGGCATAATATTAACTTCTAAATGAAAATATTGTTTTCTTCTTCCTCTATAAGTTTCATGTTTTCTGTATTTTCTGTTTTTCCATCGCATTTTGCATCGGTGTGTTAATATTATGGGTTGGCTCTTTAGTTCAATAATATTGTTAATTTTATTTTTTCTGTTGTTCAGCTACTGATTTCGTGCCAACCATCAGATTTCTTTCCTGCATTTGATGTTTTTTTTTATTATTATAACAAATTCCCCTTGTACTTTTTCTATTACTGCCTTCTCTACTGTCCTACATTTTATCCAGGCTCTTTACCGAAATCATCGGCTTCTTGACCGGACAACGTCCTTTAAATCCAGCTTGTTGCAGACGACGTATAATAGTAAGAACAGATTATTTCGGATCCAGGGGGGTCACACAATTGGCGAGAAATATCGGCTGCCGTGAGGCAGGGGTTGTCGTGGAAAATGGGGTAGAGGTAATCTTGGGACAACCGGCCTAGACTTTTTCACACCACCTTCACAGCGCTTCAAGAAATGGGAAATGGTTGAACTGTGCTATAACCTCATCGAAAAGCACCTTGGGCACGACCATTGGCAATAGCCATCTGGATATATGGGGATATGTTGCGGGAGCCAGGCTGCTTGCCCATACCTGACACGATCATTATTATTTAAAAAATGCAAAAAATACAAGAAAATACGATAAAATCGACGCAAACTGCGAGTTTTCCAAAAGTCAATAAAACGCCGATTTTCACTGATTACAGTGATTTGCAACTCATTATCGGCAGGCGTTTAAAAAGTTCAAAATTTTCATTCGCTTAATTGCAAAACATGTGTCTAATTATTGTCCGAAAATTAAAAAAAAAATATCAGCACATAAAAAAGTTATAGCAAAAATACATTTGTTACATTTTTGACCGATACTGTATAATAAGATGTAATATACTGGATTTTTCTAGATATCTCTACTTAAAAAGAAAACATCTTAACAACAAATACACTTAAATGCAAGCGAATTCCCTCCAATTTCACATCGAACAACTACTCCCAATAATGTAACTGCAGGTCTATCACAGAATGAGCCAACGTTTTCGCAAGTGGTTGCAGGAAAAACAACACTGCATCCAATGAGCAATACTTCAACATTAACGAACAACTCTCTAACCACCTCTAGAAATTTAAAACAATGTTCACGGAATTAATGAACCATAACAACATGATTCTTAACTTGTTCTTTTCAGTCATTAACAAATTAGCTTAAAAATGGCTTCTTCACTACAAATAGCATTGTCGAACGTTAAAGGTCTCGCAAATCACGTACCGGAGATAATAAAATTTCTTCAGTTGCAAAAGATAGATATTTTACTTATATCAGAATCCCACGCAACACCAAGAACAACAATTAAAATTCCATACTTTCCTAATCACCCAAACAATACTGCCCAAGGCGGAGCTATCGTCATCATGAAAAATTCAGTTGCACACTACGAGCTACAATCTTACCGAACAAATAAAATTCAAAGTGCCTGCATAAAGATGCAAACAAGGCTTTATCCATTTGTAATTGCAGCGGTATTCAGCCCGCCAAGATATTCCATCACTACTGCAGAATACGAAGAATTTTTCCAATTTCTTGGGAACAAATTCATTGTAGGGGGGTATGGGTATCAAGACTTACAATTTATTGATAGAATAAAATACAAGATCATTACAGGAAATGTCTTATTTGTCAATTTGGCTGGTGCTCCGCCTTACGGCACTACACCAGCACTACCGCAACCGCATGAAACAATTTTGCGCAAAACCTGTCATTTACAAAGCTCCAAAGTTTCTTAAATACTATTGTGGCCGCAAATTTACCTGCCCCGGCATTCGCCTTAGTGCAGGACTCGGGAAAACCACAAAAACCCGAGTCAGGGCAGGCGACTCGAAACCGCTGATGGCTCCGAGTCCTCCTGGCTTTTACAATACTACGCAAAGAGCTCATAGCCATCCGAGAGTGCCTGGCATACATCCAGAGGCACAGAGCAGTTATCCCAAGATGCGCGATAATATCGGACAGCAAGTCAGCGCTACTTGCTCTAAAAAGTATGAGAGCGCCGACGGATTTGCAAGTTGAGGTGTGGAGCCTTGCAAAGACGCTGTCGGCCGAGATCAACGTCCGATTCCATTGGACCAAGGCGCACGTTGGGACTCCAGGCAACGAGCGTGCGGACCAGTTGGCCAAAGAGGCAGCGGCAGGAGATGGACCGCCTATATTCGAGACGGTACCAATGGGGCTCGTAAAGAATCGATTACGAGCCAGGACGAGAGCAAGATGGGAGCAGAGATGGCAAGCAGCGGAGACGGGGCGACATGCGCGGATGTTCATCCCCACAGTCGACACGGCGCGACAAGCTGCGGAGTGCTTTAACCGGCACACCGTCCAGCTTATTACTGGGCACGGCAACTTCCGGTCATACCTGATCCGAATCCGGAAGCTGACGGAAGATCAAAACAGATGCGCGTGTGGGGAAGTCGACGACGCCATGCACGTCCTGCTGACCTGCAAGGCGGAGGACAAGACCAGGGCCAGGGCGG
The DNA here is from genome assembly GCA_036346155.1 of Sinelater perroti. Lineage (NCBI taxonomy): Eukaryota > Metazoa > Arthropoda > Insecta > Coleoptera > Elateridae > Sinelater > Sinelater perroti. The sequence continues at coordinate 1,011,588 of JARFIY010000380.1, forward strand.
AGAGGACCCTAATTACCAGCGGCTGGAGATGGCCACGAACGCGGGAGGAGCTTGAGGGACTTTCGAACGTGCGTGAATGGTGGACGGCTCTTGCGGTTTTTGCGGAACGGTGCGCGAGATTACGTGTCGACGCGAATTTGTGATGGGCGCGCGGGGGGTTGGGAAAATAAGTGCTGGTGCGAGATGCGAACTCTTTCAACAATTTAACAGACACTAAGTGCGGCGTAGTTTAAGGTAGATTAAGTCTGTTTCTTTGGGTATCAAGACTAAACACTTCCAAAAGTTGCAAACCTCAGAAATGCTATACCTCGTTGGAATCTTGATTACCTATCTACTGGTACGTTCACTTACTGGCCGAGTGACCCAAATAGATCACTAGATTTGCTTTGCAGTGATCAGAGGTACTAAACGCACGTACTTTATGGCAGAACCTACTTTTGGTCTATCTTCCGATCACTCGCCAGTAATTATCACCGCAAGCACAACCATGGGGATGCTCCTCCAAGACTGTTCCAAATTCACTGATTGGGTTTATTTTCAGTCCCAACTTAATATGGATAAAGCAGTTCAGTATTTTACAACCTTGATACAGGATACTGCATGTAGGCTACACCAACTTCAACATATGTTTTACCGGAAATTAGTGATGTACCATTGCAGGTCCGAGAGCTTGGCATTGCAAAACGTCGAGCTAGGAAAACATGACAAAGAAGAGAAGCAGAAGTGCGCAAGATAAAACTACATGTTACCCATGTGAGAAACGAAACCTTTAAGCAATACATTACCAATGTTTCGCCTAATGACTAAGAGGTGTGGAAAACAACAAAAAAAAACTAAAACTGGCCAACTGCAGCAATCCCCCCATTTAAGAAACCAGATGGTAGTTGGGCTAGATCTGACAAAGGTAAAATAGACACATTTGCTACACACCTCAAAAACGTTTTTACAGCTCTACCATATTGAAGTATTTCCTAAAGCCCCCTATCAACTTTCACTTCCTCTGAAGGCGTTTTCACCAACTGAAGTCCGGAACCAAATAAAACTAATTAATACTCGTAAAGCACCAGGCTACGACCTGATAGTAGGAGAAATTCTGCAACATTTTCCCAGAAAGGCAGTAGTTCTACTAACTACCATATATAACAACATATTGAAACTATGCTATTACCACCTACAATGAAAGTTCGCTCAAGTTATTACGCTAGCTAAGCTTGGAAAACCTCCCTCACAAACCTCACCTTATAGATCAATAAGCCTTCTCACCCTTATGTCCAAAATCTTCGGGAGTTATTCATTAAACGAATCCATGAAACAGTCGACCTAAATGATATACTTTCTTCTCTCAATTTAGGTTTCGAGAAGACCATTCAATAGTTCAATAAAGTCATCGCATAGTTACCAAAATCACGAAAAGCTTAGAGACAAAAAGGGTTTGTGCGGCGGCGTTTTTGAACATACAACAGGTTTGATAAGATGTGGCATACGGGCCTTCTTTATAAACGACACTTCCCTAGTTAATTCTACTTAATAAAAAGTCATATCTCAGGGAACGGAAGTTTCAAGTCAAACTCTGTATCAAACTACAGGAAAGCATGTTGGGACCACTTCTGTACCTCATATACAGCAAATGCTCCAGTATCAATGAATACCTTAATAGCAACAATGGCCGACGATACGGTTATCTTGCAGAATCAAGCTTCCCACCAATTACAGAGACACCTAGATCTTCTAAACGACTGGTTCGGGAAGTAAGAATTACTGTTAATAATGATAAATCGACTCAGGTGAATTTTGCTAACAAACTCGTAGTATCTTAGCCAACAATTAACCGATATCACTGAAGACCTCTGGCTTCACCTTGACCATAAACTTACATGAAGGGCACATTTTAAGATCAAACGCAAACATCTTGATCTCAAAACAAAACAATTAGAGTGGGTAATCGACAGGCATCCAATAAGTTGCTCCTGTATAAAGCGATGCTAAAACTCTACCGAATTCAACTCTGGAGCTCTGCCAAGGCTTCCCATACCAAGATACTGCAGAGATTTCAATCTTAAACCGTATGAATTATAACCAGCACTGGCTGGATCCCTACTAATGTTATAATACCAAATCATTTGCTCATTACTCAAATACTGAGTAGATTGTAAATATGCGAATCGTCAATAACAAAAATTTAATTTCGCCATTTTTTACGGCCCAACCAGCTTATTTTAGGTATAAGTCTGCAAACTCGCATTTTAAAACCTTCCGATTGTTTCATTAAATCATACAAAATGTTTAATTTGGTTCAGAGTCGTTTTTCCTATCTAATTAATTATTATTTTAAAATTCCTCAGAGATATCTTACCTCATTTTCCATATTGACCACCCGATTACCATTTATTCTGGAAAGTTATCTATAGAGAGCAAGCCGTCAAAAGACACCTGTATCGGTCTTCCACAACTAAGCCTGAGGCGTTTTACAAACGCAGTACAATACAGTTTGTGGAATTATAATCATCAATATTCTTCTTTTGAGTGCTACGTCCAGTTTTCTAGACTTTGGCGATCACTGTGGTCCATGCTTCACGGTCCTCTACCCTGTGACAAATTTGCTGTCCAATCTCTTGTATTCCTGATCCATCTGCTTTCTTCTAATTCTTATACGGTTTTCGATTTTTCCATTCATACTTAGTTATAACAATTGATATTTCTCTCCTCGCTAGATATGACCCAAGCAAGTCACTTTCCTTTGTTTGATGGTGATAAATAATTCTCTCCTTAATACATGTTTATTTGACACATGATCTCTGTTCTATTTATCGTGTTCATTTTCATTGTGCAACATATGTACCATTTTGTCATACGTTGTCCAAGTTTCAGATATAGTACGTTATTACATAATGCTCTTTTCTTTTCTATTCTCCTCTTAATTTGGCGATCTGGATTGAGGTTCTTTGAAAGATTACAGCCTAGATATTTAAAAGCACTAACTCGTTCTATTTGGTTATTATTTATAATCGACGTTCAATTGTTGCTGTTTACTGAACACTACGAATTTAATTTTGTCAATATTAATGGTTATATGATCAACAATACGTAAGTGAATTTCCTCTAGAAACTGAAAGACGTTATTTGCCAACTTACTAATGAAATAAAGCCAAGAATCACCGAAGCCCCCCCTGTCAGCCATTTCCGTTAGGAAGTTTTCTCAATATTCGCCGCGCATGGACGTAATACATAGGACGCGAGGCAGAGAAGCCGAAGATTTGACAGTTTTCTGGAATATAATAAAGATTATGGCGGCGTCGCGCGAGTTTTGCATGAAATTTCAGTTAAGGTGTATTTACGTCTCACTTTATGCGGAAGTTTTGAAGTGAGAGGTTTAACAACAACGCCCTAAGCGCCCTCTTTGATGTTTACATCACGATGTTTATACAGAGTTCGAATAGAGGAGCAGCTACTTAACATGCCCGGTCCATATTTATTCATTTAAAGCGCGCAAAGTTCGAAAACATGGCGGCGGCCTGCGCAATTAGGAGCTTCAATATTTAGTCAATTCAAGTCGAGGATACATACGGCATTTCGGCTATTCACGGCCGTAATATTGTTTCAGTTCGGGAGTTCGTTTCCGTCTAACACAATTTCACATGTAAATAGAGCGGCGGATCAGCTATTGCCGAGTAATGGCGAAAATTAATGGTATTGACTCTGGGAGGAATTACGCCTGGTATCGGAGCTGTAGCAAACTTCTCGAACAGCCATCTCTATCTGTTTGATTAAATAACAACCCTTTGTTCGAGAGTATTTGCTCAGGAAAGTACCCATTTCGTTTTCTGCAGCCGGCCGGCCGACTTAACGATTACATCTATAGGGAGACGGAGACGGCGTCGTTAATGCCAAACCGCGCCGCAATAACTGCATCCGGATTACCTATACATACGCGGGAAATGCATGGAAATTTTGATGCCGTCCGTGTTTCGCATGCTAGGAAGCTTAAAAGTGCACATTCTATCCGTTCTTCATACGCGATTGCCCGGGTACTTCGCCTCTGATATTAGAGCTCCGCTCTGAATCTGCTCGTCATATGCTCCCGAGACCACCAAAGAACTCAAATCCCAGACGAGAGTTCTATTAGAAATAAAGTCGAACGGCGCGGGATTTAATACGCTCCAAAAAACCTGGAGCCGACTCCGGGACTCCGGGTCTCCGATCCGGGCCGACGCTCATCAGCGGCCGAAACTCTGCATCGGTCCCCCGGGGCGCGGCTCATCGCAGATGATTCCGTGTTAGCCTGCACGCTCGCTCGCAACAATTATGCATGCGGTCGGAACTCTCAGAAGTGCATTTCCCGCGCGCAATTTGCAGCACACGAGGCTTCCGGCCGGCTCCGGGCGGCGTGCTGCATTATGCAGCACGAATAAACTAAAAACTTCGCGTTTTCATTTCGAGCTGTTGCGAGCTCCGCGGCGAGATTAAATTACGCGGAGCCGCGTGCTAAACTGAAGTTCATCACTATTTTATTTTACCGCGTGCTTTGTAATTTGCATGTGAAAATTGAGCAGTTCCAGCCTGGCTCGTATGTGCATGAGCCGGCCGCTCCGCCATCGGCGAATGCGCTGCATTTTATTGCCGGCGCACTCGCTTTATGCCTCATCAAAACTTTTGACTGCTGGACTATTAATTAAGAGGGCGCGTTGCCAGCGCCCCCGGTTTTTACGACGGAACAGTGCCAACTATTAGAGATGGTTCGCAGAAGCTGGATAATCGCGAAAGGAATTAATGAGGTACCTCCCTAACACATTTTTCTTACGTTGATCATCTCACATCTGATCACAAACCAATTATCTTCCCGCGAAATTGTGCTGATTAGTAAAAATCACAATGCTTATTGAACAAAAATCAATGAAAAGTGCCCATTTAGATGATCGTGACTTCATATACTGAGCCCGCCATATAGTCATAGCAAAGCGTCATCTGTCAGTTTTAGAACGCACCACAAGAGGTGCGTGTTCTAAGAACATAACCTAAAATCAGCAATGAAAGCAAAGTCGTGCAATAAACAACATTTATGCGAGAAGAGTGCTGTTTTCTACAGTACATAGCTTCTTCTTCTTCTATAATGCTGTCTGTCTTCATTTAGACGTTGCTGACCACCTGGTTAAATTGTTTTCTCAGCTCGAAAAAGTTGTTCATATTCTTATATTTCGCAACCAAGATAATCTTTTTCTTCTTACCCTTCTTCCGACAAGTGTTGCTTTAATTGTCAGCTGTGGTAGTTTGTATTTATTATTTTGGAGGACATGTTCAAAGTACGCAGTCTTTCTTTTTTTAATTGTACTTACTAATTCTCTATCTTTCCCTACTCTTCTTAATACTTCAGCATTACCCACTCTATCAGTCCAAGATATTCTTATTGTCCACATTTCGCAGGATTTTATTAATTTCATAATGGTTTTCTTTAACGTCCAAGCCTCTACTCCATGCAGCAAGTTAAACCACGCGTACCACTTAAGGAATTTCAATCGAATTTTAAGGTTAATGCTTCTATTATTTAATACCGATTTAAGCTTAGCGAAAGCACGTCAAAATTTCTTCATCTGGCATCCAAAATATTTGTACTTTCGGACTCTTCCAATAGGTATGTTATTTAGTGAAAGATGTAAGTATTTTGTTTTGTTTAAATTAATGGTTAATCCTGCTGCTTCGCATTCGGTATTTAATCGCGTTAACTATTTTGGAGATCTTTGACGTTATCGGCTACGATTGCCGATCGTCAGCAGATCGGATGTTGTTAAGAATTTTTCCTTACTTTATCTTCTCCCATTTACCTCACAGTATTGGGGAATTGAGCCATTTTCTGCATTATTGCCCATTATTAGCTAGAGTCTTTATTTGTCCTGTTGTTTTCCTCTTCTTCTGACTGCTTCTTCTATGTTGTCCTCCCAAGTTTTACGAAGTCCTCTAGATTTTCTCCCTTCTATACTCATCTCCATGATCATCTTTGGGTATCTCTCGTTGTTCATTCGTCTCAGGTAGCCGTACCATTGGAGTTGTTTTTTCTCTACTGTTTGTATTATAGGAGGATTCTGTTATAGATTTTCTCTAATGCTTTTATTTCTCACCCTGTCATGTCTTGTTGTTCTTACTACCCGGCGTAGATAATTCACTTCTGCTGAGGTTATTTTTGATCGATATTTGTCTATTATTATTATGTGCAATATATTAGGGTTGGTATATATGTGGATTTATAAATATGCATTTTTGTTTTTGTATTTATTTCTTTTTTCCCTAGTAGTGTGTTATTGATTTGGTAGTGTATTCTGTTGGCTTTGCTAATTCTATTCCTTATTTCTTTTAATTTGTGTACTTAGGTATTCGAAAGTATCTACCTTTTCTATTATTTTTCTACTGATTATTATTTCAGACTCTTCAGAGACATTCCTTTCTGTTGGAGGTTGTTCTTCCATATTTGTGGATATTAGAAAGATATCATCTGCGTATAATAAATCTCTTGTTGTAATCGGGATTACTTTTATTAGTTTATTTATTACTTGTAATTCTTGGATATCTAGTCAAAAGCTCCCTTTAGATCTAAGAAAGCTACAAAGAGTTCTTTATCCATATTTGGTGTCTTCTCAATTATAGTTCGGATTGTATATATGTGGTCTTGTGTTTGTTTGCTTGGCCGGAAAGCTGTTTGTTCCTTTTGTAATTCTCCTTCACTCTTTTTTTAGCCGTTTTTCTATTATTCTAATGTAAATTTTTAGTCGCACACAGTGGAATCTCCTTTTTAGTATATAGGTACTATAATGTTATTTTCCCAATCTTCTGGTATTTTTTGTGTGTTCCATGCTTGGTTGAAAATTTTTGCACATTCTACACCGTAATACTTTTTGTTAATTTAGCTCCGCCTGAAGAAATCTACCAACAATCCATACCGATGTCTTCTTCTCAGCCATCGTTGCAGTTTAGTAGCTACTGCTGCCCTCTATCAATTAATGCAATAGCCGCTCACTATAAGACAGACGCTGTTGCTGTATGTAGAAGCCATTAAATTCATCATTTGAAGGTTATCTCCCATAGCCTCTCATTTAGTTTAATCTGTGTGCCGACACAATTTCCGGGATGTAGCCGCTTATAAAGCTTCTAAAACCATAAATAAGATTATAAGAAGAAATATGCTAGTATGAAACAAAGGGTCCGGTACAACTGAGTATAGAGGTATTACTCCTGGATGGAACTCCCATACATCTTATACGTACCTATAGAAAGTGATTTACAAGTGGAAAATTTGACCCACACGAACAATTTGTGGAAGATAAAACATTTCTAAGCGACCACACGAGCTGGAGAGGGTTCACAAGGAAGGCTGCTGGGTTTCCCATAAACCCACAGTTAAGAACAGGAGCAAACGCTATGAAAATGCTATATTGTTGCTCTACAGATTCAAGAATAAATATTTCTTTAGCCCTTCAGATCTCTACAACATCACCTGTCTGATACTGGTCTAACTTCTGTCGAAGATATCAGAAAAAATCTAGTTTAATTTGTTAACTTCAAAGCACCCTCCATTTTTTTAATTTGACAACTCCTCAAAAGATGCCATAGATATTATGATTTGCATTATGTCGAACGACCGGAACAACCAAAAATAAAGTTAAAATTAATGAACATGAACGATTTTTGGAAAAGAAGTTACAAGCCACGTCTAAGCGTTTACACGAGCTGGGCAGAGTTTAAAAGAAAGTCCGTTAATTTCCTATAAACTTACAGTCGAGAACGAGAGCAAAGTTCTGCAAAGTTAAGAAAGAGTATTTCTTTAGCACAACCGTCATATTCGCCAGACTTTGCTCCTCCAGGTTATAAGTTCTTCTGATCCTCACATCACCTAGCTGATACCCGCCTAACTTATGTGGAAAAGTTGAAAAAAGTCTAGTTGAATTAATCAACTATCAGATACACTTTATTTTTTGAAGTGCAATTCAATATCTCCTCGAAAGATAGCACAAATACCATAATCTGCACGATGCTAAACGTCATAAACAGCTTAAAGAATTTTAAAACTGCCAAAGAAAGTTAAAAATGATAAACCAAAACAATTCTTGAAAAAGAAGCTATAGTTCCCCATAAACTCACAATCATGCTGGCTGATACCCGCCTAACTTCTATAGAATATTCCAAGAAAAGTCTGAGCGAATTTGTTAACTCAAAACTACTCGTAATTTTATAAAGTGCAATTCGGTAGTTCTTTAAAAGATTGCACAAATTCCATAAGACTAAACGCTTTGCACATCTAAAGAAATTTAATGATGAATTGGATCAATTTACGAGTGTCTATACAAACTGGTAAGGGTTCACAAGAAAGGCCGTTGAGTTTCCCATAAACCCACAGTTGAGAGCAGGAGCAAACGCTGTGAAAATGCTATGTTGTTACTCTACAGATTAAATAAGTAAAATTGTATCGTATTCGCCCCTTCAGGTCATCACCTCTTCAAACTCCTGCAACATCACCTGGTTGATAGCCGCCCAACTTCTGTGGAAGATTTCAGGAAAACGCTGGTGTAGTTTGTCAACACCAAACCGCCCTTAATTTTTCTAAAATCAATACAGCAGTTCCTTGAAACATACCATAAATATCATGATTTGCATCATGTTGAACGTCCAGAACAGCCAAAAAAATTGAAAAAACAAACTGGAATACTTTTTAGATGAGAACCTATTTTTCAAGTGCCTACATAAGTAAAAGGTTAATGAAAAAGACCGCTAGAGAGAGAGAGAGAGAGAGAGAGAGAGAAGAGAGAGAGAGAGAGAGAGAGAGAGAGAGAGAGAGAGAGAGAACAACAGTAAACACAAAAATTGCTATGTTCCAGATTCAAGAAAAAAGATACCTTCTTTATACTTCAGGTTGTCTGACTTATTGGTAGTTCCAGAAATCTACTGTCTAAGTCTCGCATTTTTTAATTTCTACTAATTAATTGGGCTTGGGTTAGGCTATCGATAGAAGTTAATACTTTCTATTTTCAAATCTTTGCCTGCCAATTTACCGACATGTAAACTATAGGGAGTCCCAATGTTAATATCCCACATCAAACTGTGCTAAGTTCAAAAGGGTGTTCCCTAGTACCTTTGGCGATTTTGAGAAACCCTGTAGCTTCAAACAATTTTGGAAAGAAATGCTTTGCTTTTTATGTATTTTCTCAGTCATTCACAAAATTGTTTCTAAATCAAATGCATTTATTGCCATTTAAAAAATAAATGGAGTTTCTAAGACAGCCTGCAAATTAAATTTAATGGTAAACTATCCCCATCATCAAACGAAACAGGTAATAATGAGTTGTAAGATCTAGACTAAATGCTGGATGGTCTGTGGGCATCGTGCGGCGAAGAAAGCAACTGAGGGCAGATTGTAAGCTAACGCTGAACATGACCTTCGATTAATTTATGGGGTACAATTCAGCAACCCTTACAAACGATGCATACACGGTAGCTTTAGTCCGACAATTTGCGAGTTTGGTTTCTATCGTTTCTTTTCTTGGTTTACTGTTTCACATAACCGAACGTACGTTGAGTTTCTTATCTTTCAAGATTAGTTTGATGCTTTGAAAATGTTAAAATCAAAATAGTGCTACACAAACATCAATAGACCCTCCCCTCCTACTTCACATTTTTTTAACTGTGTCGGTAACATTAAAATATTGCGTCAAATAAGGCCGTAACAATTCGCAGATTTACAAATTTTTCGGCTGTCACATTTCGGATGTACTACCACAACATATCAGGATAGAATCTATAGACAATGTAGCTAGTCGTACCCTACTATACCGTCATATGGGCTGCGTGACTACTTTGCAAATAACTTTTACATGGCTGTAATAGTAATATCCAAAACTTTTCGCATAATCTTTTGACCTTCAACGCTCAAACCCTTTTTGATACTACCAAACACAGAGCAGCATCATTTTTTCTCCACAAATTTACCTTTGCTGTTTGGTTGGTTGGCCTGGGTCACAAATTAATTTTTACGTTTATATCGAAATATCCATTTTCCTTCCTTGTTAACTTTCCCCATAGCTTTCAAACTTCTTCAGCTCCTGAACCTTCTTCGTCTTTTACGTCAAAATTACCACAATTGAAGTGTCTAAATCACCCATTATATGTTGATTCTGAAGTACCACATTAACCGTAAGCTTCTCCATGTATTTAATAAGATTGAGCAGCAGTCTTATTTATATCAAAATGATAAAGTAACACATTTAAGAGACATTTTCATCAGATAATACGTAAAACAGTGAAACAAACAAAACTCTAACAAAAAGTTAATATAACGTACGGATTACATAACAGTAAATAGAGGTGTCTGTCAAGTACAATATAAAATATCTTAAAAAAATAAAAGAGGAAAACATAAAAATGTGAAGAGTTTATATATAGAGATAAAGAGAAGTAAAGAAAAAAATAATAAAAGTTGCTTTGTTTCATTTTTGTAGGAGTCACAGTTCTAAAAATTTGTAATATATAAATAATAGAGATAATAACAATATATTAATATTTACATTATTTCATACATAATAAAAATGTATAAAAGTTCCTGTTACTACACTGTGACAAACTATTCATAGTCATTAAAATTGCAGAATGTTATTGATTATGTAGTAACAACATTTTTCATTCACACACGTTAATCTTTGATTTTCCCTAATATTCGATTATTTATTAAAGTTTAGATGGAACATAAATAAAATGCTACCGCAGAGAAATCCCAAATACATAGTACGTACTGCTGTAAACACAATTCCAACATTAAAACAATAAAGGCCTTTTAATTTATCAACAATTTCGCCGCAGCTCAGCCCCCGCAGAAGCGCCGCGGAGCAATGGGATGCAGGCGCAGATTTCCAATTTCAACCTCAATCACGGCCGTAAACTCATCAAATAACAGTCAAAATAAAACAAACAAACTGGCGCAATCATCAGACCATGGATATGAATGTGGACTCACGTTTGGGAACCGCGGGAAATTAACGGCATATTGCAATTTTGCTCTTAATACAACCATCCCAAACACACAGGCGCGTGTTTGTGCGGATTACGTGCGCGGGAAATGTTTGTTTGGGACGAAAATCGCCGATATATTTATTTAATTTTCTGTTGCTACGTATATATAATTAGGCAGCGCGCGAGGAAAAAATGTAACGGTATTAAGAAAATGTTACTGTATTTGCACAGTTTAGTTCTTTTCTAACTTCGGGTGTATCGCAGATTAAAATGCGCACCAAGTGCATGTGTTAAAATAAGGCTGTAGTGCAATGTGATGCCGCCAGATGGGTTGCTGAAACGTACAAAAGATAGTTGCGAGCGCAGTTATAGATTAAGCGAAAAACCACGAAAGAAGACAATCATCGTCAGCGATAGATGGCGTGGTTTCTTTGGCGAGAGAGTTACTGCTGCAGATATCTATACGAAGTAAGTAATGGAGCTCGGAATTAATTTTTTATCAAATAAATGTTTATTTCGAAAAAAATTATAAAGAACAAGTTATTCAAAGTACTGTCCATGGTTAGCTACAACTTTTTCCCATCTTTCTGGCAACAGACAGTTTTCCCCAGAGAAAGAATTCCTCGATTTGTGATGCAATCCATGAATCGACTCATTTTTTGAGATGTTCAAAAGAGTTGAAGCGCTGCTTAGACAGGCCATGCGTCATCGATCGAAACAAATAGTAATCAGAAGGGACAATGTCTACTGAATATGAAGAGTGAAATAGGACATCCCATAAAAGTGTTTCCAAATAGTTTTTGACTTGTTTTGTGGCCGAGCGTTCTCGTGCTGGAAAAGCACCTCATCATGTCTTTCGGCATATTCTGTTCTTTTCTTTCAACACAATTTGATCAGAATAGTGCCGCTAGCGATCCCCAATAATAATTTCGCCTTGTTTCAGCACCTTATAAGACGCTACCCCCTTCGGATCCTACCAACTGCAGAGTATTTACCTTAAAACCATAGACGTTTCGCTTTGGTGTCGAAGTTGAGTTCGACGGTAATACTTGGCCGGGTATACATCTGACTTATATGCGCTTAGGTTCTCGTAATTAATCTATTTTTCATCACTAGTCACGATACAATGCAAAAACTCCTTCCTTTTGTGGCTTCAGCAACTTTACCGACAGTTGATAAATCAACATTCAGAAAATCTGACAATTTTTCAACAGTTTCACATGGATCTTCATCTACAAATGGCTCCAATTCTGCAATTTTAATTTTTTTCGCCTGGGAAAATCTGTTGAAGACTTTTAATTAATTTTGGAGTCAGTTTGGATTCACCTCCGACCACTTTACTACCCTTCAGCTTCTCAATGTAGTGGAATGCTTTATCGAGAGCTACACTAAAAAACACACTACCGCTGTAGTCTTCCCCAATGCAATGTCCAATGCGTGTCTATAACGAATGGATAATTCACGCCTTCCTCTCCAAAAGAATGTTCCGCATCAAGTTCGATAGCGTAAAGTCATTGGAGAGGTGACTCCAAGCCAGCGTCCTTCAAGACTCCGTCCTGTCTCTGACGCTTTACAACCTATGTGTACAAGACATATCGAAGATACCCTCTACTCAGACGACACGTCCGTGTTGACCAGCTCGCTACGATCATCCTTTATGACCCGACGGCTGCAAGAGGAGCTTGAACTTTTGGAAGACTGGTGCGAACACGAGCCCTGTTCTCCAAAAGATCAAAATCACTTTATTGGAGAATTTGAGAATCTTTGGAAAGGAAGGGGAGACCTAACTTGTGGTAGTTCTGGTTATAAATCTGACCTGAAGAGCACATATCGATAGGGCGATGATCAGAGCGAAAGCGACAAGATCGAAACTTGGCTTTCTCTCTCTCTCTCTTATTACACAAGACCATTATCCGCTTTACCAAGCTCCAATAGCTGTATAAGAAGGCAGTTCTGTAACTGCCTTTCCCTAGATGTCTCATTTCAAAGGCAGCTAGAATTGCGACGAGAAAGGTAAAATCACGTAAATCACAAATTACACAGCGTGTTTTAAAACTTGATAATTATAAACAGGCGAATTACATTTACTGTACTAGCAGAACTTTGCATACCGTCAATTATGAGAAGTGGAAGATAAGAAAGGTCTGTGAACAAGGGTTTTCCCATACACTCACCACTCATTAGAAACGTATGAAGGCAATGTCTAGTCACAGTAGACAAATCATATTTCTGGAATAACAACACAATGAAAACCTTCTTCCTAAAAAACCATAGACGAGATTGTTTATTCAAACACAAGATAGTGATTGTCTTTTGGGATCGGGGAAAATTCCGCTAATAAATTGGCTACTTCCTTGTGAGAGCATTACCAATAGGCGATACTGCAGGTCATTAAAGCCGAGGGAAATAGAAACGCGTTACTTCCACATATCAGTCATCATACAGCAGCCACCCTAACGTTGTAGGTGCATCATATATATAGAGCGAGTTTCAGGTGGCTGTGCGCAAAGGGCGCGGTGCTATACCCAAAGAATTGTTTACAACAGTATTACGGAATTTGCCGGTAGGATAGAAAAGTATGTTGGTCATGAGATATCATGAAAATGACATGCAATTTTGTATGGAACGAACTATTTTCGTAATTTCGCTCTTCATTCTCTTCCATGTGGATACATTAAATACTCAATGTTGTTATTAAAATGAATTATAAATAAATCTTCTTAAGGTTATTCAACCGTGGCCAAAAGTATGAGGCATAGAAATCAGTCCTAGAATTTATTTGTGCGTCTTGGAGAAAAAGTACGCAGGTTTTGTTTTACTATTCTTTTGGTTTTCCACGTTAGATTTAATAACAGTGGCTATTATTTTGGACAAACTCCTAACAAGCTTCCGACACTCTTTAGGAAAATTTGTCTGGAACAACTTTTGATGTCATGTTTATCTTCCGTTTTAATGGGCTTCTGAGACACTCAAGGATTTAGATTTGGCGATTAGGCTGACCAATCTAATAGCTGCACTTGATTGTTTCGAAATCACTGTATGCTCTTTTCAGTTTGTATCAGGGTGCATTATCTTGTTAAAATTTGATGTTTGTGTTACCAAAAATCTTTGAATGAGATGAGTGTAGAATCGTTTCCATTACACCATTATATTGTTCAGTATTTATGCGTTCTTTGCAAATAACCATTTCTTCTACATTGTCGGTCACCATACGATCCTAGATCATCCCGCTAACCCCTCCGTGTTTGATTGTAGGCACAACCCACTCGTCGCCTCTCCTAAGCAACGATAGGGGTACCAAATAACTGCACAATTGTCAAAAGTAAACATTATATAGTTACACATCTGTGTACATGTAAACGTTGAGAGTAATAGCAAAGTGCCTCATTAAGGTTAGCTCGGCGTTAGACAGGTCTGACCATAGAAATTTGCCCAATCTCTGTTAAATAATGGTGTTGTAAAGTCCACTGTAAACGAGTTTTTTTTTTGTTCTTCCCCGAGTGCCGTGACTTCTTTCTTTTATTACGGCCTCTCAGATCTGATCTTTCCAACCTTATTTTCGCGGTCCCAGTACTAAACGACCGTCAAATTTTTGTAGAAATCGTAGCAAGAAGCTCGAATCAATTTTTGGTCTTCGCTTGCAGAAATTACCCCTTTTCGACCCTGTTGGTTTTGGTACGTGTGGTCCGATCCACTGACTTTAATATGTTTTATAGTATTTTAAACGGTACAAGGAGAACAATTTAACACAATTCTTGATTTTAACCTAAGACTTACCTTGTTCATATAAAAAAAGAAATCTCTAAACGTTCCTACACACTAAGTTCCTTTATTTGAGACATTTTATTTTACAATAACCAGCACTTCAAACTCAGATTAGGTATTTGTGATAATAAAACATGTATTTGCATTGAAATGCTTTATTGATCTTATATGAAAGCATGTACTATTTATATTTTGGTTTATAGTTATTGGCAGAATAATAATGTAACGAATATTTGAAGTAGATATATAAATTTGTAAAAAAAAGTGATCGTTAAACAAAGATGTTCAGATGAGCTTTAACAAGTTGAATATGACTGATTTCGATAATTTATGGAATGAAATCCAGAACTGTCAATACGATAATCAGAGGGTTTAACCATCCATCATTGATCATTACTAACACTCCAAGTGTTTTTCAGAGTGTTATCAGAAAATTGCATCCCCTAAAATGATATACAAAGCCTGATTATCTGAACTACAACCGTTAAATGATATTTAAGGTTTTACCAACTGAATTTTATATCAGATTACTCGGTTAACATTCTGAAAGTTCTATCATCACTAAACAAACCATAATTTAATCCGAAATTAATGTGCTCATTTAGTACCAAAACTATTCGTCTTCAAAAGCTTCATCCCTTCTTTTCAGCTCCTACTATCATAGACCAGTCCACAACAGAGGAAACCTCAGAAAAGAGCCCCAAAGACACAACTATGTAGCACTATGTAGTACCAAGCAAAATTTAGTCCGAAATCTGTCCAATTCCACAACGTTCGACATTTTTTAAACGAAAATAATTAACGGATATGTTAACCGAAAATGTAGCAGAGAAAGAGGCAAAATAGAAATATTAAAAAGAAAACCCAAAACAAGATAAAAAACTTAAGGACCAAGAAAGCACAAGGTCTATCATAAAATAAAGTGAGTGGTGAGAAGCCCTTAGTAAACAATCCTCCAAGAAAATTATAGTGCGTTGATTATTTTGAGGAAAAAACCATGAAATTAGAATGCATTAAATACAATACTATCAAATCCTCCTCCTTTCCTTGGTTTTTACATTTTGGAGAGTAGCGGGCGTATAAATAGCCGTGCCTTCGTGAAGCGGTATGGGAACAAATTACGGCCCGTAGCGGGGCAAACACTGGGCCCAAATCGTCCTTAAACAGTCCGCGCGAAAGCGAATGGAAGGCGGCTTCCGATATCAAAAACCAACGAGTAAATTGCTGGATCGCTCACCTGTATAGGCTTCGGACTGCTGATTTCTGCGTAGTCTTCCTGGTGGCCACTGTATGTCCTATTGGCTTCGCGCCTGGCTTGCGGTAAATTATGTGTGGGAAAATTATGATACGTTCCAGTAATTGTCAAATGCGTTTTAAAAGTGCGGCCGATGGCGTATGCAGGTTCGCAGGGCGAGCGAAAAAGGTCCATCTGCCGTTTTGGTTTACGATAACAAAACGCCCGCCGGCAGATATCATAGGCCACCCACATTACAGACAAACACAGACGGTTTAAGGGCGAAAGGCTGCCACATCACATTTGGTAGATTGTCGAATATTCCTCGAGTTGTGTTATGTTCTCACCATTGTATTCGGATTATTATAAAATTTTTATTTTTCTTTGTATCTTTGTTTCCATTCCTTTTGTCTTATACCGGTCCAAAAACCCTCAAGTGTCTTCTTTTCATAAAGTTCTTGTCGTTTACCTTCCCTATATATATTATATATATATATATATATATATATATATATATGTATATATATATATATATATATATATATATATATTATATATATTTTTTTCTAATATACATGAATCGCATTCGTATATTAGTATAGGTCTTCTCATTATCTGAAATAAATGTAATTTTGTTCTTCTTTCATTAACAATGGAACTTAAATATTTAAAATATTTGCTCAGCTTATTTGTCTCTTCTAGCTACATGAAATTCTCCTTGCTCTGTTTGTCTTGATATTCTCAGATATTTCGGGGTTTATAGTCCTATTTCTTATGAGCTCTCTTTTAATGTTGTATGTGTGTAACTAATCATAAGTGAGATGATAAGTACCCTAGAATCTGATTTTTTATTTCTGAATAGATAAGTATTATGTTTTGTGAGATGTTTTATATTATTACATCCAGTAACGTATTAAAAATAATGGGTAATTGTGCGTTTCCTTGTTTTAATCCCACATTACTGTTAATGGGTTACGAGCTCTCTTTTCCTACTGGTATCTTATAGTACATGTATACATAGTTATTAAGATGTGTTTTCTTAGTTTCTGTGGTAGTTCAAATATTTCTAGAGTTTGTTTACCACATACTCTCATAGGTTAATTTGTAATATACCAAAATGTTGGCTAAATTAATTCCGTAATCTTTTACTCTTTCTGTTGTTAGATGGTACTGAAAATGTGGTGGATTGTGAATATTTCTTCCTGAAACCGACTTAGTAGTTTTCCAATTTATCTAAATATGGTTTTAATTTCTCCAGCAGTACATGTAATAGAACCTTGTATGTTGTATTGCACAAGCACATATGTACCCTTTCTTATAAATCCTAACACCTCCGCTTCATTTTAGAAATACTACTCCTAATTTCTTCGTAAGCAAGTTATGGTTCTTGTTCCTCTTCCTGTTCGCTCTTATTAGTGCTGTCGTTTCTTTGTTCATTTCCTTCGTTTTCTACATCCAGTAAGCTTCTCTCCATCCCTCAACTATATCTCTTCGATTACAATCATTTGCCCATCTTGGTATTTTCATATGTTGTTTATGGACTGAAAGCCATTTCTGAACTACTTAAGCAACTTTCCTTTTCGTTTTCTTCCATTATTTCTTCTATTCTTGTTAGCTTGTTTTCTGATTCTGGTGGGTTTATTTAAGCTTTTCTCCCATTATATATGGCCTATCAACACTTGTTAGCAAACTGTCCATTATGGTGGCTTTTTAGTATCAATAGTTTCTTCACTTGTTTTATGGATTATTTGTTTCTAGTTCTAATCTTCTACATAATGATTGCTAATATCTTTCCCATGTTTTTGGGATATTATAGTTTATCTAGATGTATGTTTTCATTTGCTTATTTGTATTTTAACGTCCGGTGCTTTTTTTACCGTCATCTTGTTTGCACTTAGCTCTGTAATTGTTCACGTGTCTATTACATTGGTGCTTATTTTATGTGGAATTAATCTCTCCAACTTTTACTCCAAGCTAACTATTGATCACAACTTTGGGACAAGGAAATAATTTACTTTTCAACTGAAGCGACCATTTTTACTACCAGGTCTTGATAAAAATTTACTGAAAATTACACATTTTTCTGTATATCGACTTTTGTTGGGAAAATTTTGATTGATTTATTGTAGAACAAAAAAATGATTTAACAAAAAATGAAAAAATCCAGAAATTGAAACAAAGTTGTATTCAATGTATTGAAGTTCCAAAAGATTACATTAAAGAATGAAATATAACTTATATTATTGTCATTCGGGAAAATGTCCAATATACCCTCACATATCAACCAAATTAAATTCTTAATCACTGTATACTATTTCTAGTATTGCGAAAAGGCGCTCCTACAGCAAGAACAAAAATCCTTATCCATGAATTAATCTAACGAATTAATTTGAGTTGGCTAGGCGACCAGCCCTCGTTGTGCCGAGCGCCCCTGAAACAATAACGGCGGCCAGTATCGTAGCGCCGTTCTTTCTCGTTTCTTTTAATCTACGTGCCCTTGCAGTTATATTAGCGAACTAGGATAACCCTTATCACTGCCACTATATAAAGGACCCTTGGGGTCGTAGGCAACGCATACCTATTTCGTTATATCGATACCGCTGCTCCGCACGGCCTGCTCACAATCTCGGCTCGGTGGAGTTTACGAGAGAATTAGTTGTTATACCAGTTTTTCCAATGTCAGGAGAATTCCGCCGTTGCGGCATCGCTTAAAATGCTAACTACACGCAATTTTGGATAATACTGTAGTTAGCCGTTTGACTGATACATATTTAGTATTTAATTTACTTTTATGTACAGAAAAATGAAGAAGTAACAATAAAAATGTTGCAGATAATTGAAAATCTTTTGTCACAATTAGAACAATTTTAAGAACACCTTCAATAGCAGTCTAGAAATGTCTAATTTTTCTGATAATTATTATGGTTTTAGTTTGATTATGTCATAATGATGTCACCATAATAACACCTTCACTTGTGCAACCATCACTACAATGCAACCTTCCTAGTACCTCGTGTATAACAGAGAGATGTATGCATTACCATATATTTTTGTTTTTCAAAAGAAAAGCGAATTGTAACAAATAGCAGCTCAATTTTGGATATGATGTAATTATAGCTAAACTTTTTTTTAGAAAAACGAAAGTATTTTTCCGTTACCAATTTCCCCACACCATTATATAGACTTCAACGAGTCCACATCATTACCTACATCGGCGTAAGATAAGTGAAATTAAGTGAAGCCATAGGGCCAAATCTAAGTGCAACGATAGCTATAGTAAAAAATATCGATTAATAATAGCTATAAATAAATATATAACCTCAAACACTCGCCATTAAAAATTCAAATGAATTCTCAAGCGATCTAATGCGTGTCAATATCAGAAATCACAAATATTCCAACAATGTCTAATAATGAATGTTATATCAAATATTTCAAATTTCTGTTCAGGCACCAATGTTTCAACAACCTATGATTCAAGTTACTCCAATATTTAGACGCCAAGTAATGTTCAACCTTATGATTCTTTCCTCCCTACTGGATTCTTCAACCGTCAAGGGAAATCATCAAAATCGTCGCATTGAAAGACTCTAGCGATAACAAAGCTCAAGCAGTTATATCACGCATAGAGTAAGAAAACATCCTCTAATGATGATCTGTTTATCTCGTACCTTCACCAAACAACAGACATAAAATAGAACATATAGACAATATGGAAAAAACTATCGAACCCCTACACAAAGAAAAAAACGACATCCAGTTCCTTCGATGATAACTCTACAGATATTTCAAATTTTACTGGACGAGACTATTTCAATGTACAAAATGTGGTAGAAACCATAAATTAACTGACTGTAAAAATACCACATGTGCACTTTGCGGAGGAAAACGTACAGCAAAATATTTCTGAATTTGTAATATAAATGGCAATGTACACAGGTCAAATTACCACCATTGCAGTGAGTGTTATTTTGTATATTTCAAATGGCGACGATTAGTCTTCAAAAACAACGTGTAATCATCCGTTTTATTTTCTTGAGTGATAAAACGTCCATCGAAATTCATCATTAATTCAGTAAGACATGCGATGAAGGCGTTATAGATGTTAAAAATGTGCGTTCATGGACGTGAAAGTTTAAAGAAGTTCGAGAGTTATGTGACAATAAACTGAAGCAGCTTCGGCCAGAACTAGCCGGATGGAAACCAGAAGTGGAGTGGAGCAAGTTGTTATGGAGACCATCAATTTGGTGTGTGTGATATCGCCTCTAAACTTAGCATTTCCGCAGGATCTGTGGAGTTCATTTTGCATAATGACCTAAAAATGCCGAAAGTTTCTGCAAGGTGGATCCCACGAAAGCTGACCGACGACCACAAGGCTGCGCGGTGGCATGTCTCAGGACATGTTGACACGTGATGCCGCCATGAATTTCCGACCATGAAGGACACTCCCCGTGGCCGTTCATTTTCCAATCAAACCGCTGTTGCATCAGCGACTTTCCAGTAGACAAAACATCATCTCTTAAAGATGTTCTCAACAGCCATGGAATCATGGCAACAAGGTTCTGAAAAATGTGTACGTCTAGACGGAGATTAAGTTGAGAAGTAACAGAAGTTTCAATTTTTTTGGGTAGGTACCTTTGCAGAAAAAAATTTGAGATCTCGCATATTGGTTGCATGGTGTATATGATTAGTAAAATTGTATCAATCCGAAAATGCATGAGCACATTTAATGATCAACTCCTACGTCAACATCACGTCTGGATCACACACAACAAATCAATCTACAGGTTCTCAAATTCACTGAAAATTTTTTCTAAACGAATTTAAAGCAATGTTCATGCAATTTGTTAATCAAAACGGAATGATTCTCAATATGCTAAATACTGCCATAACCACTAAGCTCAATAATGAATATTAAATCTATTCCCTTCGGTGAATAGTCTCATAAAGCTTAAATTGAACTAATCAATTTCCTAGATCTTCAGAAAATAGACGTTATAGTTATACCAAGAACTTTCCTTATTACTCAATTTATCATACCAAGCACCATAACGTAACGGCCCACGATGGTGTAGCAATAATCATCCGTAATTCCCTACCATATTATGAAAACTGCATCAAATAAACAAAAACAAGGTACAACATTTCAAATTACAACACAACCGTGATTCTTCAACACATCTGTCATGTATCGCCCAGCAAGACATGGAATTGAGACAAATAAAGGTGAAATACTTTTTCAACGGTTAAGTGGTACATTCTCAATCGGCGGAGATTGGAATGCCAAAAATACTAAATGGGAATCAAGGCTAACCACTATAAAAAGGAAAAGTTTGCAGTATGCTATAATTAGCCACAGTTGTTCCAATGTGTTAGTCCAGGTGGGCTAACATACTAGCCTGCATACATAAATATGATTTCAGACCTATTGGACTTCTTTGTTCTTAAAAATGTAACCACAAATTATCTTGCCACTGAAGCAAATTGATACCTATTATAGTAACTCTAAATATATATATAGTTAATTGAGGCAAACCGCTCAGGTTGAGCTTACCAAGAATTGATTGAATATCAATTCCCAATTGTATAGGTCATCTTAATCTCGCTATTAAACAGGAACCTCATGATATTGACATCGCAATTGACTATTTTACTTCGAGTAATACAAAAAGCAGCATGGAAATCTACACCATCTGAATTCCTTTGAATGGATTCTACTACTAACGCTCCATTATTCATGAGAGAATTAATTCCCCAAAATAGAAGAACCAGATACAGATGATAAAGAGGACAAGACAACTAAAAATAGTTCTTCAAAACATACGTAACACTGGATTTCAGACATGTATCGGCAGTCTATCAACGGAGAGCTACCAAATGACCTATTATCTACGTTTTTGAAAAAAGAAGATGACTCTTGGGCGAAGTTGCAAAAAGTTGCTGAGCATCTTACCGAAGTTTTCAGAATGCCATGTTCAATGATACTTCCTACTTCCAATCAGAGGTTAAATAGGAGATAGCAAGATGCAATAACTACAAATATTACTAAAAAAAGCACCCAAAGAATTACCTAAAAAAGCTATTGTGATGTTAACCACAATATATGATAGTATGCTAAGATTAGCTAACTTTCCATTAACTTGGAAAGTTGAGCAAATCATATAATTCCTAATCCAAGAAAATCAAACAACGTAACAACTTATCGGCCTATAACTTTGCTACTATTAATCGTATATCAAAAATTCGAAAGACTCTTACTAAAAAGACTTATCGAAGACGTTAACCTGAACGAAATAAAACCTTTGCACCAATTTCGCAAATATTCCACAATTCAACAAATCCTTAAAATTGTAAAGATTCCAGAGAAAATACATTATGTAAGTCTCCGAGATAATCAAAAGGGGTTTGTTGAAGTTTGGCACAGCGACTTCTCATACAAAATTATAATAATGGTGAGAACCTACATTTTATATAAATACTTCCAGGTCAAGTATAACTTTGAAACATCCTTCTACCACCCCATCAAATCAGGTGTACCCTAAGACAGTGTTTTGGATCCCTTTCTCTAGTTCATCTTTATGGCCAATATCCCTACTATAAGTAACTGTAGATAAAGCCACAAATTGTCAACAAAAACCTACACATTCACCTTGATCAGCTCCAAGGCTGACTTCATACCTGGCGAGTACAAATCAATTAAGACAAAATAGTCCAAATCACCTTTACAATAAGTAAAGGGACTGCTGTCCATCTGTATCGATAAGCGGAAGTCAACTACCAGTTACAAATAAAGCAAAATACTTAAGACTGATAATAGATAAGAAGCTACCTTTACGACCACATATAATTACAAACCAACATGACACTGAAATAAACGCTTTAGCTTGTTAGACGCAAGAAAAAATCAATTTGGACGTATGGAGTCCAGTTACGGGAAATGTGCGAAATCTTCATACACAAAAATACTACAAAAAATCCAATTCATTTTTTTTAAAGATGATATTCGATGCTCAATGATGTATCAACAATAGAACCTTGTGAAATAACTCGAGTATTCCACTAATAAAAAGAAGTCTGTAGACTCATCACCAACTATCTAGAGAGACTCATAGAACCCTCCAACGAACAAGTCAGCTATTTGAGAAATCATCCTAAAGTGAGAAAAACATATAAAACAAAAATGACTAACCGACAATAACTAAATTACTATAAGTACTCTGTAGTGTTAACAGAAATGTTGTTCATGGATAACTTCTCCTTTCAAAATGTGAACTTTTAGCTAACTGTTAATCAAAAAATTAACCCCCCCCCCCCAAATTCCTTAATGATTATTTAATTTGCGGATCCTCTTTAACCCCCCTGTATACAAAAATCTCATTACTCTTTAGAAAATGTGATATTTACGTTATGTTTAGGCACCGATTTAACTCAAGAATCCCAGCTGATGTCTTCTTTAGTAGTTTCCTAGAATCTCCATTTTATGGCGTTTCGTCAACTGTAATGCGCTTTATTTTACGGCATAAACAAGTAAAAGCTTACTGTAACCAACTCGCATGTGCCAGCTTATACAAAGCAAATGTACCTTATACGGCCCTTTCACTTGAACATCCTCTGCTTTCTTCTGCATTTTATGCGCTGTGAGCTGTAAAAGCGTAATATGGCCTCTTTTCTGCAGCAAGAGTGTTAATCCGCAAATGGGTTTGGTTTATGCGATAAATAAGTCATAATTTTGTCCTATCTCTACACTTTGGAAATCACTGTGGGGGCTTGTCTGTAGTCTGGAAAACATTAAGGATTATTTGTCTACGACTGCTTTATTCGTCACAACAACCGTAAGTTTTTATGGGGTTGTTTTCAGGCTCTTCAGACGTTTGCTTAATACGAGCTGATTTTAGGTTAAGTTTTTTATTGAGTTTTTCTATTAAAAAACAAAAGCATTTCTCGGGATGGCTGGGGGAGCATTATCTGATGGTATTTCAAACGTTGAAAGCTCGTCGCCAACTGAGTTATCTATTTGCATGTTCATTATTAGCTAACTGAAACATTCTAAGGGCTTGTTCACATAAGCCGTGGAGAATAAAACGCAGAGAATGTAATGTTAACTATAGCGAGATGATTTCTGATAGGAGAACGAACAAAAAAGTTTTGAAACTAGTGTCCTAACTGACCGACTAACTCCTTATCGTCCAGAATAATTAAAGTAAAAAACAAAAATTTATGTGTATTATTTATATGACGTAGACCCTACCAGAGCGGATTTTTTTTAAATTCCACATTTAAGTAAAAAGAGGTGAAACATTTTTAATGATTTTTAACACATTGCAGAATGTTTTGATTGTTTTTGATTTTCAACCTCCAAGAGGGCAAAATAGATTTAAAAAAATGCAAAAGCTACATTTTAATTTATTTCTATGGCCAAAAATGAATAATTATTTCCATTTTAGTATTCAGTCCACCTAAACTAACTAAATACATTTCCAAAAAAGAAAAAACGGAATTGGAAACATACGACACATAATTTCTCTATAACTTGCGTTTTCCTGTATCTCATATATATAAGAAGTCTCGAGGGCACCTAGTACAATCCGAGATATATTCTTCCAACGATCAAGCATGGAGGAAGGCCAGTGGTTACATAGGGGTGCTTCTCCTTTTGTGGAATGGACCTCCTTGTCCGTATACAGGGCATCATCGACTGTCAAGTATACGAAGAATTCTGGAGAACCACATGGTGTTATGGACACCCCAGACTCACGACAGGGCCTTCACATACCAGCAAGATAATAACTCGAAACAACGGAGCAAGAGTTATGGAGTGGTTCTATCTTAACATCATCGAAGAACCTCCTTGGTGAGCTGGGGAGAAGTCTGATGGGTTCGCAGGCACCGAATGTGGACGAGAAGATCCACCAGTTAAAGGCAGCTTGGAATGGTATCCAGCAGAATGTCTCCATGCCTCACAGGTGCTAAAGCAGTGATTGATGCAAGTATGATCAAGCCCTAAGCTATTTTGATTATTTATGACTTGTTATGTTTTGTTTGTTATAGTTAATTTAAATCGAGAACTTTTTTCATCCATTTCACGAGTTTTAATATTCTTGTCAATTTTTGAGAATTAGATACCTGTTAATTCCGAAATATTTCCCAATCGCATTTTCTAAATGATTATGAATAAGCAATGTTTTGCGAAGAATGGAAATGGCCTTGAATGGAAACTTGCAAAAACAGATTTAAAGTATAATTAACACCCACTGGAAAGAGCTTGACTAAAGACGCCACATAATTTACGGTCAACGGTTAAGCACATCGGCTCAAGAATGAATCTATACCTATATCCCCATTACCGAAATAGAACACTTAAATTTGATCGGTAGATTTTACATATATTTGCATAACCAAAATTTTTTTCCGACAGCAAACCAATAATAGTTTGATATATGTATGAACTAGATATATTTCTCCTTTTCTAACGATTTAGACGAGTCACCTTCCCGGGGTACATGGCTCATAGTACTAAACCAAATGTGTGGTCAGAAACAGGCTAATAAGCCTATATATAAGAGTAGAAGAAGATGAATTAAATAAAGAGAACATGATTTACATATACTCTAGGGTAATAGAATACACTAGACAGATACAAGATTTAAAAAAAAATAATTATTTGGTTAAACCTCTTCTACTGCTATGCAATTATTTTAACCTTTAGAGCATACTATCGATTAAATCATTTTCTGAAGTTTTGTCATTCTTCTGCCTTTAACCATTAACTCAGCTTTGTAGTCTGTTGGTTGTGTTTTTATTATGATTATTATTATGATGGTTATGATTTTTCCCTTTTCAATTAACATATTCCTTAACCAATGTTATTACTAAAAACCCATAAAAGTCTATTACTCAAAATGTCAGTGTATTTGAAAGCATTTACGGAGCCATCACAAAAATTAAACGTGATCCGCCACCATACCAAATGGTACTCTACTACATTATAGTAAATTCTCTAAAATTTAGTCTGCCGAAGGATTTATCACCTAATTGATTGTATGAATGTATCCATATCCAGTTGTGATCAATGTCACGTAATAGATCAGCATCAGCTGCGTCATCGAGTAGAGAATGCACCTCCGTCGGCTTAATTTGAGGAAGGGTTTTTCTTGACATTTGCTCCGGTTCGGACACTTTTTTGAGGTTATTGACAGCTTCTCTTATCCCTGTTCACTTTGTTCGTTTCGAGAGTCATAAAAGATCCGGTTTTAACAGTGGTAATCATTTATCACTTCTTTTCACTCTTATCGATGTTGAGAAGGGTATTTTTAAACACACTGCTGCTAAAACCATTTAGATATTTGCATTCAGGTAAACATGCCGGGGTTAAAATAACACTAAACTGTTCACAGATGTTAAGACTGTTATTTTTTTAAACAATCTAAGTAAAAGATGAACTAACAGTATTTGTTGACATTGTAGGAGCTAATCCAATCCATACAATTATAACTACACTAACATACTATAATTATAGTTGTAAAAACGTATTATATATGTCAGTTTAGTTTATAAATGATGAATCTAAACGATCGGGTTTCTTCAGTCTTTGAACATAGATGAATTAAAAGCTTTGGGGAATATGTGGGATGACTTTGGAATAGAATTAGGTACTTCATACTAGTTGCTTTGATGACTTCTTTTACTGTATCTACTTGTAGATTATGGTGCATCACTGTATTTGGGGTAAACCATGGTGCATTTAAATCGATCGTAAGGCTTTCGATTGGAATCTTTGGGTTATTGCTATATTTTAATCGCTAGCGGTGCCCATAGTTGCACCCCATAGGTCCGATTGGCCTCAGGATAGACTTGGATAATTATACTTTATTTTCTAAATTCATTAGCGATTTGCGACATATTAATCAGTACATCCTGGAAAATTAGAGACCAAGTTATTTTCGTTTGGTTAGGATATGTGTCTGCCAAGTAGGTCGTCAATCCATACGAATTTTACTGCTTCCTTTTGAGAGAACACAGTTATTTAATTGGATTGACGGGCAGCTCTTTTTTATGTGAATATAATATGCACCGATTTGGATTCATTAATTTTTTATACGTCAGCACCTAAGCAAGTTTTGAAACAGGTGGATGTTTAGAAGTATAATAAAGGTCCAAGGACGCTCCCCTGAGGTACTCCTAATTTGACTGACACGAATGTGTAGGAATTCTGGTATTTAACCATGAAGTATCTATCTATCATGTAGGATTTTAATATTTAGTAAGGCAGCAGGATTTTGATTTTATACAGTAATCCCTCCTGCCAAACCTCCACAAAGATGTGAGAGACGTTCAAAAACACCGCTGAGCAATATCTGCGTGTCTCTAAATCATGTCTGATTTTCTTAGTTGTCCGATGTACTTGTTCCACTGTCGAGTGTTTCTGTCTAAACTCAAAATGGGGTTTAGGGATAACTTCCTTCTCTTTTACTACATGTCTCAGTTTTCGTAATAGTAATTTTTCAAATACTTCCGCGACTACTGACAAGAGACTGATTGGGCGGTATGAAATAACCGGTATAATTTATGCTACCTTCCACTGTGCTCGACCGCAGCCCAGTCTGCATTATAGACCATAATAATGAGACCGGGCCCTTCCAAAAGTGTAGTTCTGTCATAATTGTTCGATGTGTTTCTCTTCCTGCACCGTGAGCTGTGACAGATGTGGCTCAAAAACCTCGACAAGCTGTTCTGCAAATACATGAGCTTTTTCGTAGCTGTCTCTAATGTTTTGTAATCTCTTTCGTAATTTTCGTCTTTTATATATTATACGGAAGAAATTCAGGTATGTATATTTTTGGCTTGGTGTATGGGGTAGCACCCCATGTTGCCTGTTGAATACAACAATTAAAATTCTCGATTTGTTAGGGTGTTTACTCTTTTTTGCAAAATTTACTTTACCAATTTTCGCTTGGTGTCTATTCTACCCTAACGCCCTAGTGTGGATAAATCATGTTTAATGAGCACTTTCTTCTTGGTTACCTCACATTTTACTTTCAAAAAATATGCAAGCGTAATGACTCTTTTGGGATGAATGCTTACAGACCATTAATAACTGACTGAACAAGATTTTCATATTATCCATCCCTGGATCATTTATTAGAGCCACGGCATATGTAGACACAAAATCCGGCCAAAATGCCATCGCTGGCTGCGAATTGCAGAGCAACCGGAGGAGCTTGTAGCAGAAAATTTATGAATTGTAATTTTCCTTGTGCAACTTGCACAATGCTCGCTGTAATTTATGGTCCCGACTTTTGCAGTTTCTGAAATTGGCTCGTTGCACCAACAAGTGTTCTGCGCTGCAGCGGGGCCGGGGTGGGGCGCGCGTGATTAAGCCGGTCCGAAAAGGCACATAAAGTTAAATTGAAGAATAAACGAACGCTAATGGCATAGATGCGCCGTCGAGGAGTCCACCAATTTACGTGCGTCTCGGCCCCGAGCGTCGTTTCCGCCTCCTGGCATGGAACAAAGGGAGGCTCCGTTTGCTCGAAGTTGTTTTGCCCCCATTGCATATTTAGCCGGACAGAGCAGCCCGAGCGTAAAATTGCCGGATACCTACTTTTATGTATTTTTGCAGGTGCCCCATGCCGAACTTAATCATTTTTATGGGATTCTGAATACGGATTTGCATTATTCATGGCCGGTTTATTCATGAATTCGCCCGAATGGGACTTAAATGAACCCGATCCAAACATCACCGCGCCGCTGTTTAGAATTCGGTTATTAAAATAAGACTGAAGGCGGCCCCGTCCGCGCGGGCCGCACTAGAATGCGTTTATTAAAGAGTCGTTAAATGAGCCCCGGATCCCGCTCCGCCTATTTGCCAACGGTTGATTGCATAAAAGCTCGGGGTAAACATTTACAGTTGCTCACAATTAACAGCGCGGGTTACACCGTTCGGCGCCGAACTGAAGAGACGAACCCTTTTATCACCGAGATCGTTCATTTCGTCTCGTAATTATCGGACATTCTGTTTGAGTTTGATTACCCCGCCGGGTCGGCTATTTATTTTTTGGCGCGATCCCTATGGAGACAGTGCTCAAAGGGAAACGCTCACACGTACGCATTTTGTTCTATAAAATAAAAAATAAAACGAGAGCACATTCGAATTAAAGTTGGTGAATATTAGAGCGGATAGACCTTAATCCTATTACTTCACTTTAAGCGGGAAGCGACTTTTTAATTATTTCAGAAAACTCCATAAACAATGGTGAGGTACAAACGCCCCACGTGGAGAATGGCCAGAGAACTGAGAGGCTAAGGCTCTCACAATGGCTGAAAATTGGAAACGATCTGATAAGTCTGTAGGATGGTACCTATTTAGTCGATGAGTTGTGTTACCATTGTCCAAGAGGTTCACTGCGAGAAGGTTGGTATGGGTTTCAAGAAGAGTGAAGTACCTTGTATTTCGCGCACGACATTTCACCTTTAAGAGATGGGGTGGTACTTCGTTTCTCAGGTTCCATGGGGCGTCCGCTAAAAAGTTGGTAGAGTTTTCGATTGGAACCTTTATAGAATCTCCAAATTAGAGTTGGTGGTGGTGCCCCAGAGTTACAGTCCGTATACTCAAACAAGTTTTAATACTGTTTTATATAGTAAAACCTTGTTAGATAGTGTCAGTTTAGTGACTTTCAGGCCAAGCTGTTTACGCTTGCTAAAAATATGTTTTCTCAAGTCAACCTTTGATCAAGATGCATACCTAAGTATTTTACTCTATCTGCTTTCTTGCAGCACTCCCGAATTTATGAGATGTAGTTCCGTAAATTCCTGTTGGATTTTCACCTAAAAACACCTGATCGTCAGGTATGACTTTATAAGATGATAATAATTGTGCGAGGGGTTGATTCCCAAACTCCACATTTAATTGTATGATTTAAGTGTTCTACGGCTTCTTCAACGTCGTTTGCTATTTATAGCGCAACCAGATTTGTAAAGGCGCCCCAGTCCGTTTTGTTGTTGCTGAGATACAGAAGAATACAGTGAAATTAGGATCGGAAAGTGGTCGGAGGACTTATTCAATCTTAGGTAGTTTTGAGCTATGTTTTTTACAATACCAAAGTCGAGGAAGCCTGGAATCTTTCGCCGATCCGTGGACTAGTAGGTAGGTTGTCTGGTAGTGAGGCGGCTCAAATTGTTGATACCAAGCGATTTTAAGAGCTCTATTTCTTTAGTAGTAGTTACTCTAACACTTCATTCCTGATACTTAGCATTATAGTCTCCCGCGGCACTAAATTTTGCACCCAGAGTGTTAAAAAAGCTGTTGTAATGTTCTACTTTGATATTATGTTGCGGGGAGCTGTGAATGTAAGTAATCCAGTCTAATCTTCTACTACCATACTTGTGGCTAGAATGCTCTTGAGCATATTTATCGGTCTGATAGTGCTTTATGAATTTCTTAATAATAACTACCGTACCTCTGTAGGTCGTTCCGTCTGGATGTTGAGTGTCGTATGTAATGTAATTGGGTATATTTAGGCATGACCTCTTGGTGAAGTGAGTTTCGGATATTAATATTATATCTAAGTTGTGATTAGTAACAAAGGTATGTAGCTCATCGACGTGCTTGGACAAACTGTTGGCGTTTCACTCTACTATTCTGAGTGTGCGATCCATTGATGTAGTTGGATAACAATGGTTATGAGAAGATTTAGCATAGCTCTCGTATTCTCTGCTAAGTCCAGTATAATTTTTCTAACTTTTCAAAGTTTGTCATTTGTGGTGTATTTGGATGAGGAATAGGTGGGTTGGTGCATCATGTGGTTGATTCTCGGGTTATAATCATCATCTTCAAAAGAATATCTTCTAAAAATTAAGTGATTGTCCCGTGCGTTTTCGCTTTTATACTCGTGCGAATATGGCAGGGATGGTGTTAGGTGGCTGTTGCTGACGTCACCGGGATGGTAGATAACGTAATCGGGCTAGCTACTGACGTCACTCGCTCTTTCACCGTATCGCGGTCCGTTTTTTGCCTCTTAAGAGCGATGAACCAAGATTTAGGTAGACTGAATCTATCGTCTCTGTTAAAATTATTTTTATATTTATAAATCTTCACCGCCTCTCTATATAATCTCGGGTAACAATTCCCACAAGAGAAAACTCGTCCCCGCCCGAACTCCATCTTACGGTTAGAATCTTCCAAACTATGTCTGCTGATGTTTCGGGCTAACTAAGGCGCAGTTGACTCCTGCGCCCCCCCCCCCCTCCCTCCATCCTAGTGGTAATGGAGACACGGAAAGGAGATCCTACCACAATTTCTTACACACTTGAATTTTATACACCCAAGCATGCAATTTAGAATTCAAGTGCATAAGAAATTGTGGTAGGGTCTCCTTTCCGCGTCTCGATTACCAGTAGGATGGGGGAGAGGCAGACGCTACATATATAATGCATATAAATAAATGCATAGCCCGGATACCGTGCCATAAGACACGTGATAATGAACACTTAAACTTTCCTGCTATCATATCGGTGGCCCGAACGTCTTTAAGTCGCGGAAACCAAATGCAGACCTTCGTTGAAAATGAACACAGGTACTCGATTATTTTTTAGTGGCCCAGTAGACCACCCTCCTGGCATCAGAGAGATCCATAAATGGCCAAGTCAGTCCGCATTGCAATCATGTACCTCAACTGAGTGCCCACGCTGGCGCCAAATAGGTAATAACTGCGTTTATCTATGGACGACACGACTTAAGACGCATATCCAGCATTAAGATAGAAGCTTTGCTGCGCACCTATGACCTTCAAACTATAAAAGCAATTATAACACTTTCATTGGTGGTAAATAGTGCCAATTAGCCCTCCTAATTGTTGTTATTATTCGTCTTTAGATTTCTTGTTTAGCTTGAAGTAGCGCACACAAAAGCTCTACAATAAAATTGTATGTAGCATTGTAATCGGCTGGATTATCAACAGAATTACGCTGTTTTTGCTCTATCATCGTAAATAGACAATTTATATAACACATCTAGATTATATCTTGTAAATATTTATTTATATATTTTAGATAAGATACTTTCCTTGCACCTGTAACCTTCAACTTTACCACAATCTATAAGAATTATTGTAAAGCTTTGCTTAGCCGCTATTAGTTAATTGGTGCTTAGTATTGTTGTTTGCTTATTCTGTTCACGTCTAGTCCGTAGCTTGAAGTAAACGCAGACTAACACCATACAAATAAGTTATAAATACTAGTGTAATCAGCTAGGTTACCGATCAAAGGAAACAAACACACATAAAGGGAGATAACCCCCAACTTAAGTGAGAGCCTTTAAAAAACGCCGTATTTCGAAAATAGATAACTAATGCAGAAATTGAATTTACAAAATCTTTAGAAAAATTGTTATAAAGTAAAATTTAAAAATATCCACAGTTGAAAGTCAAGATAGACGTCCTCCGTAGTAGGAATGCCAGAGGATGTCACAGAGTGTTGGTAGAAGATGTCGAGAATAATGCTGTTCTATCCCGAACAGTTGTGAGGTAGGTCGCAGAGTTTCAGCGAGGACGCGAAGCAACCAGCGTATGAGTGTGAGGACCGATATGTCACATGCACTCATTGATCACCTGATGGAGACTGACTGAGTTAGAGAGAAAAAATTGAATCGAGAACGCACCAACTACGGGATTTTGCAGAACGATCGCCACCTGCGTAAAGTTACATGGAAGTAAGTACCACAATACTTGATAATTGTAGGCCAATATCTCTATTGCCCCAAATATACAAACTCTTCACAAGAATCATAGTAAACAGATTAGAAGCAAAACTAGAATTCTGCCAGACGATCGAACAGGCTGGATTTAGGAAAAATTTCAGCACAAACGACCACATCCTCACAATAAGAACATTAATAGAAAAAGCCATCGAATACAATTTACCTTTATATATGGCGCTGGTCGATTTTGAAAAAGCTTTCGACTCGATTGAATTGTGGGCGATAGAAAAAGCCCTGCAAAACAGTAGAATAGACTATAGATACACTAAAATGATCCACTCCATCTATGAAAAATCAACAATGACAGTGAGGTTACACGAAAACACTAATAAAATCCCGGTCGGTAGAGGAGTAAGGCAAGGAGACTCGATGAGTCCTAAGTTGTTTATAACAGCACTAGAAGATGTGATAAAGTCACTTAACTGGGAAAACAAAGGAGTGAATATAAATGGCAAAATGCTCAATCACCTGGCCTATGCAGATGACCTAATCATCATATCAAACTCAGCAGTGGACTTACAAAACATGCTCGAAGAACTCAAGAACAAATTAGCAAAAGTTGGGCTAAAAATAAACAAAAAACAAAAATAATAACTAACCAACAAGATAACATAAACATAAAAATTGACAACCAACCTGTAGAGACAGTACAAGAATATGTTTATTTAGGTCAATTGATAACATGCAAAAATTTAACCAAAATCTGAAATTGATAGACGCATACGCCAAGCATGGTCAGCCTTTGGGAAACAAAATGAAATACTAAAACCAAACAATCCCCTTAAAACTGAGAAAAGCTGTTATGACCAATGCGTACTCCCAGTACTTACTACGCGGCACAAACATGGACATTAAACAAAACATTAATGGGAAAACTTGCCAAAGCCCAGCGAGCAATGGAAATGCAAATGCTAAATATAAAGTTGAAAATAGAATAAGAAATGAGAGTATAAGGGAAAAAACAAAAGTAATAGACGTCAAGAGACATGTAGCATCATTGAAATGGAGATGGGCAGGCCACACCATGAGGCAAAAAGATGAACGATGGAACAAGGAAATACAGGAATGGAGACCATGGACGGCAGAAGGAGTGTGGGCCGCCCACAAACCAGATGAAAAGATGACATAAAATTAATAGCAGGATTAACATGGATAAAGACAGCTCAAGACAGAGACAAATGGAGATTTAAAGGGGAGGCCTATGTCCAACATTGGATAGATACAGGCTGATAAAGAAGAAGAAGAAGAAGAAGAAGTACCACATGCACTCACGGAAGTTGCGATATGCAACTCTGCGACCACCTAGCACGCTGGCAGCAATTCCTTTCAAGGATCATTGCTATCGATGAATTTTTTTTCAACGTCAGTCGGCAGACTGGTGACATGCAGTATCACCAAAATGCATAGCGGTTGACTGAACTAATTTAACATTGCTCTCTGTGCAATTACAGAACATCACAGAGCTATCTTGTGTTGTGGACACACACATACCGCCCCCAGCAACGTCCCTCAAAGCTATAATAAAAGAGGGGTCGAGAAGAGAATCCAAATATGGGAGCGAAATCAGAACTGGATACCTTCCATCTTTTACTCGATGTCCCAGTTGTCAGACTTTGCCAAGCGACTATTAAAAATTGAATAAAACTTTCACACTTCCCGTGTGGGCATAGCACAATTACAAGACCAAAAGCGGGCTACCGAAACATAAAATAAGACGTTACAAGGTAAAAATTGCAATGCCTGGTAGTTGGCAGCCGTTACTCTTTTCAAACATAATTGCGATAACGCCGGCACTATTTAACAGCCAATCCAATAGTGGTCCGCGAGAGCGAGTAAACGTACCGTCCTTTTGACACACCCTGTAGACGGCGACACTTCTCGGCCTTCAAGAATTGCTAAATGAACGCCTAGCACAAATAGATACAATTGACCACTTATATAAGTTAAGACCTTCCATAGCGTCGTTAAACTCTGCAAGTTACACGGAGACCTTGACGAATATTTTTCAGTAGATGAGAGCATGATCCCGTTACACTGCTTTCAAGACTAAGCTATACTTTCTAAATTGTTCAAGCGTTTTGCTCTTTATTTTATCCCTTTTCTCAAATCGTACTATTTCCGATAGTAGTAAGATAAGAACGTCAGAGAGACCAATCTTCTATCCCTAGTTTTTTTTTGGGGGGGGGGGGTTAAAAATATATATTTTTTTTAAATCTTGAAAACCATAAGAGACGAGAGACACGATTTTTACGGCTATATAGTACAAAACGGATCGCTAAAACGGCGTTACCAGTTTGACTGGTAAAAAATACAGAGTGCACAAAAAATCGATGTAAAACATTTTGACTCTGCTAATTGCGTGGAAATCGTAAAATTCTCAAAATATAGAATTACTTATATTGGCAAACGTTTTTTTTATTTTTCTGTTCTTAAAAGGGTAGTTATTAAACCCAATTGAAATATGTGATTGCTACAGGACAACGCAGTCATTCAACTTCCTAAAAATCTAACTTCCTGCTATTCTCAAATGAAAATCCAACCTATACTTCATTTTGCTACATTACAATCGCCTTAAGCCGAAAACCTTTGGACAATACCACGTACATTTTACTAAACCATATAGTTGCATACAATTTTAATAGAGAAGTATGTCGCTCGACCCTTCTACCAATCTCAAGGCTATTGAGAAACTTAAAAGCAACAAATACCAGTACCCTTAATTAAGCCAATATCTTAACGCCTCATTTAAAGCCAAAATTGTGTGAGCTTTAAGCTTTAAGTAGATCGATGAACAAACAGTCTGGTAGAATCAATTGAAAGCTCTTGCAAAGTTATTGCAGCCGCATATTCATGAGATGCAACGGTGTGCAGGGCTGGGGTTACTTCCGCGTACAAAAGGAATGAAATATTGCCATATTAAGACTAAAAGTACACTTCGAGGGTCCTGTACAGCAATTTAATGTGGATTATAAGTGCATTTGCTGCTTCGTGCAGTACTTACGCCTGTTAAGTAGCGACGATGTTGAATATACCAGCCTGCTGCATTACCCGCGGGAATGCTTTCATTAACTTCAAAAACATTCCGCTTACCTGTAAAAAAAAAGTACAAATTAGATCTGGTAATTTAAAATAGAAATCTAAGAACACGAACCAAAACAAGAAATTTAATACTTTAGTAGAAATACGGGATATATAGAATGTAACAGAAACATCTAAATTATATCTCGTTTTCCTTTGAAATGTGTTGAGTTCTTCAGATATTTTCATCATTTTTAGTATGGTAACTAACATGTGATGCAGTTCCAAGGAACAAGTCAATGCTTTCAAACAATTCTGAACCTCATTATCCTAGACCAGAATCCGTTGAGGTGAATAGGTGACTTTTGATACGAAAACATATGGTACGGTTTAGTAGAGTCAAAAATAAGGTGGTGTGTGGGTTTTGGTTGTGGGTTTAACCTTGAATCAAAAAACTTTGCACTAATATCTAAAATATCGAACTTTAAAATAAAATGCATCTTTGCGACTGTAATTGGCTATCTGACCCCCATTCTATTCGTGGACTTTATTTCTGAGAATTCTCGAATATCCCATTTGACCTTTCATAAATCTTCAAGTTCATATGTTTTCTAATCTTTTGTCAAGGATTTGATATTGTATGTTGCTATATGTAGTTTATTTCTTTTGTGTCTTATTTGTAATGGTCATCTGTTGTGTCCTCCAGAATCTTTGAGGCTGACTGAGAAGAAATCCACTATTGTATTTGTTTCGAGTTTGTATTTTAGGGGGTTGGTTGTTTGAAGCACCACGCCTACCGAGCATCTTGGTGAGTATTGATAGAATAAGATAAAAGTATGATGTTGAGAAGGGATGGGAAAAACCAAAGCTTTTGCGGGCAGAGGTGTTTCTCAGAGTCTTTTAATAAAATTTCAGCAATACGTATAAAAAACGTGATCATAGAATTTAAAAAAAAAATCAGCTATAGTAAGCCTACGAACATACATATGTTATATGTAAATCCATAAATCAATCTGGACCAGAAACTGTGGTAAAAGTTCTGGAAATAGGAAGAATTAGTTATGCTAGAATAAAGAATAACATTGGATTAATTATTCACGTGTATTCCAAAATCGTGGACGAGTGTCTATCCGCTATCCGTAATTCGAACGATGTAAGGTAATAAAGATGAGTAAAAAAGAAAATTAAAACTCGTATAAGTTTACACACCAACTTAACACAAAAATTAAAAAGTCAAAGTTTCCTATACGATAGAAAAAATGAGCAAAAGCCTAGTACATTATTAAAACACAAAAACTTATATCCCATAAATGCATTCTTCAATAAGAAAGGAAACCAAAAGTGAACATGGATATCACCAGATAGAGATAAGTGCAAAATCAGAACAGATTTTTTTTAAATAAAAATAGAACCCATAAAAATAAAAGAAGAAGAAGAATTCGGGGCAGCTCAAAAAGAGGCAATAATTGTACCATATGTAAAAGAAGAGACAAACATAAATAAATAACCGGAAAATTATCAATTTACAAACTCTTTATAAGAGACATAACTAATCGATTGACCCTAAAAATAAATGCCTACTAACCAATTAACACTAAGCACATTCAACCATCTGCTCGCCATACAGGCATTCGTAGAGAAGGAGGTTGAATAGCATCTAGAAATATAAATTACCTTTATATATTATAAAAAAGCCCTTTAATGGCGTGAAATTGTAACCCATAGAAATTGTTATGAATAATTGTTAAGCTAATTATCTGTACACGATATGGGATACCATTAGACAGAACCACTACTCATCTTATACCTCTAAAAATGAGAATTAGGCAAGACAATCTTAGATCTTCAAAACTTCCCATATTAAGTATAGAAAATATGTTCAAACAATTAGAAACGTAGATCGAGACAAATTAAAACATCTTACAGTGATACAGTACATGAAAAGCTTCAAACAAACAATTAACAAAGCTTCAGAAAAATATGCCTTAAAGTGAATACGTTAAAAACCAGAATTATAAATAATATAGGGAATATAAGAAACATAAACTTCAACGCCTACAAATTATTGGATACATCTACTTCGGACAAATAAAGTAAATCAAGTAGCCAAAATCACAAGAAGATTGCGATTATCATCACAGAGTTGCAAAAGATCCCAAAATACCAAAAACACCTCTATATTTAAATACAAGGACATTTGATCAATCATGCTATCGGTTCACAAACCCAGATGCTTACCCCTCGAACTAGCAAAGGCTCAGAAATCTGTAGAAAACAGCAACGATAGGTGTGACACTATCGGATAGGAAAACAAATACCTGTATCAGATATAGGAAATGCAGGAAACTAAATCATCGATGGAATACAATTCTACAACGTCAACCAGGGCTCGATGAAAGAGCTACAGGTCGCCCACAAATTGGGAGGGGGGAACTACTTAATGAAAATTGCAAAGGTTTAGCATAAGATAACAACAAATAGAACGACTTGAGGAAAGCTTACATACAAAACAGAACAATTTTAAGAGACTAAAGAAAAAAGAAAACGTCACATCTTAGTGTATAGGAAACACGAATACAAATGAATATCATTAGTGTTGCATGTACTGCGTAAACTTGAAATAAAGGTTCGTTGAATACCTCAACAGCCATCGTGCATTTACACAAATATGGCAAAGAAACCGGTATACAGCAGAGTAACGCATGTTCATTGTCTGCAAATACCAAAACCTGCATCGACAAAGAAGTGTCAAAAACAATATATTGGACAAATTGGGATTCAACACTCCAAAACATGCAAAATGTTCCATTCTACATTTGACAAAAAAATTGAAAACCATAAAAACATTCTTATGGAGAACATCCATAAGTACCAAAAGCAATGATGCAGGAAATAGAAAACAGACTGCGACCTCCCCACAGAAATCTTTCGCATTATCGAAGGACTTGACTTTTTTGGCCGCGGTGGAAGTACCTGAAACCAACCTGTGGTGGCGATTGGTTGACCAGTACCCCGTACCTCCTTACAGACAAATCAGAATCTTTGAGCTTTTAAGGAGGACATTTCTGCCCAGTTTCAGATTTCTAAGGTCTTCAACGCGGGAGCACGGCTAGTTAGCACTTTGAGAAATACATTCCTACATGATCAGTAAATT
The DNA here is from genome assembly GCA_036346155.1 of Sinelater perroti. Taxonomy (NCBI): domain Eukaryota; kingdom Metazoa; phylum Arthropoda; class Insecta; order Coleoptera; family Elateridae; genus Sinelater; species Sinelater perroti. Next base: position 1,050,495 of record JARFIY010000380.1, read on the forward strand.
AGCGTCCTGATAGATGAGTGTGTTTCTCACAAACCACAGAGCGTCATAGATGGTCTTGAAAGTTCTGGATTACCTAAGTTTGTTCCTGTAAGAATAGAGGAGGAAGCCAAGAGCCCACGGAGTTCAAAATAAGGCTTCGGAATGAGACAACGTGTCTCTTCTCATCAGAATATCTGCCTTGCGGTTCCTTATGGTGAGTAAAACGGCAGTACTCCTATTATCCACGTTATGCAACTTTTTTCAAGCTTCTCCACTTCCTGGACACACTGGATTTCCGAAGAGGGCTCTATGTCGTTTGTGTCATCAATGTTATCTCGGACAGTTTGAAAAACATCGGAGGCAACATGACGCTTTAGAGGACGCCAGCTCTTAGACATCTCTTCAACAACTTCAAATATGCCAAGCTTAATCTGGAACTTCCGGCTGGAGAGGAGGATAGAATGAGCAGGAGTGTCGGCAAAAGGCTAAACGTTGCAATTTTCTTGTAGATCAAGATATTGTGACGCACCTTATCGAAAATTTCAGCAACATCAAGGAAGACTGTGGTGGTGGTCTGCTTCTTGGTGGAGCTCTCTGTCCATCACTCGGACGAGTTGATAAATGGTAAGAGTTGGAAGAAGAACGATGGATCGATATTCCTGGGGAAATGTGCGGAAGTACACAAGTCTGAAAATCATCACGTCATTCACCACTTTTCAAGAGCTAAATGGCAGAGGCGGAATATCGAATGGGACGGAAATTTCCACTAATATGTAGATGTCAGTGAGTTCCAAGAAAATTTAAAGCTGTGTAGATATTGTGTTAGTACTGAGAAAAAATTGAAAACAACCGATGAGCAAAAAAAGCGAGCTTCAGCAATTGGCCGACGCATCCAAGAATATTGGAGAACACGCACATTCACTCCTAGAATAGTTGCATTTAAGGACGTGACAATTTTTACATCGTGCGTTCAAATATAAGACAAGGTATGGTATAGTCTATTACGGCACCAAGTTATGGACCACATCTCTTCTCTATACAATTATGAGTACCACAGCTTGTAAATTAGATGAACATCACGAACATTGTTAGCTGTTTAAGTCTCTCCAAGATTGTATAAATTTACCTCATCATTTTCTTTCTATTAGTCATACTGAAAGTGAAAGACTATCACACATCACGGATTTAAAATAATTCAATAGAAATCTGAGAATGATTACTGATCTGTTGGTGAATATCTCCTATGCACAGCTGTACTTTGAAATCGATTGAGATTATTTTTAATACTTTGTACGAGAACATCGTGCTTTTCATACAGGGGTAATTCAAAAGTTTTCAACCTAACTATATTCCAGAGCTGATATGAATAAAACAATAGGACTGTTTTTCGATACGGTCTCCAGGTATTTCAACACATTTGTTACATCTCGAAATTAGTATATCAATACCCTTGGAAAAATACTCTAAAGGCAGCCTGCTACAACTCTTTATCGTTTTAAATTTTATACCTCAGAGGTCTTTCTTTAGTTTTTCTTTTTCGCTAGTAGTTACTGGGGTCTAGGACTATTAGATGGGTAGGAAAGCCCCTCAAAGCCACTTTCCATTTACCACTGCTTTCATTTCTTTAAAATCAATTAGCAAAAGTGTTTGTCGATATCTTTTTTATTTAATCAATTTTGTACTCAAATTTTGTACAAATTGGTAACCGATTTTCAACATCGTGCAAGATGACGCGGCACCACCAAATCAATTGACTATGCAAACTGGCAAAGTTCAACCAAAGATGACGCTATTTTGTTTCTGGAATTATTACTGGAACATAGTCAGTCTTGCCACATATGTCCATGCCAAATTTCATTAAATTACGACCACTATATTGAAAATTAAAAGAATTATCAGAAGAAGCGAAAAAGGCATTATATAATAATAGTTGATCCATGATTAAATAAGAACAAAAAATATTCATGTTAACATTTTTGTGATGGAATCGCATCGATATCTATATGTTGATTTTGTATTTCATAAGACAAATAAATAACTGCTGAGAGGTCACTGACAGACACTTTTCAACACTTCGTTAATTCATCAAAGGCCATATCCGCGCTGATGTGTGGGCAGGGTGCACGTAGAGCTTATTAAATTACTCTCGCCCAATCGACTAACCCAAGACATTGAGACAACGTCAATGACAATCCAATATAGTGTTATTGATGGATTCAGCGGGAATGCTCAGCCAGATTAATAATATCTAGCGAGTCCCAGGCGCCCATAGGCGCCGCGTCTTGCGCTGCCTGCATTAATATATTTAATATTCCCTCAGTCGTGCTGTCTATTAGCATACGCGTATTTGAGTTGCGAAATGTCGTACGGAGTCTGCCGCGACCGGCTGCTATTTGCTCCCGTGAAATTAATTCAACTTGTTCAAATAGCAGGTACTTTTCTGCGCAACGACAAATTAAATGCACAGTCGAGGACAAATTGCCAGGCAGCATGCAGAATATTCAAATCCCGCGTTCGCTCGCCGAGGCGTTGGGGGACTAAGTTTTTGGACCGACCAATACGTACAAATGTTGCCCTTAGTCTATGTAATGTATTATTATCGAATCGTTCGACTATCACGCGATAGTATAGTTCTGTGAAATATTTCTACCATTTTTCACTGTCAATCCTTTCACTTCTAGTTATTTTCTTGTAGGTCAGTTTTCTGATGTAGTTAAATAGTTTCATGGTTTTTCTGCTATTTCCTTCCATTTCGTCTATAAATTGTTGAAGCCAATCTAGCTTTCTTTTTTGCATATTTTTGTAGCTTCCGTTCTTTTTTCTTTGTATTCACTCAAATCTTGTACATTTTCGCTCCTTATCCATTTTAGTCATGCTTTGTTTTTCTGGTCTACATATTCCGTGCATTCTTCATCAAACCATTTATCCGTTTTAGTAGTCACCTTCCCTAGCACTTTTTCTATTGTCTTTATTATGGCGTTTTTCATGTTCTCATTCATCCTGTTCTCGCTGCTTTTTCCTTCGAAGTGTCTTTACAGCTTCATTCTGAATTTCCGCGCCGTTACTCATTTTTTTCTCAAAGTCCCACTTTTTTTGGATTTGTTTTATGGTTTCCTTTTAAAATTGAGATTTATTTCCGCCACTACGAGAAAATAGTCTGACTCTTACGTCATGGTCTATTCTCTCCCATTTTTTTAAAAATATGTATGTGGTCTATTTCATTTCCTGTTACTCTGCCGGGTATCATACAAGTTATTTTATGTTCTAGTCTATATTTGTACTTGGTGTTGATTATATACATATTCGTGACTATTGCCAGGTCACATAGTTTGCCTCTATTGTTGTTATTTACATCATGAATTGAATTTTTGCCTGTTGCATTGCGTATGTAATTTTCTTTTTCGATCATGAAAACCTCCCGTCATTATTAGTATATCATACCTTGGTAGGCATTTGCAAACTTCTTTTAGTTTTTCATAAAATTCTATTTTATCCTCTTCATCTGCGTCCTCAGTTGATGCGTATGCATTTACTATTGTTCTGTTAATTTGTTTATTTTTCAGGATTATTTTTTTATTTATCACTTCAAATTTTAATACTTTAATACTGGCCATGAACCCAGTTCAATTCCTGCTCTGTTTACGTTCCCTCCATATAGTATATGTATTTTCCCTTGTCAATTTTGCCTTCTCCTAGCCATCTTATCTCTTGTAGGGCTAGCATTTCGAATTTATATTTATTTATCTCCTTTGCAATTTCTTCCATTTTTCCTGTTTTTATTAACATTTCTATGTTCTAAGTCTCAACATTTATCATTGCCTTTTTTATATATTTTTTTCTTCTTTTTTATATTCCTATTCCATTTCCAATTCGTAACGTAGTTTTCATCCTTATTATCCGTCCATTCCCAATCATTTGCTGGTTTTTTGGCCCGCTTTCATTATTTTCCTGACCAGCTGTTTGTGTTCGCTATTCTATGTGGAACCGGCTGCTCCCAGTGCGTTTCTTCTCATTTTGTTGTTCTATGCCCTCTATTTTAAAATTAGTCCGCTCCATTTCAACTCCGACCACAATCAGTTTTGTCTAAGGGTCGCTTTGTGGCCATCTTGTCTACCTTTTTCAGTTGAGGCATTAAGACATTTCCTGACCATCTGTACTTGTTTCGAGTAGTCGTCATTAAACCAGATGTCTGTGCCTTTTAAATTATTTGCTTGTTCATATATCTCCATTTTATTATTTCATGTAAGTAATTTTACGAGGATGGTCCATTCTTGCCTCTCTTAAAAGTATCAAGGCTTCTGGTTTCTAAAACATTAGTTCCCACGTTTTTTTTATTCGTTCCCATTTTCCCCAGAACGTCTTGAATCTTTTCTTCCACCTCCGCTTGTCCTTATTATTTTTCATCTTTATTCCTTGGATGAATATATTATCATTCTTTATTTCCCTATCCATCAATTCCATTCTTTTGTCTTGATCTTTAGGTAATTGTTTTAAGTTTTAGTTTTCTTGTTTTAGTTCTTTTATTAACTCCGCATATGCGTCTAATTTCTATTCGACTGTTTTTAGCTTAATGATTCTTTAGGAGAACATGTTTTTTATTTCGTCTATGTCTTTTGTGTCTTTTTTATTACATTACAGACTAACAATAGGAAATCAGTAAAAACATTAAAATTCTAGTTAAAATGTTAATAAAGGCAAACAAACATCTAGATTTATTGTAAGGACTGAGCAGAAACGTTTATAAAAACTTTGTTTTTTATAAACAAACCAGCCATCACAAGCTCAAGTGCGTCAAAGCTTTTCGAAAGCTGATCAATCATAAAGGGGAAGTATAAATTTTCGCCTGCTGAAATCCGGATTGTCAATAAAATGGACGTTTCAACCATTCAGGAACAAATAACAAAAGAAAACCAATTTATTCCAGTTAAATAGACTCTAGGGCAATCGCGTTACACTTAGAGTAACTTTATACAGCCCATATTTATACTTGCTTAACAACTTATGATGGATCTGTGAAAGAGTGGCAAAAAACTACTCCCTTAAGTGACAATATGAGACAGTTTGTTAGTTGCCATTATTTTGTTTAATTTTTCCTCAAAACTTCTGTCAACGCTGAGATATTTAAAACTATCTACCTGTTTCAGCCTACTCTCTATATTTCTAATGGGATCTCTTCCCGTTTATTGGCGATTACCTTGGGAGGGGGTCCTCCTTTTGAGTGCACCATCTCATCTAAATAATACCGTAAGTGCACAATATATACACACCATAGAGTCTGGATTTCTTCTGACAATCTTTGACTTTTTTTTCTTTTGATGTTATCTTTTATCGAACGTTGTTGACCACTTTTTTAAAGGCTGTGAAATATCTGTTCCACTGTTAGGTTGATCCAGCCTCTGATGTTTCGTAGCCAAGACTTTTGCCTGCCCACGCCATTTTTTCTCCTTCAATTAGTTCTTCTAAGAAGTTTTGCAATAATAAGTATTTGTTATTTCAAAGAACGTTTTCTAAATAGGTGAATTTTATTATTTTAACGATGTAATTTGTAATTCTAGCGGCGCAATAAACCTTCAGCAATTGCCTAGAAAACCACGTCTTTGACTTCAGTTTTTTAAAGTTACCCGCATTACTTCGCTTTTTATTGGGCCAAACTTAGTCAAGTCAATAAGTTAGCAATATATTTTTGGTTACAATATAGATTTCTCTTTCATTTGTTACGTTTATTTAAAAAAAAACTTCACGCATCCTATTATTATTGTCCTCGACAATGTAAGCTTCAAATTCTTCTTCTTCTCTAAACCTTCATGCCCTTTCGAGCGTCGGATAGCTTCAAATTCAAAAGATTAAATTTTGTTCATGGTTAATACAGTCAAAATTGCATTTTTATCTTTCCACTTGTTTGATGTTGGACTTGGTAACGCATTAAGATGCTAATATGAAAAACAACAATGCATAACGATCTAGCATAACTCATACCGTAATTTATGTTGTTGGCCCAATTTGCAATAACACTCAGACATGTAAATTGAGCTTAAAGCAACGTTAGCCACAAGGGCGTTCGAATTTGCGTAACATTCGTCTTCTTTCAAGCTACCTGTACGATAACTTAGAACTTAAAATATTTCGGGCATGGATAAAAATGAGTTTTGGTATCTCATAAGCCGTTTATCAATTTGAAGAGTATGCAAGTCCGTTTCAGGAGTTTGGAATACTGCGTCTTCTTATAAATCTTGGCGTGCCTTCCTTTTCGGCTTCATAGTATCAATAATTACTAGTGCAACTATAATTTTTTTAAATACAGAGTTTTCCAAAAAAAATATACTCATTCATTAAAAGACAATAAATTCCATATTTATTGACTTAGTAACATTTTGATGAATGGTACTTGGGGAAATGCTTGGAAAGCATTTCCTTCTAAAACTGTTTGGAACGATGAACATCACATATTGACTACTAGACTATAGAAAATTGGCATGTTACTATAGAACACCGGGGATTACAGTGTGGTGTAGGATATTAGCATTGGGTAGCTTAGGGCCATTCTGTTTTAGCCAAACTATCACTGTCCGTCCACCCGCCAAAGCATTATTTGATGTCGAAGAGATCACTTTCAGCAAGATGGAGCACCTCCCCGATATTATCTTGAGGTGATTAAAATAAATTGGGCGGTTGCGTGTGTCTCAGATCTTACTCTAATAGATAAAATCTATTACACAAAACCAACAACAATCAATCGATGAACTAAAATAAACGATTGGAATATTTCGTAACGCTTAATGGGTTTAAAATTTGAAAACATTCGTTCAATTGGAATTAATATTTTTTAATTTAAACCATTAAATTTTATTTTGTAAGTCAAGAAACACTCGTACGGTGCATTTTTTGGGGACGCCCTATATGTGATAGCTTAATTCATCAAGTGGAAATTTTCAAAAGAACTAATTTGAGCCGTGATACAACATGAAAATATTTAAACAAAATATTTCCATCACTACCCTCTGCAGTATTCGATACACATAAATATCGTAGCAACCAACTCGAATATCAGCACATTATACGCATTTCCCCGGCTTCCCGCAAAGTGTCAAAGTTCTAAAACTACGAGATAATATAAATAACGTTCAGGAACAGATCCCCGAGGAGCCACACTACACGAAAGCTTCGATTGCCCCCGCATTTTTAAAAGCGCGCGGCACTTTTTCATAAAAGTGTGATTACGCGTTTATTTTTTTATGGGCACGTCGAAAACAAGATATCGTGCGCCACCGCTGGTCGGGCATTTGAAACGTGCCGGGGGAACGATATGCCTCGTTTCTTTATTACGCAACATCGTTGCTGTGATCGTTTGCATGCACTTTTACTCCCCAGTGAAATCTTATCTCATAATGGATGCAAAGACGCCGCGCCGCCGAATATGAAAAGCCGCCACTAAAATTATACAGCCTGCAATGCACACCGGCGGCGGCTGCTGGGGCGGTAATTGCGCCCTTCAATTCGGTGGCCGACTTGCATCCCAGAATGGCTCCATTTTTAATCGCCTAAAAAGAGAGAAAGGCCGCCCTCGTCCAAGTCAATTCTGGGTTAAAGTCGATGCCATTAAAAGATTCGGCGCCTTCGTTTGTAGGGAGGCCGAAAATGCAAAGTTGCATTACAAAGAAAAGGCCAGGAGTGAAACAGGTAGCGATTTGAATTTCAAATCCCGCTGATTTTATCTGCAAACGTTTACATCATTCCTGCACGGCAATAATGAGCTTCCCGCCGAAATCCTAGCGGTGCGCCCGTTAAAAATAGAGAACTTCCGGCCGTAATCGAGTTCGATAGATGCACCCCTTCGTGGCGATTAATGTTTATTTGATAAGCCCGGCCATATGAATTAATTCGAGGTGCTAACGCGCGGCCATTACGTTGCCGAAATTTATGGGGCCATTGGTTGCAACGGCAACGAAACAAAAATTAATTGATTAGTTGTGCGCAGTGCAACAGACATTTATTAATTATTTTATCTTCAACGTTCTATTTACTTTTTTATTTATTATTTTGCACCATTTTATTACCGCAAATACAAGGGCAGTTTTATAATTAGAGTAAATTTTTATACGATGGCGCCACAACTTGTTTGGTGACGTCATATCAGGCATCAAACAAAAACAGGCAAAATTTGAGCCAAAAGCGACGCACTGATTATGTTACACAAAACGTTTCCATTTGATGCCGCAGGAGTTACCAAACAAAACGGAAAAATAAAGCTCCTTTAGTTGCAAAAGCAGGAGAATATCTAGGTGAAGATGGAACAGGAGCACTCTGGAACATCGTTGAAGACTATTTCCTTATAATATATATGAAAGATGGGTGCCGCGAGACTCGACTGTCGACCAAAAGCGCATTACAAATAACTTCTTACAATTACATTAACAGTGAACAATTAAAGATAAAAGGATGCCCAAGAAGATAAGACCAATTTATCAATTGAGAAGGTGATGATCTCAGTTTTTTGAGATTTCCGAGAGATCATCCTGATCAACTACTCAGAGAAAGAAAAAAAAATTCTTCCACCATGACAACGCACCGTCACACGGGCAAAAGTACACCGAGAGTTCGAACTAATACATCATCCACCGTGTTTTCCAAATTTAGCTCGAACTACGCCCTTTTTGTTCCCAAATTGAAAACTGTTTAGTGGGAACAAATTTTTGTCCAATGATCGGAAGATCGGGTCTCTATAATTAAAATTTGACACATAGCTGTTCACTTATCGGCAGAAAGAAAGAAATTTGGCACCACATGAAAATAAATGCCAATACTATGAGAAAGTCAGTGTAGCAATTTAAACACGACAATGGTTGGCTGAAAAAACTGGTGATGGTCACACTTAAATTGACCTATAATTGCGACCAACACGGTCAACAATGTCTACCGTCGGATATCCACAACTCCTGTACTTCATGCCATCGGAACATTAGAATCAAGTATCAGAAAAATTCAGCACAACAAATAAATTAGGTCTCTTTTTTTAGAAAATCCCAATCTAACAGCCCGTAACCTAAAAAAAAAATTGCGACCAAATGTTCGATTTTGCAAATGAAATTCTGAAGAAGACCAAAGATAAGCAAATAGAGACCACTTTTAAATTTGGAGCAGCAAAAACTTCAATCTGCCTATTGTATACCCACATCATCCTAAGAAAGTAAGTGTATGGCGCCGCTATCTTCTATAATGCTATTATAGACACGATATTCTTCAAGACGACTGTAAATAGTCAAGTCTATGGTAAAGAAGTTTTGAAAAATCCATTCTTATCGCGAGACAAAGAATAGCCTGCACATCAAACTTAAGAGAACATAAACCTCATCTCTAGTGAGTTTGAAAAGAGAATAGTGACATTGGGTGCAAAAACTAGACCCAGAGAAAGAATTTAGTTGACCAAGTTGTTCATATAATTCGAAAAAAATTTCCACCGTGCAATACTCACATTACGCATTTGAAATGGAATAATGCAGTAACTATCTTTATTCATAGAAAAAGAGGTAAAGCAGATCTAGAAAATTATCGACTGATAAGCCTCTTAAACAATATCTATAAACTATGCACTAGAACGAGGAGTTAGGCAAGACGATCCGCTATCACCCAAATTGTTTACAATTGTACTAGAACATGCTTTCAAAATAACTTAACTGAGATACAAAAGAGATATCAATAGACAGAGAGCAGCTTAATCATCTCCATTTCGCAGATAGAGTGGTATTAATATCGAATGACAGAAGACTATGTATATTTATGTCACAAGATCATGATATCACGACATAACCAAACTACTAAAATACACGACGAATAAGTTTAAACTGGCCAATGTATGAACCTTTGAGAGACATATTTAAAGGTAACATCGCCATCCACCTCAAGGGAATGGTATTTGATCGGTGCATGCTCCCAGTTATGACATACGGAACGGAAATCTTGATTCTGACCCAAAGAACAGCAGAAAAACTTCGAATAATTAAAAAAAAATGGACAGATCAATGTCTAGGGTAACACTTAGGAATAGAATTAAAATTGAAGAATGAAGAAGAAGAACACGAGTTACAGATGTTATTGAAAGAATAAGTAACTAACACAGAAGACGCTGAAATGGAGACCAAGAGCTGATAAACGAAGTGCAGGAAGGCCATCCATATGTTGGACAGACGATGTCGAACGAATAACAACTCACTGGATGAATGATATGGAAAATATTAGGGTACACCTATGTTCAACGATGGACGAAAAAACAGGTTGAATGGTGATTATTACATAGCGGAGTTTCGAACAACAAGATTCACTGCGGTAGTAATATATGTGGATAACACTGTTGTTTTGGCATCGCGCATTGACTCAGAATTAGTCTCAAGAAACTTGCAAAACAACCTGGAACAAATTTAGCATTAGCAAGAAACCTGGCTAATTAAGATTAATAAAACAAAATCCACCAATGTGACATTTGCCTTCCTGTAAAGATTAAGAACTACCAACTTCCACAAGAAGCCGACGTCAAATATTTCGACATGTATTTGGACCGATGCCTGATAATGAAAAAAAACACAATACCACCAAAAAGAAATAGCTAAGTCATAAACAAAATAAAATGTACTAACTCATTGGTAGAAAATCAAAACTATCTAAAGATAAAAATTTGCTACTATACGCAGCCATCCTGAAACCCAAATGGTATCCAACTATGGGGAACACCTAGTAATTCCATTATTACTATCCTACAGAACTTTCACAACAAAGCCATCGTCGATGCACCGTACTATGTTTCCAACATGGCAGAACCCATCAAGAAAGTCATCCATCAATGTTCAGTATAGTACAAGAGTGTCAGTGCACCTCAACGTACTAAATGTGCGCGAAATTCACAAAGTTCGTAGACTGAAACGCCTGCTGATATCCAACCTCACTAGAGAACCCATATAAGTTTTAGTTTTAAGAGTTTTTAGACTAAATTTTAAAGATCCCTCACGAGAGTGATTCTATTCTCATAACAAACACTTATCACCCGTTGGGTTAATCGTCAATTTCAGATACTTAGTGAAATTAAAATATGTTGAACATATAATCCAATTATCAAGATCATAGGTTTTCATGTTGCTAAGTGAACTCTCCATTTAAAAACTATAAGAGATATTACAAAGAAACTTAATAAATACCATTACTGATATACAAGATATACACATTAAAATGGATATGGCGAGAATTGGATATACCGTTGCTAAAATAGTAAAATTTGTCCGTCTCTTTGGTATCAAAACTGCAAAAGTCTGTCATCGAACAGAGGACAAGAGCAGCAGTTTATGCAGATAAAATTAATGACCCAATTTTCATTGCTGGTGTATTCATGCTCTCAAATTACAATTGTTGATAGGTTAGCCCTTTCGGCCCTGACTACACTTCAAAGCTCCCTAAAAATAGAGTGGATAAGGAAATTTTGATCACAGTCCAAACTTTTCGTACGCAATTGCCATCACCATAAAGCGTCTGAATAAAAAAATATGTATCACGTTGCTGATTTAAATTGATCTGACTTATTTAGTGTGACATCACTCTTCTGTTTCAGATAAAATTGGAATAACACTTCTTGTATTTTATGGAATGTTAAAAAAAGTGTCAAGAAACATATCATTCGAAGCTTCCCATGCTGCTACGTCGGTATTGTCTGACTTAGATGTTTCGGGTGATGCACAGGATTCGGTTGTAGCTACAACTGATAAAGCTTTATCTATGGGAATATGTCAACGAAAGTCAACAAAGAGAAAATTTCGATAATCCAGTTGTTGATTTCACCCCTTCAAAGACATGGATAACAAAGAAAATTTTGCAGAAGATCAAACTCCATTCCAATATTTCTCAAAGTATTTTCTGATAAAAATTTCTGGGCTAGCTGAGAAGGTAAACATGTATTCGATACAAAAATCTTGCAGTCAACAGAAAATTAAAAAATTGGTCGTCATTCATACGCTCATGGGAATTGTTCAGTTTCCAAGGCTAAGAATGTATTGGGCTCTTTTCACAAGAATAACATTTCCGATGGCATCGGTTTAGCTAGAAATTGGTTTGAATTGCTGAGAAATAATCTTCATGTCATAGATGACAGCAAAGGGAAGACTGATAAGCTCTAGAAAGTTCGACCAATCATCCAATCTTTCGAAAAAAGATGTGAAGAGCTTCCTCTAGAAGAAATCTATGCATTGATCTTTCGAGGGAAAATTGTGCATCAAGCAGAACATTAGAGGAAAGTCAAATCCATGAGGTGTCAAAGTGTTTTATTTATTGTTCAGTTGTTCACCAAGGCTCCACTCAAAACATCAGGGAGACTTATTCAACAACGAATGATTTAGTCATTCATTAGAGCAAAATACCAATCACAACCTTTTTCCTGATAACTACTTCACGTCGTTGCCTTTGCTAGAAGAGCTGAGAGAGCAAGGAATTTTCGTGCCAGGGACGATTCGGTCCTATCGACTCGAAAAATGCCCCTTGAAATCAGAAGCAGTATTGGGAGCTTCAGGACGTGGTAGCAGTGTTTCAAGTGATGGAAAAATGGTAGCAGTTCGTTAGTTTGACAACAAAATTGTCAACATGGCGTAAAATTTTTATTAGTGTAGAATCACAAGGTGAAGTAAGGCGCAATTGCTACGTCTCTCTAATTTCATATCTTTAACAGTTTTGAAAGATTTTCAAGTTTTTTATGTGATCCTTGTGCCTCTCTAAGCCCAACTATACCATAAACAATTTTTAGGCTGTTTCAAAGAATTCAGGGCTGAAAGGGTTAAGAATTGAAAATAATCGGTTTCAACAAAATGGTGCTTGTCCACGTAGAACTCAAGGACCTGCTTTTAAAAGCAGCATAACTGAATCAACCTCAGAGAGAAAGACTAGCAAAGACCAGTACGTACTCCCAATATCAATATTTGTAATTACTGGTTATAGGGATACATTAAGGATCAACGGATCCAAGACAATTGATCAACTGAAATATTTTTCAGACATATCAATGAATCAACTGAAGAATAACAATTTTCTGTACAGTTGATGGATTCTCTTTACATCTTGGTCACATCATTGTTGCTAATGGTGATCACTTCAAAAATTTGATCGATTGATCTTCCGATCAAGTTACTTTCATTTGAATAAATTATCTTGGATAGGAATATCGATATAAACTCGGAAGAGGAGGTTTTTCCGTTGGTAGCTATTCCGAATACTTCGTTGAAAAATGCAGGCGTGCGAACGCAATAATCAAAAAGAAATTTTCCAATAGATCCCGGTCCCCAAACGAAATCTGCCGAGCAACCGCCACGATTGCGTGTTCCGGTGCCGGAGCAGCGGGCATCCCGTTATCCCGTTCGAACTAACGAATGTGGGAACCGCCGAGTCGCGCCGCCGCCCCCTGGGCATCGCCATCACAAAAACGTGGCTCCCGACTAATGTTCGATTCCTCGCAGTCGCGCGCGTTTTTGGAGGTAACTAAAAACGAATAGACACGCATGTGTTTTTAATACCCCGGATCACGACTCGGATTTACATAATGGTCGGGTAACGAGTCGATATGGTGGCTGTGCGTTGTAGCGCTGCGCCCGCCGAATTCCGGCCCTATCATGATACAATATGAGGTCTTTATAACGCCCTAATTTGCACGAAACGCTATTAAATAAAAAATATCTGTCATGCCAGACGAATTTTTGTCCTATCGCGATGGAAAGCGACGGCTTTATTACGCTCGCGATGCAATAATTTTTACTTTAGGCCGCGGCGCCGCCATGTTTCGGTTTTAATGCGAAAAGCACAATTTGGATTTATATCGCGCACAAAGCGGCTATCCTCTATCGAATAACCTACATAGTCGTTAATCTTGAAATATATCAATGACTTTCAAAATGAGATTCAAGATACAAAAACGCATGCAACTAGAAGTCAAAAATTTCTCTTGCGGTTTTTTTAATTCCTTTGATTCACTTGAGATAACACTCGGTAATTAAACTTAATCCTAACGAACGACTATACAAATGCCGCATGTGCACAATAACTAAAGTCAACAGCCATCAATCACCACCAGAGTTTAAAACCCAAATTAATTCCCGTTGTCCAAGCGCTCCGTACACAGATTTAGATGGAGCTTTGCCCAATTTGGCATATACATACAACTACAAACAATATAACGCAATTTCAACAGAATATTTTATAACAATATATTACTAATTAATCTTTAATAAATTGTAAATTCGAAAATTAAAGAATATTAAATGCAAGTTTACGAATATTCAAAATGAAGACTATCTTTGTCTAAACATGGCGATAACATGGACCGATGGAATCGACAGCGTTACAACGGTTAGCTTTGAGGTATCCCCATAGAAAGAAGTCTAATGGACTGAAAAATAGAAAATGCGCAAGAAATTTAACACCATCTATTCGTTCAAACCATTTGTGGAGGAAGAGGTGCTCCATCTAGCTGAAAAAAGTCTCTTTGTCACCAAACAACTTTTCATCAATGTATAGAGAATGTAAAAGTAAACATCACCAATGACAGTTTAGTCCAAAAAATATGGCCCTAAGATGCCAAATGCTAACATGTCATACCACAATGTAAGCTCTGAAGAGTTCTAATGGTATTCCGTAGTAATACACAAATTTGAAAAACCCCCAAAACTAAATTATCTTAAGCTGTTTTCTTGTGTAAATCTTGTTTATCTTGTTTTTTGTTAGTCCATTACCAATTTACTCTAAATCCCATTCTTTCTTGCAACGTCTTTCTCACCTCTGCATGTAGTACTAAGTTTCGGTATTTCTATTTCCTTTGCATTTATTCTGTCATGTAACATTATAACTAAATTTATAATACTGCGTTTTTGTTTCTTTTAATTTCCGGATTGGTATGAGGTGTGGTACGATCCTTCATAGTTGAGCTAGAAATAACTATGCTCTACTTAAAAGATTGGTTTGGTAGATAGGATAAGGAAACTATCTCCCCCAATCCAAATAAAGCTTTTACGTACACAATTACGAAAAAGTAGCCAAATATGAACATAGAAGTAAAATTGGTAAGAAATTAATGCGTATAAACATTAAACTACCTCTACACCTCAAAGGTCGACCGAACGAGAAGAATCTACAAGGTAGAAGAAGACAAAACTAACAAGAAATTATTGGATATTTAATTTAATTTATTAATGATTGAACAAATTTCAAATTAAATACTCAACAATGACAATTTATGATCAACTTAAAAAAATATTGGTCAACATTTTAATAATAATAAGCAAACATAAAATTTAGACGTGGTTGCTCGGTTGACAAGCTCGCAATAAAGTTGGAAATATTAAAGACATTAACTTTAGCAAAAATTACTATGCAGATCTTTCCCTCAACTACTCAACCCCCCACCCCAATTAAAAAAATCCACTTGGTGAGCGCAGAACGAGTAATATGACTATGTATTGGATCTTCAAAAAATGACTGACTGAAATTTAATACACTAATAAACTCGAATATTGGCAGGTTTGAAACATGGAAATGAAGCCATACTAAATCGTAAGGAAGATGAAGGTAACGTCGCTATCATGTAAGATGAATTGAAGATAACTTAATTGACTTTAATTAAATTGTTCATTCAATATGATGATAGTATTTTTATATAGTAGTATTACACTATTCCCGATTACGATTGAATGTTTGTTATAATATATGTGGGCAAGTTAAATTTAACACTATAAGCTCCGGTAGGTTCAAATAGTATTCCATAATATTATATGGAGAAGCCCAGTAAATGCAAATGTCCCGCAGTTCCAAATGAAATTCTTCATAACGGTATTGATCTGCGTTTGAAAAGAGGTGGTCGTTAGTTCAGATAGAGATATCTGAATAGAATTGACCTGACACTGTTGCTTCTTTAGTAACAAAAGGCACCCTTGTCCCTTTACGCAAACAGATCATTTTCAAGCTTCTCACCGCCCAAAATTTTGAGAGTTCATTGGCACCTAGGTCTAAGTCCCTAAACTTTCTTCTCTGGAAAACCCTGGCGTAGAATGTTGGGTGCCTCGCAGGCGCTTCCGGTGTGGAGGAAGCTTAATGGTGACCAACGCATTCAGTGTTTACTGAACATTCCAAGAATTACTTTGATGTCTTCACTGCAGGTTAAGACGTTGCTGGCATTTCCTGTGGCCGTCGCGATGTTCTACATGGCTCCAAGAAACGCGGAGGAGTTCACGTTTTGAAGCCATCCGGCGCTGGTGTTTAGACTTCTGTGAGGGGCGTTGTACTACGAATTGGTGCAGTCATCGCCTACCAGAGTGCCGGCTTCGAAAATGAAGAGCATTCCTAGAAGCCGGCTGGGTGTGGTTCTCGAAGTTCATGTAAGTGGCGGATTCTGTCAGGGGCTTTTACAGTCCCCGGAGAGGTGATCGCAACCGCACTTCACGCACTTCGAGACTGTGCAACAGCAGCGCTGCGCGTGCCCGAAGTGCCGGCAACGGTGACACTAGCTCACTACTTTCCTTTTCTTTAGCTGTTCCATGGGCACAGCCAAGTCGAGGATGCCCCGGAGGTCAAATATTGCATTCCCTTTGTTGGTCCGCTCAAGTTCGATAAACATGAGCGGGCAAGCCATTGTTCTAGAGTTCCTTCTTCATTTCCTCGTTCAGAACGTTTTCGAGAATGCCGCGCATAACCGTGTAGAGCAGCTTGTCCGCCTTTAATAAGTGTAATGATGCTGGATCTTCGCTTTCTCTAGGAAGTGTCTCAAGCATCGATAATCATCAGATGTAGCGGTCTAGATCGAAATTTCATCCGCTACACTGTTGGACTTGACTAAGTCTGTCTGTTTTTCGTAAATAGCTTTCCTTTATGGAAGACCGAGCCTTTTCTTCCAGTAGGATAGGAGAGAGACAAAGATGATGCATTTTTGAAGTCTACAGTGACCACCGGTGAAACGTAGGTGCTACTTCATTCCCGAGTCCCAGCAGTCATCACACGATGGCGGCATGCCAGTTCTTCTGGGACTGGCAGGGGGTTATCCATGTAGACTTCTGACGGATGTCAAAACAGTTAACTCAGCTTATTACTCAGACCTCCTGCCAATAAACGTGAAGAAAAAGATTCGATGCACGTCCCCATATGGCTAAAACAACAATGGAAACTCTCCGGAAATTGAAATTAAACCTTCTGTCACAACCGCTGTATAGTCCCGATTTGGCCCCAAGTAATTTCTACCTGTTCGGAAGGCTCAAATCAGAGTTGCAAGGCATACGGTTTGCGGACAACGACGCCGTCATCCAAACCGTGCGGGAGTGGATACGCCGCCAACCAAAATCCTTTTTTGAAAAGGGCATCAGGATGCTTCCAAAACGATGAAATAAATGTGTTGACTCCAAAGAGAAGTATACGATGCATTATATAAATGTCATCCAAAAATTCAAATCAATTTTATTTTCCAGCATAGCCTCCATTGAGAATTACACATTTAAACTAACAAGTTTTCAATTTTTTCAAATCGTCCCGAAAATACTTTCCCTCGAAGGCTTTCACTAATCTAAGTTTTCAGATTTGGGAAAACAAAGAAGTTTGGAAAATACTTAAGATAAAGATCGAGTTATAACTCCTTCAATATTGACAGTATGACAATAGAGTTGTGTAACTGCATATTGTCTTTGTCAATCTCTCATTTTTAGTTTGTTCTTCTTTCAAATGTTCCGGTTTGCTTTTTTTTGTAAGAAGTTAAACGGACTGATTTCTTGGAAAACAAAATCTATAGCCATCACCTTTCCAACCGATAAATTAATCTTTTCCGCCTTGGGTACGCCTTTACTATTCGTTGTCCATTATTTTGATTTTTGCTTCGTCTCTCTTATTTAATAGTGGATTAGAGTTGCGGCACTGTTTATTATCAAACACTTCGTTTTTAGTCGATAGTAAAATGTGGTGGTATCCATCGCTCAGGTAACAGAGGAGCATCCTAAAATCTTTGTTGTATGTGCTCTATACCTTTAACTTACTAACTACCGAGTGAACTCCTATAGAAACTTTCACTGCTGTAATTATAACCCAATAATAGCAATGAATTATCTAAGTCTTATCGAGAAGTGGCTGAATTTCACAATGAAACAATCATTATGTCCATCTACAAGCAAATGAGTTAAGGTTCCTAGAATTTCATCTGGACAGACGTTGTATGTAATCAAGAAATGATAAGAAACAGATGTGAAGATTAAAACTATTCATTGATTTACCATGAGAAAATTTTCACTCGTTATTTTGTACAAAACCATCATTAAGCCCTGTATCATTAAGCACCTACCGTAAATATAATTCATGATTTCAGTCTAAAATATGTCTACTGCATCGTGGTAGGTGTCAAATCAGACGCTGTATGTCAAAATTTGGTACACTAGAAAAATAATTAAATAAAAAGCCACAAAATACCGCTACTCATTAGAATTTCATCCCTACGCAATAGTTGGATCACAAATGATTGACGTATTGGACTAAATAAAGGGTGACGTTACTGACTGTCTTCTCTAAAGTTATTTGTATGGATATTTTATGAGTTACTATTATTATTTCTAACAGAATCATATATAAAAAACCAAGCTAAGCGGGGTATGTTGCGCTATTAAATGGCGACAATAATGCCGCAGCAATAAATAAATTTTGGATTGATGAAGAAAAATAAAGAAAAAAAGCAATGCCCTTCCAGATGGTTAGTAGAGGGCAGATGTCGGATGAGATTTTTAAAACCTAACCTACAGAGAAAATCAAAATATTTCCAACAAAGGCATTGAAAGCGACAATGTCATCTGAACGATTAGAAGGTAAAGCCAATTTTTTTTAGCTTAATATATTATTATTATGGTGGTGCAAAAGGTTTTTTCTATTATAATCTGATTTTTTTAAATAATTTACAGAATATGCCCTTGTGTTATATGGTATAACGGTACCCGTACCCTTCTACTTCCCGAAAATAGGAAAGATGTCGTTTGTCCAACAAATGATCAAAATAGATAGTAATCCAATGGTACCAAATCAGAACTATTCCATCGAATTTTTATAATTTACGTCGGGTTCTTTGGGTATCTGATTGACGTTATCTATCTGCAGCAATATCCGTCTTCGACTAACCACACCGAGGTAGCTGTTGACAATAAAGCTTTGGCGATTATAGACCGACCTTCATGAACTGACTCAAGGTAATTATCTATACTTAATAATATATACCACTTAATCAATGGCTTGATCTGCTTAAATTACGACTTTTGGTTAATGGTAACAATTAGACAAAAAATCGAAGATCCTGAGGATTGTCAAGAAATTATTTGCACACATTAACCCCGTGTTCAGCTTGTTTTTGTGTTAAAGCGTGTAGCACTTTTTGTCTTGGTTATATCTATCGAGATGGTCCAAGCTCCTGTGAGAACTGGCAAGTGCCAACTAGAGATGTTTCGACAACTTCAAACAAATCTTCTTGATTTGCTACAAAATTATTATTTCAATATTGGTGTAGGTAAATAATAAATTTTTTGAGTAAATTTTGGACCCCCTGGGCTGACAGCGCATCTTCATCTTAAAGCTAGCAGATTATTTAATCCGGATCAGCAGCGCTTTGCTTTATCTCCCAATAATGCCAAAAAAATGGCCAAAATTTCGACATTCGGGAGTGGATATGTTGGTTACTTCTAAGAGAACAGTTTTGGTAGAGTGGCAGAACATTGTAAGAATATATCGAGCTTTGTAACCTCACAGTGGAGGTATCTTTTCAACCCAGCCATTACGGCCTTATTGGTCGCCCAGACATACTTCACATCGCCATCTTCTTGGACGTCTCCATGCAACATGCGATATTTCAGCGAGGTGGATAGTAAATATATCTTGGTTCTCGTCAGCATGAGCGTCCCCGACGTAGCCGATGACATATTTTTCCGATCCGCAGTCTTGCTACTTCACCACCATTATCCTATCCGCATTGAAGATGTAAGAGACCTCCTACCTCTGGAGTTGGAAAAAAATGGATGCACGAGAAGAATGAGGCACGACGGTGTCTGCAGCGATCCTTGGACCCTGTAAATCAGTAGAAGAGCAAGCTGGTCAAGGTTCTATGTAACCGCTCTTTCACATCAACGCCCATCCACGAGAAGTGCGGTATCGTTTATACCGAACGGAAGAAAAGTGGACCCTTCCTGAAAATTTGGAAGGTCAGTGCGATTTCAGCTGCGACGATGTCGATCTTGACCACATCGACCGCTTTGTGGAATGTTACCAGAAACCCTGCGATAACCTGGATTCTTTCGGTTCAAGCTAAACAAGGTAATCGGCTCGGATGGCATCACAAACCGTGCCCTGCAAGTTTTTCTGCAGCTCCATCAACAATGATGTGCCCCCTTTGCATACCATATTTTCCGAATCATTAGAAAGTCGTGAACGTTATTGTGCTGTCCAAATCAGGGAAGTCAAATAATTCTTGCCACATCTACATACTTATTAATCTCCGATTCTGGAGAAGCTTGTGAAACAATGTACAGGTACCCGGGGACAGCTATCGAAGATTTCTAACTGATCTCAGAAAGTCAGTTTGGATTCCATTTCGGCCTCCCAGCTTTTCAGCATGGCGAAATGTATTACTGAGGACTACACCAAGCACTAAACTACCAATAGAATTTTCTTCGACGTGGCAATCGTGCTGCCACCGGTTCAGCTTATCACATCCTTCTTATGCGAAAGGAAATTCGGTAACGTGAAGTTATTGGAGAGGCAACTTCAAGTAAGGTCCCCTAAGGCTCCGCCTTGTCCTCTATGCCTTACAACATTAAGATCCGAAATATGTGTACGTAACCCTCCACTATACAGGCCCAATATGGAGATCACACGGCGGTACTGTTCAGTTCGCTGAAACCATTGTTCATGATACGCCTGCAAAAAGAACTGAACCTCTTGGAAGATTAGTAGAGAAATGAAATCAATCAGAGAAAAGTATGGTAGTCCTGTTCTCCAGCAGAAGATCGTTTCACTAATGAACTTAAAAACCTTCGAAAAAGATATAGCCTAGAAGAAGGAGACAATATAACTTGTGCTAATTCTAGATAGAAAACTGATCTGGAGAATACATGTCGAAGGGGACGAGATCAGAACTCTAGATTGTGTAATATCATTATCTACCCTACCACTAAGTTACACATCAATAAACTCTAGAGCCATTCAGAATAAGGCATTATAATCCATCTGGGCATTTCATAGTTTGTGAAGAGTTATAATTTCCATCGTGGCGCAGACATTCCCACAATCCAGGAGTTTATCCCTTAAAGCGCTCCAGATCTGTACGAGAGAATTTCTGATCCCTCCGTGAGACGACTTATACCGCTCATTATCATCCATGACAGATCATATCGCGAGGACCGAGATTAGAGGCTGAACCCAAGAACCTCTGATTTCTCAAATAAACTCAACATCAACGTCAAAAAAAGAGAAAAACTTGCACAATCCTAACATTAATAACATAGAACGCATGTCTATTGATTATTACGTATATTCATCAACTATTTATTCATTTTCCAAAAACCTTGACACAAAGCAATGAAAGTCAAATTCACCAATCAAGGCCACCATGAATTCGGAAAACCACGAAAATAATCATCTATAACCTTCTTCGTGGGAATATTTACAGCATGAATACACCCAAACTTATATTTGAATAATTATTGGCAGTCACGCACCATTTAGCTCGTTAATGGCGGTTCCATTGTGCCCGAATTTACATATAAATTTCCCTAATACTCAAGTTAGAAAAAGTTGGTAAAGCTCGCGATAGCATTTTTATGACCATTACGTTAATTCGGAGGTAATTTGGAATAAATTCGGTTGGTAAATAAAAACGTCAAACAGACGGCGGGGGCGAGGCGGGCTATGGGAAACGCGCCCGTTGATAAATAAACCACTTCGCCCAAGATGGCGATTCCAAGATACGACGTGAAATAAGTGCGGCCGCCAAAAATCTACACTCAATAAAAGTAATGC
The DNA here is from genome assembly GCA_036346155.1 of Sinelater perroti. NCBI lineage: Eukaryota > Metazoa > Arthropoda > Insecta > Coleoptera > Elateridae > Sinelater > Sinelater perroti. Next base: position 1,072,506 of record JARFIY010000380.1, read on the forward strand.
CCGGCTTCGCTCAAAGGCGCTCTCTTGTGTGGCCACTATAAACCAAGATTACTGGTCATTTTCTCCCCCTTTAAACCGACGACCTGCGCCCATGTTCAGGGTTGATAAAAAATTAAAGGGCCTTAAGAGTCTTTCACGCACTCGGCAATTGAAATAAATTCATTTGAACAACTTAAGTGACTATAGAGGTGACATCCACTTGCTCGGCGTGGCTGCTGTTCGCCAAAGGAAATGCGGGTGAGGAGTTTCGCGAAGCGAAATCATTATTAAGGTGCGGTGGAGGAGATATTTACAGAATGTTTAATGGAAATCGGTAACTTCCGCTTTTGTGAGGAACAAACTTATGCAACTACTCGGCGTAATGGAAACTGGAGGTGCTAATTCTTCTATAATTAAATTTATTGGTACCGTCTCACTTCCGCGCTCTTCGGTTTAAGTTCTTTATTCAATAAACTCTTTGCATATAAAGAGGTACTTTACTCCAAGCATACACTGCTGGATAAAGCAACAAAGAGAAGGAGTGATGTTGCTTTTCAAAAGTTGCTAAGAGGCTGTTCTCCATAGCATGAATAGTAATCTCCGCCATGAATATTAGATAGTTTTCATGAAAGCGCCTTTACTGTTTTTAATGTTGCGTTTTCTGATCGTTCCACTCGGCCTTCTCTGCTTTCCGCGGCTGCTTTCGAAATAACTTCGTTCCGCATCCACTCTCTATTAGCGCCTTTCATTCCGAAATATCCATTTTGCAGAGGACGCTGCGAATGTGTCGCAAATTGAATTGAAGCCATACGCTGACGAGCGCCGTCTTTAATGCCATCATTTATTCATGTCTCTTATGTTGGTAGCACTCCATCCCGCTGCTTCCTACTATTAATAACCCACTCCGCGCTTCACCTGACGCAGACAAAATAAAAGGAAATAAAGGCTACATAAAATGCATCGCGTTCACGGACGCGTGCGTCGCGCATTAGGAGACGGGAACTGTTTTTGACGTAAACGGGATTAGGTGCCGTATTTTCCTGTAAATTCTTCAAAGTCGCAGCCTTATCCTGATCGGCGGGAGGGCGGATCACGGCCGGCTAGGCCGAGGTGCGCGAAACGGGAAATGTCCCCTCCGATCCGCTCGAGCAGATGCTTGCTCTCTCGAATGCATAAATAATAAATGCGGCATCAAATATTCATGTCTTTGTGATGTTATGGCGTATGGATGTATCGGGCGGCACTTCAAAATTGAGCCGCCCCGCGCCCCTATAATCTCGGCCCCTGCCATTTGTCTCGTTCGAAAGAACACAGCCCTGTAATTAACTCGAAATGTTTCACCAGCTGAACTGGACGTTTCAATTTGAATCTTGTTTTCGAATTAATTGCGGTTCTACGGAGCTTCACGTGGAGAACGCGGCGGACACTCCTACCGATTGAACTTCATGGATTCAGTTAGATTGCAGGGCGCGCACGCAAGCTTGCGATGCATTAGAGACGTTCTCACAACTGTTTCTAGCTAAAGGAACGAACAACGAGCATAATAAGAGTCTGAATTGATGGCTGATTAAAGCTGAAAACTACACTCTAATTTCAAATAAAATCGCTTAAGTACGGTGGAAATTAAATAAAAAAATCCTCTAATAATGTGAATGGAAAGGTCAGAAAATTTTGTCTTATCAAACAAGAATAGTTAACAATTGAGGGCAATTAAGAAAGCACCAACAGTTCTATTGACCTGTACTTCAAACAATTTAGGGCTTGTTCACATATTCTACGGGTAACACAAGAATGATTAGGCTCAGTATACATGAGCAAATTTGTGACAAAACAAAGTAGAGAAAATACTGAGTACATTCTTTTGCTCTAAGACGTGATCCATATGGATTGAGGATCTGCATTCAAGCTTCTCTCCACGATCATATTTTTTTAAATTAAAAGTTGCCTTGTGGGTAGCGTCCTTCGATAAGCTGTTGAAAGCAGTCTGAAAAAGGACGCTATATTTCGTCCTAGGCAGCTATTGCAGAGCAAAATTTTGATGAAAGACCACACATTTTTGTAATAAGTTTGATGTTGTTTTGACGTTTCAACTGGCGATGATGTTTTGGACTGTTATCACTAGAAAGAAACACTCAATTTATTTTGTTACCAAAAATTTGTGATAAAACTCCAATTTTCATACATAAAGAGGCGTCTGCCCGCCTCCCCTCCATGTATCCATATGAATAACGTTATCACAATCTTTGGTAAAATTTTGTTGTGCCCACGACAATTGTTCGTATATTTCAAATTAAATCAGTTTCTTCCTTGTAGATCAAAACTCTAGTTTTTCATTTAAATGACTTATATTTTGGCAAACCGTAATTCTCCTTTGGTAGAGTTTAGGTCTATCGTAAGATCAGCTGGAAATTTTTCTCAAAAGCGTTCGTGCAAGCTAGTCTCTTTTCTATCAGCATTCACAACTTTTCACTATCTTCTCACCCATTTCTTCACAAAGCATATTAATAATCATTTTTATTAAATTAAATTACAAACTTACAATCTCCTCTTTAAAACTATAAGTAAATGTGTTCTATGTACCACACATAAGAGGTGATAACTCTCCTAGTTAATAAAATAATTGTTCGTTGATTTCAAACATCCATAGGCCACTGTTTTTTATTCTTCTCCTAATTTCAGGCTGACCGTAGTTGTCTTACTTCCTCATTGGGATGTTCAAAGAGCTGCTCCAGGTAGTTCTTTGTTAATCTGCTGATTTCCTCTTCAACAAGCGGTATACCATTGTCATCGTACAGAGTCTTATTACTAATGTACTATGGTGCACTGAAAATCATTCTAAGTATCTTCGATTGGACTCTGTATTATTTCTGTGTTTGGCGGTTTGGTGCAGCCCTAAATTTGGACATCATAAGTCCAGAGAGGCTTTATTATGCACTTATATAGCAGTATTTTATTTACGTCTATTTGCTAACTCATTTGTCGAATTTTTAGGTTTATTTGAGTTTTCTTTGTTGTAATGTGTGTTTTCCATGTGAGTTTTTGATTGACTATTATACCAAGGCATTTCACTTGGCTGTTCACTGGTAACTGTGTGTTTTTTAACGTGACAGTAGGTCACATGATATTTCGGTCGATATGGTTAACTGTGACTCTCAATCTATCCAGCCAAACTTGTCTTTGGTTAAGATGTGTTTGTAAGTTCTCAGGTGCTATTTGAGGGTTTTTACTTATGGATATTATGGAGGTATCGTCGGGGATGTCAGCCGTAAAAGTTAAATAGAAAAGGGGACTTAGGACACTTCCTTGAGCAATACCAGACCTTATAGTATACACGTTGGAGATTTCAATGTTGAATCTTACTTGAAAGTATCGGTTTATCATATATAATTTTAGGATCAGATAGGGAAGTGTGAAAAAGGATGATTTATACAGGAGACCTTCATACTATACTTGATCGTGTTGAACATCCAAAAAGGCAGCTATACATATTTTTTTTCTTTTAAAGTCTTGTGAATATGTTTTTAACTATCCTGTGGCATTGTTGTATGGTTGAGAGACTTCCTAAATCCAAGTGGTGGGTTGGTATTACTGTGTTTATTTTCGGAGATTCTTTTGAGCAGAAGCCTTTCTAAGGTTTTAGACATGATCGGTAGCAAGCTTATTGGCCGGTACGAGAAAATTGTATTCGAAGGTTCATCTGGTGTACTGATCATTATTATTTGTGCAAATTTCCATGTCAAACTAGTACATTTCTGGACAGTTGCTTTAATGTCTGACCGGTGATCAAATCACAGCCAGGAGTTTTATGGTTGTTACACCTTGAGGTTTCTTGTTTTACTTTAGTTGGAGAGAAAGGTTTAATCGGTAACATCATAAACTTGTGAGAGGTGTTCGCTAAAGGTGTTGCTTTGTTCTGATCGGTTTTGCTCAACTTCCATCTTCTTTCCTTAGAGGTGGAATGCGCTGTGTCGACCGCTTGAATGATTTGGTAGCCTTCCAGATGGTATGTACGGTCTTTTTTTGACAGACTGATGATATATCATATCGTGGCGTTTTAAGTACAAGGGCAACAATTAAGAGAATTTTTCAAGGTAGTATCTGTCGATGACTTTACACTTAATCCAACGAGTTTCCAATTTTTCACGCCCTCGGAAAGATACTTTTTCTCAGAGGCTGCAAAATACTCATTAATAGTATCAATGCATTGTTTCATTGAACGAAATTAATTATCACTAAGCTAAATTTCCAAAATTAAGTCACCCGAAGCGGGAGAATACGGAAGATGAGAACTTAGTTCAATTTATTTAATTTTCTCTTTAGAGCAGTAGACTTGTGCGACGACGCGTCGTCTTGGAGAAACAGCACTTTTTGCACGCCAACATTCGCCGTTTTCTTACGTACCGTTTTCCGATAGTTTTTAGAAAATCCTAAAAGCTGATTATCACTCCCAACTCATAAAACTGTCTTTGTCTTTTTTGTCACCTTTTACCTCTCGCAATTCACTATTTTGCTACTGTTTCATATCTGATATGTAGTGGTATATTTATGTTTCGTATGTGGCAACTAATCGTCTCAAGAAGCCCTTCAAACTGCAATTAAAGATCGCCAAATAATACTTTTTTGGTCGAAAGTCAAGAGTCGCAGTAATGTACAATTTTGTATGTGAAAAATCTCGCGTACTCTTATTTGGCGGTCTATATCTATATCTATTAAATTATTTCAAGCTAATTGCCAAATTCATTTGCGATGCACGTTCAGTTGCAATTGAAATCACTTATTCAAAAATACTCTTCAAGTACTTCGTCCAATTCTACTTTAATATGAGCAGCTATTCGCTTTTTGAAATAATGTGTTTTATTATTGAACGACACTCTTTGTTGTCTATTTTTCTAGAAACCCATCCATTACAAACTTCAAATGTATATAAAATAACAAAATTAATGCAACATTTTTCACTTAAATTTGGCCTACCATAAAAAACGACACTACGTCTGCCGTCACAAATAAATCGTAGCTCATGTCATAGAAATTTCCCTTAATTCTTAAACAGCCCTCGTATTCATTCATTTCAGAAATACGATGGTATTGACAAAAACAATGCAAAAGAGCAAAATTTAAAATTATAAACGGGTTTCAACAAATGGCACTGAGGTAATTACTTCTAAATTACAACAAAAATTGTGGACAATGTCATCAGAATAAGCATATAAAAATAAATTTAAAAAAATATTGCAAACTAAAAAATCTAAATAAAGTTACTTTGACTGATATAATCGTCAAAAATATATTTATACACATAGTCTTATTTATTCTACTATGTAGCAAAAAGTTATTTTTTAGCCTTCTATATTTGATTGCACTTTTTGGATGACATTTTCTTATTTCTAATTGTTCAGCACTTTTCTAATCTAAATTCCTTTTCTTCAATATGTTGAAGAAAAATTTCGACATCCAATTTCTTCGACTTAGCCAACCAATCTCTGGACAATCCCCTGCTATTTTTCTTCTTCCTAGAACTTTTTATTTCATTTTTTTCTATTTTGACATTTATCCTTTTTTTGTAATAGCTGTTACCGTTCTCAAATATTTCTATTAATTACTGCTCCGTCCACAGTCCAACTCTTACCTTATATCCGTATAAGTGTATATATCTTTCGAAAAAAATTCCTTGGCTAAACAAATCACCGTCTAGAAGCTTTTGATATGTTAATGATATGACAGATGTGATATTTTCTTTTATTATGACATACTTGATGTTTGTTGACAATCTTTATAATAATGTTTTTATTACGTAATATATATTTTTGACTGTAGTGAACATAATGCACGTCTCATTACAACAGACTACATGCATCGATGTCTAATCATACACAAGAATAAATGAAATATTATTCTTAAAACACAATATAAGAATTGACCGCACAAGTACTGATAAATATTAAAAATTAAACCGCGCTAGAGGAAAGAAAACATCGTAATAAAGAAGAGTAAGCAGTTAGATGAGCATCTTATCAGTAATAACATGGAGTTGTGCACTGATCACAATAAAATACAGTCTAACATCTGTAAGTGGCCTTTTAATGTGTCAAAACTGCAATAGCGCAACATCATCCGCACATTGCATACTGTTTATATTGTTGATATAACTATAACTTTGTCTCTAGAATCAATAACAAGTGCTATTGTACTCTCGTCACGATGGTCAACCTAGAATTACCTTGGATCTCCTTCGAAGAAGTTCTTGCAGCGAAAATTTTCAAAATCCTTGAAAACTACAGGAATTCATTTTTGCTATTGACTTCAATTAATAACTGATGAGTCATAATCATCACCATTATTTGCACATAATTCATTATCCATATTTTTGAAGATACAAAAATAGGTAGCAAATGGAAAGCAACAAAAGAATGATTACCACTATATTCCACTGAAGAAACTACAGCCTTAGAAAGTGTCCTCAAATACTTGGAGAGATATCCACCAACATCCCATTAGACAACGAAGAAAAGATACTCCGTCAAAAAGCGGGAAGTTATAAGCTAATCATCGTTAATTATCAATATGATTTATAACCTAATCTCTTTTTCATAAATGCAAAATATAAAAAGAAATTAAAGGATTTCAATATAAGAAATTTCACAAGGTCAAGAAGGAATGTTTGGTCATTTTTGAAGATGCAAAACATCATCACTTAATAGTCCACGATGATGATGTTTAACGACGGGCTATTCTTGTCAATAAGACTTTTCCCCAAGCATTTTCTTCATCACAATTCTCCGTGTTTCAAATTATAACTAGAAAAGAGAATAGGTTTGCTGACAAGAAGAAGAAGATTGAAGACTAACCAGTTTATTTTAAAACTCAAATCACTCATTCTAAATGACTTTTTGCTACACTGGGTTGATTACCCAATCAACATGGATCAAATTGGCATTAACGTAAAGTCATCTCGGGTGTCATTTTGGAAGTTTTAGAAGGGAAGGTGGTCATCAAATATGTCCAAGCTCCAAATGCTATACAACTTTTATCTACTGTTATGCCTGCAATAATTCCAGCCGCTCAGTTTATGTCTCCTTTCTATATATGTATGAAATAGCCAAGTCAAGAGATAGGACAAAGCTCCTACATCGAAAGTCAAAAGAGCAAATACGTGAAGTCCAAACCATCATCGTGGAGCACCGCAACACCGCCTGGTTAAGGTCCTTCTGTTTGGCGAATATTTCAGGATATCGTTGTTCTAAGATAGTATAGATTTTGTCAAGCTGTTGTCATAAAGCTCGGCAGCGATAGCCCGATCTTCAAGAACCAATCAACTCAATCACTTCTTCGTAATTCCACAAGATATAAAAATAACTTTGGCCTCAAAATGTTACTTTTACAAGCGGTTCTGTAGCTTGACCTCAATATGACCATCTGTTTAATCTGTTTGGATTACATAGATCTACTTTTAGTAATAATTCGACAAAAAATCGAAGACAGTGAGGATTGTCCAAGCAATTGTCTGTACAAATTACTTGCATTCAGCTTGCTACTGTGTTGGCACGTGAGACACTCTTCTAGGTGGTCTACTGGCTTTGCCTAGCTTATGCAAGTAACGACTTATTATCAATCGAAATGGTCTAAGCTTTTGTAATAAATGTTTGGACAGCTTCAAGTACGCCTCTCAATCTAAGTCACATTTGAAGACTGATTTGACTGCTACTAAATTTTCTGACGCAATAATACATGAGAACGGCCAAAATGACATTTGGACTAAGCAAGTTGCCTATTTTTTTAAGTTCAAATTTTAGAAAATAAAATTCATTACAACAATATGACTTATAGCTTGTTACAAATAGCTCAGTTGCCCCAACAAGTTATTCAGATCTAAGGCTAGCTGCTCAAAAACATTACACCGCGCCATCAGCAACGATAAATCAAAGTCCAGCCGCACATTAATGAAGCGTGGGCCGATTGTTTTCAGAATTCGTGTCGAAAAATTAAAAGCCACACGGCGGCATGCCGATAAAGCTCGTTGGGCGCGGAATATTGCAACTGACAGCTACATGTGCAGGAACCACGCGAGTTTCACATCGTACACGGCGGATTAACCTTGTGGGTGTTCTGTGACATGTGTCGCAAAATGCAAGCGCATGCTTTATCATTTTCATGTGAACACAAATCAGTAGTCGAGCTTTATTATGCACATAGCTATCAATTATAAGCTTAAAATGTACGCACTGCAATAATTATTCAAGGCAAATATTAAAACTCCCTGTTAAATTTTTTTTATGGTTTGACCTGTATAAATTATTTAAAAAATCGACTAAACTATGCTTTGATAAAATTCATTAAACAAATTCATAAGAAAACCAGTAATATTAAAAATTAACACAATTGAGATCTCTACTATATTTATAGACTTAAAAATAACTGGGTAAACATAAATATACGTGGGTATGTCAAATTTAAACGAGACTAGTTCATTTCTTACTGGAATGCGTTATAAAATTACTTTTCTAGATATCTTCCCTCCCATGTGTTTAATTCAATAAATTCAATAAATTAACGTGTATTGATCCTGGAGTCATCTAATTCCTCTACTTGTTTGTTACTTTCAAATCGTTGCTCCATTCAGGCAACTTAAGTGATACTCAAACAGATATTAATCACAACGGCTCAAATAAGAGCAGAAAGACGATTAATTGTCATCCAATAGTTTGTCTTACGAGTAAAGTGTAAGTGAGTTTCCATGAGTAGCTCGTCGAATAAAAACATGTATTGGTCGTGCTCAGTTTTTAGTGACTTCATAGGCATTTTCCAGTCGGTACTTGTGCCGGCCAACGACAGGTCCGTATCAAGTATTGAAATTGTGCGCGATGCCAACGGAAGACACCAAATTATTGTTGTGAGCACAATGATCGATCTCGACAGAGGTGGTGATAATCCGGATGTGACTGGAAGCCACTTTCGCCGGCAACCTGGACCACAATCGTCTGAGGCAGTTGCTACAGGTCAAATACTGGGAAGATCCCGGAGATATGTCGATACTTCTAGAAGACTTTCTGGTGCGTCGTTCGCAGCGATGTATTAGGGTAACTCCTGCTATCCCCCTAGCTAGAATCGCAAGCCCACCGACGCTTACATTGCCCTGTCGGAGAGCGAGTCTCAGACCAGTTCGGTAAGCGTCGCCGTATCCGCCGTAAAGCTGAAGTGTAGATGGTTCCGCCTTCTCTCCCGACTCCAGCGACACCAGTCAACATCACCACCAACGCCTTGGAGATCCTGAGCGACCTCGAAGAAGCTGAGATGCTAGTTGAAACGTCTGGCGTCTTCCCTGTCCGGTGAGTGTTCCTTTTCGAGAAAGAATTCTACTCGTCATACTTCGGATGAAAGAGCCCTAGCCTTCTGTGAGAAATGTCATTCAAAAAAAGCGTATTAGCTTCATCAAAGTCAAAAACGTGGCGGATGGCACCTCCATCCACACCGCTACAGCCAAAGATTACAAGTGCTTGACCCGCTTCCTTCAAGAAGCAAAGATCGAGCACTACTTTCATGTCCTCAAAGGACAAAGACCTCTTCAGATCGTAATTCGAGGCGTCTCGGAATACGTGACCGGTAGGAGCTGAAATAGGAGCTCCATGAGATCAATATCTTCATCTTTACGGTGTGGAGGATGAGGAAGGTCCCCATCGGCGCCCAATGCCGATCATGTTCTTAAAACTTGAGTGGAACGATGAAGGCAAAAACATTTTTAATGTCAACGGTGTCTTCGATGTGATCGTTTCAGTGGAACAATCACATAAGAAGCACACGCAGCGTTACTGCCGCGCCGACATCAAACGATCTGTCCCAACTGCCAGGGACCACATCCAGCCAATTTCAGATGATGTTCTACTTTCCCTAGCTGGTATCCCGCCAGACGACAACCACATCTAGGAGAAGCTAGGTGGCAGCAACCAGAGGTGACACCGCATACCCTCGACCATAGCCAGTCCCGCAACGTTTACAAACCGCCAAGACCCAGTCGGACCACTAAGGTTAGGCCACTATTGCAGAACGTGGATTCCTGCACATTCCTGGAATCTTTCAACAACATCGTGGGAGCCACTTGCTAAAAGTGGTCGCGGAGTAAATATCTTTAAAAAATATGTCAAGGGTGCTATCCTTGACATGTTCAGGGCTGCCTGAACGCCTGAGTCACCATCAAGCTTACAGAGAAAAAATATTCGGCATTTAGACCCAGATACCTTGAATGCCAAAGAAGTGAAGGTCAAGGTGTCAAATAAAAGCACGCTTCTGATTGGAGCATTGCATCTCTTTGCGCAATGGGCGGCGTCTACCTTCGCCAGCAGATTGAAGTAGTATTAGTCATTAATCATATTTTCTTCGATTAACAAATCAGTGAAAACCATGCTTTTATAATCCTAAAGCACATTTGCAAGGACTTTCCCCAAAACAGATTCGTTTTGGTTTTGTTGAATACACCATCTTTCATCACACTCTCTTTCGTCACTCCACACTTGCTCGTTGGGACTTGGAAATGTAACGGTGGACTTAAGTTTCATCACACGAGAGCGTCCAATAAAAAAATTAACCGGGATAAATATAAGGGAAAACTTAAGGAACTTATATATAATAGAATAAAATCTGGGAGGAATACAAAACATCTCTAACTGAATATGACAAAGCACCGAGGGTTCAAGGAGTATCATGGAAGATAAACTGCCGGGATATAAAAAAAATCTCCAGCATGTGCCAGACTTCAAAACTTTAAGGTACTCTAGTAACTAGCAGTGAAGATCACACCAAAAGAGAAATAAATACAATAACCAAATTATATCGAATAGACTTCCCTGGATAAACCATAAACGATTCACCAATAGACTGGTAAAATCTAGGCCCCATACATTTGGACACAAAGTAATGAGAGAAAATGGACAGTATACTCATTTAATCAATTTATATAACCGGAAGCGAATGAGATCCTATTGGGTTCGATAAGCAAATATTATCTTAACTACTCACCAAATATATAGAGGCTAACTGAGATAGTGTTTATACCAAAGACCGGTAAATCAGACTATTCTCAACCAAAAAGCTACTGACCTTTTATACTTAAGCGATGGAGAAACAGTTCAACAGCCGTATTCGGGACAGACGTTTGATAAATAATCCTTTGTACCGAAACCAGCATGAATATAGAAACGCTGTACCACCTTACTTGGATAGTGGAAAATGCGCGAGATAATGAAGATGTTCTTCTTTTTCCTTTTTGGATATACAAGGGATCTTTAACAATATATCCTTTAATTCTATCGCCTTAATTGTTAGAATGCTGGTTGCGGATGATACTTGTTGCAGATGGATAGAAAGAATGATACATCGCTATCGGACGAGATATTGGTGATCCAGGTGGCAGAATGATATTCCCATAGAGGAATTCTTTTAACTCCCCTGTGGACGCTCGTCATGGATGGCCTACGAAAAATTTTAGCAACGAAAGATTCCTACCTTTAAACTATGTGGACAATTTGGTCACAAGTATATTAATCCTGTTGGGAAAGGTATTCAGAGGCCCATGCTTGTGGTAACTATAATAACTAAAGGAAAAATCCTTACGCGCGGCTCCGAAAATATCATCGTAGTATCATTTACGCAAAGGAAGAATCTGGGATCTTTCTACCTTGGCGGAAAAAATAAATTTGTCAGGTGGAGTGCAGTATTACTTTAAATCCTAAATTTACCTGCAACATACAAACAAAATCATAAGAAGGTATTTTGACGAACAATGATACACTATATGTACACTGGGCTGATTGAACCAGCTCTAACATATGCAGCCAAATTATGGTAGTACAAGGTTAAGAAGAAAAGCATTAAAATAAAAATAAGCAAGTATCAAAGTCTTAACAAAACGTCGACAATAAAATACTACGTTCACTGTTGCAATAGAGACTTTCCTCTATCTATGTTGTGATTAGGTAAGCCGGAGTAGGACTACATAGAGTACAAAATAAAAACAAATACAGAAAGTCCAGTTATATAAATGAGGACGAATAATTTAACTCTAAGGAAGTTAATATTCTATTCCAGGTGATAATAAGAAATTAAAAAGGGTGGGAGGAACCCAGGCCAGGTGCACCTTGAGAGTCTAATCTAGTACACAGGCGGCTTAGTATCTGAGACAGGTGTCCGACGACCAGAACTTTATGGCGAAAGACCAAAATAAGAGCTTGTCTTTCCTTTGGGGAAATATACCTCCATATTTCAAACGGAAATATACACCATACTAGTGTGTGCGAGAAAATAATAGAATAGCCTAAAGAAACAAACGCATCTATATTTTAACCAACAACCAGACGAGTCTGAAAGCTTTTTACAGTTCAAACGACACATCTAGACTAATTTGGAAATTATACGAAGAACTCAATGATCTGACAAAGAGGTGTACGGTGAAATTGTTTTAGATTTCATGTAGTCGTGGAATCAGAAGCAACGAAAAAGCTAAGGAATTGCCTAACGATTATTACGGACTAGAACCAGCTATGGGAGTGCCAAGAGGACCAATTCATTAGCACATTCTGGAATGGGTTTATACTTACCATAAAATCTGTAGAATTGGTGAACCAAGGCGTTTATAAACGGACCCAGCAAGAAGAGAGCAGCAGAACTACTATTTTTAACTGTAGAACTCTTAACAGGAATTTTGCGTAATCCCAACGCAATTTGAAGTCCCCGCCATTTTTTATTTCTAAGTTGGCAACTTGCGCTTCTGCGTATTCTCATAAAAGACTGCAATGTATTGTATCCTCTTGTGGTTTTGCTACTTGTTGCTCTTTTAGTAAGTTATTTGGATTTCGAGGTGTCCTATTTCTGCTGTTCATATTTTCTCCAGTTTGTAATGGCTCAAACGCTATTGGTCAGTTCTACTAATTTAGACTTTGAGAAGGTAGCGGTTCGTTAAAGAAAGTTCTGAATCCACACCTTTACCAGCTAATAATGTACTCGGAGATAAAAACAGACTAGGTTTTGCACTCCACAAAGAAGCATTGTTTTGGGTACCTGGTAGAAGCTTGAAAGCTTGGAGATTATTTTTTGATGCCGTTATGCTAAATTAAATCGTTATTTTTACAAATATAGAAATTAGTGCATGAAAGACACAGATATGTAGGATCTACCAACAACTTGGAATCAAATGCACTGCTTGGTCTCTTATATATTGCCAGGTGATGAAAGAATGGGCATCTGACTACAAAAAAGATGTGTTCAATGTATGGATCGAAGATATATAAATGTATAATGCCAAACACGTTAGTAATTGCCGCAGTATCTTAATTTTTTGTTTAAATATGGCCTTCAAATAAACTAAGAGTATATATAACCCCATGTTAGGCTTTATTAGTGTTCGTTTTAAATTAGTAATCTAGGATTAAGCAAGAAGTATCTTACAGCTTTTTTCTAAAAAGACTCATGACTCGTGAAAAATTAAAAAATGTAATGGTGATTTAATCTGAAGACTTTGCATTAAGGGACTAGGAACAGTTATGTATATTTTGTACAAAATATACGACGACGTATGTTCTACCAATCATATATTAAAGCAACGACCTTATTTTATACCCAGTAAAAGACCTGTTTAATTAAATGTAAGAAACGAAGATCAAGGATTAGGTGGGACTAATTATCAGGACACAATAAGCTTTCAAGGCAGACAAACTGAATCTGAAGGAGAAAAGTGTAGCTTGAGATCAAAGCTAAGAATGTTATGAATCTTAATGAGAGGATTGTATTATCAAAAATAGAATTACAAAATTTCTAATAAATTTTGAATTAAAAAGCAGAGAGCTTCCGCCCTTATCTACTTACTAAAAGATTTGATTATTATGACAACAAAATCGTAGACCGTTCAGATGTTGAGATGTATTAGATATATTATCCCCCCTTCCCTTTTAAAACCTTTCTAAAACGTCAAAATAAATAAATTTCTTTTGCAAAAATTTGATGCATGTGCAAATGTTCCAAATCCTTGACACATTTATGAACTTGAGTAGTACTTTCAGATTTATACATACAAATTCAGTATTGACATACATCGCATGCATTATTCCGTGTGTTACTTCGTGCTTTGAACATTTCTCAGCTATATCATCTTCACGTATCTTGAACCCTATTCTCATTAATGAACCAACGAACACTTTTATCTGAATTGTCGGCGGGGTCAAAATGTTATTTTAGAACAGAAGTGAAAGTGTTTTCAGCGAATTGATACAAAGCTAATTAACGCTTTGAATGCTGAAACGGTCGTGGTCATGGCTATTAACATAATTTCACGAGCAACTCGCCACAATCAGCTCGCAATATTCATGAGCGATCTGAACGGTGGGACGTTAACATTCAGTAATGCGCCGCATCCCCATATCGTAGGCAGATAACCCTACCTTATCTCGCAGCATGTCCCTTGTCCTCGTGGCCTGCGTCCTGCTGCGGTGCAACTCCAGCTGCAGCTCCAGGCATCGCTCCTTCCAGTTGACGGGCCCCGGCTCGCAGGGCCCCGGCCCGGGGTCCAGCACGTCGAAGGCGGCCAGGGGCGGCGGCAGCACGGAGGACGAGTTCGTCTCGCGGGCGGCGCGGCGCGGCAGGAGCCGGGGGCTCGAGGGGGTGGACCGCGACTCGCGGGTCAGCTCGTTGAGGCGCGACAGCGGGTCGAATATTTGGCTCAGTCGGCGCGGCTTCGAGGAGGCGCCTTCGCCCTCCATAGCGGAATTCACTACGAAATGATAACCGTTCCGAGAGAAGTCGCGTCTACGTTACCTCCATCGTTATCGGCTCGCGGCGGCCGGCAGCGCAGACAGACGCCGTTACTCACCGACGGTGCAATAATTAGAGTGATTCATAACTCGGCTATGATCATATAAATTCCTAAGTAAATATTCTATGAACTTTTTAACAACTGCGCCGAGCGCTCGGCCGCTCCGCTCCTAGTGGCTAAAATTTAATTATCAAGTCTTAAACGAATCCAACAACAATAACAAACGGTTAAACAATCGAAACAACAATAGCAATATCACTTTGGATGGAAGTTTCAACTTTTATGAATCACAACCTGCGGGTTTCTTTAGCGTCGAGGAGGAAATGCTATCTCTCGAAGGGTTCAACTCCGACCACGACGAAAGCAAACTGAGCCTTAGATCTTCTAAGACAGACTGCATGGCCAATGACCTTATAATGGCTGGTAGAAATGTGTGACTTGGAAGGTCGTATACGCTACGAGTACTACTCACTACGTACGTACGTACCGTAAGTAAACATTAACTGTAATATGGCAAATCAGGAGGTAGATAGACGTTACGTTATGTTACGTTACGTTTATTCGTTTGGCGGAATCACCGACATGTAAAAAGAAAAGCTACGCAGGAACGGGCCGTTACAAAATGATATGGAAAATAGCGGTGCCGGCGCAACGAACGATTAGCTCTCGCAAGCGATGCATATTTCAGATCACTAAGTATCACTCCGATTTTCGGAAGCTGCGCTGACACGAAGGCGATGTGTGATTGATTATTTATTCAGACGCGTGCGGAGAGCCGCGGCGAGCTTTCTTCCTGAAACAGAACAAAAACATTAGGATTTCCTCGTTGGGGATTTTCTCTAGTCTGCTGCCGCGCCGGCAAAAAGCGCGGTCAAGCTACGACTTCTTATATATAAGGTCATTTATTATCGCACTTTCGCCTGTCAGAAAAACGCATACAAAAACTTCCGGCCGAACAGGGTTTTGACGGAACATGAAAACTCCTAAGAAAGCCCCGCGCGAGCCGAAGTCTTTATTAAAGATTTTTATAAATGTATCACTTATCAGGATAACCGTGGAGGTACTGGATATTACAACCCCCAAATTCATATATCAAAAATTAACAACAAATCATGATTTTCGAATTTCTTTTGCACTTCACCTTCTTCCTTCCGTCTCTCAAATTTTAGTTAGCCTATTTACATAATCTCCCTTTGTCTCTATCCAATTATATAAAAAAAAAATATGCTCCCCTTGAAGTGATCAATGGAACACCCTCGAACATATATTTACCCACAAAAACAATTTATTAAAAGTTGTTACCTGTCACATTGATTATTCCACTAAGATACGAAATGTTTTTATGAATGTTTAACAGATGTCAATTGTTTAAAACTTCTTCTCTAATCCTTTATGCCCTTTCGAGCGTCGAATGAATTGTTTAAAACTAAAAAAAAAAACTAACAATTTTGTGTTACACGCAGATTTGTATTACATCACATGGAGACATAGCAAGGTATTAAATAGACTACATATTAGTCAAACAAAGGTTTAGAAACCAATATAATCATAATATGGTAATGATGAAATACCATATTAGCTAAAAATATAAAGAAAATAAAAAAACAAAAGTGGAACATAAAAATTCTAAAACGAGATGAAAAGATCTGCAATAATTGCAGAAAAAAGTAGTAAATGAAATTAATATAGAACCCTCAAGAAGTAGTAATGACATGTGAATGAATATAAAGTACTGAGAAAAGATATCCAACAAAACAGAAAACCCTAGATAACCGAAGAAGTAATGCAACCCATTGCAGAGAGATGAAAGTAGAATATATAGAGGATCTATTTAGAGAAGAACCACCCGAAAAGCTAATAATAAACAATAAACAAAGAACCGTCAATAATAAAAGCAAAATTTGACAAGGCCGTAAAGGAACCAGACAATGATAAAGCTCCTGGTATTGATAAAATACCTGGGGAAGTTATCAAATGCCTAAATCAAGAAACTTTACTCTTAATATTTGACATTAAAATGATTTGTAAAACTGAACACACTATAGATGATATATCGAAAAATTGGAATTCGGATTTGATAAAAACGCAAGGACTAATTATTGAAAAATGTATCGAAGAATGTATCGTCTTCATTGATGCAGAAAACGCATTTGACAGTGTGAAGTGGACATACCTTTTAAATTTCCGAAAGACTCCGGTATGACTATAAAGATATACTTTTTATTTACAACATCTATATAACTCAAAAAGGAATAATATCGGTTAATGATGAAGAAAAAGAAATCTGTCCGACAAGAATATGCTTCATCTTCTCTCCTTTTTAATTTGTCCACCTAGAATGCAATGCAGAAATCAACATACACAGAGAAAAATTAAAATGTCACATTTCCCCGACTATACAGAGGAAATAGAACAGACACTCAATATCATGGAAAAGTTAATGAAAACGGAATATAACTTAAAATTTAAGAGAAAGAAGATCAAGATCATGATATGTGAAAAATCAACACACAAAACCAAGACAGAATAAATAAGAATTGATGGGGAAAAATTAGGCCAGGTAAATGAATATGCATATCTAGGCAAAATTATTACAAAAGATGAAAGAAGTAAGAGAGAGAGAGAAAGAGAGATAAATCACCGATTCATACAAGTCAAAAAAGCTTTTTAAAAATGGTGTTACAGAAGGATGATGAAAGTTAGTTGGACGAATGGAGTTAACTAACTACGAAGTACGGGAAAGAGCTGGAGAAAAGAAAATGAGGTGAAACTCGATACAGAAAAGATGATACCAACTACTCAATTGTAGAAGGAAAAAAGAAAAAAGGATGTCCACGCCATCGATATATCACACAAATTATGAACGTGGACACGCGTAATTATGAATAAAGTAGAAGAAAAACTGGAGGACAAAATTAGAAATATGTCAAACCAATCGGGAGAGGCGGGGCAGGGGATAGAAACATCGTTTGCTTTATAGCCATGCTGTATACCGAAAAACAAGTGGCGGCATCAGAAATCAGTGCTGCGTCAGACACCGTTCAAAAAACTCGATTTGTACATGATAAAATTTTTTTTAAATGGAAGATGGAAAGTTACACTGACACCAATGAGATGTGGAAAATAAAGATGGTGCAAATGGCTGAATTAGTATATATGGGCGACATTAAGAGATTCACTTCTGGACATCTTCATATGAGCGAAAATGCTACTCTGCAAGTTTATGTTCTATCGCCCTAATTAAGTGGTAGTCGGAAAAAGCAATGTCTGATAAACACAACGAGTGGCGTAAAATATTCCGGTCTGTTTCCCAATATGCGAGTGAGCCTTGTCCTATTGAAAGACCACTTTATTATACCTTTCGGCATATTATGGGCGTTCAGGTTTGAATTCTTAGCTAAAATTAATTAACTGAAGTTAGAGCTCGGTGATCGTTTGACCCGGTTTTGACAGCTCAAAGTACAGCACGTTTTTCTGGTCCCATCATACAGCACTACCTTCTTTCCATAAATATTCCGTTTTGGCGTCAATGTTGATGGTTACCCCGGGTTGCAAACTGATTTTCTGCGCTTGGAATTATCGAAATATAAACCCCGACAACATTGCAAATGTTATAAGTTTCTTTCCATTGTTCATGTTTACTATTAATTCCTGTTACTAGTTTCACATCGAATTTTGGAATTTCAGCAAACAATTCTAGCTCTCCATAAAATATTTCTTGGTCCTCTTCTTCGGCATCTTCTGATGGTGCGTGCCAGTTTTACTTATTTTTCTCTCAACTTTATGCAACTTATTTCCCTTGTTTGTATCAAAGATTTTTTCAATGAACTGTTTAAAATAAAATTTCAATAATTCCCATTATTTCTATTTTATATTTCTCCGCTTCATTTATCAATTGTTTTAAGGCCCCTTCATCATTGACTTCTCTTACATTCCATGTAGCCAGAATTCTCTTATCTACATCTTTTTCTGCTTTCCCCTTTTTCCATTACATTTAACAAGTTTCTTTTCCCTTTGTCTTCTTAGTTTGATTCTTTATACTTCTTCTTATGACCGTTCTTATAACTCATTTAACTCTATTTTCACTAGTTCCTGTTTATTATTATGGTCCTATTCGAATCTTTCTTCTTCTAACGTTATTCTTTAGTAACCTATATTAACTATTTTTTTTCTTATTTCTTGTTTTGATATGTTTCGTATAAGTGGATTTTTCTTTCCTGTCATGTCAAATCGTTTTCAATATATATTCATTCTGGTTTCTTTTATTAGACTTTTCGTTTCTATTTCCTATTTTTCTCTTTCCGAGAGTTCATTTCACATTTATTATCTTTCTGACTTCCTTTCTCCTAAACATTTCCTTAATTTGACTCGCTTCTGTGACCACGCCTTTAATTATTATGTTGTTCCTGCGTTTTTCTTTTATATTATTTTATAGTTCCTTTAATCTATTCTCCACTTGTTTCCTGTTCCTATTTTCCTTTTGTTTATATTTCTTCCCTTAGACTCACCTTGGTTTTTCTGAATTTCCTTCTTCTTTGCTTCTTTTTATGCTTTTCGTGGTTTCAATTAGTTATTTTATTTCTTCTATCTCTCTTAAAATGTCCCCATCTTCACTTTTCTTGGTATCTTGTTGATTTTCCTTGGCTATATTTATATCTACACTGGTTCCTGCTTTTGGTTCTATAAGTTCGTTTAAAAGCCATTAATTTCTCTTTTCTTTAATTATTTTTTTTATTTTCATTAATCTCACTTTTCGAATTACTCCAGCGATTCTTCGTGTCTTTGGGATCTTAGTCTCATGCCTTGCTGTTGCTGAGCTTCCATTCACTTTAAATACTCCACCATTGTGTTGCTCCCTAGAAACACTTGGTCTATTACACGCACAGTTATTTAGTATGTACTTGTCCTTTGTCCTTGTCACGGGCTATTCTGTTGTTAGCTTTTTAGTTTCCGAAACACTTCCCTTTGATTTTTTTATACTGTCGGCTTTCAAATCCAGGTGCGATCGGTTCCGACTGCCGGTTAACGCGTCGCGTTCAATTTCCCAAGATGTGAAATGATTAAAGCACTTGATGCATTACAATGACCAGAAAAACAAATAAACCTAATTAGGATGATGTTATGGGAAACGAACACACAGGTAAAATTTAACGGCTCTGCTTGAGAAGTATTAAAACAACTCTAGGACTGAAATAAGGAGATTCGCTATCTATAACCTTTTCAATTTAGTATTGAAAGTGGTAATAAAAAAATGCTAAGTCAACAAAACCGAAACAATATATAAAAATTCACATCAATGCCTGACTTTCGCAGACGACGTAGTGGTTTTAGCAAGAACCAAAGAAAACAAAATATAAAGTATTGGAAACAAAAAATATACAAACCCGAGATAACGTAAAAGTTAAAGTAGAAGAAGAGAGATAGAGTTTTGAAAAGTGGAGAAATTTGTATATTGTTGGAGTAGAAATGGGACAAAAAAAAATAGAAAGAAAGTTAATGATAGGAACCAAAAAACAAGTTCGAAGTTAGAGATTTTGAAAGCAAAATATTTATTTAATGCTGCGAAGATTCGATTATATAAAACGGTAATCAGTAGCGTTGTATGCAACTGAAACCTGGGTTTTTAGAGCAGGAAATATTTAAAAAAAATTTAAGAAGAAAATACTAAGGATGATTTACAGAGGTGTAAATCAAAGAGAATATGGAAAAGAAGAACAAACCAAGAACTCCAACATTAACATAAGAACCCCTCTATCAGGGCAATGATCAAGCAAGCCAGAATCAAGTGGCTAAGCCATGTATTACGAATAAAGGACAGCAAAGTACCAAAGAACCTCACAATCGAAGCGCAGGGAAACAAAAAGAGGACTACCCAAGAGAAAATGGAGGGAGTGTGCGGAAGAAGACTTACGAGAACTAAAAATTACTAACTGGGAAGCACAAGCTAAACTAAAAGAAAATGGAAAAAAATGAAAGAAGAAGCCAAATGGGCCAAGTAGATCATGATCTACTTGGTCCATTTGACTGATGATATCCTCTTTATGACTATTAGTAAATCCAACCGAAAAACGTTGTTAACACAAATTCTTAGACCTCCTGATCTATATTTTATTATTTGTATATTGCATTGTATTTTTATGTTCGGCTTGATATCATTGTGATCATTTTGCCTACCACTTCAGTTTTCAATCTCCGTAGTAGTCTCAATCACTTCAATTTTGACTCAGTCATGATTACTTATCTCGTGACAGTCTTTAGTTACACCTTCATCTTTGCTTCTTATGTCTTCAATTTCATCAATCCATTTCAACGTAACAGTTTCAAAATCGGGGTTCTCATAACGAATCTTTTTAGAAGGTCTAAGACCACAAGTCACATCGGCATGCAAAAGCAATACGTGACACGCAAACACCAACACAACTAACACCTCTATCCTAATTACATTATAGAATCGTACTAAAAAATAAGGACTACGTAACTTAAAAATAATGTACTCAGTATCAAAGTGGGAGAAAACTTCGTATCAATATATAACTGTAGAGGACTTCCATACGACGTTTAAGGGTTAAAGAAACTTATATCCACTTCCAAGCTTTATATATAAAAAAAATAACATCCCTGAATCTGCATCGCAAGAACAAGTCTATTTTTTAGATCGAACCATAACAAATTATAAAAAATTGATTTTATACAACAAGATCCAACAAAAAGGGCACTAAATACATATATAACGTGTGACAAATATTGGTGTGCATTTAATAAAGTGAGGAAAATCATTTACCAAGTACTCTAACAAACTCAACGAGAAAATTAACGAAAAATGTTCAGTTTTGGTCAACCAAAGAAGCGTCATCCTCAACCAACATTGCGAAAACTGAAAAGGTCAAAATGAGAAATCTTCCATAGCACCTACCTATTCTCCAAACCTTGCTCCTTCAAAATTTCACCTGTCTTTGCAAAATAGTTCGTGTAGAACAAAGAAAACGACCTTGCGGTCCCTTTGAGAAAAGCTATGCAATTTCTATAAAAAGAAATCGTTAAACATTGAGAGACCATTCCAGAAGACGACACTATATATGTTTTAATTTTGGTTTTTAACAGTCCTGTTCTGATACTACATATACTAATCTTTTACGCCTTTTTCGTCTTTTCTTTTGATGACGTAAGTTGAATATATTTGTTTTATTGTCTAATAGATAACGACTTTTCTAACTATACGTGGCCTGACCTGAAAGTCACAAACCAATAATAATAATATAATGGAAAGAGTTTGTGCGGCAAAGGCGATGAGAACGCGCATGTGTAAATTATGATTTCATAGGTTGGATCAGATAGGAATTAGACGCTGGTGAGTAAACACATGTAGTTATTGATGATAGTGGCTATACACCCCAAGTGGAGTAACGCCGCTCCTGGTGGAGCTTTCTAGATCATTATACGGGTATGATCGGTACCCATCTACTACTCTATCTTCTCGCAAATTTCTTTCCACTTTCCACTTCTATTATTCACTTTAGTCTTCCAATAATTGATTCCAATCTTTCTAAGGTCTTCTGTCACCTCCTGTATCCATTTTGATCTTGGTCTCCCCTTTCGTCTCTTGCTGCCTGGGTTCCATTCTAACATTGTGAAAATTGTTTCATCATTTTCTTGACTGTCTTCTTTAATTTTTCATTTTTCGCTATTCTTAACATATAGTTATTACCTGATAATATTATATGCAGGTCGATTACTTCAAAAATAAATGGACCTTAGCTAAAGGAATATAATTCACAACATACGTGGTGTGCCCCGAAAATATCAAGCCAATGTTATTGGAATACAAATAAGTTTACGTGGCTGCATTGTAACCTGGTAGCCGATGAGAGTGAACTGTAATGCGCATGTGCGAATAAGGACGATTTCACTAATTGGGCCATTGAGTCAGCGCATGTAGTGTGTGGTCGTCATATGTTTAATGAGTAGCAAATTCTCTTCAGAAACGATACAATGAGTACAGTACGGATAAAGGCATGGTACAAACGATCCATAGATAGTAGAGCATCTGGTGAAAGGGATCCAATAAAAGACTAGCAACGAGCAGAACACCGAAAATAATCAACAACGATCGGCGACTGACAATATGGGAAATAGATGCGCTGAAGTGTCTCAAAAAATTAAATTATAAGGTCGACACTTTTGGGACAGACCATGTATTTTAAAAATAAATGATGTGATCAGTCATTTTTAAAATTCCTGGAATATGAAGAAAATTAAGAATATTCAAGGTATATGTCATCATACATTCAATTGTGTAAATCATTAAGCGAGGATTATACTTATATATAAAAGCTTCTAGAATTAACGGTTCAACTGGGTAATTACGGCATGGTAAATGTAGTACTAATTGCCCCAACAATTATCTAAGAGGTGCCGCTAATATTATTAAAATGAATTGTGAGGCTCTGCAAGTTTCCTACCATACATTACGCCGATGCCTCTTATTTATATGTTTATTTGTTGACTAAAACGCGTTACGGAGCACAGTTAGACCTTGTAAGCGTCATTTGCGTTTATTAATTGCCACTGTTTGTTTCATTACTATTACCTTTGGTAATAATTAGCACCGGGTAGCGTATGTTGCGCTGCAGTCAATTTGAGATATATGGAATAGATTTTACCATTAACAAGTGCATGTACTTGCAATTATTTAGTTCGTAACGGAAATAATACTAATTACTGTTATCCTATTGGAATTTATGTATATTTTAAACAACTAACAAACTTGATTCTACCCTCTATTCTATTTTTAAACAAGATTTTTGTCTCGTTGTAATTTTTGGTCACCCTTCCATATTTATTTTTCAGTAGCATCACGATGACTGAACAGCAACTAGCTAGTATAACTACACAACACGTTATGATCAAATTTTTGAAGGGAGGAAATGTTAAGATAACTATACTGTCCAAATTAAACCGACATTTCGGTAGAAACACGTTATCGAAAAGCCAAGTGTTCAATTAGCAACGAAACAAAGTAGAAAATGTAATAGTGCTCAACAATTAATAATTGACAAAATATGCGCCGAAGTATACTATGGAAAAAACATTGACATGAGAATGGGTGTCTTATAACACTATGGCATATTGAACGGTAGAGTAGAATTGCATTTATTATTAAAGTTCTATTTCTTTTAAATATGCATTGATATTCAATATTGTCTAATAAATTTAGGGCTAAGAAGTTCGGATGGATATCTAGTCGTTTCACATATTTGATACTACACTTCACTAACTTTTCCTTAACTGAGAGCACATTGAGGTCGTCAGGTACATATTAGATATGGAGTAAGGGACTAGAATCTTTTAAATATCACTATTTATAACTGGATCCCATACGTTCATAAGGATTTTAGGGACATCTTGTAGGTTAACAATTTCTTTCACAGGAATAATTTTTTAAGTTTAGTATTCAGCTGATAATGCTGTTTCAATATATCGTGTACGTCATATGAACCCTTTGTCCAAATACATACCTTAATATTAGACATTATCCTGTTGAGGCAAATGCTGACCTTGATATAAACTTGAGGACAATTTGCATTTGGTAAATGTGATCTGTACCGGACTTGCCTTGATTGAGCGTTATACTTCATCTGATCATCACTGTACCTTCTCGGGGTTATCCCGGAATAGACACGCTACTTCAACTGAGTTTTAAGATTTTGCTGTAACGATCGGAAAAAGTTGCCATATTCAGTTAATCATGCTCTTTTTATTTGAGGAATTGACGATGCGTTTCATTTTGTTTGAAGAAATTTAGGGTTTTTCAAATTTTAACATTTTCCCACTACAGTATCGAAAAAAGTGTTCTTTAAAATTTAAGGTGCTATCTTTTGGAAGCCTGCCTTTATACTTGTGCCTATGAGAGATAGCGGACTGTTGACGTCACTGACCTTACTACAACTAAGAACTCCTCATTGACTAACTCAGCAGTTATTTTCACTTTTTTCAATCTCGTATTATTACCCCAAAGAAAGTATTAATGATACGTTTTGGAGTTTAATGATCCATCCTCATTTATAGAATGAGACTATGCTACCTATCAACTTACGTTGTACAGAAAATTTCTTACTCTATATAATTTTAGTCTGGACCTTTTCTAACGAATACAAAACTAATACACTCATGATCTTGTGCATACTTTCCCTGACCGAGAGTTAATAAACTTTCCTTCTACAAGAATGACAAAGTTATTCGTGCCATTAAATCGTACTTATTTATATTCAAACTCAAGACTTTCGAAATGGAAGAAAACATGAGAGGACACTTATCATCTAAGTATTAGCTCGAGGCGATTATAATATTTTAATATATAATATTTAAAGCAACAATAAAGATTATATGTAGAGTGGGGCAAAAATTCAAAAAAGTTATTAGCAAAAGGTGGTCCGAGAGTGGGAAAATAATTTAATTAGAACTTTTGCTGTCAAAATGTCCATTCCTAATGACTATGTTGTGGTGGTACAACGTGTTTTTCGGACGAGCTTTGATCTTGTGCCTCGGACCTCCGTTCCCGATCTAAAATCGATTTTGTGGTAAACAAGAAAGTTCAAACCTATTGGTTCTGTAGTAAGAAGGGAAGGAAGAAAATATCGAAGTGTAATCTCAAATTAGCAGGACCTTCCAAGGCGGTCTGCGCGCAAACATGCTGTTGTCCTTCACTTATCTAGTCGTATTGTACGGCGAATTGTAAAGTAAAACCTTCAGAAGAATGTTTTACAATGACTTTCTAAATATGATTGATAAAATCACTTAAAAATGCATTGATAGGTCTTAGAAAGCATGCCACGTGACGCTGTTGTTTTCTTTACCAATAAAGCGCATTTTCACTGGTAAGGATGCGTTAATAAACAAAACTCATGAGATATACATAAAAGACTTCTCCACAACAAACGCTTCTCTAGTTGGTGAAGTTGGAGTTATTCTTCCTTATTTCTTTTTGAGGGGGGAAGGACAATGTATTACTGTAACTTCCAATCAACTTTTTTCGCGCCAAATCTCAACGTACTTCAACTGAAAAATAGCACCCTTCGTGGAACAGTCGTGTGT
Source organism: Sinelater perroti (assembly GCA_036346155.1). Taxonomy (NCBI): domain Eukaryota; kingdom Metazoa; phylum Arthropoda; class Insecta; order Coleoptera; family Elateridae; genus Sinelater; species Sinelater perroti. Next base: position 1,098,367 of record JARFIY010000380.1, read on the forward strand.
ATGGTTACATCCACCCTCATGACCTCGTGCTGGTGGAACTCCCTGAACTAACCTACTACGATCTCACTGGTCGCTCGTAAGTCCTTGACATAGCCGTCTTTAAGGATGTCCCCATACAGTACATTATGGACTGCGTCAGCAAGTTAAATAGCAATCACAACCCCTTTCTATTCACTCTAAAAGGCCTTCATCGTCCACTTGAGGTAGACCATAAGAAATATTCCCACTAACTGCTCTGGCAAAACTTGGAGGCGGACAACAACTCATCGTCTCTATTCAACAATTCATTCGCGTCGCCACCAATCCTGTTCGGTCCGAAGATGAAAGAGACATCCTATCTTAGGAACTGAAAAAGCGGATGGGTAAGAAGCACCGGGCGCGACGACGCGCGCAGCGACCCCTGGACCCTGCGGACGAGCATAAGTATCGCAGGATCGCTACAAAAATTAAGACCGCCATCACGGGCACCACAGCGCGGTCAATAACAGCCTGTGGAGGATAGTCAAGATCATTCGCAACTGTGTAACTCCATTACCACCCATCCACAGAAAGCGTGATGTCTATACCAGCAAGGATAAAGCTGAGACATTCAATGACAACTTATAGCATCAGTGTCATCTCAGCTTCGGCAACCTTGATCATCTCGATCACGTCGACAGCGTCGTAGGTCGTAGGTTTTGGGGGGGAGAAACCTTAAGAATATCTGAACTCGACAACCTACAAAAAATTGCTCTTGTTTATCTCAAGCCCAACAAGACTCCCGACCCAGATAGAATTCCAAACTACACACTGCAGGCTCTCCCAGGGGAAGCAATCGTCTGCGTATTCATCATTGCCAACGCCGTCCTCCGCTTCCGTCATTTCCCAAACGTCATCATACTCCCCAAGCTTGGAAAATCAAGGACCTTGCTCCAGAATTACCGGCCCACCAGCCCCTGCTGCCGGAGTTGGAAAAGCTTGTGGAATGGATTATCAGCAAGCGCCCGAAGGTGGTTATCGAAAACCTCTAACTGATTTCGGTGAGTCAGCTTGGCTTCCACTGTGGCCACTTCACTACTCTCCAGCTCCTCCTGGTAGTGGAACGCATCACTAAAGGTTACCTCGAGAAGAAAACCACCGGTATGGCCTTCCTCGATGTGGCCAAGACCATCGTTAAAGTGTGGCGGCACAATCACCTGGTGCACAAAATGGCCTCAACTCCAATCCCGCCACCGATAGTCCAACTGGTCCGATCCTTCCACTCAAGTCTGGTTATTGGAGATAACTATCCCAACAACGACCTCTACCTCACTGTCCCAGTACACAAACGACACTAATAACAGTTTGCCGAGGACCTCTTTTGTAATCCAGAGGCATCAGGCTGAGCTCTACCTACTTAAGAGTGGTGTGATAGGTGGAGAATGGGAATTAACTCAGAAAAGAGCTCCACCGTCAACTATCGTACGGTCACAAATAGCGCGGTCGTACAAGTTAAGTCGGTAAAATCAGCGCTTGGCGCCCTCATCCATCCCCTGAACCGATTGTCAAGCCGCAACCATCCGCTCTATCATGATGTATGTGGCTCAAAGTTGTCCGAAATCGAGCTTTGCGAGCCAAGTTTACATCTCAGAGTCGTCAAGACCTATACAGCTGCATCCAAGGCCACGACAGCTTCACCGTCCGTGACCTATACAATTACCAGATCGCCCAAAAATATTGATTCCCCCATGAGAAGGCACGGAAGCGGCCTATACGGCTATCCATCATCTATGCTAAGGTTCTCAACAGGGCAGGGGTTAGGGGTTGGTTCCAGCAACCCCAAATCTCATCAGTGAAGTTAAAAGTGTAAAGAAAAAATTTCAGGATATGATTTCAACAGTGCATCGAAAATGAAGGATGGTCGATATTCTCTTTAGAACACATTGAAAAAAACTTTCGAGTTCTGTAGTTATACTCCGTAAAAATAAATTTTGAAGCCCCCCTATCGTTTTTTCTTTATTTAACCTCAAAACGAGGGACGGAGTTTTTCTTCACCATGCACCATGTGACATTTTTTTGTATCGTTATTGTTGCAAATTAGTTAAGTTCGTTAGGCAATAATTTGAGTGATAAATAAGTTTGTTTCCAGGAAAAAATATTTAAAAAAAAACTAAAATCATCGAAACCAGGACAAAGGATTTAACTAGATAAAATGTTCGCAAAAGAGCGCTCTTTGCTCTTGGTAACAGCTCTTAACCTCTTCAAAAAGTAATTAATCATTTTATGCCTTGAACCTTCTGAAATCGACTCTGCTGTTTCGATAATCCTTTCTTTGAAAATCGAGGTTAGACCCCATAATGCATAATCACAAAGATTCAGATCGGATGAATATGCTGGCCAGCCACTGCCGCCTCCTGTTTTTGTCTTTTTATTTGATATTCAAACCGAATGTTCTTGAGATATCATCCATATTATTTTGAGTCCGGTGATCTCTGTGACGTCATCTTGCATGAACCAGAATTGACGCTTTTGTGAAGTTCGATTTAAGTGATTGAAAAAGAGATCCTAAATTTTCTCTTTATAGATTTGATCAGTCAAAGAAATATAGTCCTACTAATAAAAAGGTCCGCCTCTAAGACGAGCAACCCAATTTAAATATTTGGTTTAAAGTTTCATCGACAATTAAAGAAAAAATTAGCCCATAATCGTTTTATCAGCTATATCTAAGCATGATGACAATTCGGTTATATTGGATTTCACATAAATCAAAGTTGTGCTGCATGCGCCTCACGGCAAGAATTGGCCAGGCAATGCATAAAACACCGATATGTGGTGCAAACTGTCTAATTACTTCATGATGATTTATGTTTTTTTCTGTTTAATTTATGTGTTTTCATATGAGAACTATATCTTTCTATAATCGATTTGTCCCGATTCGATTATTTGTGTTAACAGGACAGCGAACTGAAATCGATTTTTGATGGCTTTCTCACTCAATGGCCAATTGAACGAAATGTTGTATCTCTTATCTGACGATCCGATGAAGTGATCATGTTTTAACTTTAAGCTCTTTTGAAGTATCTCTCGTTGATGTTTCTTCGAAATAGTTCTCAACTCTTTCGATGTTATCATCTGTGGTCACTGTGGTTGGTCTTCCGGTTATATTCTCATTATCATTCCAGTACTGAACCATTTTTCGGCCCAACTGTATTTTTTATAACAAAATCATTTTAAAATAATCGAAATTAATTTAATGAAAATTGTAAAAAAATATTTTCCATATTAAATTAAAGGCTTACTTGAAGACTGTTCGAAGATCTTCTTGTCCACCTTTTTCTTCCATAATTTTACTGTTGTGAAGACTTTTAGAGAAATCGAAAACATGTATTTTGGCGCCACAAGACCTGATAATATAAAGTTTTATACCTCCCTTTATACAAAAATAACCAAAAACAAAGAAAGAGAATGATGCAACAATCCGATTTAATTTAATTTGAATGGCTTTTTCAACTCGTCGTTCGCCTCGTTTCCTGTATCATAATGAAGCATCGCGCAATTTTTTCCCATATGGATCTGCAGTAGACGTTATCAAGACACAAGTTTACAATCCTCTCTAATGGAACGGGTATTTCCTGCCCTCCACAGCGCGAAGCTCGCGCTTTGTGCTTTTTGCGGGCAACTCATCAGCAGCCATCGAGTTCCAAACAGAGCCGCGCAAAAAGTCGGCTGTATCAGATGCGAACTTATCTGCTGATGGCTGTATCAGATGGCTGTCATCCGCAGCGGTCTAATAGATCATTAGAAGGAAGGGTAATTTGGGCGCCGACCAGCCCGCCGCCCCGCATTACAGGGCGGATATGATAGCCATCAGGCGAGCGGAAATAGGGTCAATCTGAGTTTCACGTCCCCTTCAATCACCGTAAACGAATTTTAAATTCATTCTGCATCAATCCGCGCTAACACGAGACCGGGACGCCCGAAAATTTATATTCAACTTCGTTTGTTCACCCTGCGCGCTTCGCTCGGCTCCCTGCTTAACGCAAGATACTTACACAGATCAGGATGTAGGAAAATTATAAATGCAGAAGTGGTTGCACACGAGAGCCGAGGGACAAAAAAGAATCGGGAGCATGTGTGGAGCATAATAAACACATGCATGTGACAAACGCTGCGCCGCGCCGCGATGTATTTATTAGCGGCGGCGGTGCGCGGATGCAAATGCACCGCTGGAAATAAATATTTGGATGCAAGTTGTGGTAGAGCTCGGAATCACTAGTATCGATATGCTCCGGTCGCAAACATTCATTTGTCTGGTCCCGGCGCTAGCAAATCCATATTTATGACGGGCGTCGGACATATTGTTGCTATCGACATTCCCGGCGAACTCGAAGTGCAGTTTATCGGCGAGCCTGTCACCGGAAATGCGCCCGACATTTGACAATTGTTTGGAACGCTATTCCAATTACTAGGGAATTCAAAAGGACGTCCAGCAGCTAAAGAGGAACCGGCTGAATTCTTAAAGCGGCGCGCATTCTTTCGCTTCGCTAAGATTTAATTTCATCCTGTTTTAAAGAGTGCTTAGAAGCGGGATAAAAGAAACCAAGAAAGCGTCAGGAGTTTCCTTTTTAACAACGCGTTGCTGCAGGATTCTTAAATGCATAAATAGTAGCGAATAGCTGCAGTTTTGAACTCCTCATTCGAACAACAAAAATAATCCGGATAATTCGGCGGCCGGACGGAATCATAAACTGGACCTTCGGTTCCGCCGGCAATTAACCACACGTGGGTGGCAGCAGCGACTCGCCCAAGTAACACAGCGTCTAGGTGTAAGAACCCTCCAATGTTAGTTTATAGCTACAGAATCGTTTTCAACGCTGTCCCGAACTATCGAGACAATGTTGTTCCAAAAAAGATTGAAAGCCCGATCCGCGTATACATAATGTGTAGTCCAAATTGCTAAGTAATAACAAATACAAAAACAGATCCCTTTGTTTCCTTCAAATTTGTTTCGACTCAATCCGCATCATTTAGAAATTTCTGGTGCCTCGAATTTTGCATTTAGACTTACATGTCTAGTGCCAAGACCCGGCCGCCCAATAATCTTGAAATGAACAAAAACAATGGCCAAAGTAGCACAGGTATTAGAATAAAGCCTTTGCTGACACCTTTCCGAAAAAAAGCAACGACAAAAATAGGCAACAAGAACGTGTTCTCGACCAGATGACTTTTGATGATTAATTTTTTTATGTAACAGCGGTAGCAACTTGGGTATGGAGGCATACGTCCAATCTTACATATGTAATACGTAGTCCCCTTCCATCCAAAGGTGTCGGGGTTATTTGTCATTCCTCAGTATCTTTGGAATATGAAGTTGCTCCGTTTCCTTCCTGTCTATTCTCAGTTTCGATGTTTCGTTTCATTGTATTCCTTCTTCCTACAGTATTTCTTTAACACTTAGGTCCATCTTCTTTTTAGTTTTCCCACTTTGTTTTTAGCTATGACTTTAGCTTACAATATTTCTTAACTTGCCTGTAATTATCCAGTCTTACCAGATGTCCAAATCATTTTAGTTTTTGTTCTTCTAATATTTCTTTGATGTTTTTACTTGTAGTATCGTTCGTATGTCCCCATGTCTTATCCTATCTTCTCTTTTGACATCCAGTGTACTTGTACTACAGTTCTTTTTCCTAGCAAGTGGGTAATAAATTCCTTCATCAGACTATAAAATGACAAATAATATTTAATTTTATTTAAGAGCACCATAAATACATTAATTGTAATAATATTCTCATAAGAAAAATGTTAGCCCTAGGATGAAATAAATTGTAGAAATAGAAGGGTGAGAACTTCAAATAAAATTACTTGTCGGTAAGTTCAATTATTGATATTATTAAAACGTATAAAGTTAATCTTTCGGTTCCTTTCCAGAAGTGACGTTCCTTAAGATTGCCAAAGAACCTTCATCACCCCGTCATTTGAACAAAATCTCATTTTAGCCAGGAATACTTAAGAGTTTTGGGAAGTCCGCGCAGAATATGGATGTGGAATAATTTTGAGCTTCAGTACCGCCAAATTTTGCACTTGAAAGCAAAAGTGCGTTGTTGCAGTAGAACAAGACTTTGTTCTTCATTTTTCTAAGCTTTCTGATAGTCTAAAAGTGACAAGTAACGTTGTTTAGTAACCAATTTCCTTTTTTAAGATTATCAACCACCAAAATTCCTTTGGTGGTGTTCATAAATACCGACACTAACAATTTTCCAGCCGGTTCAATAAAACTAATCACCAAACTTTGATTGAATTATGTTTCTGGTGAGTAATAATATTTCTGTCGCTTTTGGACGTCTTGGATGTAGTCTACCACAATGAAAGGGCAGCGATGAATCCTCAAGAAAGGTGTCCTTCCAAATAAATAAGTTTAATGGCTGCTTAAATGTCGTTTTTACGAATAACTGAAGACGCACAATGATGTTAATTTTATGTTCTCAAAAACAAAATGTTTGACGAGGATATTTAATAGAAATAGTCAAATAATTGGAAAAGGCCAACTCAACCAAATAATTGTGGTGATTACAAGAACTTCACGAGAAATAGTCTCACTAAAAAATGCTGCAGTCGATTGTCATCCATTACAAGAATTTAACAATTATTAAATTAATTTCCCATATGCAAGTCCATACGGTACACTAATTACAAAGTAACGGCATGTGGTATTTTCCAGCGATTATCCGTCTACATATTAAATTGCCTTGGAGAAACCATAAATAATTTAATAATACCTTCTCATTCATTTCTACAAAAATCAAATTAAAAAACACTGAAAGATTTTGCGCTTATGGGGCAACCTAATCTGGTCATCTAAAATGACGGAGCAAATATTCAAGTGGTTAGCAATCGCGCTGTATAGTCAATATATCGCAAATAGTCTCAAATACAAAGTGGGAAAAACTCATTGCCTAATTTCGAGAGAAGGTTATGAAGGATAGTCTCAGTATTGGGGCAGAAGAAAGTTATGTCTCGCCCTGTACAGGAAATTTACTTCAAATACAAACCAGAATTATTTTTTCGTAAAATACATATAAATGCACCTTTTTACATAAACTCCTAACTTGGAAACATAATCGTCCAACGGATAGATAAATCTCTGATCTTACTATTGTACAATGAAGTAAGTTGTGATACCAGCCAATCGCACACGAGCGGTTTGACAAACATCGTCGTTAGACCTCTGCCCTCCAAATGCTTCTTTTAGTGCTTCAAATAAAAAATAATCGCAACGCGATATGGCCAAACTGTAGGGATAGTGTTCCAATTTAGTCCGGAATAAATCCTCAATTTTGTTCGCGTTTGGGTATTGCCGTAAAACAAGCTCATTCCCATCTCAGAAGAAATTTCAGCAACTGTTAATCAACGATCATCATGGAGAAAACGGCGAACAATACGAATAGTCTCCTCAGTTACGCTGATTTTCGTTCGCCGTTGGTGATGTTCTGTTGAACTGCTTCTCGTTCAGTCAAAAATTGTTTACGTGACAGATACATTTTAGGTTTTCTAAGTGAGTTGTCCTCGAACTATGCCTTAACTCTTCTTAACATTTTGAACGGCTTTACGGCCTTGGTTGTGAGAAACTTGATGATATTCCGTTGTACAACGAACAAGACTACTCCTTGCTCTGACATCAATAACTTATATTTGATTCATCATCATAGTAATAAAATAAAACAAGCTTTTGATTAAAAAAGGCATTTTTTTCTTACTATAACCCTCTATTACCCCAATGCACTTACTTAGTGATGTCATCATCACTGTTAAGACACTGATCTCATAAAACCTTTCTAATGCCCCATATTAGTGGAAACCGCTCAAGTCGATAGTCTTCTCTGTCAGTCTTCTTCACACACGGCACAAATACAAATGTTCTTTAATGAAATTATCTATAGCTCCCACATAAACCGCATTTTTCCGCAAGCTGATAAAACACCCGATGTTTATGAAGGATCAAATATTTTACCGTAGCTAAGTTTAATTACTGCACTCAACATAAAATTCTTGTTAAATGACGTCAAGTTTCCTAGTCACTAATAAAAAATTTCATCGCAACACACTGTTTCGTGTCCGCACTAACATACAAACTTTTTTTCTTATTATGCGATCCATTGATACAAGCAAGCGGTCATAGACTCGTAGCAATTATCAGTGTACATCCGAAGACGTTAACGCAAGTAAAAGTTTCGATGTGACTTGAACATTGTACTTATTAGCTATGCCCTAGAATCATGAAAAAACATAAACTAGCCCAGATGCAAACATTTCTTGAGTGGTTTGTATGGTAAAGTACCAGATAAAGTAAATGAACAACAAAATCAGATATGTCTACCTTTCTCGTTACAATTATTAAATTTGATACAATACTTTCATGCAAAAACAAATGCATAAATCATTTTTCCAAAAAAATAAATAAATACACGAATGGGTTGTTCAACCTTTGACACCGATGACGGTATCAATGAGGATGGTCCAATACACAAACAACACTGTGGTGCTGGAAAAATGTGGCCTTATTTGACAATATGATGCATATAAGAATAGTTGACCCTTGAGCTGGACAAAGATGCTTACAATAAGTGCCGAAATGTTCTGATTCCTACTATCATCCATCTATCAACGTACAAGCTAGGTTATTGTAGATGAAGAACGGTTGGCGCATAAAAGCTGAAGGACTCTCAATCACACCATCGAAATCAACAAATAAAGAACAAATTGTGATAACCCAGCTCCAGATACCCCATTTTCAAACGGGATATCTGGTGGTTGTTCACACAACGCCAGTATCAATATCTACCAAAAATAGTAAATCACAGAACAACGAATTGAGAGTCCAAAGGTTTGTCATTCGCGATTCATTTTTATCATAAAGAATCGGCGACTATCACAAATCATTCGCCTCATCCGCAGAGCCATAGTACATTGAATCATCAGCAACTACTACAGTGGTGACCAGGACAATTCGTTCATAAAGCCGCCGCGTCAAATGAGTCTTTCCTCTTATTCACAGTGAGGACAGGAACTTACAAATAGATCGTAGAAGAGTGAAAAAGCCTGATCCCATAAATTAAATTTCAATGATGGCCGATCGCAAATACGCTGTTTACCAGTCAGATAAACTGTTAGAGGGAAACAACCCAGCGGCGATGATCTCATGGAGGGACATTTTCCTTCCATTATCCCCATAGTAAACGCCATTGTGAATCTGATTCACCCCTTCATATACACAGTGATTCCGCCAAGTGATGGGGAGTACAAACAAACAATACGCCATGACATGTAGTTCGAGAAAAATTCTAGAGATTTTCAGTTTACGTCCTAGCCTTTTAGTTCACCTAACATTTGCAATGCACGAGACCTGGAAGACTAGCTGGTGTCCTTTTGGTACCAGATAAGCCCAGGCTTCGATTCAAATCTATGGAAGATTGGACATTTTTCTCTAATTTTGAGATCAGTCAACAATCACGACAAATTCACGGTCCCATGGCGTATAAATTAGAATAAGTCTCGACAACAGTTTCATATACTATATACCTGAGTAAATGAAAAAATAAATGAATAGAATAGAAGCCAATATATTCATAGGGGAAGTACTGTGAACAAGGATCAGATCTATTACTATCCCCATAAAATATAGTAATACACATGTAGATAAACAGCAAAAAAGTGGATCATTAGTCAAAATATGTAGTAATCTGATGGTAAAAATATCTGGAATAGGTAAGTTGAGGCAAGAGTTCAATTATACCAAGTTCCTGGGTTTTGACCTGGAGGAGAGAAATGTTATCCTGTTGTAGTAATACCCACAATCTCTCTATATGGGCAGAATAGGGTTGAGGCAAAGCCTCAGCGAAATTCCAGATAAGCAAAATAAAGTTCTGCCATTACGCCACGATTATCAAGAATAAGCTGAATGTGTAAAGGGACTTTAAAGTTTCACCAAACGCATTATATCAATAAAATCTGTCACGTTTTGGCCTTTGCACTGACTTAACCATTACGCATGTCTGGACTACAGAAGAGGATTCATTTTATGTCGCGCGTAAAGTTCGTTTGATGAAGCGATCATCATAATTTGTAAAAAAAATTGTAAACTTCAACTCTTTTCTGTACTTGAGTTAAATTATGTAGTACAACTCTACAATCTTTCCATGTGCAAGGAGATGGCAAGGCACAAGTAATTTTGACTTCCTATGAATGACAATTTATGTGTTGGCTCAAACAACTTGAGAGAGATGTGACTACCACAACCACCCTACCAGATCTTCTTAAGCGAAATTGATGTTAGAGAATGTAATAGCTGCCTTAAAAATACCATATCGTAAGTTACAGCAATGAGCTTCTCTCGCTTTGGGGCCGTTTAATATTTATCATATATTAAAAGTTCCCAAGTCAACTTATTTTGTCATTCCTTTTAAAACGTAAAAATTATCAACAATGTATCAATTCGAAACTATCAAACTATTATAAACGAATAATAGTTTCCTTCAACACTACAGTCAAATTCATTGTTTCTTAAAAATTTTGAGAACAAAACTGAAAATAACAATGGCGTGAAATTTATAAAACATAGTTTTGTGAGGTAAGGCATTACTAAATAAATTTAAAAAAATCATTGTTAATTCGTTCTGCGAGAATGAGTTCTTCTCAGCCACAAAATGACGGAACCTCTGCAAACCAACACATATTTCGGCATTTCTGTACTTGAAACACCATAGAAAACAATAGTCTTCAGCTACTTTATCTTTCTCAACGGCTTAAAGCTTACTTTGCAAAATTATTTTAAACTCATGTTTATTCGACTACAGACTTCTATTGTCTATTTCTGAAGCCCCCAATTTCCGACTTACGACGACATTACAATCGCGCAATTTAATCTTTCGCCACTTCCTGAAAACGACGTGAGGTCCACGATGGCCTGCTGTAACAAAACTCCTCTCCCCACGCGGCTCTTAAATAAGTGCCGAATAAAAAGCCGTTTCTAAAAATAAACACTTAAAACCTTTATACCGGCCGACGACAGTGCAAAGCTGTAATAATAAAAGGCACAAGTGAACTCTAAATGGGGAATGGGGCTCGGATATTTTTGTACTCCACAAAACCTCAGATTCGACAGCCGGCCACCCCAAATCGAACATTTCCTTTGACTACTACACAAAGCGCAGAATGAACCTTTAGCTTTAGTTCCTCGAGTATCAGAAAAGCTGTAGGTCGATTTAAGTAATATGCATATACAGGGTCCACCAACAAGTATATGAAAGTTTCTTTGTGCGCCGTCTGTAAGCTATTAAACATTACGTGCTTGTAAAGCACAAGAGTTGCCAATTTTTTGACTTCAATGACCGTAGCCAAGATCATCTAATCACTAAAGATCAGGTTGCTAACACTAAGTAAATAGCTGTTCACTCATCAGCACAAAGAGTGGAATTCGAAACCAATTTGGACTACATATGAAACTGATGGTCAGTACAGAAATTTGAACATAAACATGTTTAGGGATGTTTTTTATTTAGAATTGACTGATTAGTTTATTAATTTAACTAACTTTAAAAGGACTGGAAATATCCTTAATGATAAAGAGTCACAATCAGATCGAACAATAACTGTGACCAGCCCGCAGAACATCGGGAAGGTCAGTGAGATCTACCGTCGGTATTTCTACAAGTGTTACCACTGTATTAAAAAAAAATTCGTTCCACAAATTGGATCTGTTTCCCTTTACAATCCAGATTCAACAGCCTTTAATCCAACGAAATTTCGACCAAAGGTTCAATTTTGTAAAATGAAATTTTGGAGAAGATTAGAGCAACTGGATATTACATAGACACTATCGAATCCTTTCACAAACCTGTCGTATTCCACCCTCGGAAAGACAGTGTATGGTGCGCAATCTCCTATAATGGGATAAGACTACCGATAATTAAGTCTATCGCAAATAAATTCTGCTGAAATTCATTCCTATTGCGAGACACAGAGGGGTGTAAGGTTCTTTGGTTCCAGCAAGGCGGAGCCCGGATCTCATCTATGGTGTGTTCGGAAAGAGAATATAGGCACTAAATACTAAGGCAAAAACAGAAAAAGTGGGAGCCAAGTTAATGGCATTTCAGACCCACCTTGATCATTTGAAGGAAAACGTTTCTGAATGTTAATTGTCATTATATGTTTACTATTCCAAAATAAAAATTCTTGAATTATTTTTTAATCAAAGCAACAAGAAACAACCACAGACAAATACAAATTGATGTAAAAGAAATGCTGGAAAAATAGAAAGAATATTATACAAACATATATCAAATGATAACTAAAAAGAAAAATGTTGAAGCAATACAGAAAAGCAAAACTGAAAAAGCAAATGGAAAAGACCAAATAGTTCCAGAGATGATCCAAAATGGTTGGGAAAAAGAAAGCATAATGTATATGGAGTATTTGTAAAGAAGCATGGGGAAAAATACAAGAAAGGAGAACAAACCCAATCTGAAAACTACAGACCAGTGTTTAGCCCAAACTAGTTACAGGTTAAACACAAAAATTTTAGAAAAGGAACTAAGAAAACATATAGAAACAAAATTAAACCAGAAAAACAAACGAGTTATGACATATATATTATAAGAAACATAATATAAAGAAAAACAGAAGATAGGCAAGAATTGTGCTTCAAATTTATAAATTTAAAAGCGCCCTTTGAAACAGTGGACAGAAAATAAATATGGAAAATGTTGAGAGAGATGGAAGTAGCTAACACTTCAATGAACGCAATTCGAAGCACATATGAGAGTTAAAGGTAAAGTACAAATTATAGCACAAAGATCGGAAGAATTTAAAATGTATAAGGAGATAAAACAAGTTTAGGCCCCTTACTATTTATCATTATCATGGATAAAATCATCAAACGTATTAAAAAAAGACAGCAATTAAACACCGTAATAGGACACAGAAATCTAGTCAAGTATATGCGTCGATGTGGTACTAATAGCAAATACAAAAAGCAAAATCTGAAAGCTAGTGAACATAGAAATTGAGAATAAGAAAACGGAAATAAACATAAATAAAACAAAAGTTATAATCGTAAATTAAATACAAAAAAACAACCAAAACAATAAAGACGTAATATGCAAAAATATTATACTAAAAAAAGTAACAAACGTATGAATATCTGGGAAGTATAATAATAGAAGATGAGAATTATTAAACAAAAATATATTACTTTCTAAATAAAACAGTGATAGGACATAAAAACAAAGACAGAGATAAAAATGAAAATCCATTACAATATATTACGCATGTGAAAAGTGGGCACTGCAAAAAAAGACTAAAAAACTAGACTAAATACCATAAAATAAAACATTTCTGAAAAATCGCAAGAAAAACTAAGCGGTACAGAATTAAAAACGATAATATTAGAGATATAACAAAGCAAGAAACAATGGAAAAAAAGCAATTAAATTTGGCCATATGTTGAGAATGGAATCAAACAGAATTACAAAAAGAAAAACAGTGAAAATTGAAAAACAACAAAAAAATAGGGCCAAGAAGAAAGTGAATGGGTCAAATTAGAGAAATAGGTTTAGAAAAAGGAAAAACGATAGAGGAAATGAATACCCTAGCAAGAAACAGAAAGGCATGAAAGAATATAGGATACGGATCCCCACTAATGCCTGAAAAGGCAAGCAGGATTTGCGAAGAAGAAATATCTTTACTAAAATTTTTCGACACCTCACATACTTTTGGCAGAGCCTATACATCCTAATCGAAATAAATTTTGATTGTAGGTTTTTGACATAATAAAAATAGTACCCACACAATTAAACAATTTTGGAATTTTTCGAAGAAGGCTTTTTAATGCACTTCTAGATTCTAAAAAATAACCCCACTAAGAAATTGACAATGTTAAATAAAAAAATGTTGCTCGTTTGTTTCTCTTTGCACACATTGGTATATAAAAAGCAATGATAAGCAGCATACCAATTTTCCAGTTAATGTCGTAAAACAAAATAATTAGTCCATACAAGGAAGTCACCCACCTACGAGTTAGAGTCCATTACGACATATCCATCCGGCACATTACACTGGGTCTAGCATGCGTCACACAAATAATACGTCAACGACTGATCGCGAATTCAACGGTCGCATCATAGCCGCCGATTTGCTAAATGGAACATCCACTCTATTGACCTACGTCCGGCGACAGCAGCACGACGAAACGCACTAACAAAGCCTAGGACATCGATGGACGAATACACGCCACGATGGACACGTTTCGCGCCGTTATGATGAATCAAAACAAACGCACGCTTTAATGAACCGAGATCAAGGCACTGTCTATATTTACCTGTTGCTGTCTTGCGGTGGCGTCTAGTTTTCCGCCGTTTAGTGGAGTTTTAATCTGCTTTTGTTTAATTTTACTAAATTTCAAATATTTTAATTCTAAAAAGTTGGCACATTGACTGTGTTCTATTCCCAACTTAAATTAAAGGAACTACCATTTAATTTAAGTGAGTGACATCATAGGAGACACTCTGCCAAACCATGGTGACGCAGTCGGACGTAGTCAAACAGAATTTTTGTGTATCACAAGAATCAACTGAATGTCGTGCTTTTATATCAAGTTCCTTCATAAATAATGTTGATTTTAGTAACCCCAAATTGCAATTACTCCAGTAAAAAAGGTTTTGGTTTTCGAATTGGTAAGAGTATCCCACTCACATCTTTGAAGGAATCCATAGCTTTTTGGATTCAATAGTTTTGGAGCCTCCAAAACAGAAGGTGCATTCTCGAGCAAACATGGAAGATGCTGCATGATATTCTAAATTTTGTGTGTTTGTCTAGCGACATGTGATCTGGTAATATCATAATGGAACTACAACCCAAGTCTATTCAGTGCCAGTTTAATATGGTCTAATGTTGACAGAAAACATCTTGAGAGATTATTTGATTAGCATTTCAGGTTTCAAATTGGATTATACCCTTACATCCTACTATACATGCAACAATATGTAAGAATGAAAATATTGCTTTGATATAAATTGAGATGCCCTTTCTGCGCTCACCCACTGGGAACGTCATTTAATATTCTTGTATAAGACCTATTTTTTATCCCCCAGTTCTATGGACTATTCGAGATCTATTGAAGGTCCGTCGATCTTCTGGATCGCGTCAGTTTTGCCATCTACCCCTGGCTGCTCCTTTTCAGGAACTAGCTCCCGTATATACAGTGGCGTATTGTCATTGTAGCGTTCTTCGACGGGCTGATTGAGTGTAGAGTTCCACGCAGCTTCTTGAATGACAGTGGTTAGATGCTGCACCGCAAGGTCGAGATCTTCGGGTTCTTTTATGCATAAGTCAAGAGTTAGGTTTGCTGCAATGTATCTTTGAAAAAGTTTCCAATTTGTATGTTTTATAGTGAGTGTACAGTTCCTGTCTTTTTTTTTATCGCATAGTTACTAAGTGATAGAATTACAGGACCGGATGATACTTCTAAGCGATTCAATTTTAGGGTGGTTTGAGATGATGCCTTTTGTAACGAAAAAGTCAAGGAAATCTGGAACTTCATTCGAACTCGTTGGCCAATATGTGGGTTCTCCGGTTGACTGATTTTCATAGCTGTCAACTGTCATAACGTTTAGGAGGTTTCGACCTTTTGTTGTAATTGCTTAGACCACCAATGAGTATGTTCCTCATTCCAGTTTCCTACTAATCCGCTTTATACTGGTTCATTGAAACTGTGCCAAGACGTACAATAGATGGATGATACTGTAAATGGCAATGAAGTGCAGTCAATTGAATGCTTGAAGCTTGAATATGTTCGGTGCGAAATATGGGTAATTCGTGTGGAAATATTGTTATGAATGAGTACAGCTGATCCGTCTCGTGCTGCTTCATCAGGATGCGTTGTACTATAAATTGCATAATTTGGTATGCGAATCATACTCACTCCTCCCGTTAAAATGAGTTTTCGAAATTAGCATGTCAATTTTGTTAATTTTAAAGAACGTTATTAACTCGTTTCTGCGATTTTGTAATCCATTAGAGTCCCAAGTCGCAACGCGTATTATCATCGTCATTATGGATGAGTTTTATTCATGACCTTAGACAATAAGTTTAGGGTCATTTCATTTTGGGTCATCATGGATGAACATTGTTTTAAATTCCACCAGTAAAGTAGTTAATTGATTATTTGAGTTGGCCTGTGAGTTGTTGCTATTGCTGAAGTCGGGTGGTGGTTGGGTTGATTGCGCGTGTGACTTCAGATTTCTTTTGTTTTGGAATCTTTTAATAGGTGCGTTGGGACGTGCTGTATTGGGTGTCTGTTTGTAGTATGTTTAAATTCCTTGTAGACTGCACAGCCTTTGTAATTTACCAGGTGGCTGTCATCACATAGGCCGCATTTTGCGGGAGTATCTCGTGGCCTTTACAGGTCTTAAAGTCGTGGTTTTCCCCACACTTGACGCAGTTGTATGGCCTGGTGGCTGTAAGATTGACATCGCGTACATTGAATGATTTCTTTTCTTCTGTTGGGAGGTTCAACTTTCATTTTGTATGATTTAAGAATTCAAGATTAAATATTTCTTTATTGCTGGGACTTGGTTCAAGATCGACGAAGATGAAAGGTGGGGGTCTTTGTTGTTCTGCGTTTAATGTTCACAATGGTTCACTTTACTTTCTAATTCTTTTTTATGACCTGGATAGGTACTGTATAGTGTAGGTATCGTCTTTAGGGTTATATGTGTGATGTATAATTTTTCTTCCCTTAAGTGTGTTATTAACTTTCTGTGTGTGTTAGAGGTTAAAGGATTTATTTTACTGTGTTATTAGATAGTGTTCTGGTGTAGTAAAGTTCTTCTTTGACGACTTTTAGAAGATTTTTGACCAGACCGTTGTAGTTTGTCACTCCATACATGAAAATAGGGGATGGTTTTGGGGGTAGATTCGTTTGAGGTGTTAGTTGTGTGGGTGTTGTCGTTAGGTTCTTCAATCGCTAACGGATTAAATATGTTTTACAAGTTTATTTGATAGAAGAAAATTGTGGTAGTTCCTGTTTGATTATTTGACTTTTTTAAGTATTTGCCAGCCATAGAAAGTTTCAGTTGTGTCATTTTCAAAGTTCACACTGTATGGTGTTTGATCCATATTGATATCTGTATTTTGATTATGGTTTGGTATAGAGAGAGGTGGAGTGTATTCAATTTGTGTTGGAAATTGCGGTACTAGTTGACTGCCGATTTGTTTGAATTGCGGCTATTGACAGAGTCGATTATGATCGGTAACGGAATTAAATACATACCCATACGCTACGCCGGAATTTACTAGGTATCTACACTTCAGTAGCAACAAGTGGCTCGAACAAGTCCTGTTTTGTTTAGCTTACAGTTTGGCTCATTCTCACTTTACATACTTACTACCGAATTATCTATGGCTTCTGAGATTAAGAGATAGTTAACTTCATAAATAAATTTAAAAAATGCGTAAATTATGTCTCCAATATTTTACTATTATCTAATCTTAATGGTGGATTACGTTGTTGCGGTTGTTCAATATTTTTTGTAGCCTTCCACAGCGAGTAGTCAGTATCCTTGATTGCTAAGAGGTCCTGTAAACATCTGTTTATTACTGCGTTTTTTCCTCAAGTATTTTCTTTACTTTCTTCACAGCCTTGTTAATTGGCATTGTTTTTTCATTTTGCGCGTTGCCATTATTTTGTGTTTTGCATTATGAGAGCAGTGTTTGTGAGGATCTATTTCTGTTTCTGGTAAAGTCGCTGCCCATGTCGCCTCTTGGATAAACTGGTTTATTTTATCAACTGCTATACCTTGCACTTCTGTTCTGTTGAGTGTTGGAGCATAATGGATATTACTTAATGTATTTTTATTTAAACTTGTGCCACTTATTTAATGCCCCATCATTGGGGTTTGGCATTATAGTTTGGTGTTATAATTTTGCAAAACTGAACATTAATCTTGTTTTATATTATATTTAGGTTTTTCACTGTCTGTTTGATCTGGGGGTGGATGATTCGGTTGGAAAATGGTAGAAAAGTACTTCTGTAAAGGTGTCAGCTTTTTCTTGGTTAGTTTTAACACAATGTCGGTTTGCAGTTCTAATAGATGTGAGGGTTGCCAGTTGTGGTCTCTTGAATTTTCTGGCAGCCTTCCAATCCGAACGGTCGTCTTTGTTCAGTCGTGTGAGATATTCTTTGAATGTAAAATTTTTAAATTCGTAAAGAGTTCTATGGACTATTCGAGATCTATTGAAGGTCCGTCGATCTTCTGGATCGCGTCAGTTTTGCCATCTACCCCTGGCTGCTCCTTTTCAGCAACTAGCTCCCGTATATACAGTGGCGTATTGTCATTGTAGCGTTCTTCGACGGGCTGATTGAGTGTAGAGTTCCACGCAGCTTCTTGAATGACAGTGGTTAGATGCTGCACCGCAAGGTCGAGATCTTCGGGTTCTTTTATGCATAAGTCAAGAGTTAGGTTTGCTGCAATGTATCTTTGAAAAAGTTTCCAATTTGTATGTTTTATAGTGAGTGTACAGTTCCTGTCTTTTTTTTATCGCATAGTTACTAAGTGATAGAATTACAGGACCGGATGATACTTCTAAGCTTGATTCAATTTTAGGGTGGTTTGAGATGATGCCTTTTGTAACGAAAAAGTCAAGGAAATCTGGAACTTCATTCGAACTCGTTGGCCAATATGTGGGTTCTCCGGTTGACTGATTTTCATAGCTGTCAACTGTCATAACGTTTAGGAGGTTTCGACCTTTTGTTGTAATTAGCTTAGACCACCAATGAGTATGTTCCTCATTCCAGTTTCCTACTAATCCGCTTTATACTGGTTCATTGAAACTGTGCCAAGACGTACAATAGATGGATGATACTGTAAATGGCAATAGAAGTGCAGTCAATTGAATGCTTGAAGCTTGAATATGTTCGGTGCGAAATATGAGTAATTCGTAGTGGGAAATATTGTTATGAATGAGTACAGCTGATCCGTCTCGTGCTGCTTCATCAGGATGCGTTGTACTATAAATTGCATAATTTGGTATGCGAATCATACTCACTCCTCCCGTTAAAATGAGTTTTCGAAATTAGCATGTCAATTTTGTTAATTTTAAAGAACGTTATTAACTCGTTTCTGCGATTTTGTAATCCATTAGAGTCCCAAGTCGCAACGCGTATTATCATCGTCATTATGGATGAGTTTTATTCATGACCTTAGACAATAAGTTTAGGGTCATTTCATTTTGGGTCATCATGGATGAACATTGTTTTAAATTCCACCAGTAAAGTAGTTAATTGATTATTTGAGTTGGCCTGTGAGTTGTTGCTATTGCTGAAGTCGGGTGGTGGTTGGGTTGATTGCGCGTGTGACTTCAGGATTTCTTTTGTTTTGGAATCTTTTAATAGGTGCGTTGGGACGTGCTGTATTGGGTGTCTGTTTGTAGTATGTTTAAATTCCTTGTAGACTGCACAGCCTTTGTAACTTACCAGGTGGCTGTCATCACATAGGCCGCATTTTGCGGGAGTATCTCGTGGCCTTTACAGGTCTTAAAGTCGTGGTTTTCCCCACACTTGACGCAGTTGTATGGCCTGGTGGCTGTAAGATTGACATCGCGTACATTGAATGATTTCTTTTCTTCTGTTGGGAGGTTCAACTTTCATTTTTGTATGATTTAAGAATTCAAGATTAAATATTTCTTTATTGCTGGGATTTGGTTCAAGATCGACGAAGATGAAAGGTGGGGGGGTCTTTTGTTGTTCTGCGTTTAATGTTCACAATGGTTCACTTTACTTTCTAATTCTTTTTTTATGACCTGGATAGGTACTGTATAGTGTAGGTATCGTCTTTAGGGTTATATGTGTGATGTATAATTTTTTTCTTCCCTTAAGTGTGTTATTAACTTTCTGTGTGTGTTAGAGGTTAAAGGATTTATTTTTACTGTGTTATTAGATAGTGTTCTGGTGTAGTAAAGTTCTTCTTTGACGACTTTTAGAAGATTTTTGACCAGACCGTTGTAGTTTGTCACTCCATACATGAAAATAGGGGATGGTTTTGGGGGTAGATTCGTTTGAGGTGTTAGTTGTGTGGGTGTTGTCGTTAGGTTCTTCAATCGCTAACGGATTAAATATGTTTTACAAGTTTATTTGATAGAAGAAAATTGTGGTAGTTCCTGTTTGATTATTTGACTTTTTTAAGTATTTGCCAGCCATAGAAAGTTTCAGTTGTGTCATTTTGATCCATATTGATATCTGTATTTTGATTATGGTTTGGTATAGAGAGAGGTGGAGTGTATTCAATTTGTGTTGGAAATTGCGGTACTAGTTGACTGCCGATTTGTTTGAATTGCGGCTATTGACAGAGTCGATTATGATCGGTAACGGAATTAAATACATACCCATACGCTACGCCGGAATTTACTAGGTATCTACACTTCAGTAGCAACAAGTGGCTCGAACAAGTCCTGTTTTGTTTAGCTTACAGTTTGGCTATTAATAATCTTTAAGGTCACCTGTATCACACTGTTATCAGAGCGCGCACGCCGTACTCTCACCGTACTAGCGGTTGCATTCGACCTCCAAGAAAACCGCTGAGAACACCATGAACTATCTATTATATATACTGACGTTTTAATCAACGTGACACCTCAAGTTTATCTTATATTTAGGTGGTGCATAAATTTATGCGTTGTGGATTTTTTTCATTTTCATGGTGCTTTATTGAAGCTTTTACGAGTATTGTGGCACTCCTGTGGACTTAGCTATTGCGTAACTGTTTTTTTTGTAAAATGCGTTTCCAAAATGAACATAATCTATATATGTTGTGGTATAGATTTTAATTCATGACTTTTTTGCGCCCAGTTGTTATTTGGGTATTGTTGGGTTTGGTTGGCAGAACTGTAATAATATTGAGCATAGAGGCGATCATTTCGGATAGTTAACGTAGTAATATGATCGTTATAATGGACAGACCAAACAGTAGATTGTTACTTTGAGTTGATTGGTTGATAGATTTTAAAGATTTGGGTTGATTACTTGAATAGAGAGCTGGGTTATACATTTGCTTGTGATATTGATGTGGGTTTTGTTGGTTGGCTTTGTTGTCGCATCGTAGTTTTTTTTTTCTTTAAAAGTGGGGTATGGCTTTTGTTATCCCCTTTAACTTGTCGGGTGATTACCTTTGCAGTTGCAGCAGGCATCTTTAGGGTTTTCAAATTTTCACATATTTGAGGGCCTGTGACAGTAATGTCAAAATGTTTGGCATCTTGTACACTTTGTACCATTGTTCAAAGCGGACACTTGTATCTTATATATATACAGGGTCTTGTAGATATCTTTGTCGTTATCGGTTTGTTCTAATTCAACAAAGAATGATGATGTTGGTATTTTGGTTGTTTTGTTTCCTACATTTTTGTATCTATTGATTCCTAGCAGCTTATAGTTTTTGCCTTCGATTTCTTCTTTCATTTCACTCACTGCTGTAGTTGGGTGCAGCTCCTTTAGCGCTGCTTTAAAACTTCTCTTTTCCTTCATTTGATACTAAAAGTTCATTCATGACCACTGAGTATTTTTTTGGATCAGTGCGGTGTGTCTTTCATTTGCTGTTAATGAGTGTGGTATGCATTTTGCATGGGTTTTCATGCAAAATTATTTGTGAAATTTCTGCAGCTTCGGTATTTCACTCAGATGAGTTTATAATGTGTATATATTTTCAAGGTTTCTGATTATTTTCTTAGTTTTAGAAAATAAAAAAGAAAAGGCCACATAGTTTTACCAGTTTGAGCAAATTTCCTTCAAGGCTAAATTGTAAGATTTTTTCCTGTACTATATTTCATTTTATCCATTTTAAGATGCACATTCAACAGTTGCACTACATAAATTACTAAAAAACTTAGAAACCAAAATTACCTGGCCGATAGCACGTCCGGTTGAGGTCGGAAAAATGCTACTGGGGGTAGGAAAATAAAATGAGTGCGTCATAAACTATGCATGACCCAATTGTTTGTACAAATTACTCCAATCGACCGGACAATATAGAGCGAGTTTGCATACAGAACTTTAAAATTCGAAGAGAGGATAGTGTTATTTGTCCATGAAAGGCCAAATAAGGCATTCCGGTCTTTCCGGATGTCCCCTATTTATAATTCATCAAGCACGCGAACAGAACAATTTACGATTCCATGCTGAGCAATCAATATTCCAGCTTAACAGATAATGTATTCAGCCCAATTTTCCGACGATTTGTTTACGTGCGACGTTACGAATTTCACCAATCATGAAAAATGCAGCCGTGCTCTGAGGAACACGAACGCAGCATTAGCAGCATATACCTTGGTCCCAACGGTGTTGATCTGCAGTGCAAACTGCACTGGTTCAATTTAAAACTCAATATAACTTTCCTACACGCGAAATATATATTTATGCGGCATACATTACGGGATGTCGCGCGGTCTGATCGGCTCAGCCTCGATATCGCTTTTTGGAGATTTTCGCTTCCCACGAGGAGCAGGGCGCGATGGTAAGAAATGATGTTCTATTTTAACCTGCTCTAACTACTTCCGCCCATCCTTGGTCGCAAAGCCAACTCGGCACCACCTAAAAATACCCTTCGGGGCAGGAGACACCGGGGGCAGGCGTGGCCGGCGCCGGGCATAAAATTAAGAGAAACGAAATAAAACCGCTTTGGAAGAATCCCCAATTTAGAGTACCTGCACAGAGAAGCAGCTGAAATATGCTGGGAATAAGTTTAAAATTCGCGCTGAAACTTCCGGAAGTGTGAGCGTCGAGCGCGGCACTCTGCGACCCTTAGGAAGGAAGATAAGCGATAAGCGTAATCGGACACATTATTTACCCCCGAAGCTTTTTATTTTATTTCGGGGTTCAGGTGCGCGGCGTGATGAAATAGGCTGAAAAGACGTAAATTTGAGCCGAAGTTTAAATTACGATTCCGAACGCCCGGCTGCGCGCCCGGGCGGCGCGACCCGCGTAAAAAATGAAATAAGAGTCGCGCCATTATGCGGCGGTTAATTATAAATTTATAACTGGGCGTTTTTTGCACCCCATTTAGCAATTAAATTTAATTAGTCCCCGAAGCAGCCGGCTTCTTAAAAGCGAAATTGCATTTTTTACATTTTTGCCAGCGCTGGGAGGTTCACTTACAGAAACCAAATTACTGAGCAAATTTTTATTCCCGCGTAAAATATCGCCGCTAATTAACCAGCCGCTTGCTTAAGAAATGTTTTCATAAATTACAAGTTCCGGCTACACGGTTTATTTTTTAAAGCCCGTCTGCGTCAGCGCGGAGGTGGGTGAATAACAGGAAGTCCACGAGTTCAGAAATATGAAACGTTCGCTGCATCACTTGCATTGTAAATACAGGATATGTCAAAAAGAGCTGCGGTAGATGTCACATTTCTAACGTCACTTCTGTAACTGTAGCAGTAATTCGGGGCGCAATAACATTTGCAGCAGGAGATGGAGATGGTCATGCTATCGGTGCCACTCTACCAATCCATCAAACTGGAAAATAAGTTTGCAGTTAGGTAATAACATAAACACCCTTTGGATTTAATATTACTTTTCCAATTCTGGACACTCTTTCGATTAATTTTTTTAATTTCTCGAGCGATAAATCTTTTCAGGCACCACGAAGAAGACTTCAAACATGATTTTTGAACGTGAGACGCTCCTTTATTATTGTTCTGTCCAGCTCTCCCATAGCAACTCTACGGGACTGAGTTTTGGACTCTGTGGTAGTAGCCATGTCATAATTTTGAGCATTTTTTGTTCTTCTTGGTTGTCTTGCATCATCACGAGCCTTTCCCAATTAATAGCGCCCCAAATGGTATGGCGTTTTCTGTTATTTTTTTATAATGTTCTTTCCTCATAATGCCATCGACTTTTACGAAGTCCCCCACAGTAGTCAAAGAGAAGCAGGTCCCCTATTAAAATAATCCGCCTCCGTGCTCGATGATAGGAACAATACAGTCCTGGATCATTTTTTCAATCTTAGACTTACGCACGCAGATTGTTTTTTCCTATTGGATTCGTCGGTCCATAATACGTTTTGCTATTGTTGCAGAGGATCATCTGCATCGGATGTTACTCGTGATGGTCCAGGGTGATAGCGAACCCTGTTCTGTCCTGTGTCTCTGTAGCGTTGTAATGTAAAATTCACCATCGAAGCACAAACCCTTAATTTTTTCGCGATGTTACGCACTGATAGCCTTTATCGATGTAAAGTGAGAATATCTTAACGAGTTTCTATGGAAAGAGGCCTACCATGGGTCATTGAATGCAAAAAAACAAGATGAAAACTCCAAATAAATGGCACGGGGGCTGATGATAAACTGGTAAGCTCGGAAGTCGGAACTTCGGACTGGACAATTTTTTTTTTTATTGTAAACATTCATCTCTAGAGAACAAGTTGGCCAATGGCTTGTACCTTTTTCCTCCATGTTATTCTGTCCATGAAAATCATTTCCCAGTTAGCAAGATTAGATTCTTGCTGGTCGACCTTTTTGTCTTCTACTGGTTCCTGCCGCAGTATTTTTATATAATCATTTTCTTCTTTCCTGATTACACGAGCTCACCATCTCAGCCTATTTTGTTTTATCTTTATTTGTCTATGTCTTGATATAGTTCTTCTAGTTCTTTACTCGTTCTTTTAAACCATATCTGTTTTCTTTTACCCCTCCAAATATTCGTCGTAACGTTTTTCTTTCCCATATAATCAATTTATTTTCTACTGTTTTTCTTATTATTTTCCGGAATCATATATTCCGATTTTTTGTATTTATTTGTAAGCCAACTTTTTGTGCTTCGTCTTTAACCATATATTTCAGCCGCTTTTTAGCTCTTGACGTCATTATTAAATAGCCCGCATGCACAATTTGAAAAACTATTTGAGATATTTTTATTTGTTTCCAATTTTGCCTTCCTCATGATATATTTCAGTACTATGTTGAAAATAAGTGGTGATATGTGCTATCAAAGACGATGACACGTGACCCTGTGACACGTGAATCTGTTTGTTATCGTACCTAAAACCATTTCTGCTAATACTGTTATTTCTTGTCCATATTATAGTTCCTTCATTGCTTCTGTTATTTTTGTACGTATCACTCTATCAAGGTTTCTTTACGATCTACTAAGATCGTGTAGATTCTTATATTCTTCTCTCTACATTTTTCATGTATCTATCTGATTGTAAATATTTGGCCTACGATGGATTTGCCCTGTATAAACCCTGATATTGTCCTATCTTACCTTCTGATTCGTCTCTGCTCTTTCAGTTATGAGGGATGCTAAGATTTTGTATGTCGTGTTAAGTAGCGAAATTGGCCTATAGCTTACTGGTTGTTCCTTGTTCCCTTCCTCGTCTATTTGATAGATCACCGCCAACTCTCATTCCTTCGGCATTTCGTTTATTGTTCAAATACGTCTGTTCCCGGACTTTTGTTGTTCTTCCCTTGTTTTAGGTTTTTTGAAAGCCCTCACACGTTGGCAATTCAAATTCTGTACTCTACCTTCGTTCTACTTTCCCTTCTTTGTTGTTCTCAAAGATTTTTTCGAAGTACTGTTTCATTATCTCACTTTTTACTCCTGTTTCTTTTTGATATCCTTTTCTTTGCTTTTTCATGTTTTTATAGAACATTTTTTATTTGTGACCTTATAGCATTTAAATTTCTTTGTTGTTTTGTTTCTTTTTTCTTCCTCTTACATATTGGTTTGATTGTGTTTTTTGCCATTTTATATTGTAACTCAGCGTTGTTGTGCAGCCTTTATTATTGTTGTTTTCTTTAGCTTCAATCAATGTTTTACCTGCTAATATTGTTTGTTTTAAAAAGTTCCAGTCTCCTTCTATCCTTTTTTTTTGTTAATCTCTGTTATAATATTTCGGCGTATTTTTATGCGTCTTTTCTTTGTTGTAATTTCTGTTATGCTCCTTTTCGGAATTCTATAGTTTATTGTGTATGATGCTTTGCGTTGCTTTATTGTGATTTTGTTCAAAAAGTGATCAGAGTCAATTTATGCACCTCTACATGACTTTACTTTTATATCGTGTTCGCCTGTTTTTTTTTAAACAACAATATTTAATAACAATATATGGTCTACCTGCATTTTTCATCTAGGGTACACCAAGATTTTTTGAAAATTACAAAATTATTCCTTACCGCCAGATTTTAGGCTTTCTTCAATTTCTTTTTCTTTTCCTATTTGAGAATTTTGCCCCCTCCCTGTCATTATTTTTGTCGTATTTTGGGATTTCACAAATCGTGTTCTGTAGGTCTTTATAAAATTTGTCTTTTTGTTCTTCTTCCGCTTTTTGTGTGGGGTATGTATGTTTTTAATAATAGTTCTTTTCCTGTATATGTTTCTTCTATATAATTTAATTATTCTTTCGTTTATTTTTTTCCATTCTGTAATTTGATTTTGATTCCTTCATGAATTAGGATGCCTGTTTCGTACCTAGTTTCTTCTGCACCTCCACTAATCCATACGTATTCTTAAATTTTTGAGTTCACTTCTCTTTTGATATTGGTTTCTTGTATTCCTAGAATATCTATTTTATATTTTCTTGCTCCCCCTATCTTGCTTTATTTTCTGTTCTCTAGCCGTTCTTTGAATACAAGCCCCAGTTACGTTTTTCGTTTTTGTTCCGGAGCTGTTCCTCTCCCACTTTCCTTGACTTACCTTGTTCCAAAAGTAGTTATTTTTTCAACTCTGTGATAAAATATTGTCTTTTCTGATTTCTTTTTCCAGAAGTTCTACTTTATCTGTTAGTTTCTCATGTTCACATGTTTCTCTTTTTCCTATTGCTCTTCTTTTCATCTCTTTTAAGATCTTCGAAACATTTTCCACTTTGGCACTTAATTCAATTATTAGTATTTTTAATTCCTCCATACTTATGTTTGATCGACTTTCGCCTTCTGTTTTGTTATAATGCAACTCTATGAATTGATATTCTTCCTCAGTTATTTTGATAATTGTTCTTACTGTTTTCCTTTTATTTGT
Organism: Sinelater perroti; assembly: GCA_036346155.1. NCBI lineage: Eukaryota > Metazoa > Arthropoda > Insecta > Coleoptera > Elateridae > Sinelater > Sinelater perroti. Next base: position 1,125,377 of record JARFIY010000380.1, read on the forward strand.
TTCTTCCACATCTGAGTTCGATTCCAAATTTGTAGTTTTCTTTGGTTTTTTATACTTAATTGGCATTCCAACTCTTTCAGTTTGGGTTTTCTCCTTGTCATTCATTTCTTCTTTCTTTTTTCATAAAAATTCCACGTCTGCTAAGGTCGAACCTTTATAGATTTTTATATTTTTCTCTCTACGTTTTTCATGTATCTATCTGATTGTAAATATTTGGCCTACGATGGATTTGCCCTGTATAAAACCTGATATTGTCCTATAATATACAAGACGAAACTTCGTCACCAGCTTTTGTGGCCAGTATGAATATACAGTTAGTTAAGTAAGAGCGTGTTCGGCATAATTAGCAAATTGGTAAATGGTATCGCTCTAATTTTTTCGTGAATCGATAGAGAAAACTTTTGTTCACAATGCTTTGCCACAAAAGATTCAGTAAGCATTTAATTTTTGCTATAAAAATGCGTAAAGTACCAGAAAGGTCCGAAAATGTCTCATACAAAGGCTGCTAAATACATGAACAAGTCGAAAACATTCGTTAGCAAATGGGTGCAGCTGTATAAGAAGGCAAAAACGGTAGATGACTTGCCGGAACGTGACTCCATAGACAAAGTGTCCCCTAAAGTCAAAAAATAGATCGTTTTCGCAAAGTCCGAGCTTAACATTGCATAAAGAAGAAGAAAAATTGGAACAGAAAAGTGTTAATGTATGGTACGTAGCTATCCGAACTCATCTTCGTGTGCATGATATCAAATGCCGTAGTTCAGTAAAGAAACTTCTGTTAAATAAAAATCATGTGACGAAGCGACTCGCTTGGATCAAAGGACATCATCAACCGAGGTTGGAGCATTGTAATTTTTACGGGCGAAGCTTCTGTTTGGGGATATGTTATCGTTCTACAAGCCTGGTCAACCCCAACTAACAGATTGGTACAGCGAACCGTTAGACATCCAGTAGAAGTTCACATTTGAGGCTATTTCTCAAAACTGCGTTTCGGAAAGTAAATGCTCCAAAAATGCTCGTCCCTAAACACTGCAGCAAGCTTTGCATCGAATGGAAAGAGCAGTTTGGTGTCGTTACAGATGATTGGCCGTCGCAGTTGCCCGATGCAAATCTGATGAGAATGTGTGGACATATCAAGCACAAGCATTATGGATAAAAGGGTTCACTTTGAAGCAGTTAACACGAGAAATTCGTCGCGTTTGGAGGTCCTTGGCGGATGAATACGCCATCAATTTGATCGAAAGTATGCCTCGAAGATGCCAGGCAATTATTGACGCCTGTGGTGGGTCGACACATTATTGATACATCAGCATCTTCTGATGGAGCACAACGTACTTATGTTATGTATTTGAAAATGTGTTTAAATAATTTTTTCTCCACATGAATCCGAACATGCTCTTGCTTAACTAACTTTAAATGGTCAAATTTATACTGAATGATTTCTAATGAAGTAATAAATACAGCTTACTATCGCCACCTAAAAAGTCATTTTTCATTAAAAAAAATTAATGAACAAGCGTGTAAGTAATTTGAGAGTTAAAAATCCACATCTAAGATAATATATCGTAAGAAAATCGCAGCTTCACGGTTATGACAATATCAATGTGCAGTATATGTGCTGTCTCGAAGGTATTGAGTTATACAAACAAAGAAATACATTATCAGCTGGATACCTTCTGGATAAACCTCGTATAAATTATTGACATTAACCTTCTTGTACTTGCTTTCCTGCTGGTAATAATGTAGATGTCCGATTCGCAATCATAGAATACGTACGAATTATTGATCGAAACCCCGTTGCGAACGAGCATGTTTTTCAAGGCCGACAAACTTCAAAGAGCAGCAACAAAAGGCTTATGGGTTGCGGTAAAACTGCGGAGAGTAGAATATGTTCCTAAATCAACAGCGAACATTTTAATACGACGAGCAGCTCTGTACTATCCTAGAGGTGGCGATAGTAAACTGCACCATTAATAAAAATAGCGGTGCCACCCAGCTCGCTGAGACTACTCCTGGTAACAAGGTGGCTCAGTCCTGTTCTCTATCAAAAAACCACTTCGCTGGTAGAATAACGCGGCAAACTTCAAGATCTTCAAAAGGAATATTCCCTGGAAGGAGACGAGCTACCTCGAAATTATTCTGAGAAAAAAGCTAACTTGGAGAGCGCACATTGATAGGGCGATCACCAAGGCAAAGGTGGCAAGATCAACCTTCACTGTTGGACCCGAATGTCCAATCGGAACAAGCTGTTTGGGGATGGTCCGCAAAGTTACATGTCAACAAATTCGGTGAATTACAAGGAACTACCTCTATCGTGGCGTTGACATTCTCCCTTAATGCCCAGAACCTTCATCAAAGCTTACAGGACTACGACAACCCTATCTACAAATACGAAATCTATAAAGCGCCGTCTAAGCACCTAAAAATCTTGATCCCCCCATGAGACAGCACAGAGGTGGTCTATACCGCCTACCAACATCCACGCCACATTACACCAAGAGGACTGAGGTTAGAGGCTGGACACAATAATCTAGAGTCTCCCCAGCAAAGTCAATGTCAATGAACAGGAAGATGATCGATATCACCGAATACATTTTCATCGGATAAAATCTATGTCTATCTCTAGATTGTAAACGTATCAAAGACACGTGGAGAGGAGTGACGAACCACTCCACTAATTTAAAAGTCAGAAGAGCTCGAAAGAGCGGCAACAATTCCACATAGGAATGTACTGCCAGATATATATATATATATATATATCAAAGACACACTGAAGTGGTCTAAGGAAACATTAAGATGCTCATCTCCAGTTATGTGTACCGTACGTGGAGAAACAAGGGTTAAAATATCAAAACGATAAACATCAAAAGTCGCCTCTTTTATTTTATTTCCCTCATAAACAGTAATAAAAAAGTTATCGATTTTGAACATGACAGAAAGTAAACATAAATTAAATAACTATGGTACGATGACGATACCTATTTAAGCGGTTCAGATGCGTTCAAATAACTAATCAATGGGCAAGATAGTATTGATGACCTGAAACCACCTAAATATGGACTTGAATAGAGATAAGTAGATAAGCAACAAACGATCTGCCCTAAAGAGATGCTCAGATATTTATCTGGTTCTTAGCGCACATTTTCATGTAATAGTATTTGGGGTCAGGCTCGCCATAAAGAACAGCAATCCTCGTAAGAAGAACTTTTAATAAGTTCACATTTTTATCCAATCTGATACAAATATCAACACCCTTAACAACTTTAAACTTGAAATGTCTACAACCCAAAGACTCATTATGTTATTTTAAAACAAAATCTATGTAGATATATCAAAACCTTTCCCATCGTAGCTTCCTAATAGAGTATAACTGACCCAAATCCAATTCTAAGGTTGTAATTTTCAGCCTGAAATGATTTAACAACTTCTCTTTCGCCTAACAGTGCATCAACGGTATTCTAAATTAAACTTTCATGGTTCATCTAACCACATTTCCTAGAACACTTATCCACCTCATCTAAATTCATCACTCTGCTTCACTAAGAATAAAATATAAATAAATAATAAATATTACTCTTATAAATACCATACTCCAAATCAAATGGGATCTCTAACGTAGAGATAAATTAACAGCATTTAAATTACGGACCATTAAAATTGAAGCAGAACTGTAGAATTTGAAGCTTTGAGACTCCTCAAGAGTCACAGAAGAACCAATAGATTTTAGGTTGATAGCGTGGTTAAACCGTACTTCCTTAAAAATGAAACCAAAAGTGCAGTAATGGTTAATGGCATACAACATCGAATTTTACTACTAGAATTAGAAGGTATGAGTTTGAAAAACATGTGGTTGCAGCAAATGGCGCGACCTGTTATACTTCGTGCAAAACAACTGAGTTGATGCCACAGACGTTTTTTGACACCATACGATTTCTGCCTTTTGGGGAGTTTGGGTCCAAGCTAACAAATCGATGAACAACTCCTGAACTAAAATGAAATTCAATTTATTGAAAAAAGTAATCCCCAAATATGCAAATATGTATCTAAAATTTCATCAAAAGAAGAAGGTTTGCGAGAAGAACCGCGAAAAACATTCAAAGACACTTTATTTTAAAAGCGAAATTTTTTTGATAACATTTTGTTATATTACAATTTTAAATCAACTGTTGCATTGTTATTGGGACACCCTTTATTTAACATAAGATCACTAAACAAATATATATCTTATTACTACTACTCTCTTCCTCTTCCCTCCCTTCCTATCCCACAATCCTGCCGTACAATTTCTGCATCTAATTTACAAACCGCTTTAGAGCTTATGCTATTGAGATTTTATGTTAACGAAAATTTTCCTATTGTTGTTAAAAGAAAGAAAAACGCCTTCTATGTCATCCGAATGGTTTCTGCAAGCAAATGTTTCAGCTTCATACAAAATTAGATGCTGTACTCGTTTAATTACAGCAAATGCGATGATCACACACTGCATGTGCTCTCCTCCATCTAACTAGTCGGTATAGTTGGCCTTATTCACACATGCGCATTGTAGTCCACTCTCATCGGGTGCCAAGTTAGAGCGCTGTCGTGCAGTAAAGTTAGCTCGATATCTATTAGATTTAGAACTACGCAACTCTATACAATAGGCCATCAATGAAATCAAACAGAAATGCCAGGAATAGTTTGATTCATCAGATTAAATGTTGATATATAAATTAATGTGATCAGGTACATTATATATGCAATTATAAACAACGCCTTATATATCTTTTGTCTAAAATTAACATTCAAGATAGTAGCAGATATATTAACTACTAAAATAACAATAATTTTAAATTTCTCGTATACTTACATTTTAGCTTTCGCAACCTCCAAGAGCAGCTAAATGGTGTTGAACCAGAACAATCTGAAACAAAAATAAAAATATATGTAGCAGTCGGTAAACAGTAACTTTCTGGAAAATTCCTATATATACTATCTATTGTCACTTTTTAAAGTTACAGAACACTGTATTACAACATAAGTAAAGATATATACATGTGTATATAAATGAAAAAGAAAGCATCACAATCATAAATAATCAAAATAGTTTGTTTGTCATCACCACTTATTTGCAATCTTTAAAGTGACTTGCTCATATAAACAAAGTATACAGTATAGCCCTGGTATATCCTGTGGGTTTCTTGTACCTTTGGTTGGTCTAAGCAAATCCCGTATCTTATCCAGGGCAAAATTAAATGCTCTACGTGAACTCAAGAATTGTTAATCATTGTCTTACCAGCAGATAAAGGTAATACCACAGTTGTACTAGCACAGGAAGACTACACGAAGAAGATGACCGAACTGCTTAATTCGAACACTTACACTGCTCAAACGCGATCCCACATCGCGGATACTACGTGACACTAGCAAACTGAAAAATTCCTCTCTGGATGACACCATCAAAAAGAAACTAATAACATCAGAGGCGCTACCCCCAAGAACATACGGGCTCCCCAAAATACACAAGGATGATATACCACTGCGACCCATTGTCAGTGCCATAGGTGGTCCTATCTACAAGCTGGCCAAATACTTATCCACTTTGTTACAACTGTACATTGGACATAGCAGTACCAGCAGTTCATCAAGGACTCCACACATTTTGTCAATCACCTTCAAGACATCCAGCTACAGGAGGGAGATCTACTGGTAAATTTCGATGTAACTTCCTTGTTTACCAAGATGCCGATTCGAGATGCCCTGAATTACCTGAAGACACACATGTTCAGTGAGCAGGTCTACGAGTTAAACGATTACCACTAAAATAAAGGAACACAAACGTCATCTATGCCTTAATCAACCCGAAAAATCAACAGTTGCTAAGCATGCTTTGGAAAATCCTGACCATGAGATAGAATTTGAGCAAGCACAAGTTTTATCCAATTGTAGGAATTATTACACTAGATTGTTCAGAGAGGCGGTGGAGATTTATAAATATAAAAATAATTTTAACAGAGACGACGGATTCAATCTACCTAAATCTTGGTTTATCGCCCTTAAGGGGCAAAAAACAGACCGTGATATGGCGAAAGAGCGAGTGACGTCAGAAAATGCCGAAATATTACCTGCAACGACCCAATTGACGTCAGCAACTAGCCCGACTACGTTATCTACCACCCCGGTGACGTCAACAACGGCTCCCCAACACCATCCTTACCCTACTCGCGCGAGTATAAAAGCGAAAACGCACGGGATAGTCACTTAATTTTTAGAAGATACTTCGCGAATTGTGAGAGTGCTCCGTCGTGCAGGAACTAAATATAGGCTGTCTATTTGAGAAGTATATTCTCCAAGATGTAGCAAACATACTAACTGAAATTCATTTAATATCAACAGCATATACGTGGTATGTTCTAGAACTATTATGCTATATAATACAAAAATCACAATCACTATAACAAAAAATGTCTGTATTTAGTGAAAAGAGTACAAGACAAGAAACATTATAAGTAGTAACAATACGCTTGAAAGTAACACACGCGTATTCTAAAGCTGTTTCCACCGTTTAAAATCTTGTCAATGGCCTGAAATTTTTTCCCTTTCAAAAGTGATTTGAGTGTTAGAAACAGTCAGAAATCATAGGACTACAAATCTGGACAAGATGTGATGAATTGCTTTTATTCGTGCTGCGTTCATTATATCTTTCCCGAAAGTCTTCCAAATCATTCGAATAGATTCTATGAATGTTTCCGCTTCGCACAAAGTTTGATGTAAATTTGCTGCTCTACTAGTTCGGACATTGCAGACACAACAACCAGACTACACAAGTTCTCTCGCCGTCCTCTAACTCCCAAATGACCCGGCCAGTGAAGCCGTCCTCATTCACGCATGCGCAAACTGTTCTCAATATATTTACATAGGCCCATACTTCCGTATATTTTCGCCTGATAAGACGTCATTGTAAAAATTAATAAAAGCAAATCCGGTCTAATCAATAAAAATAATATTTTCCGTAAAAATGTTCACGTAAGAACTACTGACTAATCTGCAATGGTGCACCGTAATCTTGCCTTGTTGGTACCACGCTTGTAGTTTGGAATGACAAAACTGGCCACACTTTTTTCGAAAATTGTTGTATGCTTATAGTTGGAAGTGTTTCAACAGATTGAAGAAAAACTTCTCGGCTATCTTAAAGACTGCTATAAGATCGGGGAGTAGGTTCTGTTACAATTTTTGTGTTTGTAATATCCTAGTTAGCTTCTTTGACTCTAGATGAACGTAGCTGAACTTCGAATCCTGATACGTTATTGCTGCATACGGCAGCGTTGATCGAAAGAGGCTGAAAAAGATATTTATGGCGCTGAAGGCGAAGAAATAGTAAGTTACAGAACCGTGGCAAAATGGGACAAAAAGTTTGAGTTCTGGTCGGCCATATGATTTAGGTGACGGAGGTTTCCAAGCCGCTCTGCATGCCGAACCGTCTTCGAGTGCTCAAAACTTGGCTAAAGAGTTTGAAATGGACCAGAAGACGGTATGGAATCATCTTCAGCAGCCTAACTTTGTCCACAAGAAGCTCCGACAAGATCTTGAGCTGACCAAGCACAGGCCAATAAGCCAGTCAAAATTTGCCAACAGTGAATTGACGTCGGACGAAAAGTGAGTCAATCACAATCGCAGGAGACGTGGGTTCAGCGAAGCCAAGATTCGCCATCAGTTCTGTGCCAGAACTGTTTCAGCGTCTGGTGGAATTTGAAGGCGTGCTTCACTTAGAACTTGTGCCAAACTGTTGCGCTATCAATGCCGAGCTTTACTGTCAGCAACTGGACCGTATCTACGACAAGCTAAAGGAGAAGTACCAGAAAGTGGTTCAACGAAAACGTTCTTAGTTCCAATAGAACAATTCCAAGCCACATGAGGCCAAGAAAAAAAAGCTGAACGATATCGAGTCCTACCACAACTTATAGTCCAGACGTTGTTCCATCCGATAACAGGCTTTTTCGCTCACCGGAACACCTCTCGCGCGGTCGTCGCTTAATATTTCGATTCAAAGTCGGCGGAGTGGTACTTCAACCAGATCTAGATGCTTGCAGATCATAAAGAATGATGTCCCCTATTTCAAAGAATAGTTGTTTTCGAATTAATTTGTCCACAACAATAAAAATTTTCGCAAATATGACAAAAATTTCTCCTTAGCCTAAGTAACAAATTTTTTGAACCAGTTTTAGACACTATAATCTGATACCTGCAGCTTGGCCTTCAATCTGACGGATTATTCGAGCCGCATCAGCAAAGCCTTGTTGTAATGCTGAAGAATGGTCAAAATTTCAACAAATTTAAAAACATTTACTAGAACAGAGGATAATCTACAAACTACGCTCTTTTATATACCCTATAACCCGTTCATATAGTTCAACTGTTTCAATAATTTATTTAGAGTCAAAGCTAACTATTCAAAAAAAACGAAAAGGTTTTTGCCGCCCTGATATATGGGCTTTCTTTACATTAAAATCGAAATACTTCAAAGAAACTCTTGTGAGATTGGGAGTATTCTGTATGGTCTCCCTCTTTTAGCGGCGCCAAAAAGCAATTTAAATCACATTAATCTAATGGGCAGGCTCCGCATTTCTCTTAGTAGTTGCTTTTCCGGGCTTGCTTTCCGGCAAAAATTCCACATCTGCACATGATCCAATCTTCGTAAAATAAATGTGTTCGTTTAATATATTTTTTTCTATTCATACTAAAAATATGTATAAATATTAACGAAGGATCAAATCAGCAATTCGAAAATGAATATCAAATAGATTTGAGATGCCAATAAATTAGATGTTAAACAAAAATGATGTTGACTTTATTTGTTTTATTCATTATCATTATATGTAATCAATAAAATTTACTATACATAGTAAGCCCATAAATACTGTTACACAGGTCATTCCTTGAAAAGTCGACAAATTTTGGAAGAAGTTTCTTGAATCTCGATGCTGATTTTTTACAGTAGACCATTGCCCATAAGTAAAAAGTAAAATAGGGTTTGCTGTTTAGTTCGTGCTTTTGAGATATTTTTAATTTTGAATGGTTGAAAATTTAAAAGTTCGCCAATTTTTACTGCCATACGTCAACTTGTCAAAAAGAACTGTTCGCATGAGATTATAGGTCCTGATCAAAAATTTTACATTGCCTCACGTGCATTAGAAGTGTCAAATAAAAATTGTTTAAAAACTGAAAAAGTTGTACATTTGAGAACATTTTTCAAAACTGTGCAAGCTATGACCATATACATTTGTTAAACTTGTCCCTGGTAGGGTCTACCTAAGATAAATATCTCATTCATCTAGCTCTCAAGTAGCGCTCAGGAAAAATATTCCAATTTCAAAATTTTCAATTTTTCAATTATCCAAGTTCGGCTCGCTGCATTCGCGTCATGTTGTTTTGACTAATACGAATGGATTCCACAATGTTTGTTTACGCGGTATTCACCCGAATGTTAAATCTATGCTTTCCAAATCCTCGCCAAATTTTTCTTGTTCTGAAATCTTGTCCAAACTTGTTTGCAACACAGATGATCCCGAATGCATTTTCAGTACCTGCAACCAATGTAGCAACAACTCTATCGAGGACAACCAGATCGATTTCTTAACCTGGAAACAATCCCAACTGAAACAGATATCACTCGAGCGTGAGGAATTCATCTCTAAACCAGCGCACAAAATACAAGAACTCAAAGCTCCTCATTTTATAGCGAAATCTCAAGCGTCTTGCAGCAATTAAAAACCAATTTGATGGAGCATGAAATGTATACGTCTGGTCCCAAACCCAAGTCACTCTCCACCCAGTTGTTCTTTATCTAAAATGTATCGATGAGATTGAAGTATTGTCTCTGAGTATATTATCTGAATGCTTGGGATCACAATATCTTCACTTTTTCCACAATCCAAAAACAATTTTTGTAATTTTTGAAAACCAAGCAACCGCAAATTACAAAACTTCACTATTTCTCTGATGGGTGTGCTGGAAAATACAAGATCCGATTCAACTTTTTAAACTTGCTCAAACATATAACTGATTATGGTATTAAAGCCATGGTAAAAACCCATGTGACGGAATTGGTGGAGTTGTCAAACGTGAACCTTACAAATTTATTATGGGAGAAAGAACACCGAGTGTGATAACAAATGCTCAGTCTTTCTTCACATTCTGTACCACCCACTTATCAAAGACTATATCACTTCTTTTCACTACCAAATCAGAAATTGAAGAAATAAAATCGAACCTGAACCCAAAATTTAAAAATGCGATTTATATTTTTGGAACTTGCAAAATCTATCGAATAAAACCAGCTAGCAGCAAGAGTTTGGAATGGGCGGAACATTCTCAATTACCTGTGTTCTCCACAGTTTTTTTATAAATAAATGTTTATGACAGATCTGTTTGACACTTTCACACAATTTTTTAAAATTTAAATTCAATTAAAAGAATTTATTTTTACAAATCAATTAAAAAACATGGAGAGCCTAAGTACCTGGATCGAGATTTTGTAAACCTTGGTTTGGCTCTCCCATTGTCAGGAGCCCTATCTGGTAGGCTCTCCTTGAGGAAAGAGCTGGAGCTAAGCCACCTCTTCCTGGATGGTTGAAGTATTACCTCCATGTTCCGGGGGTAACATTTCAACCATCTGCAAGAACTATGGATTTTCAATATGATATGAAAACTTCCTGCCAGATGTTTTGAACAAATGGACAGGAAACCTTCCTATCATATTGAAAAATTATAGTTCTTAGAGGTTCACAAATTTTCACAAACTCGGAAGGTTGCTGATTCTCGAAGAGCCTACCAGGGATCTCCCAAGGAAGGGGCAACGAAGATTAAATATTCTGATTATTTAATCTCCGGCAATAGCTCTCAAATTATAACTTATAAGATCTTGAGATTTTTCCCCATTGAAGTCCATGTAAATTTCGGCAATTTTTTTCAAAAGTATGTCTCTTTCTAAAATTAATTTCCTCAATAATAGGGATATGCAAGACGAGATTTTGGTCATAATGATAGTCAACATAATAAGCAACTTGCAGATAAAAAATGAAAAATTAGAAATTCTGAAATTGAAATATTTTTTCTGGGCGCTACTTGAAAGATGGATGCATGAGATATTTATCTTAGGTAGACCCTACTAGGAATAAGCTACAACTTTTTCAGTTTTTAAACAATTTTTATTTGACATTTCTAATGCACGTGAGGTAATGAAAAATTCTTGATCAAGACCTATAATCTCATATAAACAAGTTATCGAATGGCAGTAAAAAATTCTCAACAATTAAAAATTAAAGCACGAACTAAATGGCAAATCCTGTTTCACTGTTTCAGGGTAAAGATTCAAGAAAATTTTTCAAAATTTGTGGACTTTTCATGGAATAACGCACACGAAAAAATGAGAGGATTAACTGTTTTTGCATGATATTTTCAGGATTTACTAAATTGTTATTGGTAAATATAATTACAACGGGTTTATTCAAAATGGCCGGCAAATCCATTGGAAAGGTATTGACTGCAATGGTCAGGGCTCGCTTTAAAAGATCAACATTGGGCTTTTGAGCAAGTTATGGCTTCTAAAATTGCGATGTGGGCTACCAGAAGGAAAATCCCTTTACTGTTAAAAAAGGAAGCATATTGCTGCTCAGCCAAGTTTGAACTGGCCGGGCTTTATGGGCGGGTGCGGAGTCTTGCTGAAAGATACCTTCCAAGACGTTCTGTTGGTACACTGCGACCAAAATTTTGACTCCCTTTTTACAAAAATGAATATTGGTCACTCCATCATAACACACTCCCACCAAACTATTATAGCTGTTGGATGATGGTCTCTCTGAACCATCGGCACTAGCTGAGATGCTTCTTTGGACGATCTACCCTGTCATTTTGATTGTTGAAAATTTCCTTCACTGTAAAATTATTTCATCCGTAAACAAAGATTTTCTGTTGCGTACTTAGTCAACAATCTCTTTTTCCCTCCTACCCAAATGTCCCGTATATCTTTTGTAAGCAGCTAGCCCTAGGCTAAACCTAGGTTAACCAAATTTGACAAGAAACACAATGTAACCTGCAATTTTAAGACTTAACAATTGCAACCGTATCTCAAAGTCATATAGACGTCTCAATTGTGTAAAGCAAAAGTAGGTTTGATTTTTTAGCAGTATTTATGGGAATACTAATGGGAATAGCAATCAATTAATGCTAATACTACGTAACCCAACAAAAACCTCCACTAACATTTATTGTATACATAAATCATTAAGTAGAATTACACACAATTGACAACCGTTGACGCTTGAAGTATAAAAGCAATTATTTTAGGGCACATTTAAAAGGGTGCAAGCAAAAGAAAAATTGTTTTGTAAGCACTTCTAATGAAATGCGCCTTGACACTCCATGAAACGCTTTCAAACGAACACGAATATTATTTTGCGCCGTGAGCGGCATTATTAAAACACACTCTGACGTGCATGATTAATTTTGTTTCTTTGGTTGTTTTGCGCGCCTATAATTGTTTTTCGGCCCAAGTTATCGAAAGTCCAGAAACATGAAAACAGCACCCAGCGCCCTTCAGCGAAGCGGGCGCTGTAGGCAGGCCTTAAAGATAAGTTTTTGCTGTCGGCTTACTTTGATGGAATTGGACTCTAGATGTAAATAAGATTGATTAATTGTGTTTGTTCGTGCAACTAACGCCAAGATGGAGTGGTGTTGGTAATACTTTAAAAAACTCCAGTTCCACTTGAGAAATATCATTTTAACTTTTTGCAATTATTTGAGCTAAGTAACGCAAAACGCAACGCTGTTAGTGTTTTGCCAGTTTTGCAAAGAGATCAAATGACGGCTAGTTAAAAATTTGAAAGCAACTTGACAAATATTAAATTTTATTGCCTTATTCGTGTTCAACTACATAGGAAAGTCAAAAATTATGAGCACTTTCGCCATAACACATCTTTGGGTTGGTCACAATGCCTTTTGGGGATGCATGTTTACAGTTGGTACTACTATGGACATATAATCGAAGTTTGACCTTGAAAACGTCATTTCAATGTAAACATGGCCGCTTCACACTAAAAAGGAACAAAAACAGTGATCCTATTTCTCTACTTGAAAGGTGTGACAAAAGCTGAAATTTATAGCAGACTTACAACACAATACGCAGTGCTTTACCATGCAGAAATGAGTATGAATAAAGCGAGAAGTTTAAAATTGGTCAGACAAAAGTGATGCATAAGAGAGCAGGGCTCCAATCAACCTTCACCACTGAAAAGATTCAGCAAGCTTGAAAAATGGTGCTGGCAAACCGACAAGTTAACATTGACAATATAGCGTATTCTCTGCAGGATAATCATGGTTTTGCCTATCGAATCATCCACGACAAGTTTAGTTTCTATAAAATCTATGCGGTATGAATACACCAAGAGACTTTACCACATAGCATAAGGACAAATGTTTGCCAACACTTACTCCACCACTACAACAACGAAGACGAAGAATTTTTGGGCAGAACAGTCACAGGGGGGTTCGTCACCATGAGCCAGAATCCAAAAAGCAAAGCATGGAGTAAAAACACCTAAAATCTCCAGTGAGGAAAGAATTAAAGACAATATTCCGCCTGAAAGGTGATGTTAATCGTTTATAGGACTCACGAGGGCTTACACTGGAAGACTACTTGGAAAAAGAGAGTAAGATACAGTAATTTCGGGCCAACAGCCTAAAGCCAGTAATTCACACCAAACGCCCAGACCTGTTGTTGCGCACACACTTCTGAGTATCATATCTTTAAGTTATCGGATTCTACGGACAAAGAAACGGATAAATACTTGGGAAACCACCTGAAAACCTTCTTCTTGTGGGAATGAGCAAACTTGTAGAACGCTCGACCAAGTGCATCGAAAAGGAATTTGGGTGAATAAACTGAAAAATCAATGCGGATGATGTTTGACTTTATAAATATTACGATTCATTTGGAACATCAATTGAGAGACAGATTACATTTTAAATAAAACTATTTTTAAATCGGTTTGATGTTTGGACACTTATTGAGTACACATAATCTCCGACTAAATATGGAAAATTATGTTTAAAAAATGGCTACCTCGACTTCGTCTGCAAATCTTGGCTTTTTTAACAAAATTTGTGATTACAATTTCGCACATACCTATTTTGATTACATGTCGGATGATATCGTTGAGATCATCAACTGTTTGTGGATTGCTCCAGAAAAAGAAGTCTCACGATGATAAATCACAAGCTCTTGTTGGCAAGAAATTATATAACAAAAAAACTGTTGGGGCTCCTTCTGTATGGCAGGTGGCACCGTCTTGATAGAACCGTATTTGTTCCAGATCCACATTGTTCAATGAATGGCAATAAATAGATTATTACATACCAGTAACGATCACCATTTACACTTACATTTTCAGTATTATCTTCAAAGAATACACCAAATATAGTAACTAAACTTGTTATGCGTGCATTTGATTTTCATGGGTTTCACGCGGATTTTCCGAATCAAAATACAATTTTGTTTGTTTGGGACTCTGTCAGGTTGAAAATGCTCCTCATCCCTGAAACTATTTTTTCCTACTAAATTGAGAATCCACCTTAAAAGCTCTTGGGTTATTTGAATTTTGACGTTGACTAACCAAGGCAATATTCTCACGGGTCTTTGCCCTACACTGAGACTCCGAGATCTTGCATCTTTTACTTTGGACGGTTTCGTTCGAAATTGCAATGCGTTTTAACCATAATAATCAGTTGTTCTTTCGTACAGCGTTCCATCTTTATTAATCTGAAGACAACACGTAGAAAAGCACGAAATTTGGGCCACTTTTTCAAATAATTAGTAAGAAGAAATTTTGACAGAAAAAATTCTCTTATAAACAACAGTTTGTCTTAAAATTGTCATTTTCAAAACCTTTAAAGGCCAATAAGAATTTTTCAAGTTCGTCAACATTGCTGTACCTCTTAGATTAAAGTTGGCGATTAAAGATGAAATGTGGAGGAGTGCTTCTAAACATTCGCAAACCAAAATAGCTTTGCGAGGTTTAACGTTGACGTGAAGGATGTAATTTAATGAGCCATTCAATTCCGAGCGTGAGTAGATGGTATATCTCTCAACTCATACGCCACTGTACTTGGTATTTGTTCTCTAACTCCTAACCACAATTTCTATTGGTTATGATCAAGTTATAAGTAAAGAGTGACCAAAATTTGGTCTATGCCCAATGTTTAATTTAATAACCCATTGCGACCCTTAAATTGAAGAATGTTACCATATCAGTTAATTAACTCTTATTAATCTCTGTTCTTTACTCAAATTATAGAGAATTCTTTTGCCCTAATTTAAATTTTGGTAGATTATGTAGAAAGACACCTTTAGAGACATTGACATCGTAGATTAAACTTGTTAAGGATCAACATCTCGTAAGCAACAACTGTCCCACTCTTTCGATTTGACCATCTCTTTCTAGAGGCACATCTTTTTGGTTACCGAAATCAATTCTTCAGTTTTTGATTTGACAGAAAAATATTTTCACATTATAGGGATAAGGCATTTCTACCTCACAATGCAATCGCCAACTACTTGTGGATTTACTTTAGGTCTTGTTTGAGAAAAACTCTGTTTTTGAAGACTAGGGAAGTTCCAAATGTCAGTTCCTTCATCTGATATAGATAAAAGCGATATAAACCGAATATCCACAATGGTGACATAAAGATTAGAACAAACTTCAGGTTTCATACAAGCGTTACTCTCTGTAACGAAGTGATTCATTCTCTATAGCGAAAAATATGTCATTTAGTCAATAGTAACTTAGCATTCATTTGGCAAAAAAGTAATTTAGAGTTATGATTCAGATACTTGCCTTTTACTATATTCACCATTTGGATGTCCAAAATGCTACTGGCTAAAGCTCCAGTAAGAAGACAAAGAAGATGAAATTTAAAAACGTAAGCCGTGTCATGCTACAGTGGATCCAGCATCAGTTCACCACAGCTGGGAATCACAAACCAGATGAATAAGTTAACTAGCAACATGGAATAAATTACTGCCACAGGCTGATGAAATTGACCAACCGCTACTTGGAAATGTGCGGTGCTGCAAGAGAGCTCTTGACATCTACAATAATGAGAAAACTGGTATTTTATGTAAAATGGCGCCTGACA
This sequence comes from Sinelater perroti, assembly GCA_036346155.1. NCBI lineage: Eukaryota > Metazoa > Arthropoda > Insecta > Coleoptera > Elateridae > Sinelater > Sinelater perroti. The sequence goes on from JARFIY010000380.1 coordinate 1,141,544, forward strand.
AGACTCTAAAATTCAAAAGCGAGAAGTGCACGGGTGGTTAACTCTCAAAATCAGATATAATAATAATCGGAAAGTCAAAATCGCCACGATGTTTTATGAATATGAAAATTTACCAATCATGAGAAATATAAAACTAGCTAGCGATATCATAAACTATAAAAATCGAATACAAAAAGGTACTGATAGAAATCAGAAGGGACGATTCTCATTAATAAACTGCAAAAAAGTGACAATAGTAACCATACATTACTCCTCTCGCGCAGCAGACTAGTTGGACAAACCAATAATGCAAAACGAGAGAGGATGTAAGCTGATAAACAAGTTAAACTACTCAACATAAAGGTCGTGTTTGATCTTGAGGAACTATAGAGTTTTGCCACAATGGATGAAGATTTGGTTACAATACTGACTCTCGATGAAGAAATTCTTAAAGCAGCGACAAAGAAGCAATCAGAACTGTCCAAATCACTCAGCAAACAAACGCAATTAAATTACTTTGAAAATTCTTTTTGATGTACCGAAACGATTCCAAATACAGGGTACTAAGCAAACAGCCCATTAGGAAAAAAAAGTGAAATAATCCTTATAACAAACACACATATAGCAAACAAATTCCCGAGACCTATCAATTTCTTTATAAGAAATTTTGACTGTATAACTACAGTACCAACCTAAAAACATCCAGAGATTCTCCTTCTAGATTCAGTTACAAAGCGAACCACGCCGTGTTTTCAATACAATGATATCTATTTCAACCATTTCAGAATTATCGAGCCAAACAAAAATTCTAATAACAATAACAAAAATATTAAAATATCATAGGTACAAAAAATCTCTTCAAAGAAACCACTTTGGCAACTCTTTTCCCAAGGTCATTTCCATTGTTCAAAACATTCTGTAAAATTGTGTTGGAATCGCAAGTAACTGGCTGAACAAATTGGTCTAACTCTCTTCGATGGTCTGGAATCATTCCATTCGAAGCTGAAGTAAATTATTAGCAATTACAGCATGGTTTTCCTTCTGCTCTGGTAAGAGCATTTTTTCCATGGTACGTTTTATGACAAGCTCTTTTTTAATTTGTCCATGTTCTAGTCGTTCTTCTATTCCCACGGTTAGTGGTCTTATTGCCTTTGAGAATCCTGGGTATTTTCTACTTCCAAATGTCTAGTCTTTGATTTCTTTTACTCGTAGTCCACAATATACCTTCATACGTTACTACCGGTCGTACGATAATCAGAGAATATACTGCCTTAAATATTCTTAAGGACCTCGCACATTTACTTCTTTAGACTAGACAAAATACACACTTTTGTTGATAATTTTTATAATCTTCACTTTCATCTGCTGTTAACTTTATACTTTGGCATTGATAGTTATCCATCGCAATTTCTACTATTTCGTTTAATCTAGTTTTCAGTTTTCCAAAATTTTATAAGTCCTTTATAGGTCCCGTAGAGTGATACTTCACAATTTTTTTGTATATAGTCCTGTCTCTCAATTTTTATACATAGGTCATAACACAACTCTTGAAAATTTGTTCGACATAATTTCGTGCTACCATACTCCAGTTATAATTTCACGAACACTGCAATACAGCTTCTCACAACACAGTTTCGGTAATTCTCCTGTAATAATATTGTCGCTAACACTTAAATAATTATTCAAATTTCAAATTGTCGCTTTTATGTCCTTTTTATGTATTTTTTCTTGATTAATTTCCCTTATCACACAATATTTCAGGTATTTCATCAACCTCATTGAAATAATCTCCCTATCTTTTGGTTTTTCAGCGTTTCCAAATAGCAGTTTTTCTTCCTTGTCTTTATAGTAACTATGCTTTTCTTTGGGTCTCTATTTTCATACCTCCACTTTCTAATATATTTTTTGTTTTTTTATTTACAAAATCATTTTCAATCCTTTGGAGGCGTTTTTCAACTTTCCCTTTGTATTTTACTTTCTTTTTAGCTTCTTGATAAATGGTAATTGTTTCTCGCATGTTACTTTCCATCATGCATATTCTTACCTCTCCACACTCATTGTCTTGGTTAAACTGGTGTTACTTTCATAAATGCTTCTTCCAAGCCTTTCCATTTGTCTTCTATTGGTTTTGTTTTATTGATCTGAATAGGTTATTCTTATACTGTCGTGCAAATTCTGTTGGTACTCATTGAGTTTTTTGTAATTCTTACTTCTAGGTTTTCTTTTTATCGTACTATTTGGTCTGTAGTGATATACCCTAAATCTAACAAGAAAATGGTGTGAATAGGCGCCTACTGTGTTAAAGCTTCTCACATCTTCGTGTTCCTTGCATCAAACAAGATGATTTATTATAGTGCCGTTTGGTAATTTCCTTATGTACCTGTCTATACTAGAAGTATGTCGATATGATTCTTAGGTTTCCTTTACCTACAAATTCAATTACCTTCGACCCATTACTGTCATATGATAGGCTTTTGTACATCTCCTCTTTCTATCCTAGCACTGAAGTCTCCAAACACCATTTCATTGTCATGATTAGGCAATTTCTGAAACTGATCCCTTCGTAATACTAGCTTTTTATTTTTTTTATTAGTTTAGCTGTATATTTAAAATCTACTTTGACAGAAGTAATAATATTGTATATGGAGCGGGGGGATTTAGCCATTATTATTTATTCCAAAAGAACATGTATTGCAGTAAGTTATTGGGCCGTTGCCCTGTAATTTTCTTTAGACTGCTGGATGGTTCCAAAGCTGTTCTACTAGGATACTTGGGTATCCCACGGGATTGTTATAGTATGTGGTTGCGATTCTTCGAATTTCATCTCTATATATTCTATTCCCAAGTCTTTGAGTAGGATTTGATCATTGATATATTATAGTGCGTCTGCCACTATTTTTCGAAGAGTTTTTGACTGAAACTTTTGTAGTATTTTAGTATTTGATAGTTTTTCACAACCTGAAAGTTGTTATAGTATAGCTTTATATATTAAAATTTTATATGTGGAGGAAAGCTACCAGCAACATCCAAGCAGCAACGAAATTTGTTTAACTTTAAGGTCCATTTGTATTCTTTTGACCTTTATATGCAAACTCAGTTAAGTTTTTAGTTCAAGAGTAACTAAAATTAATTAACTTTAGTCTTGATTGGAATAGGAGCATTGTTTATTATGATTGGAGGACATGTAATATGTTTGTTTGTAAAAGTTGCTTGGGTAGATTTATCATGGTTTACTACCTCTCTCAATTTGCTAAACGAGTTTTGTAGCAAGTTGAAGTGCTAATTCAGGTAATTCGTAATCAGTGTTTCTAGATATTTAACAGGCCCTTGACATAGTACGGCACAAGGCCTATTGTAGATACACACTATTAAAATCCTACTTAAGTGAACAAACTTTTCAAGTAGAAATGAACAGCTCACCACATAGCTATCACGACATTGATTCCGGAGTGCCTTAGGGGAGTGTGTTGAGGATATTCTTATACCTAATATACACAACCGATACCCCGGTTACAAAGAATACTACCATCGCCACCTTGCCGATGACACCGCCATACTGTTTCCAGGGTTTCCATCATTTTATTCGGTGTCCCTGTTGGATGGTTGAGTGATATCTTCTAAAGCCGAATTGGTATGGCGGTATTATTTAATCTGGGTTTACAATATCTTTTATTCTTTTGAATAATAACTTTTCGAAAATCTGTGACACAATGGGTAGTAGACATATTGGTCTGTTCGACTATGATTGCATTGGTGCTTTGCCAGGTTTAACAATCATAACGATTTGGATATACTTCCATTGTATGGCACAATCGTAGTATGCTATTATAGATTGTAGTTAACAATACTAAAGCTTTTCTGGGAAGATAATTCAGTTTTAGAAGTCAAGGGCTTTACGAGTATTTGAATGCCTTATTTCTTTTCTTAGTATAACTGGCGAAAAGACTTTTACAAGTAATGGCAATTGATAAGGTGCGTTAATGAAGGTATTATCGTTAGAGTTAGCATGAGGCTGAAGGATTGTGAATAGTTGCTTGAGGTGTTCGGCAAAAACGTCTGCTTTTTCTTTATCGGATCTGGTCCAACTCCCATTTGTTTTTCCGATTGGCCGAATTGCAATTATGGAACTTTTGAATTGTTTTTGGCTTTCTATATTGTGTGGTCTTTGTTAGATAAATTTGTAAAATAATGCCTGAATGTTTCATTCCATGCTCCCCTCAGTACAGAGTTTGTAGCTAGTTTTATCTTGCTCGTTTCTGTTTCTTTACCACCCACTTCCTGCCCTACATTTTTCAGATACTATATGTCGAGGTATGTTAATTGATTCAGGCTGCCCGTTTGGGGTTGTAGGCATGACTTTCCAGGTTGCATCTTGTAGTAATTTGGTCAGGTACTCTTCGTTAAGGTCATAAGTATCTTTTATTCTAATACCGAGGTTGGTATTTTCTTCCAAATGAGATTGGAACAGATTGCAATCAGTGTGCTTAGTGCTCTCCTTACTAATAACTGATGAGCGATCGGAGGATAAATCTTTTACGTATGTCTGAGTCTTCTTTATTTTTAGCATGTAAAGATTAGCGAAAAAATGATAATCTTAAAAAATCAAAGAAACCTTTTCACCCCCTACCCGTGAAAATTAGATAAGTAGCTTTAAATTCACCTGAAAATCAATAGCAACAGACATGACACCAATATGAAACGTTTGTATCCATCTAGGCAATAGATCGTAAACCACAAACACACAGAGGTATTCTGACAAATTTTTATTCTGTTTCGCTTGTCTTAACATGACGATAGCTATGAATATAAAAACCTAATTTCCCAATTGGCATTTCCTTTTCCTCGATTTCGGTCTATCCATCTTTTGAAGTTATCAGTATTTGTTTTTGGCGCCACGGCAGTTTTCAGCCGCCGCTTATCGGGCGCCTTCCGTTCCGCGCCCTTTGCCCCTAATATATGAACATCGTAAATCCATACTGCCATTCCGAAGGCAAATAAATACGCGTGCAATGTATATTTTGTAAAAATGGCAAAAATACGGCATACACTGAAAACCGCGCACATAAATATTCAACCCCTTTCAGTGAAATAAATCTACGAACAAAATTAAAACGGTGGTCGAAAGGGTAGCTGAAAATAAAAGAGAGCGAGCGAGACGGGGCCCATTAGAGCGCGGCAGACGGAGACGGGCGCGCTTTATTCCGTAACATGTTTTATTATGCTCCAGTTTTAATTTAGTTAAAGAGCCGCTTTTGTATATTTTTGCTCCACTTACCAATATTTCAAATTTCCGAACTTCGCGCTCGCCGCGAATTGCAAGATTTATATTCTCCGACTCTCTGTTTCGGATATTAATGGAATTTTAATAAAAGCCTGTCCGTTCGGCTACGAAGCTGCGAGGCGGGCGCGCTGCAAGTTCACTCAATGATAAACGTCCATAAGAGCGGCCTTATCTGAAATATTCTAAAAGGGTACGTTATAGCCGGCGTATGATAACATAAAATATCTTGGAAATCCCAAATTTATGGGGGTAGGTGTGACAAAAAGGCATTTTGCATATGATATCCCGAATATATAGCATGATAGGGTGTCAATGGGGATTTGGCACATTGCTGTCTGCAAATATATACGGGGGGCATTGGAAGGAGAGATAAACAGCCTGGGCGCGCATAATGAAATTCGTTTTATTAAATACGCCGCGCGGATTTTTGCTCTTCCGGATGACCGTGTTTATTTACGGCGACATAAAAGCTAAAAAATACGAGACGCCTCTTTGTTTTATCACGCACCTGAACATAAAAGCTCTTTTTAATTTTAAATATTTAAAGCGGGGCTTTCTCTTTACAGCACGCTATATAGGTCGTAAACTTGTACAAGTGGGGGCTTTTGATGAAAATACGTGACCACTAGCAAAGGGATAGAATTATCATTTAATTTGTGTAGGTATAGTCACGACATGCGTGGCTTTTATATACGCTAGGTGTGACGCCGCGGCTATGGTGGTGCGATCTTATATGAAAAAATATTTTAGGATAAAAATTCCTTGTGGTAGACTAGATATTTTCAGATATTTAACTTTCATTAAAGTACACAAACGCAATTGCTTCCTGCGAGTGCTTTCTGAATTATATTATCTTCCCTTTATCTGTTACTTGAACTTTCAAACGCCCCAAAACGTTTTAAATATTTAATGTTTCATATTTATAGTCTTTGACACATGAGAAAGGGCCGGGGTATCGTTAAATATGCAGAGACAAGATAAACCCTTTCAGAATTAAATAATAATGGACAAAATAATTAATGAAGAAATGAAAGAATAATATAAGGACAAATAGCTTATGTTGCATATTCGGGGTCCAATAGACCCCGGCTATTTTGTTTCCGTTGAATACACTTGTAATATTGCAATGATGTGCAAATGGTTACAGGAATTCTTAAAAACTAATGTAGATTCATATAAAATATCTTTGAGTTTTTTTTTTATAATTACCCCTGACTTACATATGTGGGGTTTATCAACACCCCAACCTTCTTCTATATATGGAAGGAGAAAATTCTGATAATTTGATCAAGCCGATTTTATTTCAACGCATCAAACGCACGTTCCAACACGTTTGGTAATTGGTAACTTGTTTCTAATCGAAGAGATGCTAGAAGAAACTTGTGTACAAGGAGGGAACACAAGTTTATTGAGCAGAAGGACGTCGATGTCAGTGAAGCATACCTGGGACTTCTAAACTATTTGTCGACGATCGTTCAGATCCTATATACCTTACAATTATGACTGTAAATAGATATGAAGATATTAGAAGATTTCCGAGGTTCGACGTTAAGCGCACAAGAAATGTGAGACAACAAACAGATAAATTAGCCGCCGTTAAATATATATGGGACATGTTTGTAGACAACTGCAGGAACAACTATATTCCAGGAGAAGACGTGACTATGGATGAACAGCTTCTATTGTTTAAAGATAGATGTATTTATATAATGCATGAAATCTAAGCCAACAAAATCTGACATACAAATATTTTGAATGTGCGAGTCCGCAACAGGGGTGTGCCATATTTGGACAAATTTGTCGGAAGGCAACCGGACCAGCAAATACAACGCAATTTAGTTTCCAGCATGATAAACATTTCTTTTTTTTATTATAGATTAGCTGGTTCTGCAAACAAAATGCAATACACGGCTTTGGTACAAGGACAACTTATAACTAGGAGTACATTAAGTGAGCGTATTCACACCTCTGACTTACAACATTTGGTTTATAATATTACTTAGGGTTAGTTAATCTATAGTAGGTCTTGTGGTAGCTTACGCTTAATCCTTGAGTGTATGTTCTTTTGACCGAGGTTTAATTTAGTTGCACTTGAGCACACCACTAATTTTTTAAAGAAGTTACTAGTTAGTTTGTGAATGCAGTCTGTAATTAGTGGAACACTTAACTCTTGGTGTATTTTGCTGTTGCGTATGAACCAAGCGCAGTTAATTGCAAGACGTAGCACTTTGTTCTGCATGGTTTCAAGTTTCTTCAATGAGAATTTGCTTGCGTTATTCCAAACTGGGCATGCATAAGTTAATATAGGCCTGAGAATCGCCTTATAAATTAATAATGAGCATTCAGATCTAAAATGCGATTATCGGTTGATCAAAGGGTACAATAGAATGAGTTTTGTGTGGCACTCATTAATTTTTTTATTTAGGTAATATTCCCAGTTGAGTTTTGTATGTAAGTGGACTCCTAGGTACTTTACTGCAGCATCTTTTGGGTTCCATGGTACATCATCGTTGTTTAGTCTGATTGTTGGGAGATGGGGGTAACGTTTGAGTGTAAACATCTTTGCTTGCGATTTGGTAGGATTGATTTTTACTTTCCACTTTCGATACCAGTCACACGTTACGTTTACTGCGTTTTGTAGTCGTTCTGTTGTTGTTTCAATTGTAGTGCCCTGCGTTAGAATCACCGTATCGTCGGCAAACATGGCTAGCGTTGAATTCTTTACTGTGGGCAAGTCATGTTTCTAAAAACATAACTGTGGATAATTTCTTCACAAGTGTACCACTCAATGGTCAGTTACGTTCCAAAAAAATACTACTGCAACTGAGCAGTATGGATTGTGATGGTGTAGTCGACGAAGGGAAGCTGGAGTGGATCTAATGGATCAAATGAAAGCATTTCTCCGTTCCCGCTTTTTTTTTAAAGAGTTGTGCTTTGAAATATTTCTGGTCATAAAGTTAAGGTCACAACAACAAAATCTAAAAATGAAAACAAAATATGCAATGCAAAAGTTTTTAACTATAGAAGAACCACAGATGATACGGAGACCAGAAACTAAAAGATGTTTCCCCTGTGCTCGTAATAAAGATAGGAAAACGTCGGTGGTACGCAGCAAGTGTCACAAAAACCTATGTTCTAAACACTACATAATTTATAATTTGTGTAAGGAGAAATGATGTAGCTGCAGAAGGGGATTTTCTCTCTTATCCTAGCTAAAAAACTAAATCCAAGAATTTAAAGGTTGGAGATGTCGACCTGCATAATTCCGGATATTCTAAACAGCCAAAGAAAGTCGAAACTAAGGAACTGGAACGACTCTTGCAAGAGGTTTGCTATTGCACATAAACAGAGCTCGCAAAGAAACTCGGAGTATCTACACAAAATTAGAAAGAATTCAGAAAGAAGGCTGTTGAATACCCCACGAAGGCAGAGAACAAGAGTAGATACCATGATGTAGATATGTCTCCAAATTGTGCCCTGCGGCGAAAAATATAGTCTTTATGGACATCCAGAAGCAAAAATTGCAAGTTTATCCAAGTTATGCGTCGACCAATATTTCTATCTACATGAAGAAATCAGCGGGGTGTCATATACTGTGAGATGCTTCCACCTAGTGAAATGGTAAAGGCCACACCTTACCAGCAGCAACTGATACCTGTTAGTTACATGCTGGGCGCAAAAATACTTTATACTGCCAAGAGAAAAAGGAAAATAATGACTTCCCAAATGACTTTGAGTACAATTACTGACTTGGGCTGGGGCATGTTCGCCAGACTATGGCCTTTCAGATAATCACGTAGCTGACCCAATTCACTTCTGGCTGAGATAATAAACTGCAAACTCTCCTCTTCATTTCTGAAGTGGAATTCAGTAGCTTCCCGGAAGATAACAGTCCACTTTTTATAAATCGATTTTCGTTAATATATTATCCATCTATATGTATGTTGTATTACTAGTATTTAATTCCTTAATAACTGTTAGAATGTGATCATCTATATTTCTTTTCTTTAATAGTTTTAATGCGCCAATGAGTCTTACTTCATTGAATGTCTAAGTGAGGTATATGAAACACATAAAGGCTGCTTTATCAGATGTGATGACTTTCTCTGTGATTTGGCGAAGTAACAGTTGGGCTGAAAAGTTCGTAGGCTGACACATAAGCGGCGCTAGTAGTATTAAATCCATGTGCTTTTTAGTTAACCCTAACCTTCAAAAGACTCGTGTATAAATTTGACAACTGTCGGACTATTAGTTTAGGAGATATCGTATTTTGAGTGAAGCAACTATTGTTAATTTTAAAAAAATGTAAAAAAGGAATTTCGAGTATTAATAAAACACTGCTTTTTGGCAAAAAAAAATACCGTTGAAACCAAGGCTTGGCTTGATAAGCATTATTTAGACTGTGCACCAGGAAAATCAACCGTTGAGAAGTGGTTTCCCAAGTTTAAACGAGGCGAGATGAGCACTGATGACGATGCACGCAGTGGACGCCCGAAAGAGGCTGTAACGGACGAAAACATAAAAAGTTTACAAAATGATTATGAATGACCGTAAATTGAAGTTAAGCGAGATAGCTGAGACTCAGAAGATATCAAAATACAGTGTTGGACATATCTTGCATGAATATTTGGACATGCAAAACTGTGTGCAAAGTGAGTGCCGCGCGAGCTCACAATCCAGCAAAAGTTTTAACGTGTCGTTGATTCAGAACAATGTTCAGCGATATTCAACGGTAATAATAACGAATTTTCCGTCGATATATGACAACGGATGAAACATGGCTTCATCACTACACTCCAGAGTCAAATCGACAGTCAGCCGAGTGGACTGCACGCGATGAACCGAATCAAAGAGTGGAAAGACGCAATAATCGGCTAGCAAGGTTTATGGCATCAGTATTTATTGATCACCTTGAAAAGGGCCAGACCATCAATAGCGATTATTACAAAGCGTTGTTGGAGCGTTTGAAGGACGAAATCACGAAAAACGGCCCCATTTGAAGAAGAAAAGTGCTGTTTCATCAAGACAATGCAACGTGCCACAAGTCAATGAAAATGATGGCAAAATTGCATGAATTAGGCTACGAATTTCTTCCGCATCCACCGTATTCTCCAGATCTGGCCACCAGCGACTTTTTCCTGTTCTCAGACCTCAAGAGAATGCTCGCTGGAAAGAAATTTAGCGCCGATGAAGAGGTAATTGCCGAAACAGAAGCTTATTTTGAGGCTAAAGACAAAATATATTTTAAAAATGTTATAGAAAAATTGTATGATCGCTATAATCGGTGTATCGCCCTCGAAGGCAATTATATTGAATAATAAAATCCAATTTTATCAAAAAAAAAATTTTTTTCTATGTTAGCCTACGAACTTTTCAGCCCAACTGTTATGAATATGAGATCTGTTGTGGATCTGTTCTGCCAAAAACTATGTTGTTCCTCACTGATTCCAGTGCAATTTCTTCTGCTATTATCTTTGTCATTAGTTTTAATACTGAGCTCAGCAGGCTTATTCCCCCGTAGTTTTGGAGTCAGCCTTTGTTTCGTTTTTGAATATGGGCACCGTTATACTTTCCTTGCACTCTTTGGAGATTTGTTTAAGAGTAAGTATTTTTTGTACAAAACAGATAGTTCATCAAACATGTCTCTTCCCCATATTTAATCATTTCATCAGTTATTTTGGCTTCTAAATTTTTGGTTTCAAAGCTGTTGTTCTTATTTTTTGTTTTGTGGTGGTCCATTTATTGTATTTTCTTCTTTAACTTCTTCCTTTATCTCTTGCTCATGTGCTATCAGATCTATATTGTGATATAGCTCACAAAAGCAGTTCTTTCATTCTTCTTAAGTTATTTCAGTTGTCTGTATATCTTCACTTATTGGTCTTTCACGGTTCCTCAACGTCTTCCATATCTTTTTTTGTACTCAGTACAGTAGTTCCGTTTTATTGCTTAGATGTTTTCGTTTATCTTGTTTCTCACAGCTTCGTATTGATCATAAGTGATTGTCTTGTTTCTGTATTGGATGTAGGATGCTCTTTTCTCTGCTGCTAAAGTTTTTACCTCCGGTGTAAACCAAGTTTTCTTTTGTTAATCTCTTCTCCAAAGCTTTTTCCGCAGCTTGAATTATATTTGTCTGGTATTCACGGCTTCTTCGTTTCTTATCCCATTTTCATTTATTTTTTATTTCAGTATGTTCTGGTAGTTTTTTTTAGTCGTTATCAGGTTAAAACTAGTGGCAATGGGTATTGAATGGGAAATAAACAAATCGAAATAGTATGTTATCATATCTGACCTCGAAGACGGCATACAGAGACTTATATAAATTTGAAACAACGGCAAAAACATTCAACATGACTATCTTCGTTGAAAGAACACAGTTTCTAAGGAATCAAAAAGATGTAAACTAGCCATATACAACCAAAGTGTGGAGCAAGTGATTAATTTTAAATACTAAACCAGTAGCAGAAATCTAAAGCTAGAAGTACAAGCGCAGACAACCAAAGCGCCTATGACATCAGATTACTTACGTGATATAATCTAGACGAATGAATACACGAGTACAAAAAGCAAAGTCAGAATTTATAATATGCGTAAGGCTTGTCACGACACATGCTATTGAGACAAGAGCAGAAAATGAAACCACAAAACGCCTTCTAAGAACAACCGAGATAAAAAAAAATTGAGATATATAACAGTCTATACTTTAAAAGACAGAGAGTGGAGAAATCGTATCAATAGAATTGTTGATGACCAACCGGCAAAAATAGCTAAAGAGGGCAAAACCTAACTCCAAAAGACCTCCTGGTACGAAAGCTAAACATAGATGTGACACGACTTATTGTAACGAGGATTTTATTAGTATATAGAGGACCAAATCCTAATTTAAGAAGAGAAAAAGATTTGATAGTGAATTTTCGGAAATCAAGCAAATGGAACCTGTTGTCCCACAAGGAAATGTCCTTGGACCACTTCTTTATCTGGCATACACAGCAGACCTACCTGTAACACAAACAACAATAGGGACATTCGCCGATGACACTGTTCTCTTTTCTCATGATAATCCAGAAACTGCAACTCAACATATACAAGAGCACATTGACCTCATAAAAAAATCGATGAAAAAATGGCGTATCCCCCCGTAAATGAAAATAAGTCCGTCCAATTCACATTTACACCGGTTAGTAATGATACTGAAGTAGTGAATCCAAAAGAAGTGAAATATATGTGAATGCACTTGAACCAACGACTTACTTGAAGAGTACACATTGCCAAGAAGAGAAACAAGATGGACCTTGAATTCAAAATACTTTATTGGCTACTGACTAAGAAATCTTGTCTATCAATTTAAAATAAAGTATCGATATATAAAACAATCATTAAACCCACATGTGTGTAGAGTGGGGTTGCTCCAGTTCTTAGAAAGTTGACATACTGCAGAAATTTTAATCTAAAAGTTTGCGTGTCCTAGTCAATGCTCCTTGGTATGTAACCAATGAAACCTTAGTTTTGACAGTACCAATTTTAAAAGAGGTTATCACCAAATATGCCAGCAATCACATACGAAAACTCAAAATCTATCCAATGAGGCTGTTAAACCCCTACTGGATAATATTTATCAAAGACGTTTTTTAATATTATGACGAACAATCTAGAATATAGAGTCTAATAAAATATTGTTCACGTCATAAATATATTTGTTATTGTAAGATAATTTTCATGTCATATATATAGCTATCACATTAGCTTATAGAATGTACAGGGTGGCCCAATGTGTACGCTAGATGAGATTTGGATTTTAAAAACGTTGTCTCTAACCCCCTGATTCCGAATCCACTAATAAAAAGTCTCATAAAATCAAAGGCAGAAGAAATTTGTAGTTAACTATACCTCTTTAAAAGTTAATTTTGTGTTCACAGTTAGTGCAGTTTAGTTGGATTGTACAAGTTACTCTTGTTTTCCTAAATTGTATGTATAATGGGAAAACACACCATACATCAAAAAGCCAGTTGATTGCGTTTATATGGCAATTGCCATAGTGAAGAATGATTCTGCGTCGCGCGTTGGTTTTTCTTATTTCTCCTACGACTTCTGGCAAACAAATGGTTGTATACCATTCAGAATTGACCGTTTTATGATGCTCTAACACTATAGTTGCGACATATCCATTTTTCCAAAACCATTTGCTTCAAAGTGCTTCAAGCGAAACGATTTTGTTGGGTTTGGTTCATCTTGGAAAACTCATACAGTCAACTGTTGTTTATTTTCGGGCTCATACATATAAATCCAAGATTCGTTACCTGTGACGATGTTGTAAAATACTGAGGTCGTATTTCTTGAACATTTCTTTCGACCAATCGACATGAGTCTGTTTTTGAGCGATCGTTAACTGTTACGGGATCCAATACGCACACAGCTTTTTCACAGTCAAATCTTCATGCAATATCAAATGTATGCTAGTTATACTAATGCCTAGGGATGCCTGAATTTGACGATAAATCACATTACGATCTTGATTTATCAGTTCGCGAACGGCATCGATGTTTGCTAGCACCACAGCCGATTTTGGACGACCTTTAAATTCATCCGCTAGCGAACTACGACATTTAAATTCATTGAACCAACGGTATACAGTGGCTCTGTTGGGGCTTCAAAACCAAAAGTCGAGTGATTTAATCGACGTACTGTTGTTGAGAGTGAATTCCATTTTTTGTCCGAGAAGTTTTCAACTTAGTAAAAGCAAAACAAATGGCGTTCACATGACCAAACGTTCGGAGTACATTTACCGTCAAAAATGTCAAACCATATGATGCAAATGTCAGATCGCACCTAGCATATGCAGGATTACCAATTCGTAATAGATATCGAGCAGCCCACGTAAAACACAAAGCCTTCATTGTTCTGGCGTACCAAGTTAATCAGTTCCCGACTGAAACTATTTCAAGAAGTTTGGTAACCACCATTCTTTGTATAATATGACTGTTGCAAATTGGCTAAAATCACAGAATCTTAAATTTCGCAATTTTGATCTGCGAAGCGAGAAGAAGGTACGACGTTAAATGAGGAAATCTTTTATCGGTGGATTCGTGGTCAGGAATGTTTTAAAATAAAAATCTCGTCTAGCATTCCCATTGGGCCACCCTGTCTGTGTAGATATTATTCTGATTGCTAATAAATGAGACTAGAAGAAAATTCTAGGTTATTTTCAATGTATAATGTACTTGTGAATGTTTTCTTGTTCTTTTCTGTTCTGTTCCTTAATAGAGCAACGTATAAAAATTGCATAACTTTCATTATTATCAACAAAAATCTCTTATCGCAATATTTAAAAATTGCGGAATTTAGGTAAATAAAGCACGCAAGCCACTAAGTGCACAGTAAAAGGCAATTTCGTTATGTTCGAGATTATCTTCGCCGCTACAAACCCTGCGATGTATAAAAAATTAAATTCCGCCAACATTGCGACGACTTAATTCAATGTAGGCGGCACGATGCTGTCAAATTTCCGCCCTCACTTTCCTTCAACCGAGAATTTTCTGAAAAGGGCATAAATCTTGATAAACAAACGAGCATATTTCCCGGTAATAATATAATTTCCTGATCTTTCCAGGCCAATAAATATTCCCCGGCGCGGGAGACGTCGAAATTTCACTTCGACATTTTCGTGCGATAAAGGGAAATTATGCAGTTATTGCCGTTTATCCGCCTACAGGAGCGGCGGGTGCGGGTGCGGCGCACATTCAACATGCCAATTTAAGCCGTACTCCAGTTTTTGCGGGCCTTATTAATAGATCCCTTATGAGATTCCCGGCCTTAGAAGTTTCCGAGTTCGTTAGTGGAATTTTTAAATAGTACACTGCGGCTAAGTGGGTTACAGCCAATTATCTCTTGCCGTGCGTTTCACAAGCACCGTCCAAATACAGAAACGGTGCTGCGAGTCCTTGAATGACATTAACATTTTCCCATAATTGCAGTAGAACGTTACGCAAGCGTCGCGAACGCGCAGCACCGAGTGGAAGCGCGTCCGAAATCGCGGGGAAAACGACCGGATTAGCCCCGATGCCTAAAAACCTCCTTGCAGAACAATGCGGGGTGCAATCAAAGAAGCGCGGGATCCGCCCAAATAGAGTACAAACGCCGCGAAATTCACTTCCACTCCTTTCTAATCGAACAATTCCGTTGTTATCCGAGCGTCGAGGAATTTATTCAAATCTCGAGCGTTCCGAAAATTCTTGACGGTCCTCCACAGAATAATGGAAAAATCCAGATCTGCAAACCATTTAAAAGCTCCTTTGTCGAGCCTTCTCGGGCCCTAAAAGCTCGAGGACGCGGCGTTTTCAATAACGGCGCGCGGCTGAAACCCACGTCGGCACCATATTAAAACGCACGCGCGTGCAAAAAAGAGAGCCCGGGCCGCGTAATGCGAATTAAACTCGGAATGCCAATAGCGCGGCTGGAGAGGCCTTACGCACAAAAGGTGAAATAAGATTGAAATTTTCACCGGCTTGGTGCGACGCGCTGGCGACGTTCCAATCGCTCGACGGTCGATCTGCATCAGAAAAATGATACTTCCATTTCGGCGTCCGAACCAGCGCGGGCTGCACCTCCAGCGCCGTGGGCAAATGATTAATAATTCATTTCGAATCGAATACTTTAGTTGATGTTGACAATAGCGCGCGGTTATTCGTGCGGAGCAGATGAAAATCTTCGTTCCTTGGACAGCCGATTACATTTTACCAACTAATTTCCGTGTATCAAATGATGTTGGTTGGTTCATCATTAATAATGGAGATACGTTAATCAACATAATGTGGATAATCAAGTATTTATATGGCAATCCATAAAAGACTGAAGCTCGCAGCTCTACAAGCCAAGCTCGAAACGGTGCAACTAGTCTTCGATGTAGAAATTTTATTCAAATTTTCCGTTTTAATTAATTTATTCTGAGTTTAATCAAGCTCAACATAATTTAGCTGTAATTTAATTAATGGCGTCTATTTATTGATCTGTCACTATTACCTAACAGCAAAAAAGTAGTTAGATATGAACCAATCTAAAAGTCATCAAGGTTTGGTCTCACGAGAACGTTCTACCAATTCAAATCCAAAATAAGACGGAATACAATTCAGACTATTTACAAAACATTATTGTGCCCTAACTTAGTAAGGTGTCCAATCGCCATTATTATCCTGTATTGCTACTACCCCTTGTATCAGAAAGCCCTCCTATCTAAGGGTGTAGACGCTATTCTCTAAGAAGACATCCCAACTGTTACCGTGGGGAGGGACACGGTAAGAGCGTTCCTATGCAGCACATAATAGAGAACGTTTCCAAGCTGGTTAGTGATCATAACCCGGTTGTTCTAACGCTAGAAACATCCGAGGATGTGAACAGCATCTCCTTCCGCACCTCGATATCATGATTGGCCTTCACTGTCCACCTGAGGGACATCATGGGGCCCAACGCCACGACCTAGTCCATCGAAGACCTGGAAGAAATCGTATTTCACCTTATGACCTCCATCCAGAACTCCATCAACCCGTCCGAGCGGGAAATGGGAGGGACCTCTTCCCGAGATAACTCAAGAAGCAGATCTCTGAACCTCGAAGACCAGCGGCAGCACCGAAAACTCGCTGAGAAGGTGAAAACTAGAGCCGCAGAGCACCGCCACAACACTTGGGAAAGCAAGCTGGAGGCCCTTAATATTGTCGATAACTCCCTTTGAAGACTAACTCCAAAATTACCTGGAAGCCCCACGTGGAGCTTCCAGATAAGCCGCAAACAAAACAAAGACATCCCGACTAGTTCTGTACTCCATGTTCAACCCGCGGGGCCGGCTGTCTTTCAGAAATAAGATGACCATATACAAAAGGTATGATGCGAGAACTCACGTCAATAAGCTCCAGATAATCCAGAACTAGATACTTCGGGTGCTGCATCGCGACAGAAAGATCCCAACAATCCAGGAGTTTATCTCCCAGACCATTCACTGTTTAAATTTCGAACTGCAAAGTTGTGTACATCTGTCAAGTGCAAACTTACGTATTTCTGGATTTGGAAATTATCTACATTAATAATTATAACTTAAATGGTGTATACGTCCGTTGACGGGTAGTATACAACAAACCAACCAAACATAAATGGGTAATCAAACCCCAGATCTCTTATTTTCAAACATCAACAAACTTATCATACTCGCAATCCATGCCGATACAACAATCATACCTGCAAATTGCAACCATTTACAACAGCCAATCACAAAACACCCAAATACACTCCAGCAGCCTCATACCTCGGCACACACACCAAATTTAAATATAGCAGATCAAATGCAACAAATGCCTTACAGTAAAAAAACACCATAGGAACACACGAATCATACATTGCTAAAAAGCAAGAATACTAGCTGAGAGACAGCAGATATAATGCACTTCCAGAAGTAGACAATATGGAAGAAGAAAGTACGAATCGGTCACCGCCGATATTTATACAAGAAGTTAAAAACATAAAACCTCTAGTTGAAATGTTAGAAAACATTGCTAAGGATAAATATGTATTAAAAACGCTGTACAACCATCAGGTAAAAGTACAACCATCAGAAAGTCTGGTCTACACTTTAATAATAAAAGCTATAAGGCTATAAGTCTAAAAGTGAAATAGTACTCCTTAAAAACATCCATCTAACAACAGAGGTACATGAAATAAAGAAAAGCCTACTACAAAGAGGACATCACGTAACAGTCATTTGGAATATAAAACAGCGTGCCAAAAAATTGCACTACCAATGTATTTTATAGACCCAAAACCAAATTAAGGGACTATATAAAATATATTTACTCCTAAATACCAAAATACAATTCGAAGCTCCTCATGCAAAGAGAGAAATATCTCAGTGCAACCGTTGCCAAAGCTTCGGACATACAAAAAACTTTTGCCAAAATATCTCAAGATGTGTTAAATGCACACCTGAATAATCAACAATCGGATGTCAAAGAAAAGCAAAATACTGATGTAAAATGCGTCAATTGCAAGGAACAACATCTAACCAACAACAAAGATTGCACAAACAAAAATTATACCCGACACTATGGGAACGAAAAAATTCAAATAAGACCAGTTCAAACAAGAAAAACATATATTCAAGTAACAGATAACACAACTCAAAAAAAAACATTTTACACCCGCCACTGAAAGACAACCCTCCAACTATAACTGAACTCTATCAAATGATGAAAAATATCATGAATCAAATAAGTACGCCTGTTAACGTCATGTCAATGCTTATGAATAAAACTAATTAATGGTTTCTGTATTAAAAGTAGCTGTATGGAACGCCAGCGACTTGTGTCAACATCCACCAGAAATAAAAGTGTTTTTAGAAAGTACAAATCTAGACATGTTAGATTATACATACGTCACGTAACTACCAAATTACCACATATATAGTACAAATCATTCCAGTGATAGGGCTCACGGAGGTTCAGCCATAACTATTAAACAAAAAAATAGACACTATGAGCGAATTAAATACAAATTAAACAACATACAAGTCACTACTACTTCTATAGAAGACGCTACCAGAGAAATCACCACATCAGCAAGTTATTTTCCCTCAAAACATAAGAACAAAGAAGCTGACCATCGATTTCTCTAAAACATTAGGAAATAGATTTATCATTGGATGTGATTTTAATGTTAAGCATTCATTGTGGGGCTGGAGAACTATCACAACCAAAGGGCGGGAACTTCTAAAAACTATTCAGTACTAAAACCTATTTTATCTAACAGGACAATCTAGATATTGGCCATCTGACCCCAATAAAATACTTGCTGGATTTCTGCAGCACAAAAAGTCTAGACAAAAAGATAATACTAGTTGAATCCTGTTTTAAACTTTGCTTTGACCATACTCCAGTACTAATAACCATATTAAAATGTAATTGGCAAACAAAAAAAAACATCGCTATATAGTAGCAAAACTGACTAGAATCTCTTCAGAGAAGATCTAGGTCAAATAATAACGTTAAACATACCACTAAAAACTGTACTCGAGATAGAAGATACAGTAAAAGATTTAGCTAGTCATACAAACTGTAGCATGGTAAGCAACACCAGAAAAACCTCCCACAATTCTCAAAGAGTAACTGACAAAAGACAAAAAAAATGATGACAACTGACAAAGATTCCAATAGATAAACAGAGATACAACAACTTAGCTAAAGAACTTAAAAACTTCATAAGATAAAAAATGATTCAATACAATAATATCTTGAATGATTAACTCCGAGTGAAATAAAACATCCACAACAGCAAGTACCCCCAATCAGAAAACGAGACCATACTTAGGTGAGAACAAATCAGCAAAAGGCTGCAACGTTTGCCGAACACCTGATCACTGTATTCCAACCAAATCCTTCTCTGCAATCAACAACAGAAAAGGAAATCAACAAATTGCTAATCAATTGGAGGTAGAAAGAATGATATAACATGACATTAATCCAAAGGACACCGCGGCATGTTCTCATTACTGGAAAAGTTCTTAAGAAATTGTCTGAAAAAGGATACCAAGCTCTAACTTATATCTACAATGCGATAATGCGACTAGAATACTTTCCCTTACAGTGGAAAATGGCGTGATATTGAAATTCGCAAAGAACTCAAACGATGTTACTTCATATCGATCTGTCAGCTTACTGTCAATTCTCTCAAAGTCCTAGAACAAAATCATCTTGAAACGAATAATTGTAGATAATAATTGAAAAACACCAGCTCATACCTAATCATCAATGCGAATTCCGAAAAGGCCACGGAACCACAGAGCAAATATACCGCTTGGTGAAACAAATCAACTAGGACTTTGAAAATAAACATTTTTGTTCACCAGTAAGTGTTCTTATAAGTCAGGCTTTTGATAAAGTTTGACACGCCGGCTTATACTACAAATTAAAATCCGCATTTTCACACCCAGTATATTCTCTCCTAAAATCATATCTTCCAAGTAGAACATTCCAAATTAAGAATAAAGAAGAACACACTGAGCTATTTTCAATCCTATCAGGAGTATTACAGGAAAGCATTCTTGGGTCCATGCTTTATTCCATCTGCACATCAGATTTGCCAGAAACCACTGAAACAACCATGGCCACTTACGCCGATGATACAATAATTCTAACATCACACAATAACCCCATTGTCGCATCCAGAAACCCTCAAATATACCTAAACCAATATGAAGTACGGTTATAGCGCTGGGGAACAAAAACATCTCTCATTTTTCATAAATGCTGCTCCCATTCCGTAAAAAGAATTAATTAAATACTTAGGACTACATCTAAATAGAATAATGACATGGCGCACTTTCATTTTCACTAAAAAGAAACAATTAGGATTGAAATTTAGTCAAATATATTGTCTACTTGATAGAAACTCTGTACTATTTATTGACAATAAACTTTAACTATATAAATCCATGTTAAAACTCACCTGGGGGCACTGCGATACCAAAATAAAATATTGGCTTGAAGAGGTTAGCACTCTTTTTCAAAAATTTTGGGCGAGCTTCACAAAATGTTAAACTTGAGATTTTTTAAATAATCATACTGTCGCTTGATCGCCCTTTACCAAGGTTGGTCTTCTCTTCCCTTAATAGGAAGACTTGAATAGATATTACGATAACAATGCATTACACATTTTCAGACTTTTGGGGTGATGACATAGGAACACCACTTCAAATCTCATTGGAAAAATAGCACCCACTGTGAAACAGTACCACTTGCTTTGTCTATAGTAGAGCAACTAAGATGAAACTTTCATACCATATTAAAATGCATTTGAAGAGAGTAAGTTGGTTATAGTACTCGTGCATACCATTTTATCCACCTAAAATATCCATTGAACGCCGCTCTTGTGGAACTAATTATAACCAGCGAAATTGTTGCAAGGCCTGATACACACAAATTGCAATACGGTCTGTTCAATAATAAACTGACCCCTGTACTCCTAAAACCATAAATAATAATCGCAAATATTATTTCAATATTTGAGTTTTCCAAGAGATTATCAAATTTTCTTCGTTATATTAAGGTAACACACAAAGGCGTTCAATTTTTTGTCAAAATTAATGTAGGAAGAAACTTTGCCAAAAAAAAAGAATCATTTGAAAGTGAATTTGTCTAATTATTGTGATTATGAATATGACAATTGCGCCAATATGAGAAGAATATATCAGACAATACACAAAATTTACTATTTAAAAATTACATGGAGCTGTATCACGAATATCCTATAACTAAGAAGCATATATTTGGTTTTTAATATTGCATCTCCTTTATTGTGTTAAATAAATAATTTTCACTTTAAAAAATTAAAAAAATATTATTTAGAAAACTACAATTCATATATTTGTACTGTACGTACCAGACTTACAATTGCAACTGTTCGAAAAAATGAGCAATTGAATCTGCCTTCCAGTACTCTTTACAACATTTTGACGAAAGAGCTTCATTTACACGCCTACAAGTTTTTTTTTATCGCAACAACTAAAGCCAACTGATCATCCTTGTTGTCGTCAATTCGTTTCTTGGATGCTTGAACGGTTGAATGAAGGTATCGATTTTTCCCGCAGATCGTCTTCATTGACGAAGCACTTTTTCAACTCAATGGTCGCATCAATAAGCAAAACTGTCGAATTTGAGGTTCCAAAATCCTCAATTCATTCATCAGGCAGAACAACATTTGAGAAAAGTGAATATTTAGCGAGGCTTTTGGTCGGGCGATGTAATTGGGCGGTATTTTTCTAAAAACTAACAAGAAATTTCAATAACAGAAATTCACAGCATTATTATAAACTTTTTGTGGTCCAAATTACTTGGTATTAATCTGAATAACTTTTGGTTTCAACAAAACGGTGCCACGTCACACACAGCCTTGGAAATAATCGACTTATTGAAGATCGTGGGATTTCGCACAACGGATCGGTTAGCTGGCCTCCAGAATGTTACGATTTAACACCGTGAGACTATTTTTTGTGGGACTACCTGAAAGACCTTATCTGTAGCAACTAAAGCCTTGAAGGACAACATTCGAGCCCAGATTATAACCAGAAATGTTGCTAAATGTGGTGCAAAATTTCAATAAAAGACTTGTTAATTGTATGATAGTCATATACCAAAAATTCTGTTTCACATCTAATTATCCCGAACCAAAATTCCAAATAATAAATAGTTGGCCTTATTTCATAAAAATGTTTTCTATTTATTTGAAATTCGCACATAAAATAAACACCCTTAGTTCAACAAAGTCTGAAACTGCAGCTGAAAATACAAAAATTCTTTGTAAACATGTTATTTGTTCTCTCAAAATACTTAAACATAAATAGCAGATCGGGAAAAAATGACATTGAGGTCGCAATGTTTTTCTGCATACAAAACGATTTATTATGTTCACTAAGAATACAACAGCCATCGATTGATGGGGACACGCAAACGTATTTACTCTAAATATTGAAGTCCTGATAGGAAACAATTTTCGTGCTAGAAAATCTCTCTATTCGAAAAGCTGCTGGCGCTTCCATGTCTATATTTGCATAAGAGCTGACCTAGAGAGTAAGGATCGCGAATCTTCCAAGGATGTATAAAGTATCAATGAAACAAATTTTAAAAATATTTTAGATATTTTTAAAATTTGCAATTTACATTTTATTTTATACTTCAGGTATAAACAATTGTTTATGGACGTTAAGAATTATAAATTATTTTTCACAAACAGATGACTGATCAAAAACCAAATGCTTAGTAATTATCGTACCATTGATGAACTAACTGCATTCTTCAGTGCTCGGCCTATTTCTATTACGTCATAAATCTACTTTCAATGCTAAATTTGGTATATGCTTTATATGTCAGCGAAAGCTGCTTACTTCACATTTTCCAATTTTGGAAACATTTCCTATTAAAACAAGAAAACATTTAAAGAATACCATAACAAATCCTTCTAGAAAACATCACAAAAGTTAAAAATACAGGTTTAGAAACTGCTAAGAATCTTAGTTATTTGTTTTTTATACAGGGGGTACTAGAAAAATTTTGCTACATAGTATTAGGTGTATAAATAAATTCTGTTTTTTCTGCAAAATTAAAGTTTTATTTAAAAACAAACAAAAAAAGCTTAAGTATCAAAGTATTCTCCGTTGGCATCGATGACCTTTTGCCATCTTTCGGGTAGCTTGCGAATTCCCTGGTGATAGAAGCTCACCGGCTTCGAGACGATAAAGTTATCGATGCATTTTCGGACTTCTTCTTCTGTTTTGAAGTGCGTATCAGCCAAGTGATGCTGTAACGACCGGAATAAATGATAATCGGAAGGGGCCATGTCTGGGCTATACGCCTAACGCGATGTGTTCTTGCGTCGCCTTCGCAACATGTGGTCAGGCATTATCATGGAGCAGGATAACTTTGCGACTTCCTTGTCCCGTAAATGGCCTCTTTTCTTCGATTGCGTCGCTCAAATTGATGAGTTGCTGTTGGTAGCGATCCGCCGTAACTGTTTCACCTGGTTTCAATAGTTTATAGTGCAGCACACCTTTCCAATTCCACCAGATACAGTGCAAATTCTTCTTGGCGTGGATATTGGGCTTTGGAGTCGATGTCGAAGGTTTGCCAAAGTCTACCCAAGATCCATTTTTCATCGTCCGTAATAATTTTATGCAGAAAATCCTTTTTTCGGTTCCTTAAAAGCAAATGGAGCGCGGTGTCACGCCGTCCATTTTTGTTGTCTTCTGACAGTTTATGCGGAACCCATCCGCCTTCCTTTTGTATCTTACCCATGGCATGCAAACGTATGGAAATGGCTGGCTGAGTGACGCCAAGCTGTTCTGCAAGCTCTTTTTCAGTTTGCGCATTGTTTTGATCCAGCAATGTCTGCAGCTCATCCGTGTCAAATGATTGAGGGCGTCCAGCGCGTGGTTGATCTTCAAGACTAAACTCTCATCCGCGAAATCTTTGGTATCACTTTTTGCACATTGCATGACTTACAGCATTCTCACCATATGCAGCACAAATCATTTCGGTGGCTTCAGCAGCGTTTTTCTTAAGATGAAACGCGAAGTGGATAGAAAATCGAATATGCTCTTTTGTGATTGCCATCGTGAACACAGCTGTTTATTGAGGTTATGTGCATCAAACGCCAAATGGCATGATGTTTCGAAAGATCAAATGTCATTGCGTTAAAACCGCAAGAGGGCGAACTAATACGTTACATGTAAACCGTGATTTGCGTCCTGTGAAATCTAAAGCTGAGAACTTATTTATACACCTATATATAAATACAGCATAAAGAATGTAATAAGTTCAAGCAGTTCAAGATAGGTCAAACCTGCACTGCAGTCTAGACGTTAGTTACTCCTAAACTGTGACGGTAAAAAATGCTCGCAAAGTCATCTTAGTAAAAAGGAATTTTGGACAATTTTGCGCTACAACCTTGCACATGATTTGAAGGAAATGGCTCTTTATGCTAGAAGGTAATTGTCTTCATCATACGACTCTATTTAGGTGTCATCGGGTAGTATTCGTCTATCAGGAAAGAAAACATAGTTTCCGTTAGGAAGAAACTAGAGTCTGACAAACATGTGATCTATCATCAGATAGGAACATGTTTTTGCACTCCTGTATTTTAATTTACACCATTCTGCACAATCACCTTCAAATAAGAAAGTTTGTTTCCCTTAGATACTCCATTACTTTAACCGATGAGCAAGTGCGTTTAGTGAAGGATGGAGATGCTCAACAGCATCGTAAAAGGTGCACAACTACTAAATCTCGAAAATAAGAAGACCATAAGAACAATTAGACGATGATAGCTACCTCAATCAGCATGACAACTCAGAGAAATATTTGTGCTAGAATAGCGACTTTTCTCCAAACCTCTAACGACCTATTGCGAAATGCTTTAACTACAACTCTTTAAGAAAAACAAGCTGCCATACATCTCTCAATTACTGAAACTTCTGGCATAAGGTAAATCTGATAACCGAATAACTTTGTTTATCGTAAGTACAACTATAAAGAATTTGTTGAAAAAATAAAATATCGGTAAAGAGACATAAAGGAAGAAATAAATAACAAGCTCACATTGAAAATATAGATAGTAAAGTCAAATTTAAGAACTCACAAAAAGCTAAATATGCAATTGTTTTAGCAATTTATCAACATGAATCGAGCAAATGTTGTAAATTGTGATTTTAGAAGTGCTATGGGGTTACTCTCTTCTACTGACACTTTGGCGGCCGATGTTGACAAGTCATTATGTGAAAAACACCCAAAACCGTTTAGACTACTATTTTTCTTCAATGTACCAAAACTAGACAATTTTTAAAACAGGCGCCAAGTCAGATACTAAAATTATATAATCGCTTGTCAATGATTATCATCGATACACCGGAAATATTTCATTTCTAAATCCTCCGGAAGTCACTATTTTCCTCTCGTTGAACAACTAACCAATATTATACTATCTTGTCCTTTCTGGGCTATATTAAACAAATAACGGAAAAATAAAACCAACAACAGTAGGCTCTTAATTATAAAAGTTTGTTTCTAAACTATATTGCAACCAACTGAAATACTTTCATTCTTGTAAACAATTCAGTTTTGCGACAAAAAAGGATACGAAAGCGTTTCTGGAATAAAGATGCTTTAATTCAAATAACATGCTAGTAAAACAATTTTATCGGTGGTTAGAGTTCAACAAAAAGACCCCATTTCTTCCTTTAGTATCAGTGTAAGTATTCATACCATTATCTCCAAACTTTATTTATGCTATCTCGATGATGGAAACCCTGGAACAATACTTACAGGTGTGGAATAGATTGAAAGTACAAAAATGTCGGTTTGGAAATCATTCTACCAAAGTGTGAACACAGGGCAAAACTACAGAATGGTAAGTTTTATTTCAATGTTTTTTTTAAGAAGAAAGGGGCTAAGAGATGTCTGCCCTATTCTAAAGTTTTTCATTATTCTTTTCAACATGTGTTGAGGAATGCGCCTGATTTCCCAACATATTGCATTTGGTAAAACTTTAAGGGTCCTAGGGCGATGTTTGCAAACCTCAACCTTGGGTGAGATGCGAAGAGAGACCAAGCGTCATTACCGTGTAGAGAGATTAGGTGCTCAGGAAAGATTTTACGTAGCATATAGAGCGAAGCTCTTGTTAAGTGACTCTAGCTCCACCCTGTTGATCATTTCCACATGTCAATTGGAAGGGACAGTAACACATCGATCGCTCTTCAAAAAAGGCTAGTAACCCCAACTTCACTCGCCGCGCACCAAACAATGACACGTTCGCTGTGGAGAGGATCTTCGTGGATATCATGGTTCTTATCACCCCAATAACAAAAGATTGGTTTATATATTATCCCAACAAGTGGAAATGCACATCAGTAAAAAAATTAATCATTTGGCACGCTTACCACAAATTTCAGACGATTTTCTCTACAACAACCATCCTGTATGGATGAAAACGAACAGCTGTGCAAAACACGACTAGACAAGTATGCACGTAAACCACCTCAAAGTCTGCAAAATGGAACGTTTTAGTATATCGATGTTTTGCACTATTTGCACACCCTTCCATAGCTGTTGGAAAAACAATTTTTAAAACAAAACAACTAATGACTCATCCAAATGATCAGTTTGGTTTTCGAAAATTTAGCAATGCCATCCCTAAACGGATTTTATACAAACTGTACTTCAACATAAACAACATTGTTCTACTGCATCAATAAATGTTCGACACCGAGCGCTTTTTCCCACGAGTTTTACTTTTATTTAATTCATACTTTAATAATCAAAACTTTCAATAAAAAATTGGTAATGATGTGTCCCAAGTACCTGATAAAACACTCATGGTCCAGCAGTTAAAGTAAATTTGAATAGACTAATCTGAACCGTAAAACAAGAACTAGATCAATGTGTACAATAACTACATAGAATCTGTTAACCTAAAGAACCCCAAGAACCCCAGGACAAAAGATCAAACACATTCACCATCTCAGCTGACCAAAGCAATATCGATCATTATCAAAAAATAGAAGGAGATCTGGACAATACAGACCCTGCGATATTACACTCACAGAACGTATATCAGCGAATGAATTAAAGCAATATATTAAAAAATTGAAACAAAGAAAGCTCTCGGCATAGACATAATCCCAAACCTGATCTTCAAAAATCCACCAAATAAAGCAATCTGCAATAATTATAATCCGAATAATTATCGACCCATTAACCTTTGTCCGCAGCATCCAAACTGCTTGAACGAGCCGTACACCCACGTTTAAAAAATTCTTGAGCGACACCAATTTGGCTTCAAAACTCTACTTCACACCAAATGCTGGGACTCGGAAAAATCAAAGAAGGATTTTGAAAACCAGTACACGCCTTTGAAACCCTTTGAAAGAGTCTGGATTACCATACTTATGCACAAAATGATGAAAATAGAGACAGCTTCCTACCTACTACAAATAATTGCTTCCTTTTTAACAAAAAGAATTTTCTGGGTAAGAGTATCTTATATACTTCTACAATTCATCGTATACGAAAAGGTGTACCTCAAGGCTCAATATTAGATCCTCTCTTGTTTGATATATTCATGGGAGCGGAGTTAGCCATGTATGCAGACGACTCCGCGATAACTGCTCAGGACCAAGACATCCGTAATGCCGCGAATAACCAACAGGAAAGTACCAATTAAGTCCAACAATGGTTCAACATATGGTGCATCAAAATAAATGCAACGAAAATGTTTACCTTACGGCGACCACCAGATCCGCCTAATATAGTAATAAACATCACAATACAGTAAAACGGTAAAGATAGGGCTGTAAAATACCTAGGAATTTACCTGGATAGAAGGTTAACGTGGAACCTCCATATAAATAAAAAGTTAACTAAAGAATGTGTCAGGCTTGGAATGCTACATCCGATTATAAACAAATTAATCCTTTTATGATAAAGCTTAATCAGTGCATGAGTGCTGTTCATTGTAATCTCGGTTTACGGTTATCGTACATCAGATCCATAAACCTATCACATGGGCTGCACGATATCTACTGCGAAAAACAAATGTTTAATGTTGGAAACTTTTATATTGTTTTTCAAAATATTTTCCCTTTCGGTCAATACATTGTTGCATACGCTTCAACTAATTTTCATAACATTTTTTCCATAGCCAATCAAGCATCTCCGAAACGTAGATTTTGCCCGCATCAACTACCTTTTCGGGCGTCGAAGATCGTTGTCCGCGCAATTTGTTTTTCACGTGTGGGAATAAGAAGAAATCTTTAGGGGCCAAATGAGGACTGTAGCCAACAATTCGACGGTTTGAGTCGATGTGTGTAAGCTCCTATTGTCATGGTGGAGAATGCTCTGGCGTTGCGCGTTGGTTTTTCTTATTTCTCTGAAGACTTCTGGCAAATTGGTTATGTACTATTCAAAATTGGCCGTTTTACGATCCTCTGAAGCTACAGTTGCGACATGTCCAGTTTTTCCAAAAAAAAAAACGCGACCATTTGTTTCGAAGTGCTTTGAACGCGTACGATTTTTGTTGGATTTGGCTCGTCTTGGAAGAACCATACAGTCGACTGCTGTTTACTTTCAGGTTTATATGCATAAATCCTGTGACGATGCAAACGGTATTTGAAGCACCGCGGTCGTATTTTTGAGTATTTTTTCCACCAATCGACACGAGCCTGTTTTTGAGCGATCGTTGCAAACTGAATGTCCAATGCACCATGATATGTGTCAAATTGGACCTTAGATATCGACCTATACATTCCCTACGTAAAAGGTGTTATCTATCAAACATCGTACCACCCCAGAAAATCATCTAAATTAAACCTTGGAATCAGTGACTGCATATTCGTACCTCCGGCTTCAGATGAAACCGCCCAAGAATCTAACGAATTAAACATGGATGGACTTGGCTGGAAAATTATTTTTAAAGATATATCTAAGACAATGGTAGCTACAATCACATTGCTACATTTTTCAAAATGCCGAAACTGAAACAGCTTAAATCCATTATCAATTTCTCTGTTTGGGCACTCAAATCTCAAAGTACAAGAAATAAAAAATTGTCAAATTTCATAAACAAATCTAATAGTCATTCCTAATATTGAGGGCAACGAGTACAAAATATGGCGGCCATTTTGCATCGACGTTAGATCAACCTTTTAATAGACCCACCAAACTGCCGCAGGAAATGGGCCGGTAAGGCGTCCTTTGATTCGAAAATTACGGTCGCGTCCGCCCTGCTTACCAAAAAATTAATTCAAAGCCGCCTTCGGCACGCAATTTTCGAATTACCTCCTTTAATGCGCCCTCTTAAAACGTCGGTTTTTAAGAAAAATAGGGCATTAAAAGTGTTAGATGTGAACATAAAAAATTAGTGCCCCGCCGGCCGTAAATTTTGAGCCCGATAACATTTGAATAGCCAATAAAAGCAGTGAAAGTATAAGAGCAGAGTTTTATTGTGGAAGTAGCCGAAAAGCGCCTCATTTGCATTTTGATAGTGTGTTCCGCAGCTTTTCGGACGTTTACTGGACATGTGCGCTATTTAGATTTCAACAAGTGCCCACAAAAATGGTTAATGCCCGCAGTAAGTTTTGTTCCGCCCGGACAAGTAGATAAAGCCGATAAGGTTTAATTGTCGCTGTCAAGCTTTCGTTAGGCGACATAAATTTATTTTTTCTGATCGCATAAGCGATTGGAAAATGCAACTGCTAGCCCTAACGGGCTAATTAATATCAAACCGCAACAAACATAAACAAATACCGCATTTGATATAAACAAACTCATTTGCCCCAATAAACGGCCGATAAATCTCGCGGCGTGCTTTAGGAACACGTGGAAAATAAAATGCGCCGTATTATTTGTAGCAATTTCCCTCTAATTAGCGCTAATTGGAGACAGTTAACTTATGTCGGGCGGCAGTTATTTCAGACGGCGATATTTTAGGAACTGGCTAATGGTTTCCCTTATATAATTTTCCTTCTTTCTCGTTCCGATTCCAGTTCATTTTTTCAATTACCAGCTCTTAATGCAGTCGTTAAGAACAGTTGCTAGTCATTAAGAGGCGAAACTGTGCGCCCGGACTTAAAGAATTAAGAAAATTAGGAATTGCCCCGCATCCTATTACTCAAGTTGGTCAATGTCTTCGAACAAGTTCGCCGGCGTAATTCTCGCGGAGGGCTATTTTAAAACTTCCAGAAATCGGATTAAAAGCGAAATTGGCCCTTATCGATGCGACCCGGAAGTCCTGCCCGTAAAACAGTCCCTTTGGCGGCCACGGCGGAATATTTTGCCCCAAAGCCGCTTTTATTACAACTAAATGCGCCATGAAACTATTATCAGCAAATTCCGGGAAGGCTGGGATTTGTCACAGCCTTGATCGCGTCACGGTAAGCAATAAATGCTAATGAAGCGGCAGTGCCACAAACCTAGCAACAGGCTACGTGGTGCTTGTTTCTGGATCGTAACCGTAAATAAACAATTTCTGTTCGTTTGGCTAAACAAAGAAGGGAATTCACATGTACCACAATTTTTAAAACAATCAAAACAACCAAAAAATGATCATTTATGGAATGATTACAAGCAATTATTCAGTTTTACATGAATTTTGTAGTATTAACGCGATGTAACAGCCACAGGTGCATGTTAACTTTAGGAAGGGATTCCTAACAAGAGAAGAAACAAAAACCTTCATGTAAATAGTTAGGGAGGGCGCACAAATTCATCAGAAATATTTATCCACACGGACAATAACAGAATCACAAAACTTTTGCAGCAGTATTTTGTCGTAAGGTTTCACCTTTGTAACGAATTTCCGAACGCCCCCCGTAGTGTAGCCGTTAGACATCCACGGTGGTAGTTTTTTTTTGACCGCCAACACGCTCGGCGACTGACACAATGCCCTCTAGGAATGAAGCTGCCGCACGCGTGTGTGACGAACATTCTCGGCGCTTCCATGCCGGCGTTTTGAGATATTTTCGATTCTCCTCGGAATGCCGCCGAATAGGCATAAATATGCGCGTCGAGACGGCCGCGGCATTTCAAAGTAGCCACATCGAAGGGAAACGAATTCAAGTGGGAAAGCTATGCGCGTTGACATAGGGTGTAATTTTCCCGGTCCCAATCCCGGATAAAGAAGAGGGGTTTTGGGCAACGAGCCAACACCTAATTCTCAAAAAAAAATCATTATAAAATCCGAAAGGAAAAGGAAAAGACAGTGATACAAAAATTTAGGAACATATGACTATTTCTTCAGTGGGGTAGCAAAAACATCTAGAGCCAGTATATGTATATCGATTGTAATACATAGAAAGTTGAGAAAATATATAAAAACTTGAGAAGTTAATAAAATAATTATTAAGATTAATATATGTATATTCGAATATAAAGTATCGATTATATATACGCCATCATTGAAGAGTGAACAGTTAATGTGAAGCATGTCTTTTTTCAACAACTAAACGATGGATGGGATCTTGAAAGTTGGAACATCAAGAGAT
Source organism: Sinelater perroti (assembly GCA_036346155.1). Taxonomy (NCBI): domain Eukaryota; kingdom Metazoa; phylum Arthropoda; class Insecta; order Coleoptera; family Elateridae; genus Sinelater; species Sinelater perroti. The sequence goes on from JARFIY010000380.1 coordinate 1,173,361, forward strand.
CTTATTTTACTCGGAAATTTGAATGGCAGAACAGGAAGAAAAAAGAGGAAAATAATATTGTAGGTAGATATAGAAAAGATACGGAGAAAGACTAATAACAATAGATGAAAATCCTAAATCGTTACTTCCAACACCGCGACATATACAAATATACCTGGAGACAAGAAACTTAAGGACTGTCACATCAAGAATGTTAATATAAAATGTCAAGACGTAAGAGTTTGTAGAGGACCGGTTTGTGGTAGTGGCCATTATTTCGTCAGAACAAAAGTATTATCCCCGGAAGAAAGAGTAATGCAGAAGTGCAACAAGAGGAAAGTGAACAACTACAACAAGGAAAATATAACCTGCAAAATTTAGAGGATGGTAGTACGAAAATCCATTACAAAACGCAGTTAAATCAAAATTAGAGAAAAAGCTTTGACAGCATAGAAGAGCATTACAATCATATAAAGGAATGTATCCATGACGCACCTCTTGAAGCTTTAGGTAGATATTAATGGAGCAAAAACCAAAGTAAACCACATTAGTAAGACAAAAACATTAGATAAAAGAAAGAAATAAATACCAACAATACCTTAGTAGCAAAAGCGTAGAACATAATTGAAACATAGACAAAAATTAATACATATTTAAGAAGTCGAAAAAGCACAGAAAACTGGAGAATATTAAAGAACATGAGAACAGTAAAGAAAAGATTATATCGCCAATAACACCTGAGAAGAGAGAACAATACTTTCAACAACTGTTAACAAAAGAACATAAATGATTTAAAACAATAATCAGCCACATAACAAGAATAATAGGATCGCCAATAAGAAGTAAAGAAAAATAAAATTCTTTAAAAAATGGCAAAGCTATCTAAACCTCTATAAAAGCTTTTTCAACCAACAAGATATACCAGTCGAATGAAAAGACACATATTTAAAACCTGTATTTTAAAAAAGTGACAAGAATAGATGTAAAAATTATCTGGAAACAGCCGTAACAAGCATAATCAACAGACCATTCGAAAAGATAATAAAACAAAGAATAGAAAATGAGTACCAACAAATGGAAACTAAAGAACAAGCTGGATTTCGAGATCTACCACATATTTTCTATCACCCAAGTTATTGAAAAGAAAATTGCCTTTAGACAAGAACTTCATCTACCTTTAGTCGGCTTGAAAAAGGCATATGACAATGTCCCATTTAAAAAACCGGGGAAAAGCCTCTGAGAAAACAATATTAATGTTGAATTTATAAGAACCGTAAAAACTTTATATAAACAATCAAGAACAAAAATTAAGATAGATAACACTGTCACAAAAAGAGACACAACAACTGAAGGACTAAAACAAGGACACTACCTCTACCCAACACTGTTTTTTGCGGACGATCAAAGATGAGTAGCCCAGGGCTACGATGACATGAACTACATGACCTGCAAACTTATAGAAGAATACGCAAAGTGGGGACTGGAAGTAAATTTGAGCAAAACTGAATATATCTGCATTGGAGGAGAATAGCAACACCGGATAATGGACAATGGACAAAAACTATGCAATAGATACAAATATTTAAAAATAAAAATAACACAACGGTACACTGGATAAGGCAATTCGAGAACATAACATGCAGGGTAGAAAAACTATTTCTATGCTAAATAGCATTTTATGAGATAAAAACATTGAAAAAATAAAAAGCGAATATACAATACTACGGCGAAAAGTATAACGTAGCTCGGAAGTTGGGCCAATAAAGAAAAAATAATGAACTTATGAAGAAGGGCGGCAGCAGATCAAGAACGAAAAGCGTAACAAACAAAATTAGAGAAATTATGAATGTAAATCACACTATAATACACAACATCGAAGATAAACAATTGATGGCGGGATCATTTGGAGATAAAATATGTCATGTTCATGCATCTGAGTTAGAAGAACATGTTATACAAGATATTGGGGATAACCCTACTTCAAGCAAATGAACAGCCAACGTGATGTATGCGAAGTAAATATGTAGATATTCTACACGGAAACTGCTACAATTTTTATCATAAAAAGCTTATCCAGAGTACAATTTCTTGCAGTAGAAAAAGAGCGATAACCATCGCCCATAAAAAATGTCCCGGTTAAACTGAATCAATAAAATCTGATGCAATCAAAACTAAAGATCATCCTGAGCACAACGATTTGTCAGTGTCACCAATTAGTGAAGTTATACAACTTTTAATTAACATGGGTGGAATACGTTTTTCGCGTGCCACGTCTGTCCGCGTCGAGTTATGTCAATGACCTTGACAAGTAATAAAACTTATCACATGGCGCATCGATCAAAGTTAGGGAAACCTTTGGTAACAGTTCCAAAATGTAGGTCGAAAGAACGCCTCGACACGGAAAAGCCTCTAAATGCCTAACAGTCTATGGACGACGACCGCACGGAGATCATCATTGCAACACCGCTCATGCTCGCGACTTGCAGACAATACGCATACGCCTAACTAAAGTATAAGATTCATATGCATGTGACAATCAGACCACAAGGTAACAACATAATAGAGTGCCATACAAAGTGACAATGAACGATGATTCGATAATATTAATGGAACTAACTCCTCGCTATTCTCTACGGAGAGAAAAGAGGGCATGGGCATGGTCTAGAAAGGAGATTCTCTTAGCGCACTCATCCGTAATCCAGTAGACAAGCTGGCTCATCGGGATCGAGCCGAACGGGTGCAACATGCAAAGGCTCACGCTGTGTAGTTAGAGTTGGAGAGGCTGCAAGCAGTCATACTACTTCTACTACCTCGTCAGTTGGTACCGGAGGGACTGCAGGGGGTCTGGATACTTCCCAACATGCGTTCATTTAAAAAAAAAAGGCGATATTAGCAGTAAGCTCTGCGCCAAAAATGCAGACGATGCTGAATACCATATAAATGTATACACCAAGCAGAAATTATCATTTACCTCTGAAATGAATACCAGCAAATCACGAGAGATGCATCTTATATGGTTCAGACTACAATAACAAAACCTAACTCTACATTTCTCCAAAAGTAATCGTATGTTTTGATCACATTGTCAACGATCAAATACCAAACCAAATGTGGGACGTGATTAAATTTCAGTTAAATTTGAAAGCACAACGTTCACTATGTCTGAAATTATGAAAATTGGCGGCCTTTTCGCCCTTGAACCGCTTGTATATCGCGGCGGCATGCTGGGGGCTTTGATATCTGCCGCTACGTTTTGCCATCGCACACAAAACGGCATATGGGCTTTTGCTCAGCCGACAAGTCTGCATACGCCGTCGGCGGCAGCCTTTGATATGAAAGGTGCTGTCGAATTAAAATTTCCCGCAAAAGACCTACCGCTAAGCCAGCGCACCGGCGACATACGCACAGCGCGGCAATTCGGTCGTGTTAACACTACGCACACCGCAGCGCGGCCAATTCGGTCGTGTTTAACACCCGCAATACGCACCCGCAACCGGCCAATTCGGTCGTGCTTAACAACCCGCATATACTCACACCGCATCGCATCCAGTACGGCCGCATTTAACATCCCGCAACATACACGAAGACAGCGCAACAAGGTGGCCACCGTGAAACCATCGCCGACGAAGCCGAAGCCGATTCAGGTGAGCGATTTGGCTTTACTTTCGGTTGATATCGGTAGCCGCCCCCATCCGCTTTCGCGCTGGCCGTTTAAGGGCCGATTTGGGCCTTATCGTTTTACGTTTCAAAAAGGGCCGTACTTAGTTTCCCACACCGCACCACGAGGGCACGGCTATTTACACGCCTGCCTCTCCAATATCCAAAAAAACATGAATGCTATTGCTTTCGGCTTTAATATCCATTTTTAATTATCTTAATTCAGTCACACTGATGGTTGGTGAAGTTTCTTGAAGCCCATTTTCTACGATCTCACCGTTCGTCCCGACGTCCTGTAATAATCGTTATCCTTTCAAGGACAGTCTCCATGCATTACAGCTGAAAGACGTCAGCGAACTTAGATAGCAATGCGACCGATTCTACTACCTACCAGAGGGCTGGACGCCTCTCTCCTAAGACCTATCACCATCTATTGGCCGTGAAAGAATCCATGATACAACTTGTACGGATCTACTCTAGTGAAACCTTGAAGCAGTACACCATCCGGAGATTTTGCATACTAACGTCCATCCGAAGACGGGCGATCTTCTACCTCCAGAGCTGAAAACTGGATTGAAGAAAGAACCGGGCACGACGACGTACGCAACGATGTCTTCATCCCAATGATCTAAAGGCTGCAGCACAAAAACGCCTGCGGGTCACAATGGTCAAGATGGTCAAGCCTCTTGCAAGAAGAACTGGGATCGCCTACATTCACGTCGACAAAGTCAAGGCGTTCGTGACAGTTTGGACCGTCAGTGCACCTAACTATACCGACGCTAACCTTGACTATAGGACACAGTCAAACGCACCGTAGGACGACTACAGCGACAGAACCCAAGACTTCATGGTCTACAGTCTCAGCCCACGACCTGGTGGTGGTGGTGAAGTCTTGAGCCCACCTACTACGATCTCACCGTTCGTCCCGACGTCCTTGATATCGTTATCTTCAAGGACGTCTCCATGCATTACATTCTGAAAAACGCAGCGAACTTGATAGCAATCACAACCCGATTCTTCTTACCCTGGGGGTACCAGAAGGGGCGGACGACGCCTCTCTCCGCTCCTAAGACCTTCACCATCTATTTGAAAGAATCCATAGGACACAACCGTACCATCTGCTCTAGTGAAGACCTTAAGGAAGCAGTACACCATCCGGGATTTCATTGCTTTCGCTACTACCCCCGTCCCCACCGAAGACGGATGCGATCTTCTACCTCCAGAGCTGAAAAAGTGGATTCGAAGAAAGAACCGGGCACGACGACGTACGCAACGATGTCTTCATCCCAATGACCAAGGACTGGCTGCAGCAGCCAAAACGCCGCTGCGGGTCACAATGGTCAAGATGGTCAAGGCCCGTCTGCAAGAAGAACTGGATCGCCTACATTCACGTCGACAAAGTCAAGGCGTTCGCTGACAGTTTGGACCGTCAGTGCACCCTCAACTATACCGACGCTAACCTTGACTATAAGGACGCCGTCAAGCGCACCGTAGGACGACTAAGGGGGGAGCAGACGCCCCAAGACCATTTCGAGCTCGCGTCCTACAAAGTCCTCCAGCTGATCCGAACCTTGAGGCTGCGAAAGGCATACGGACCTAGCGACATATTCAACCAAGTGCTATAGGCTCTCCCGGAGAAAGTAGTTATCTGCATCACCATCATTGTCAACACTGTCTTCCGAGTCCTTGAACAGTCGCGGATGTCGTGATGCTTCCCAAACTTGGGAAGACCGGCACGTTTCTCCAGGATTACTGCCCGATCAGCCTCCTGACAACCCTAAGAAAGCTGGTAGAAAGCATCATTCACTGTCGGTTACAGAGAGCAGTCGAAGATTTCCAACTGATACCGGAAAATCAGTTCGGTTTCTGCTACAGTCACTCCACCACGCACCAACTTTTCCAGACGGTGAAAAATATCTTGAAAAGCTTCTTCAATAAACTCCACGCCGCAGCAGTCTTCCTAGATGTGGCCAAGGCCTTCGACAAAGTTTGATACAACGACCACAACTTTCAAGTTGGTTTCAGCGTCCATTCGGTCCATCCTCTCCGGCCGAAGGTTTCATCAAAGTGAAAATAATTTAATTAACCTGAAGCCGGCTGTCCTTCTGGAATGGATTAACGATGTACAAGATCATCATATGCTCGATGATGATGATGGGGTACTGTGCCAAAACTACACATCAATAAATGTCAACAAATTGCTAAAAATGTAGTTTTTAGCTGTGACTTGAGAAGATAAGAGAAAGTGAGAGCACAATTCGGGGACAACATCCTTAAAAAGACTCAACTGTACTCGTGGCATAAATAGTCTTTGGGAGGACGAGAAACAATTGAAAATTAAGGTCATCGACGTAGTCCGAGGATCAGTGTGACTAAGGAAAATATTCGCATTGTTCCTAGTTTTCTCGGTGATGACCGCTGATTATTAATAGTTTACGTATTAAGTTATGGCAGTGGTCAGGCAATCTGACAACACCCGATCCCATGCACCTTACCAACTCGACAAAAAATAGAACACCCCTCTCTACAGTCACGACTTATCGTCCTGCGATAAAAAAGCACTCGATGGGCAAAAATTTAATGAAAAATCCTTGTGATATTCGTCTTCCAACCCTGGTCGTATCTCACATTATTTTAACTTTACTGTTTATTGTTACTCGGTATTCATATTATTCAATGTTACCGTCCGTATATTTAAGTTAGTGCACGAATGCATTGCGTACCACTTCAGAATACCGAATTAGCTTCCGTCGTGTTTAAATAAAAGCTTCAAATATTTTACGTGAAACTTAACTCTGTCAACGTTATGCAGATTCATTTTAACACAGCAACAGGAAATGACAGGAACTGTTCAATTATTTAACAGGGTTTGATAATTTTTGGTACAACCTTGTCAACCGTTTACAATGCAAGGCGAACGTTTGTTTTTCCTGCTGCATACCGATGAGCAGAGGACAATTCCTTCATTGTTAAAAGAATTTATTGTCTACCATACGGTAAGTATAATTATGAGGAGTATGTGAACATATGTAAGGCTTAGTATCGATTAACTATCAGTTGGTCTGCAGCTCTGAATATCATAAAATGTATTTATAAATTATAAACTAAATGAACTTCTTCCCCATTTTTAAAATAATTTTAATAATTCTATATTACATTGAAGTATCGATATATACTATCTAGTTGGTCTGCAGTCTATTTTACTCATAATGGTATAAAGGTATAAACCGTAAATTAACTTCTTCCCATTCTTGATGTTACAAATTTTGCGCCATCTATATAAGTACTCTTTAACAATAGAAGACGATATCCTATCTAGCTATTATTTGAAAGTTATTAAATATAAAGATCAACAATCATGTCTAATGCCGATCAACGGTAAAGTTACCGCTCAATGTATGAACTAAGACTTAGTGTAGAGAACAAAAGGCGAAACCATCAACGATCATGTAGAAAATTGGCTACCAAACTGTACGTTTCTCTATAAACAGTAAATAATGTTATCTATCAAGACCTTAAACTAAATGCTTAGAAGCAGCAAAAGGTCCATGGTCTACCTACAATTCATTTGCAGAAAAAAAAAACATTTTAAAATGTTCGAGAAGTTATGGTTTAACTTGCGTTGCCAAAAAAATGTGGGAAAAATTATCATATTGAAGAAATTAGAGAAAAACATCTTCATATGTGTATCCCAAAATCGTTGGGAGGCGAGACCTGAGTTTTCCTACAAGATTGAGCCCTAAAGAAACTTAAGCCTGTCGCGAGAGATTTGTAGGCTCTTTCTTCGATAGATTTCAATATAGCAAATTGTTCTCTTGAGCACAATGGCAATTTAGAAAAATTTAAAAAGCTATTAGTAAAAATTTGGGAAAACCCCAAAGACACCATTTGCGAAGCACATAAAAGTTTTCTCAATAATCTTCGGAACACTAATGTTTCTCTTTTTAACTTTTCAAAATATATCTTAAAAACTCTGAGTAAATTTGACTAGAATACCTTATAATTATTAATACAAATGTATTACGAGAAGCGTTCAACATAATAAAACAAATCGGGTATATATTCCGACCTAACGTGCACAACGCCAACCTAACCTAAGCAACTAACAAATTAAAAATGGAAGAAGAGAAGGTTGTCGTAGGAATAAATAGTTGTACAAGGTATATGACTTTAAAGCAATGAAGATATTAGAAGGAAATGGTACTGAAGAGAACCAAGTTGAAATTTTTTTTAGAAAAGTCAAGGTCTACACAGTCTTGTAGAGATTGTCAGCTAGGAGAAGAGGAGGTTGTAATATCATAACAAAATACTAACATAAATGCACAAAGAATACATTTCACTTAAGCTTTAAACGACAAATACAATATTTTGAACACCGCAACCCTTTATCAATACCACAATTACATAGTCTTTTTCTTCTTCTTTCAATATAAATTACTAGTCTTTTTCTAGAAGTAGCCCTAAAGGCTTCTAAACAAAGTGAAAAAGTCAGAGATCCTTTAAAATAAAGATAAATATAAAAAAAAAAGAAGAACGAAGAAAGGAACACAGATAAGCTTGAAAAAATAGAGATAAAAATAAACGATACCATAAAAAAAATATGAAGAAGAAATTCGACTAATTAAGAAAAGGATAAAATTAATAACGTGCAAGATCTCAAGACCAAGAAAAAAAAGACAGAAAAACGTATTACACACATTATTATAAAATAATGAAATTAAAAATACCAGAATGTCCAAAACAAAAGTAGAAAATGTTATACAAGATAAGCCAAGAAAATGCAAAAGTTAAAAAGGTGTTCGCACTTGGCAATCAAAATTTAAAGAAATGCCTGCAGCATACATGTCTTCATCTATGGAAAAGATTAAAATTATGAAGAATCAGGGTAGACTAGGGGACTATAGGATTTACATAGAAAAAATCTAACCAAAGAAGACAACTATTAAAAAATTACCAAATTAAAACGGAGGAACCCTAAAAATAAAAAAATAACAAAGCAAAGGAAAATGACCAAGAAGACAAATATTGCAATGAAAATGAAACGAACAGAAAGAAAAAAAGTAGGAAATGAACAGGTACAGCGAATTAGGAACAATGTGAGGAATTAACTGTAAAAGAGCAATACAATTAAGAAAATATAAGGTGAAAATACTAGCAATTCAGAAAACAAACATAAAAATAAAAATATTACAGAGGTAGATTCCACAGCGGAGGAGGATTACAAAACGGAAAACAAAAAAACTTCTTCACCAAGAAAGAGAATGTAACCAGTCTGGTAAGCTTTAAGAAAACAAAAAAAAAGTTTGATCTTTTTGAGAATAAGAGGAGACCAAAGAAAACTGAATATACTTAACGTGCATTCGCATACAAAGGATGTAGAAGGAAAAATAAGAAGATAACCATTATAAGAGATTGCAACGCAGACTTCAAACAAGAAAACGACAGAACAGCAGCGAGAAGGTATAGCCAACAAAAAAAAAAAAAAAAACGAATAAAAATAAATTACTACTACGAATAAAGTAGCATTTCTAAAACACCTGAAGAAACTTCTCTGATGATAGAACGAGTCAAAAGATCACGAGCTAATAGAATCGAAAATATAAAAATGCCATTATGTAGTTTGGACAAAAATATATCTAAAAATAGCCAAAAAAAAATATTACAAAAAAAGAACAATTAGATAAACCATAAGACCCCTATAAAAAACCAAAATATAAAACAAAAATAGAAACGTGAATTATAAAGAATACTAAAAATAGAAAATAAAGAGAAAGTAGAATAAAATGAATAATTGGAACGAGAAGAAAAGAAATTTTTGCCAAGTAAAAAATTAATGAGATAAAGAAAAAAAACTTCAGGTCAACTAAATAGCACAAAAATAAAAATGTTAAACAAAAAATAAAACGAAGTAAAATCAATTTAAAGACAAAGGAAGCCAAATATAATATATATAGAAGAAAAACAAAACAAGCAAGCAAATACAGTAAAAAATACATTAAATGAACCTAGAAGGAACAAGTTCCTAGAAATTTAAAACAGCAGAGACCATCACAGAGAGAACAACAGATGTAAATTAGCAGTTTTTAATTTCCTCATTTTTTTGCTTCCCTACCCTCATAAACACCACAAACCCTCGACTGTTCTTTACTAAGGTATATTTGATTAACACTAAGCCTTAAGGAGGTAATTAAAGCGAGAGATTTTCATTCTTTTGCTTATCAGCAGCTACATGAATGGATGTAAGGGATATAAGTCTCCTACCGGAAGACCAAAATATGAAGAAAAAATACAAACACAAAGTAGAAAATTCATATTTATTTATATGGTAATATCTCTTCCCGGATACAGGATATCTTATTTTCCCTCTCTTCTCTTCCTTTATCATCATGTTCTTCTTCTTCAGTATCAAATTTATTAGAAAAGAACTTTCTCCGTCCTTTTGATTCTCCTCCACCTTTATTAAGAGTTTATTGTTTTTGGGTTTTATTCCATTGAAATCGTCTTTTCCTTCGTCTCTCAAAGCTTTAATTTTATTTTGGAACTTTCTTTTATTCTTTTGACTTTCATTGCATTTCTCCCCAAATTCTTCTTTTTAGCTCTCTTTACTGTTTCTTTCGCTTGTTTATTTTGTCTGTCATAATTTATGGTGTCCTCCTTTTTGTTTGTTTCTTCTGTTTAACTACATACTTTATCCCTTTAGTTCACCATCTTTTAGTTTATTTCGTTTAATCCTAGTAATGTTTTATTAAATTATTTCTTCTATTACATGGATATCTTTTTCTGTTAATGAGATTACATTGTATGTTGCAATATGCCATTTATTAATCATTTTCGATTTGTTTTCTTTTCATGATCCATGCCCATATGCCGAGACTTAAATCCTATGTAATTCTTGGGTCTAATTTTTTATGCGTGTTTAATTGTTCTCTTATTTTCAGTAGCTCTTTCCTTATCTACCACTGAAGTTCTTTCGCTTATTTTTGTCGTTCTTTCCTTGTATAGTGCGGTTTGTTCTTATCTATAGAATCATATTTTAGTTATTGCATTTCCTATCTTTCTATATCTTCCATACTATACACTGTTCCCTTTACCCTGATCCCTAATTTTCCAGGTTGTATTTCTTTATTACCGTTACTTTTTCTATTCTTCTGATCTCCACTATGTCTTCCTAGTATAATATCCACTCCTTTTTTGTTGATTATTTTTTATATCTTTTGATTACTGCATTTTTCAAATTCTAATTTTAGGATTCCTCTATATCAAAAATTGTTAGATTTTCCTCTTTTTTATGGCATTTCTATTCTTTATTTTACATAAGAATTTTTTCGTTTGGCTATTAGTTCTCATTTGTGTTCATTTTGTATGTTTTGTATTTTCTGTTCTATTCTCACTTTTCCTTTTTCAATACTTCAGTCTCTGTCTTATATCTTGTTTAATTTGTCGTCAATGTTTTCCTTATACCTCTTACGTATTGGAGTTTATTTCTTTCTCCACTTTTTTCATGTTTTTCGATTTCTTAACATTTCCTTAATTTCTCTCATCGTTCTCACCTTCGCTCTTCCTATTTCTTCTACTTGTTCCAGCCACGTCTTTCTAGGCCTCCCTTTCCTATTATTATATCCTCGTTTTGCTTCTGCTCAATTCTAGCTATACATTCAAACCAAATAAACCTTCTCTTGCGTAGTTTATGCAATATGAGTTCTCCTTTCAGAAAGTCTCTAATTTCTTCATTTCGCACTCTGTTTCATCGCGTTTTACCCGCTATTTTTTTTAAATCGTTTCATTTCATCTGCAGTTACCATGATCTAGTGTTTCTTATGTATTATCTATGACTCACGTGCCTATATTATCATATGGCTGTTGTATACCTGTATACCTGTAGTTTCACTTTATTCTCTATTTCCCTCTTTCAGTAAATTTCTAGATCAATTTTTCAGTCACTTGCTGTATTAATTCTGCTTTACAAGTTATGTTTGTTACATTTTTTTTTTTTTTATAATTTACTATTATTTGTTTGTTTGTGTTCACTTCCATTTTCATTTTTCAATCTCTTCGATCTATATGTCTATTAATTTCTGGAATTTTGTATAGAAGCTTGCTACTTTCTTCAATTATGCTCGTATGAACTTTAAAAACCACTGAAGCTAAGCAGACCGCTCTGTAACCTTCACGTTTCGTTATTTCTTTTTTTCATACATCAGAATAATTAAATTGTCTTCCTAATCTTTCTGATTTTGCTTGTTTTCTATGCTGTCTATACATTTCCGTCCTCTAACATCCACTTTATCAATTTCGGGTTAATTTCATTGCATGCTTCCCTTAGTCTAATTCTCTTCGGGGCTATTTTATATGTATTAAGCGGAGAAAAGAGAACGACGAGAGCTGATCCAAAAAATTCCTGTAGTACCGCTGAAATAAGCTTTAACATTGTTGGAAAAGTCCAAGGTGTGTAGCTTGGCCCATTTTAACTAAAGTGCGCGCATTGTTCTTAATCCAGCGTTGCTGAGCAGCAAATAACCTGCTAATTGTTATGGGTTCCAAGATTTCCCTGAAAACTAGACGGTCGTCGCGGAACAGCCCCGAAGAAAACAAAATCAATTTGGGCAGTCGTTCCTGCTGCCGTTACGGACAGAGGATCGCATCCCTTACAGGAAATTAACTCACTGAGAGACTGTTTTTAAATAGCTGATTTGCTTTTTATCGAATTTGGGCTATGCATCTAAATTGCCAATTAGAATAATTACCTCGGGATTAGATTTTCATTGACCGACCCGTCGCAACCTTTCTCGCGCCCTGCTCTGTTGCGGGCCCGTGAAATAACGAAATGCCACCGGCGCAGCGACATTGTATTGTCACAGAATCTCCGAGGAGCGCTGAAAATCGATGCTATTTGCATAGCTCGTAAAGCTCGCCGTGTGAAATAAGCGAGCGCCGATATAGCGCACTCGCATTTCAGTTTTATACGGCCGCATTACATTGTTACACGTCGCAGCCGAGCTAGTCAACGGCAATAAACAATGTATACGGGTAAGCAGAACGGTTCGCGCGACAACGCAAGGCGCCACGCATCAGTTTTCATTACCGCCGAACGAAAGCTCGCGCGGCTCGCCGGCGAGTGCTTGCAAATTGCGCTTAATCCGAGCCGGTTAAACAATTCAATTAATTCTACGTAAACTGCAGCGGATTAATTTGGAGCAGAATGCGGTGCCTGCGCAGAATTATGACTTCGCGCACTTGCACTGTACATTAATTTCGCCGATGCAATTTGCGCAATGCATTTGACGTCACTATACTCACACCGGAACTTAAATTTACGTTAATTGCAGTGGCTGATTAAATGGCGCGTGAACTTTTAGACAGACCACAATAAATACTCGTGCAGTCAGCTATCAACACATAACAATAAAATGACTAAAACATGAGTTGCTCAGTAATAAAGGGTGTTCCTTAAAGGATGACGAATTTGATGTTACTGATACCTTCTCGCAGATGTTTGACCTATGCCTCCATTCAGATTAGTTAGAATACACCTGTGATTTCACAACCCCCTATAAGAAGAAATTACAGGGTGTAAGATAGCAGAATCTTATCGGCCATTTCTGGTCATCGTGCAAAGAAATCACACAGTTGCGGATTTTTTTCGTGGAATAAAACAACCGTTTCAGGCGAACTATGGCAGAGCACTCCATCCTGCTTAAACCATACATCGTCAAGCCCCATATCTTCAAAGGTAGGTCGCAACCTGGATATCATATTGAGGTAACGTTCTCCATTGATGGTAACCTTAGTCCCTCTTCAAATAAAAACGGCCCTATCACTCCACCTGCCCAAAAATCACACCACACAGTGGTTCTTAGTGGATGCATTTCACACTCCTGAATTATTCGAAAATTTTCATTGCCCCAAAACCAGACAGTTCCGATTGTTGACGAACCCATTCAAGTGAAAGTGGGCTTCGCCAGTGAAAATTATCTTTTTTGCGAAATTTTCGTCCGATACTAGTTTCTTCACAACCCTTTCAGCAAATCGCCCCCATTTCCCTTGATCAAGCAAGCTTAAGTTAGAATATGGAGATATTTATGCAAAATTGTTGCAATCTGTTGCTTTGTCCGACGAGATCGATTCCGCCCAGGCGATTTCACCGTCGTTTCAAACTTTCTCATTAGTCTTCAAGCTGTAGATTCGTTGGATGCTTAATTTTCCACGAGAATCGCACGAAGTTTCTGCACTGTCTGCGTGGCACCTTCAGCTCTTTGGTCAAATGTTTTAACAATAAGAACATGTTGCTCCGTTGTAAACTGTTTCATAAAGAAAACGAACTGAAGTACTGGAAAAACTATCGAAGCTAAATTAAACGGAGTGATAATAGATAACAAAAATGATACGAAAAGGCTTGTCAAAAATACCGCCCTCTATAGAATACCTTTAGCAGTCTTAGTTTCAACCCTTCTCAAAAAAATATAACAAACAAAATCAAAGTGTTTTCAAAAAGCGACTGGTCTTTTGATCCATTAAGAAATCAAATGTTGGTAATCTTCATATGAACTGGTGCACAGTGCACTGCAACACGCGTGCCCTACATCTAAACAAGGGCTAGTAGGAAAGGGAAAAGTCTGGTCAATATGGTGAAATATGAGTAAGTGTTGTCCTATTGTTTTTGCGTATTCTGAACATTTGGCCTACAATGCTCTGTTCAAATTGGTAAAATTAAGTTTGACTCAATTTAGTAGCTCAAGTACAATAGCCATTTTTGATCACAGATCTGCTGAACTTTACCTTCTATCCATGAATATTACGTTTTGGCGTCAATATCGATGGTTGACCTAGATCGCAAATTGATTTTTGCGTTTGGAATTATCAAACTATTTCCACTTTTCATCCCCAGTAACAATACGATAGTTCGTTGTGAACTGTGAGAGTATGCACGCTACGCTCTCAACCTCTAACCCGTTAAACACTAAATGTATAATTTAAAAACATTTATCCTATGCTTATTTGTAATTAGTTAAATCACAACAAATTCTACATATGCAGAATTTGCAAAACAACAACAAATATGTTTTTGTCTCAACCGTAAATCTTCTATGACTCATAACAGGCATTTGGCACAATAATGTTATTCAAATCAACATTCAAAATAGGTTCAATCCATTTCCTAACCTAGTGCAAGCTCTGAACAGAAAATAATCAAACCCCCTCCTATATTTATATATGATGTTACCAATTATTCTAAAATTGTTGAAAATCTAACCAATATCATAGAAAGGGAACAATACAACACTAATAACTAGTAAACAATACAATTGAAATACAGACTCCTATAGAAAACGTACCTAAAGAACGAAAAAATTGTATACAACATCTATCAGTTACGGGACAAAAGAACCTATAAAGTGGTAATCAGAAATCTGCATGACAAGAGGGATACTGAAAACTACATTTGGAAATCATCTTATCAGAAGGATTCTAATAAAGATTATAGTCGCTCTATTATAGTTACTATTTTCTACCTATTAAGTCAGTGTTCAATCCGTTCTGAATCGTCACCCTACTAAGGATCATATCACCGCTGCTCAAAATTCCTCTGTTTTAAACTATCACGATGGGGAGAGACACAACGAAATATTAAAGGATGCAAAAGATAAAGGCACTTTTCCAAATATCTCACGAGAAGCTACTCTAGATTTTTTACTAACAGATCTTTTTTCAGCTAAGCGAAAATACGTTAACCTAGCAACTTTCTGCTTTCAGCAAACTCTCGTATCGGCAACATTTAGTATGCTATACTATCTCTTAAGTATTCATATATTTGTCTGTCATGTCTTTTAGTAGTTTGATTGTCACTTTTGATTGACAAAGACAGTTCTGGGCAACGCGAGCCATGTGTAGCCAGTCTACTGGAATTTCGCACCTGAAATCCCATCTAAGAATGGTGTCGTAGCATCTCAACCACATAGCAACTATTACATTGGATCAGCTATATCAGGTTATGGCTTCCCAGACCATAATACTTAACTACCGATAGACGGTTAAAATTGTGTCGTTGACCAGGAGACCTCCACACCCATACATGACGTATCTACCCCGAAAACAAAGTGACACTCATCGTTAAATTCCATAGTATCGCCAATTTGTGGAGTTCTAAGTTGCTTTAGACTAAATATTAAAGGCAGCAGACGCAAGGGGTACAAATTCACTTCCGCAACCATCCACAAACACACAGAAGCTGCAATATGTGTTAGTGCATCGAGTCACCGTGGAATTCATATATACCCGGGGTACGCTTCTGTCAGGCCCATCAGTCGTGTGTATATCGTCACGTGTTCGCTGCTCCCAACACAATCGGACAATACAATCACAACAAATGACGTGAGAGACTATATACAACGCATCTACCACCCTGCTGTTTTCAGCCCAATGATAAAGACTTTTTTGAAGCATCTACCCGACATTCTCCTCGCTACTTACTCTTCCTTGCTACGTTATCTCATAACCTCCATATGAGAATCCGTCAGGTTCACCACCAACCCGGCCGCCACACCGAAGATCTGTCTCCAGAGTTAAAGAAGATGTTAGCAAAACCGAACGTGATGACGGATTGAAACGTTTCTCCATCCCAATGACTGGCTGCCAAAATCAAAACTACTGTCGTGGAACACCACAATGCAGCATAAAAGAGCAAATTAAAAATCATTAACATGACCCATAACTTCTGACGAATGAACAAAATCATTCGCAACAAGCTCTCTCCAGTAAGATCTATTCACAAGAAAAATGACATCGTCCACATCGGCACCGATAAAACCCAGGCGTTACGCTAACCTTAACCATATGGCCAACGTCAACTAAGTTGTTAGACGAAGCAGAAGCACCAAGACCATCTACAGTCCGTAGCCTACGGCGAAGCCTTCCAGCTTGTCCGAGTCAAAAAATTACAAAAAGGTCTCAAAGTAAAAAAAAAAACTTGCTCAAGGCAATGCAGCTTTGACACTTACTGAACCTTTGGGAAATAGTAGACGTAGTAATTATTCCTAAGCCTCAGAAATCCGGCACATTTTCCCAGGACTACCGACCTATCAGTCTCCTGCCAACGGAAAAATTGGCGAAGCAGGTGATCCACTGCCGTCTAAAGACAACTGTTAAAGATCTCCAAGTGATTCTGGACAATCAGTTAGATTCCGCCTTGGCCACTTCACTACCAACCAACTGGTGGAAAAAATAACAGAAGGCTTCAGCAAAAAGCAAACTATGGCTACAATCTTCCTTGATGTAGCCAAAACCTTCGACAAGGTTTGGTACAACGGCCACTCCTACATAATGACTTCCGCGTTCATCCCGCTGCCGATGATCCAGTTGATTCAGCACTTTCTCTTCGGCCAAAGTTCCAGACCTTGACTCTCTCTTCCATCCATATTTTATACAACCAGTATTTGCCCAATTATAGTATACGCCTGCCTAGTCTGGGGGTACTGTACTAAAACCCACGTGAATAAGCTTCATATTAGGCGATCCTCCATCAAGACGCCAACGTGCCAATCATCCATGAGTTTATCTCAGAGCGCCCTAACCAGTAGATATTTAGTGTCAAACGCCACTGAAATTCCATCATCACTAGTCTCTGCAACTACAGACCGGTTAGAGCTGTCCAAAGATTGGGATTCTCCCATGCGGCTGCCAAACAGAAGTCGGCAAATAAATGCGTTAGTGGTTGGACTCAGGGACCACTAACATCGTCAGCGAAGTCAATGTTGTCTTGCCGATCCACTACTGCATGGTATCTTTTCTCCTTAGTGCGTAAATTTTATTGTCTATAGGTGTATTCGCCCTTACCTTACTTCTTTTGATGCTGGTTCTACTTTCAGTTTTGTATGTTTTTTGCACACCATCTATTTTATTCTGCAACTTTAAAGTTAATATACCAACCAATTTTATGCCACCACCTCCTTTACGTTAATGTTTTTGTTAGACTGGATTAGTGTGTTCGCAAATTAAACAACTTTGTTTAAAAACAAGTCATCCATTCAAAAGTGAGGTTCATCGGTAGAGCTAGAATATGGTGATAAGCAAAATTCGCCTACGAAATGTTTAATTTTTAAGAAAGTTTACAAATTTATATTTGCAGTAACATTTCTCTCATAGTCAGTTCTACGCTTACAATCTCTTCACTTCTTTGAGCCATGGCCTTCAAATTTCTGTACTACGAGACGAATCAATTACGTTGACTATAAATCGAAAGGTGCTACTTCTCTGTATTTACTAAAAACCCTAATTAGACAAAACTTGAATTTCATTACAAAAGTTCGCATTGTTGCTAGTAGAACAGTGACTGCATCTAATGAGCCACTAACGTCGCTCGTGGCTCCATTGCAGCGCGAACAAAGAACGGCAGCGACGCAATCGCATCCTTCATAGTTGGCGCACAGCCAACTAAGTTATTGTTTCAATTAAAACTATGTATCTGCACCTCGTACAGGTATTGTTACGCCGAGACAAAAGGCTCTGCAGCTCCAACAATAACCCGAATTGATAAATAGTGTAGTGGCAGTGCAACTACGCCGTAGCACAGTTCCCTTGTATGTGCAATTTACGACACAACAATCTAATCTATCAGCAAACTTGAGTACATGAAGTTGGAGGAGCTCGAGCAATTTATCCTGCCCGTTTGCTTGTATCATTTAATTTGCTCCCGGATAAATCACACCGACCAAATGAACGCGCGTTTTTTGCTGCCATTCGTTATGAGGCTCAGTCAAAGCTTATCTGTCAACATTTTCCCATATTAAACACACGAGCAGATTACACCGTCCGTATAACGGCAGCTGATAGATATGTAGATATTAACAGCAGCAGCAATAGCTGATAATCGCACGTTTACATTTGTAACTTTTTGTTAATTTTCAGGCTTGCGAATTGAATTTTGGCCAGCTCTTTTCAGTTTCACCACTAATTCATTGTCTGTTTAATTAATTGCAATGTCAAAATTACTCTCCATCTTCTAATAAATGGTGATATTTTTTTATTTGATTTTCAAAAAACAAGATACATTATGGAAATCTTCTCAGCCTACAAATTAATACAATTTCTAAATGTAATAGAAGAGGACATTGTTAAGAGATGGATAGAGTGCTTGGAACCAATGTTAAATGTAGACCAAACAAGCCACAGATAAACAAGAAAAGAACATAGACAACGAGAGACAGGATATAAAAACTGATACAGTGAGAGAGCTGGAAAGAAAAAGCTACGTGACAACATAAATGGTAAGAAATTTAGATACTAAAAACCTGAAAACAATAACTAAATTATTAAATAAAGTATGGGGCGACGAAAAAATACCAAAAGACTGGGAAATAGAGATACTTCTATATATGTATATTGAGCTATACAATTACATTTCCGAAGAAATTTAAGCTGTTCTTGCGAACTCTTTAATATTGATATTATCTTTTACTAATTCTTGTTCTTATAAGTCCAGTACTTTCTAGTTCATCTTTTCTTCTTGTTATTATTGCAAAATCGTCATAGAACATTTAAAAGAAGCACGAATAAGAGCAAAGATTAATTACAACAAACTAATAGTAAATGGATAAAAATTTACTATTAAAGATACAAGAAAATGTCAAGAAGAAGAGTCAGAAGAACTAAAATCAAGAACAGAAACAAGCAAAGGCAAAAAATGTTAAAAATAACATAAACAACAAGAATGAGGACAAAAAACTAAAAAATAAAAGAAAGAGTAAGAAAGAAATGTTGCACAAAAAGAAGCAATAGAAAAACAAATCTTAAGATGGATGTAAAATCTAGAAAGGCAACTTTCAAAAGTAAAGTAAGTAATGCATATGACTTTGTGATCCCCATATCTTGAGTCAAATGAGAGCTACAGGTCTGAAATTCAATAGTGACGAAGATACCGACCAAATATAAAGTGAATCGCTTAAGTACTTCCGGAAATATCGTGTTGACACACACAAATACAGAGGCGCGCGCGCACACGTGCACACATGCACACACCTAACTCACCCACCCAGTAAACGATCAGTGAGAATCCCAACCTAAACAATAATTCTAAGATGTTGATGGTCACAAGATTAGACAATTCTATGGGAATTATCCTTGGCCGACTAATGTTCTGAAAGTTTATAATGCACCATCCCTACTGTGTACTTGAACAGAGCAGTTAACATAAATGTGACCAGCTACGAAACATTTTCCTGAAATGGAAATCAACTGCTGATAATGTCTATACGCGTGATACAGTCAGTTAAGTAAAAGCGTGTTCGGGTTAATGTGGAGAAAAATTATTTAAAAACACTTTCAAATGCAAGGGGATACCTTGAACTCCATCAGAACAAAGATGCTACTATTGCATCAATAATGTGTCCAGTCACCACCGGCGTAGATATTGCCTGGTATCTTCGAAGCATACTTTCGACAAAATTGGTGGCATATTCATCCGGCAATGACCTCTAAATGGGACGAATTTCTTGTATTAACTGCTTCAAAGTGAACACTTCTCGTCCACGAAGCTTGTGCTTGATGTATGCCCATATCGGATTTTGTATCGGACAACTGCGACTATCAATCAAGTGTAACGATGCCAGTCGGTAACAAATATTTCTTATGAATCTCGAGCATAAATAGATACAACGTCCCGAAACTCAGTTATCAGAAGCAGCCCCAAAGATGCACTTTTACTGGGTATTTAACGGCCCGCTGTGCTAACCTGTGATATAAGTTGAGGGTGACCAGGGTCATGGGCCAATAACATATCTTCGAACAGAAGCTTCGTTAGTAAAAATTATATTGCTCCAATCTCGGTCGATATTGTCCTTTGCTCAAATGAGTCGCTTCGTCACACGATTCTTACCTAACAAAGGTTTCTTCACTGAACTACGGCATTTGATATGAGCACAGAGATACGCACACCTTTTTGTTTCAATTTTGCTGCTCCTTGACGCAATGTTAAGCCCGGGTTCCGCGAAAATAAGCTCATGATCTGTTTTTCGACTTTAGGGGACACTTTGCTTATTGAGCCACGTTCCGGCAATTCATCGAGCATTTTTATCTCCCACATGCTGACGAATGTTTTAGACTTGTTCATGTACTTAAAAGCCATTGCACGAGACATTTTCGGACCTTTCGGGTGGAGTACTCATGATACTTTACGTGTTTCTATAGCAAGAATTCAATGCCAAGTGACAAAGCATCAAGGACAAAGGTTTCCTCTATCGATTCACAAAATAATTAGGGCGATACTTTTTATCAACTGCTAATTATGCCGAACACGCTCTTATTTAACTGACTCTGTAGTAGAAATAATGCTACTGACTAAACGTCTGGATCTCACACCAAGATTTGTCCATAACGCCACGTAGAAAATATTGTTCAGTAAGGTCAGACATACGAACTTTATGCAAATACTTTTTGGGCAATTCATAAAAACGTTCCGTCTCATACAAGCGAAAAAATTTAGCTAATTCTGCTTGTAGGAGTGTATTTTGCTTTATTGAATTTGAAAAATTCGTATTTCGCGACATTTTCATAGTTTTCTTTTACATTTTTTTAAGTAATAATGTTCGTGTCAGGGATGAATAAGTAGTCTAGTTCCTATAACATAGTCCCAAATATCTAGAAGGCGACTGCCAATAATCGTGCCCAAGATCGAACTCTCCATCAGCTTGCAGCACAGTTCCACCTCAGCAAAAGCACCATTTCCTATTTCCTGAAACGTTGGAGAATCCAAGGTGGTGTTGTGAAGAAGTCCAAGGCCGGTCTACCTCGAGACTTTTCGACAGAAACATCATCCGCATGTCCTGCAAGAACTCGCGCCTATCGGCAACCGATATTTCCCGCCAATTGCGTGACAGCCTAGACTCGAAACCATATGTTCGTACAATCAGACGTCATCTGCAGCAAGCTGAACTTAATGGACGTCGTCGGGTCAAGAAGGTGATTTCGGTAAAGAACAGAAAGGCGCGCGTGGAGTGGATGCAGACACAAGAACCGGACAAGGAAAGAATAGAAAAATGTGCTCTCGAAAGCAAGTACACAATTGTTCGAAAAGGACATGATTCAGTGGATTCGTCGACCCTAAGGCACTCGTTTCGATCTCAAATAGCACATTCCTGCGATGAAGCACGAAGGTGGAAGTGTCTGGGGTTGTGCCTCCGACCTTGGCACAGGTCCCCTCAAAAGAATCCACGGCAGTATAAATCGCTATATGATAGATATATAAGGACACCCTCGACAACACTATGCGTCTATCTATCACGCAGAACATGAACAAAGGCTTCATTTTCCAACTGGAACGTCGTCTGGTTGCAAAAACGTCAAGAATAGATATGCGAAGTATGGCCAACTCTAAGATAAATGGAAGAACATCCCCTCTCCTTCATACATACTCTTCAGGACTGTATGCTTCGCAGGTGCTAGGCCGTGATTGATGCCGAAGGTTATGGTACTAAGTATTAGACTGTTGTTCACTTAGTTGGTGGTTCCTGATGTGTTATTACGGTGTTTTTATTTGATGTTTCTTTCGTTTCTGTATTTTGATAATTTTTTGCTAATGAAGTTTGTTTCAGTTGAGTTGTTTCATTTTCTTTTGTTTTTTAAAAAATCGGCTGAGGAGCCGTGTGAAAGATTCCGTGAAAGTTTCAGCGAAAAATAGAAAGGAATGCAAGGAAGCCCGTAGTTTTTCAGTAGACACAATAGGCAACTTCGACTTATCAGATTGGTGCAAGTACTTGGTCTAATGCTGCACTGGAACGAGCATCTTTCTCCATTGCAACTCTGAGCTTTTCTGAACAGCCCGGCTAGTGTGTTATAGCAGCAGTGAGCTTAAACATTATGGGATGGCTCCCCGAATGCTGCTGTAAAACGGCAAGTCACGCGAATTTTATAAATCCCTTTCAGCCCCATTACAATAACAAAGACATTAGGGAGTTCGTTAGTTCCACTTCCTGTGCATGGCGTATATGAAAAGAGTTATTTTGTTGATAGCCGGCGTTTAATGGATTTCTTTATCCCGGTTTGTGCGCCCGGTTGTTATCTCGAAGGTATAATATTGATTCCGTGTCGTTTGCGAACGTGTCTATTTCCCTAAATAATAGCTCGGTTTATTCGTGCAACACGTCCGCCCTTTGTTTTCCCAGATATCTTCCTTTATCTTTAATTCCATTCGTTTCCGTTCCACTGGTTTTATTTTCTTTTATTTGGCAATCATTCGTCTTTGCGACAGTCGCCCGTTTTGCGCCCCCAACCTTAACATTTGTCGTCTCTTCCTCCCGGCCAAATTTAAAGCGGCCGTAAAAAATTTACGTCCGCGGCCGCCCCCGCCCTCCCGGAGACGGATGCAATTCCGCGAGAAAATCCTCTGCAGCGTTTTACATAATTGCTGAAATAATTATGGCGAAATTAACCTCCTTGAGTTACTGCACCACCCCTTTGTTCCGCAGCGTGCGCAGAAACCGCCTTTCAGCGCATTAAAATTAATGTAAGTTAGTGTCAATTACTCTGCCCTTTTGCATACAAAAAGGGCAAAATTATTTAAAAACTAATATCTCAATGTATACAAACAAATAAAAGAATACCTACAACGTACCAATGTTTTAGCAACATGAAACTGAATACAGATGATAGAAATTATTTACTATACAGGGTACTTCAACAAAACACTCATGCTGGTCAATACGCCATATTTTTCTCTAACCAGATCTTACAGAAATGTTTTCGACTATTCGGCTTTAGATAACCTTCAGAATCTGTGTGATATGGTAATCTTCATTGACTTTAAGTTCAAATCACAAGAATAATAGCCACCATTTGCCCCAAACGAAAATAGTGCCCTAAACCATGACTCCTCAATTTCAATTTGGATTCAACAAGGATATGGCTTTTTTACTATGCCATTTATTATTGAAATTTTTTTACATAAAAATTTTGTCTCTACATATTTTTACTTTCGTTAGAAGGCTGTGTTTTTCGTTTGCATATCTTTCTCCATTCTTTTGTCTTGTGCCTTTTATTTCACTTCATGTCACTTAATGTTACGTTCTTCCGCTGCACTCTTCTGTCCACGTCTTCCCGGTCTGCCTTTCTTCTTTTTTTAAGATTTTGCTTCAAACATTCTTCTTCCTGTTTTCTCTCCCCCCATCCACATTTATATCCGAACCATTTCAATTTTCCTTCCTCTACTGTATCTTGTATTGGATTTATTTTCAGAATTTCTCTAAATGTATGGTTCTTTATTTTATCTGTTCTAGTTTTTTCTTCTGGTTTCCGTACGAATCTCATTTCTGCGCTTTGAATTTTGCTTATCTGTCTCTATGTTAGAATCCATGTCTGCTAGGTTCTTAACAATTTCTGTTTTACTTCCTTCGGTATTTCTTTTTTTTGCCAAAAAGGTGTCCTTTATTATGTTGAAGAGTCTTCCTACAGTTCCCATCTTTGCATTAATTTTTTCGGCTATTCTTCCACTTTGTGCTTAAACTTGTTGACTTGTTCCAGTGTTGTTTCTTCCAATTTTATGTGAGAAGCTTTCTCTTGCCTACTTACAATCATTGTTTTCGTTTTGAGTTTGTTGGTCTTCTTATTAATTGATTTTAAGCTGTTATTATAAATATTCAAATTATTGTTCATTTTCTTTCATGTTTTGAAATGATGACCATATCGTCCGCGTATAACAATTCTAAAATTTTTGTCTTTTAACTTCTAATGTCCTACTTTATATTGTTTTACTTGGTTTTTTACTCTTTTAATGGCTTCATCCAAAACTATTGTGAATAGTAAAGGGCTTAGGATGCACTCTTGTCTTACCCCTTTTGTTGTTTCAATCATTTCTGATTTCTCATGTTTAACTCTGCCAAAGTTCTTAGTCTGTTTAAATAGTGCTTTTGTTCCTTCTATTATTTTTTATCTTCGTCTTCCCTAAATAACTTTTCAATTATTTGTTGTACTATGAAGTTTGCATTTGTCACTCCTTTATTCTTTCTAAATTAATAAGATAATAATTTTTTTAAATTTCTATTATTTTTTTTATCATATCAGCTGTTATTTGTTCACGTCCTGGGGCTTTTCCCACCTTTTTTTTATTAACTTCTTGTAACTGGTTTTCTGTATTTACACTATTACTATCGTTTTCTATTTTTCTCTCTGTATGTTATATCTGATCTTTCTAATAATCCTTCAGTCTCCATCTCTCCATGATTTCTTCTTGTTTTGTGAGTAATTCTCCATCCTTGTTTTTGACGTAGCATTTTTGATGGCTCCGAAAAATAATATTTAATTTTGTTTGTATGAATTCATCATTTTGTTTCCAAATTCTGTCCAAGTTTTTCACTTATTCTTTTTGATTGCCGTTTTTACTTTCTCAGACCACCAATGCGTTCTTTTAAATTTAGTATTTACAATTCTTGTAGTTTCGCAAATTTCTTTCGCTGCTGCTATGATGTTTTCTTTGAAGTTCAACCACATGTGTTCAGCTGTTTCTTGCGTATTCACGTATCTGTTTTTAAATTGTGTCTTCCTTAATTTATAACATCTAATGTTCAATTTTCAATTTTTCTTTTATAACTTTCTTCTTTTTCTCTGTTTTTGGTTTTCTATTTAATCTCTAATAAGTAATGATCACTTGCAACTTCTGTTCCTCTTCTGATTTTTACGTCTATGACCTTTCTCCATATATTTTTTACTGTCTAAAGAGTAGTCTGTTATTGATCTTTTATATCTTTAAGCTGGAAATGTGTGTCTGCAATTATTAATTCATTATCTACGCAGAAGTTTATTATCCTTCCTTTATTTGTACTTTTCGTTTTTTCTCCCTGTTTTCCTAAGTACCATTCGATTCTTTTGTGCCGTAATGCTTCGAAGAATTTATCTTTTTATTCCTTTTCGGCATTCTAAAAAAGGCATTTGTTAGAAATTCAAGGAAATTCTATGAAAATTGCCAACAGTATTGTAAAAACCAGTAAAGGTAATTTGTTAGCATCTTCTATTTTGTTTGTTTTCTAATACCATTTACTAACTTTTTAGACACACGTCGTACAAGGAGTTTTATATGTACCTTTACATTAATTAAGATTATTATCATAATCCACATTGTGCAAAGAGTTTTCGCTCGCATAAAACGTCTAAATAAGCCTTGTAGTCGGAATGGCAGTAATTGTAGCTTCGACTCAAAATAACACACAAAAAAGCAATGAACAATCAACAATTGTGGCGTTTCCTGCAGCAACAATGGCACTAAGAGCTATATATGCAACGAACCAGAGTTCGCACAAAAGGCCGTTTTTACATGACAAGATACATGTCGAGATTGCAACGCAGCATGCCACGCTGTGCCATTTAAAATTTATGGTCTAAATTTCAAGAAGGGCGCTCTTATCAAGTTGAAATGTAAAAAAAGCTTTTAGTCCATTCAACTTACGTTCATCAAAACTTTTTAGTCTTAATATCAAAAATGATATAGAAACTAAGTACATAAAATTGTAAATTTGATTTTTAATACTTTAGAAGTATTAGATACCCAACATTTACTGTTTCTATCCCTATGTACGAGGGGGAGCTAAAAATAACCGGAATTATAAATCAAGTTAAGCATATCGCCACCAGATAGCGTTTACAAGTACTTTCCACATTCAAAACTGACGACATGTCAATCAATGATCTAGGGCTAAATTTGTACTTCCTACTCTCATAAGAGAGTATTGACTATTACATGAATATTTAAGGCAACTTAAAAAAACAGATCTAACAATCCGAAGTATTTCTTTAGAAAAATGAGTCTAGAGATAAGTTTGAATGCTACGACTACAATTTTTTATCAAAATCTGGTCCTCTAGCACCTAACTTGACTCTGAAACAACAAAGGAGGTAAAGTTGGATGTAATATCGAGACGGCGCTGAGTCTCTTTGACGCGAAGACACTTGTACATCAATTTTTCCCACTTGGACTTAGTGATGTGCAAAAAGTTATTGCACTAAAATGTGGACACCCAAGTTAGTAGT